>JALMGJ010000001.1:160635366-161235366 GCA_023362775.1 Charina bottae | reverse complement strand
GACTGAGCACCCCATCAGTGATGGCCTTCTGGAAGTTAGTGAAGGCTGAAATCTTCTGAAGACCCTTGGGATATGATTGCTTGCTGTTATTATAATTTTTAAGTTTTGTATTATAACTGGTATTTTGATTTTAACATGTTACTGGTTGTTTTGATTTTGGTGTTATTAGGGTTGTGAGTCATTTACTTATTATTTATTATTCCTTTTCTTATTCTAGACATTTTACTGCATTGTTTTTTCTCTTTACCATGGATGTTTAATTGTATTTTATCTTTGTGTAAGCCACCTGGAATGATTGTTAAATAATAATAATAATAATAATAATAATAATAATAATAATAATTTCAGTGATCTTTCAAATCAGAGTAATCTTGTGATTATCCCATTAACAGTCACTCTACTCACTCCACTCATAGCAGGTTGGGGAGATCTGAGGAAGATTTCCTTAGCTTTACAATTTGTTTCACTTAATGTTTCATAGATATGCTACATGGACAGTTGTGGGGCTATGTTTTATGGGTTGTGCTAGCTAGTTGATTAACTAAATGACTGGTTTATTTTATGGGAGAAATCTATGACTTACGTCTCATACTTCTGATTCAACCCATGACAATTCCACCAAATTCAGGAAGGATCATTTAATTTATTTCAACTATACCTTCTTTTGATGAATACAGTAAAATTTGCCATGAGTGTTTCTCATCAAGGGAAATTTATCTTTGCTGTAAATTTCATCATATTCTGTATCAAAATAAAGTAGCTATAAACAATTAAATAAATAAGAATATTTTCTTAAATGAGCACAGTTAATTTTCTATGAAATTCTGTGCTCTCCATCCTTTCTTTAGCACTCTATTTATTCTGCAAATTCATGAAAAACAAAAAGATACAGGCACTTCAAAAACTAAAATTTAAATGATTAAATTTAGAGTTATCTAAGTTGTTTCCATAAGGGCGTGGTGGCTCAGCGGGTAAGATGCCAGGCTTGTCGATCGGAAGATCGCAAGTTCAGAGGTTCAAATCCCTAGCCCCGTGTGACAGAGTGAGCTCCTGCACTAGCTCCAGCTCTTGCCAACCTAGCAATTCGAAAGCATGCAAATGCAAGTAGATTAATAGGTACCACTTCGGTGGGTAGGTAACAGCGTTCCGCGTGCGTCATGCCGGCCACATGACCGTGGAAGCGTCTTCGGACAAAGCTGGCTCTTTGGCTGACAGAGATGAGCACCGGCCCTTGGAGTCGGACACAACTGCACAAATGTGTGGGGGGAACCTTTTTAAGTTGTTTCCATACTGAAAAATGAGAGGGTGAAACTACATTCTTTTTCAAATTCTACTTCTGATCTGAGGGCCAAATCAGACAGAACTATTCCCACTGTGACTTGGAGCAGAGCACGTCATTTGTAAACCTCAGCTGTCAAAACAGATTGAGCAACCTCTGCAATCTGTATTAGTTGTTAAGTGTGATGGCAAAAAGTTGTCTCCATGCACATGTGAGCTTCCTTCACTACCAAACTTATGAGTGCCCTTGTAAGAAAACATTCAGAGCAAGCTGAATGGACCCCGAGTGGCCACAATGAGAAGACTCAGTCAGGAACCTGTGGCCCAGTAAACCACATTGTTTATATTCGCTGACCATATCTCAAAGATAGTATAGCTGCCATGCTGATCTAGTAGGAAGGGATAACTAATAAGAAAGTCACCCAGATGGGTTTATCTAAAACATTCCAACATCATGCTGCAATTTGCACTGTGTCTGCCTTTTTCTTTGTCTTCTCTTTGAAATGTAGTAGGCCAAAGGTATGGTTCTGATTTTGCTCAGGTTGCTCAACAAGCTGCCAAGGCTTTTCTGGGAGTTCTATGTACATTGTTTTGTTGTTTGCAAGCCTAATAAAATTATGTTTATCTTCAAAATAATTTGGTTGTTTTAGGTGAGCCAGGTTTTGGCCACAACAGTTGGGTGCCATGACTTGGATCAACGTAAGTTACATACTTCGATAGAACATAGAATCTAAGAGAATATATTGAAAGAATATGTTAGTTGCAGAGAACATCTTGGTTTCATCATTAGAAGTGACAATGAAGACCAAGAGCAAAGTTTCACAATTATGGGAATCTAAGGTTAATGACAGTCAAGATCTTAGTGGGGACTGAGTGTTTCTCCTTTCAGGTACCATCAAGCTGGATTCAACTCCATATGGACAAATATTTGCTGTCTCAACTTGTCTCTGATAATAACCTACAACTTTTCCAAGGACATTGCAGTAATCTCTTTGAATCTGTCCACCCACTTGTTTTCTCCTTCATCTACTTCCCTCAACCTAGCCAAGCATAATCATTTTTTCCCCCTAGTCCATCTGCTCACATTACCTGCCCAAAGTACGTGAATTTCTGCTTGTTGAACATTGCCTCAAAGGAACAGTCAGGTTTTATTTGTTCCAGGATGAAGTGATGGGTTTTCTTGTAGTTACTGTCTCCAGATCCATAATGTGAAGGCATCTATCTTTTTCTCTCCTACTCTTTATCAGTGTCCAGCTTTCACAATCATGCACTGCCATGGAGATGACCACTTTTTCTGGACCGGCACTGCAGGCTGCCAGCCAACAAGAGAGCAAGCTGGATGCCAGCCATAGTATGCAAACTCAGGCAGAACTTTTAGAAGCAAAGAGTCCTTTTTACCAGTATCTTAAGATGGCAAGTGTAAACGTAGCCACAGGCTTGGCACAGGTCAAGACCAGGAATCCGATGGAAAAGATAGGAGACAAAGTGAGGTGGCATCCAGAGTTCAAAGCACGGCACAACGAGGTAAACACGAGAGAGTTGAGGCTTGAAAAGTTGTTCTCAGTGTTTTCCCTCAGGGAGTGAGGCCAATAAATAAATAACAGTTGAGGTACATTACTCAGTGGAGTCTACTCTCCTGCCTGCCTGCTTTTGGCCAGCCTATCTGACCTGTGGTGCTCAGCCCTTTGCTGCCGTATCTTTACAGCACTGCCTCTGCTTGGGACTGGGCGGGTGAACTTCAGAATCTGACAAGCTGTCAGCGGGTGCAGGCAGGGAGTCCTGGGGGCTTGCAGGATCTGCCTCAGCCACAGTGGGGTTATTGGTATCACCCTGCTGGAATCATCCCCTCCTGGACTATTATCCCCAGATATCCCTGGCTCTACTTCATCCTCTTCCTCCTTATCAGAAGATAAGTCCAGAAGGGCCATAACACTACTGCTTTAACTATTCTGACCTTTGTTGTCATAGAAATATCCTTATCCATCATAATCTTGCCTAAATTTGCCATTATCTTCCTCTCCAGGCTTAATCTGTCTTTATTTCTACAGCACACTGTCGATTTCTAACTTTTCTTGAGACCAAGAAAATAATACTATTTACCACCTTCACTTCTTCACTGCCAAGTGTAAATATGTTGATTCACATTATCTTTGTCTTCTTAATATTTAGCATTAACCTCACTTTTTCACTTTCCATTTTACTTTCAAAAATAAGTCTTCTAAGTCTTCTTTACTGTTGGTAGAATCTGAGTATCATAGATTGCTAGTGTTTTGACCTTCAATTTTGATTTTAATCATGGCTTTCAGTAGACTAACTAATAAATCAGAGAATTACTTAGCAGCTGAGCCCACCTTTTTAATGATAAAATGAAAGATAAATGACTGATTCATTCCAGCTGGACAAAACATTATGCAAAAGAACAACTGTTGCATGCAGTTGGGAGACAACAGGTGACATTTGGTCTGCTCTGACTTTTCAGCAGATCTCCAGGGTACCCTATTAACCAACTGCATGTTTTCCATAAAGTGTCATAATCACTGATCTGTTGGGACATTTTCTGTGGCTTGCATTACCTGCATATGCAAATTGAGCAAGATATGCCTGTTCTCTTTCTAAGATTTAACTCAATGACTCTTGAGAGGCAGCTGGACTGTGAATAGATTTCCTGAACAGCTTTTCAAAGAAGACTTGTCATAAAGTAATTATATTACATTGAATGATTAGGTCCAGGTATCAGAAATTATGGACTACCTCTGATAAACAGAGACAGAATTTATGTTGCAATGCAGATTCAGATCCTCCCTGGTGTATGTATGCATGTTTACAATCAAACAGCCTCAGATTCTAGATGTAGGGCATTGACAAAACTATCTGGTCCATCTGAAAAATGTCTGATAACTAATTCATCCCATTAAGCAGAAGGATATATGGTGGCCTATTGATACTGAATGTTTTCTATGAGTTTATACATATTTCAACTTCAGCAAAATGTGGTATCTAGCTAAATGGCTTGGTCTTCATGACTAGCCAAGATTTAAGGCATTAGGTTGTATCCTTATAGTTTAGTACAGCTCTATATTCTTTGAACTGATCCAAGGGGTTAAAAAAAATCAATGTGTGCCGAGGAGGCTTTTCTGATTCCTTGCCTTGAGCAAAATTAGTTAATGATATTCATTCAGTTACAGTACAGTACAAATGGGGCGCATTAAATGGCTTAAATTAGGTCAAATTGAATAACTGAATTTGTTCTTTAACTTAAAAAAAGCTTAATCAGCTCAGAGTGCAAGAGTCTTAAAATAGTTTAATTAAATATTAATAGGAGGGGAAAGTTACTTTTGGTGCCTTTTTGGAACACTACCTTGCAACACTTTAATTTATATGCCATTTCCCCCCCAAAAAATGCAGTCCTTTGGTGACAAAGTTCAGCCTTTCTTTCTTAATGATGAATGTGCGCATTGGCTGCTTACTATTATGAAACTGGGGTCAAAGCCAATATTAAAGTTCTGGGAAATAGGAAAGTAGGAGGGGGAAATAGACTTCCAGATGGTGAGGTCTGCAGAAATCCTTGCAATGTTCTCTCTTCTGCTTGGGTATTGAAAAATGTATAACATGAATATCTCAAATGCATGTGTTGTTTTTAAAAGGGAATCCTTTGATGGATATGTGTGCTCCTATTCAGCACTGGAACATCTAATTTCTTCTCCCCCCCCACCCCCAGGTTCCTGTGGGCCTTTTTCAATAGGATACCCTATCTGGACTCCAGAAACCTAGATGGCCACTAGATGGTAGAACTTTCAGTATCTCTTTGTCACCAACTAGTGGCTATATGGATTTTTGCAGTTGTGGTAGGGTATGCCTACTATTCTTCAAGTTTGGGGAGAGAGATTGCTTCTTGATCCAATGCTAGTAATTGAGACAGAGGTGGCCCTGATGGCATGAAACACCTTTAATCACCTTGATTGGTTTATCAACTGTGGCCATTCCACTGGAGCTTTAACCAAGATAGATTGATCTCTGCCACTGTGGCATCTTCCTGGTTCTATTATGGCAATGATAGAGGGCTGCCTGAAAGAGGATAGAGAAACCTCAAGTCATACAGAGTTTATCAAATAAAACTTCTGTTTTAGTTAGATGGATCCATATTATATCCGTTCTCAAGCAGTGTCTTTGTGCTTTCCATTGCCAAATTGTTCAGATATTTTGATGATTAGATGCACAAAAGCAAAGGATTTTTCTGTATTGGATTCCCCACTCTGAGGAATTTGTCTACTTTCACCACCATTATATTATCTTCAGAATTTGTTCAAAGCATTTTTATTTATGCAAGCATATAAAGTGATAAATGCTGAGAGTTTATTGTAAAACTACCTCTCAGTTTTACATCCAGGGTGATTAATTATTTGTTGCAACAATGTACTGTAAGTGTAACAGTGGAGTCCTTGGCGCTCTCTGAGCCTTGTTGTTCTCTTGCAGATGTTTCATTGCCAGGCTAGGCAACATCTTCAGTGCCACTCTCTATTCTCTTTGATTGATAAGTATAACATTTAACTTGGAATCCATTTTTGGATGAAAAATTATCTAGAATTTTTATAATATTTGGATATCATTTTTTCTTTCCTTTTCTTTTGGTGAGCAGCATCAATGCACAGACACACAATTGTTTGCACAGATGACAGTGCAACTGCAGGGACAGAGGAGGTAAATTACAAATATGTGGATACTGTCTGATAATGTTAAAGGGCAAGATCCTATATCTGGAGAAAGGCAGCATTATATTTAAGGAGGCAAGACATCAAAAAGACCTGAGGACCAGACCGGACATAATGCTTTTTGGTGTTGATGCTCAAAGCAGTTATGGGATAGACCAATAGCGATTGGCATTAAAATATCACCGAAGGATTAACCATGTCTAAATGGAATCTGCAATTTAAGTCTGATTGGCATTTATGCTCTTCTAATGTCATATATTATCTCACCCTACCTATCCAACCTGTACACAGAACACATCATGCAAAGTGCTGGACTTGATGAATCCAAGACTGGAGTTAAAATCACTGGAAGAAACATTAACAATCTCAGATATGCAGATGATACCACTTTGATGGCTGAAAGCGAGGAGGAGCTGAGGAGCCTTATGATGAAGGTGAAAGAAGAAAGTGCAAAAGCTGGGTTGCAGTTAAACCTCAAAAAAACCAAGATTATGGCAACCAGCTTGATTGATGACTGGCAAATAGAGGGAGAAAAAGTGGAGGCAGTGACAGACTTCGTATTTCTAGGCGCAAAGATTACTGCAGACGGTGACTGCAGCCAGGAAATCAGAAGACGTCTACTTCTTGGGAGGAAAGCAATGACAAATCTTGATAAAATAGTTAAGAGCAGAGACATCACACTGAAAACAAAGATCCGCATAGTCAAAGCAATGGTATTCCCCGTAGTAACCTATGGCTGAGAGAGCTGGACCATAAGGAAGGCTGAGCGAAGGAAGATAGATGCTTTTGAACTGTGGTGTTGGAGGAGAATTCTGAGAGGAACTTGGACTTCAAGGAGATCAAACCAGTCCATACTCCAGGAAATAAAGCCAGACTGCTCTCTTGAGGGAATGATATTAAAGGCAAAACTGAAGTACTTTGGCCACATAATGAGAAGACAGGATACCCTGGAGAAGATGCTGATGCTAGGGAAAGTGTAAGGCAAAAGGAAGAGGGGCCGACCAAGGGCAAGATGGATGGATGATATTCTGGAGGTGACGGACTCAATCATGGGGGAGCTGGGGATGGTGATGGCTGACAGGAAGCTCTGGTGTGGGCTGGTCCATGAAGTCACGAAGAGTCGGAAGCGACTGAATGAATAAACAAAAAATGTCATACATTACATGGCCCGTAAAAGTAATTGGGAAGTGCTGTTCTCATGGGATTCCTGCCTTGGAAATGGAACTCTGCTGAACCTCTTTGGGTAGCCTTCACCAACAAAGTATCCTCTATTATCCTCTATAATAATATTCCCCTTACATACATGCTGCTGAACTGCACAGTGCACAGAGCAGGCAAGCTGAAACTGCCTGATGACCCTGGAAGGGAAGGAGACAGAAAACAAAAACCAGGCTGTTGCCTTTTCTATGGTATGAAGGGAGTCAATAGATGGGTACAGTAAATGACATTATTTGTGTTAGAAGGTGCTAGTATCAACAGAAAGGGCCTGGAGCCTCCTTAGAAGAGCAGAATATAGGGATGCCAGCTCAGCCCATAGTAAGGTCAGAGGTTGTTATCAGATCCTACATTCCTTCAATAGAGTTTGTGTTATAAATGTATACTGCTTTTGGAATTCCTATGTATCACTTCCAGAAGGTATATAACCTGTAACCTTGTGGGCTTTGGGGCTCTTCTGTGTTCTTCTGGCGAGGAGCCCAGTGATCACTGTAGTTGTGCATGCAAATAAAATATACTTTGTTGCATCTATCTCCAAATGCTTTGGTTCCTTATTTAAGGGGGCACTTTTTGCACAACACTTCCAAAAGTCCTAGCTAGCATATAATCCCAATACATCTTGGGGAAATCTGTTTTAGGAAGGCAGCACAAACTTTAGGGTTAGACAGAACTGTCTTATCTGGGCTACAAAAATATGAACAATCACTAGATGGTGGCATAGAGACACAGACACTTCTCTCCTAGTGGCTCTCTGTATTTTTGCAGCCCATATATGGTAGCCGGGGTTAGAAAAACAGCACCTGCTGAAATGTCTTCTTCAGCATATTGTTAACATGCAGGAATGCTCTTCTGCTTCAGCTGGGTATCCTAAGTGTTCCTCTAGACCAGAGCTTTCCAAACTTTTTATGTTGGTGACACACTTTTTAGACATGCATCATTTCACGACACACTCTTACAGCAGGGCACAAGGCAGGCACTAGGAATCCTGGCAGGGCAGGTTTGGAGGCAGCAGCAGCCATGACACACCCAGACACTGCAGCCAACATACTAACGTGTCCTGACACACAGTTTGGAAAGCTCTGCTGTAGACAAAGGTTGGACTGTGTTTAAGGGGTTGGGGGCTGGAGTCCGGCCTCCAGATCTTCCAGAGGGTTGTAGAAGGCTATCCAGTGAAATGCTGATGGCACCCAAAGGTCATAAGAAACATTTTTCAGTATATTTTAAAGGGCTTTTCAGGCAAATCACCCCCCCCCCATTTCAACTCTTAAACCTTCTCTCATCCTCCACCAACCCCACAAAATTGCTTTTTTAAAAAAACAACAACAACAAATTTTGGATATATGATTTTGAGGGGCTGGAAGGCTTCAAAAGAGATGCTTGGGATCCACACCATATCCAAATGCTGCACTGCTATAAAGAAATCCAAGAAAAGTGAGGAGGTGAGCCTCAGCTATGAGCGGGGACTCTATGTTCAGATTAACTTACATCATATTATCATTTTTATGGGCAAAATTGAGTTCACATATTATTAAAGTTAAACTTCTGACATGTCAAACCACACTTGAAAGATGACAAAAGCCATGATAAGGAGCACTGTCAGCCTCTTGAGACGGGTTCCCTGCACCACAGAGATCAACAACTGAGATAAGGCAGGGCATTCCCACCACAACAGCCTCACTTCTGGTAAAGTGTCAGTTAGCACAGGTGGGTAGGAGATGCCATATGTATCATGTTCTCTTGAAGGGAATGCTTCTTGTTTTTATTCAAATTTTCTGGCTGCCATCTGACTTGCCTTGGTTCTAAAGCTCTGCCAGGTGTTAATGGTCTACTCATCCTTTGTGAAAAGAAAGCAGAGTGCTCTTGCGGGAATCCGTTAGACATATGACTCTTCATATACTTAAGAGCTTGGGATATTAGCTTGTCTGAGGCAACATCTTGAACCTTGGACATTAAAGTATTCCTGCAGATCATTTATGAATTGTTGGATGCTAAGGAAACGTTTGGTGCAGTGGTTAAGAAATCAGGCTAGAAACCAGAAGACCATGAGTTCTAGTCCCACCTTAGGCACAAAGTCAGCTGGGTGACCTTGAGCCAGTCACTCTCTCTCAGCTCTAGGAAGGAGGCAATGGCAAACCACTTCTGAAATCTTGCCAAGAAAACTGCAGGGACTTGTCCAGGCAGTCGCCAGGAGTTAAAAACTGACTCAAAAAAGAAAGAAAGAAAAGGGAACAACATGTAAGCATAAGACATACAGTTCAATCTGTAATTAATCTGATTATTACATTACAGATTTATTTATCTATAATTCTTCTAATAAAGAGAAATATATTATTTGTCTAATAGCCAAGATTATTTGAAAGTGACTTAAAAAAGTTTTTCCAAGAGTAAAAACAATACAGTTTTTGAGTTAAAGATAAGAGAAATGGAGAAAAGTAATAGAAAGGTGAAAAAGAAATATAGAAAATGAAGTAGAAAGAAAAAAGAAAGAATAATAAAGAAGTGGCTTCCAGTCTTCTTAACAGCAGTTATAAGTACATTCATATTTGGTGTTTGGTGCATCATTTAAAAAAGATAAAATGAAAATCATGGTGGGTAATAGCATGCTGGGAATTTGGCTTTAATCCAGATTTAACCCCCTTTATGCCATGTTTCCTCCATCACATGCCTGTGGGGAGATACACACCAGAAAAAAAGACAGTGCAATTAAAGCCACCATTTTGCAGTCACTCTAGGTTCCCACCTCTTTGGCTGAAAGAGTGGATTAATTACAAAGTAACCCTTCCATCAGAACTCAACACTGGGAACTCAGACTGAGATAAATAATGCTATAGTTAACCTTAGAGAAAATCTAAAATCAAGGATTTCTGCCTAATCATAGTTTAACACATAACTTTCCAAACTGTGTGTCGGGACACGTTAGTGTGTCGGCTGCAGTGTCTGGGTGTGTCATGGCTGCTGCTGCCTCCTGGCTTCCACGCAGGTCCTAGTGCCTGCCTTGTGCCCTGCTGTAAGAGTGTGTCGCGAAATGATGCATGTCTAAAAAGTGTGTCACCAACATGAAAAGTTTGGAAAGCTCTGGTTTAACACATAGTCCAAGACTAGATAACAAGCACAGTAGATCCACTAATAACATAACTTGGTGTTGTGTAGACAAATACACTTACAGGTACTTTTTGCCTGCAGATTGGAATGATTCCTTGAACAAGTGGAACAAGTGGATTTTGAGGAAAGAAGGTAAGAAGGACTCTTCCTGCTGTGAAAGGAAATTTCAATCTTAAGTGATAGCAGTTGTTTGCAGAATTTTGCTGTACTTATTTACTGTAATGTCATGCTCTGAATAGTGAAGCCAGCTATACACATGTCAAAAATATAAAGGAGGATATAAGTTAGCGACAGACTGTTTTTGTAACTTTGTTAGCATCTTAGGCAGAGCATAATCTCAAAATAGCAGCAATATTGGAATTTGTTTAGATTGAACAGAATTGTCAAAATGTTGATGCTTTATTACTCCTTTTTTAATTACGCAAATTGTATTAATCCAATCAAAATGTCCTAGAGTTACAGTATTGCTACAAACTTCTTCCATACTGACCAGGTTACTTTTATTATGCTTTACTATGTGGAACAGCCTTGATAGTACATAAACCTTAAGATTCATGGTTACTGCTGACTTCATGTCCAGTTTTTTTCATCTGAAAAAAGCCTTTGAATATCTAATATGTACGGAAAGAAGCAAACACTATTTATCTTAGTATCCATACTCTTCAGATTATCTCAGCTCGAGAATGAATATCTCCCATTACTTTAAACTGCCGACTCCAATGTTTAGATTTGCTGCAAATTGCACATTGATTCTTTAAAAGATGAAAGTTGAGATGCATTTTGTGTGCCCATGTCTTGCCTTGGCTGAATTTACAACCAACTTTCTTAAACATGACGGGACATTGGATTAATCTAATGAGCCCTTTTCTTGCTGGATAAAATTTTACAGCAAGAAGATGGAATGCTGTTGCCTGTTCCAAGTGCCTTTGGTGCTACATTAATATTTTTATGTGTGACTGTAGCATTTACAAACCTTTCAGGAACAAATGAACAGAAAGGAATAAATGAGCATAGATCTTCCTGATGAATGAAAATTTAATGCAGGCTTGCTGTTTCCTCTACACTAGTTATTCTGCATGGCCTGTTACATAGGCATTCCCAAACACTATTTAGTGAGGTGCTGGGTAAAATCTGTTCATGCAATGCATTTGTTTTAAAGGGATGAAATTCCCATACAATATGCAATGGAAATGTGGAAAGCTTGAGGATCTCATGCTAAGTTCATGCTGCTGTATCTATAGTACAATCATGATTTTTCCCTATCTCAAGAGTTTGATTTCAACAGTGTATTTCAGGGATGGGCCTTTCAAAACACACTTATGTGATTAACATGAGAAATGAATAAATGATGCTTTGAAATAGTAATATCCAAGTTCTGCTAGAGCAGAGCTTTCCAAACTGTGTGTCGCGACACAAAAGTGTGTCGCCACACACAGTCTGGTGTGTCACCACACAACCCGGAAGCGCTGATCATTATCAGCGCTTCCGGGTTTTCCCGCGGCGACACACCAACAGCGGCACGCAAAAACCAAAAGCGGGAGCAGCGCTTCCGGTTTTTGCGTGGTGCCGAAACGGCGGCACTTCTGGCTTTTCCCGCGGCGACACACCAATGGCGGTTGGTGTGTCGCCGCGGGAAAACTTTGGAAAGCCCTGTGCTAGAGCTTCTGACTACTATAAAGTTATCATATTAGAGTCAAAGAGCCTGGAGGTTATCAGGTCCACCAGCTCTGTTGAAGGACTAACATCTGGCTATGTTATATATTCTAATTTCCTGAATGTTTTCTTCCTTCACAAAACACATGTCTGTAGGATGGGTTAGAATTTCTTCAGTTCTACATACATACAGCAAGGCTAAAAGAGAGACAAAACATATGGTAGTATGAATAGCAACCTAGAATTCATGAATAAAGGTAAAGGTAAAAGTTTCCCCTGCACAGTCGTGTCCGACTATAGGAGCCGGTGCTCATCTCCGTTTATTAGCCGAAGAGCCAGCGTTGTCCGAAGATGCTTCCGCGGTCATGTGGCCGGCATGACGCATGCGGAACAGTGTTACCTATTAATCTACTTGCATCTGCATGCTTTCAAATTGCTAGGTTGGCAAGAGCTGGGTCGAGTGTGGAAGCTCACTCCATCACACGGGACTAGGGATTTGAACCTCCAAACTTGCGATCTTCCGATCGACAAGCCTGGCGTCTTACCCGCTGAGCCATTGCCCCCCCAGAATTCATGAATGGATATGATCAAAAGGGAAAATCTGGAATCAGAAGCCAGAATAGCAGTAACTTGATGATAATGAGATCAACGGGACTTAAAATAGTGGGGGCTGAAACCAGTTCAAAGTTCACAGCCCAAGGGTGAAGAAAAGAAGGAGTCACTTTAATCAGGAAAGCTAGAACAAAATATAAACATTATTCTCATCACAGTCTGTTCCAAAACCACAGGTTTATAATACAAGTGTTCTGGGAATCACACTCAGAGTCCAGCTGGGAATGAACAAAGCCTAATTAATTTTAAGCAAGTCCTTACAGGTGTGAAGACTTGAGATGCATATTTTAACTCCCTTTCTGCTTGGATGTGAGAATCTAAGGTTTAGGGCAGTGTTTCTCAACCTTGGCAACTTGAAGAGGTGTGGACTTCAACTCCCAGAATTCCCCAGCCAAGTCCACACCTCTTCAAGTTGCCAAGGTTGAGAAATATGGTTTAGGGTAACCCAAGACTATATTGGCATTCCTTGATCCTTCATCATATATTTCCAGATTGGGCAAAGATTGCAAAACTCATGAACCTCCTCTGAAGAATAACCATTAGAGGAGGCATGAAAAGCTTGTTCAAAAGTAGAAGATGCCAGTGTAACTGTATGGAAGCTTACTCTGAACTTACCTGAAGATAGTGGAAAATGTTGGGTGTTGTCACTGTTTTCTTTTACACTTCTCTCCATCCTTCTGTAACCTTC
The DNA here is from genome assembly GCA_023362775.1 of Charina bottae. Taxonomy (NCBI): domain Eukaryota; kingdom Metazoa; phylum Chordata; class Lepidosauria; order Squamata; family Charinaidae; genus Charina; species Charina bottae. The sequence goes on along the minus strand of JALMGJ010000001.1, from coordinate 161,222,109 downwards.
CTGGTACCCCCAATTTCTGAACTGAAAAAGCTATATGAAGAGAGTTCTCCATTTCAGTGGTTTTCAACCTTTTATATTTAAAGAGTCTACATTCACTCATCAAAGAACCATGAGAGGAACCAAAAGAACACTTTTTCCCCAATAAGGATATGTACTTAGTTATATGTGTTATGTTATTATCTTTATAATTTAGAATAGATTTTAAAAACTTAAACAAAGTTTAATAACTTATATTGTGGCTTACTTAGACTACTGCTGAGTCCCAGTTCTAATTCCACCAATTGTGAATCAGTGGCTTATTTTGTATATTTCCTTCTTAGAATTTAATTGAACTATGAGACCCTAAGAAGTAGAAGATCATTGGTATGGACTTCACCTTTAAAGGTAGGATATCCATAGCCCTCAATAACAGTATGATGAAGGTAAGAATCTTATATTCCATCCATAACAATTTTGTCTCTTAAATGTTTGTCTCTTAAAAAATGCAAACAATTTCTTTTCCATCGAATTGAATGAACGAAGTTTTAAAAATGCAAAAGAAAATGTCAGTACAGCTTTACGTAAGACAGACCCATGAAAATAAAATCTTCTTGTTCTACAGATAAGCTAAAATTCTGTACTATCTAGCACCAGTTGGAAATGGCCTGGGTAAAAGCTCTGTTGCATAACTATTGCATTTACATATTGCAATTTTTTTCTTGGAATAATGGGTAAATAGTACAAAGAAGTAGGGGTGTGGTGGCTCAGTGGGTAAGATGCCACGCTTGTTGATCGGAAGATCACAAGTTCGGAGGTTCGAATCCCTAGCCCTGCGTGCGGAGTGAGCTCCCGCACTAGCTCCAGCTCTTGCCAACCTAGCAATTCGAAAGCATGCAAATGCAAGTAGATTAATAGGTACCACTTCGGTGGGTAGGTAACAGCGTTCCGTGCCCGTCGTGTGGCCACATGACCGTGGAAGCGTCTTCGGACAATGCTGGCTCTTTGGCTAACAAACGGAGATGAGCACCGGCCCCTAGAGTCGGACACGACTGCACAAATTTGCAGGGGGAACCTTTACCTTTTTTTTTTTTTACAAAGAAAGATTTATAGCTGATGAAGCCAAGTGGCCCAAATCACCATGAGAAAAAGAAAAGGGCCAATGGAGAAATTAATAAGTTCCTTTCAGATGCGTTCCTCTTTGTCCTAATCCATATGCTCACTGTAATGTTTGGATTTAGACAATGTTTTTATCCCCAGAATAAGTGCAAACATTAGGTGGAATTAGGTCAGACCTGCACAACCTTAAACCCACCAAGATAACCATAAACCATCAATGATGCCTTGTGGTCTGCCAGGTGCGTCACAAAATTGTTGTTTTTTAGCCCCAGGGAGGCAGCAAAACCAGCATGTTTTTTAGTCCACTGAGATACCCTGTGTAAGATCCCTAGAATGAATTGTTTATATATTTTTCCTCTATAAAACTCCCTCTCCTTTAATCACTCACTATTTCAATGAAGAGAGATAACTTTGGCTGTATTTTTGATGCTGCATTTTACTGAATTGCTCATATTCCATTATTGTCCACTTGTGTTGCTTCTGTATGTAAAACACTGTAAAAACCCACTTTTAATCCATTCATCTTTTAGAGTTGGGTGCATGCTGTGGTTGGTTTCCCTCTTAGTTACCAAAACATTCTTCTTGATAGCATTCCCTGTTACAGCTCCATCATTACACACAAATACGGAGTGCTTGCATGGACACATCCATAAATTATTCTTGGCCATTGTTTGGAAATAGTGCGCTATTACCTTTTTCCAGTTTTCTTTTTCTCCATGAGTTCCTGACTAGCCTATAGCTCTGCAATTCTTTGGAAAGTCTCCCATCCAAATACTAAGCAGAGGTGATCCTGCTTAGCTTCTGATCCCAGAGATGGTCAGGTAGATGCTGCCACCTGCTGAAATTTTAGTCTTTTCCTCTATTGCAAAATCATTCTTTTCACCTGTCGCTCAGATTATACAACCTTGTCTCTCAGATTCTCTTCCATATTTAGTACAAACTCTTTTTCTTGACTACTTACTGCTGTTCCCAATGGCTTACTCTGATTTTGCTTAGCTTTTCTGACTCAGCTTCAACCGCAAAGATGTCTAACAGATTGTATTTTAAATGGGAGGTCATGAGCTATGCAAGTCAGGCATAGGATGTCTGAAGGACCTGAAATTCAATTTATGATAAGGAGCTGGTGCCCACAATAACTGTTGAGGTGCTTTTTTAAAAAAATCTGCCCTAAGTGACCCCCACCAGAGTGAATTGCTTGATTCATTTTGCTGTTAGCAGAGTCTGGAAATTTGTATGTACCATAAATCTTCTTCATTTTGATTGAATTTTGCCTGTAGACAAAATTCTAAATTTTGACATGTCAGAGAATCCAGTTAACCATAGAGAGGGAATTGTCTCTAATATGAATATAAAAAAGTTATTCCCATATGTAAGAGGATAGTTTGCATTGATATGAGTCTGTTTGCTGGACAAATTCCAAAAATTGAAAACTTGCCCAAGAATTATTGACTGTAGAATCCATTGTTCATTGTATTCTCTTTAGACAATCTTGTTTCTTATAATTTTCACCATATGGCATTCTTAAATGGAAATGCACACTGGGAAAAATTAAGGTTACACATCAATTAAAGATTTGTGTTGGTGCCTCATTTAGCTCTTAATTGATGCATGCTTCCAAATTTCAGCAACTTTTAAAATTAAATATCAAGCACGAGACAATGATTCAGTTAAACAAATAATTATTTTTGAACAATTCTGCCATGAGAATTGGACCCTGCAGCTAAAGTCTAGGTCCTAAAAATCAAGGGGTCCTATGAGGAATGACCCCTGCAGTAAGATCCTCAGACAGTGAATATAGGAGATGGAGCATCAAACTGAGCACAGTTTAATTCCACCTAAAGTTCTCCTGGGTAATCAGGTTATCAATCATAAGCCTGTCAAATACCTTAATCTGATTGCTGTACCAAAATTCTAAAGAGCTCTGATGCTTGCACACTCTAATACCTTGCAGACTTCAGTCCTGGAAGGGAGATTCCAGAAAACTGCTTGCTATGGATGCTTCAGTCATTGTAGGAGCCATTGAAACAATAGCCTCAGGATCTATGACATTAACACGTTTACTAATTCAATACTCAGACAGTACTGACATTTTTTATCTTCACTATCATTTCGCTGACATGAAGTGATTCACTATCCTATAATGTCACCAAGTTCTGTTTAATAGCCAGCAATATTCAACATGATCTCACTAAGAACAGTTTGATTTGATTTAGCAAATTAAAATTTAGTCGTCATCATCATCATCATCATCATCATCATCATCTGTCTCTTGTTACAATTTATGTTGGTCTGTTCACTGCAGTTTTAGTACTAACAGACTCAGTGTTTAAAATGGTTTATTTGAAACCAAGAAAATTATATCTTTGCTGGCTGTGCTTCTTTTACTTTTTCATCTTATTTCCATGTTATTTTATGTTATTTAAGGCTGATCAATGACCAAAATAAAGTAATTTCATTTCATTTCAGGGGGTTTCCAAGTGATTGTTCACAGTGCGATAAGTATAAGCAATAAACGGTGAAGGTGGCAACAAACAATGTGTTAATATCTGGAATACAATGATACTGCTGGGACCAGTCGTGCTTATCACAACATTGTTTCCTTCTTTTTTCCTTTTAAAAAATATATTATAATCAGCAGGCCACTAGCCTGACATGTACATTGGTACAGATCTTTGTGGTATTGATTTGAAATAGATATTATTTCTCATAATATAGTGGTACTTTTGTAAGATATCACATTTAGATAGATATCCTGCTTCACTCCAATAAGTCTCATCCCTATATCTATATCTATATCTATATCTATATCTATATCTATATCTATATCTATATCTATATCTATATCTATATCTATATCTATATCTATATCTATATCTATATCAGAGCCATATCAGAGCCAGTTTGGTGTAGTGATTAAGGCACCAGGCTAGAAACTGGGAGGCTGTCAGCTCCAGTCCTGCCTTAGGCACAAAACCAGCTGGGTGACATTGGACCAGTCCATCTCTCTCAGCCTTAGGAAGGAGGACATGGCAAGCCACTTCCAAAAAACCTTGCCAAGAAAACTGCAGGGACTTCTCCAGGCAGTCACCAGGAGTCAACACTGACTCGAAGGGACAAATAATATTCATTCATTCATTCATTCATTCATTCATTCATTCATTCATTCATTCATTCATTCATCTTTAACTAGCGACCCCTATAAGGTTATTATGTTTAGGGTCTAAAATGGGCTAGGCGAGCCAGCGAGCTACTGTACAGTTTTAATTTTAAAAATATATTTATTTTGGCTCACAAGGGCTAGTGATGAGGTTATATCACAGAGGAGGTGGAAATGACAGGTTTTTTCTCTGTGCTTTGGAAGTTTTTAGTGACTGTATAGACAAAGGCAGCAACTCAAATTAGGTACGCTAAGTCTAACACAGAATTAATGCACCTGTTAGTGTTCTTATTTACAAAAAAAAGCCTCTTTGGAGGCTTTAGGCCACAAAAATAAGGACAGAGTAGATAGACGCAGGCCAGGATCACTGGTTGTCCACTCCTGGTTTAAAATAACATTTTTGCATCGTAGTTTATGAAAAAAGTAAGCGCTCAATATTTTTCTCCTTCCTTTTGAAAACTAAGTTTATATTCTCACACCCTAAATTAAATCAGTGCTCCATTGAATGTTCCATATGATATTTTAGTTGAATTTAGTAGATAAACTGAAACACTTAAAATGTTTTGCAGCTTACTTGGTATTTTTTTTCCTTCCTAGCATTTTTCCCACAGTTGCAGGGTCTGCTTTTCTGGATCAACCGAATGTTGATCCGTTAGTTGTGACAGGAATTGACTGACCAGTTTGTAACCTGAGCCTGACATTGTGGGCTGAGAGAGAGTGACTGGCGCAAGTCACCCAGCCGGCTTTCATGCCTAAGGCATGAACTCACAGTCTCCTGGATTCTAGCCTGGAGCCTTAACCACTAGACCAAACTGGCCCTCTTTGCAGCTTACTTGGTATGCAGCTTACTTGGTATGCTATCTAATTTTCTCCAATGTGCACAATTTCCTTGCATTTTTGAAGCCCAAAAGAGCATTGCAAAACCCAGAGAAGTGTTTCATCCAAAAGATGATGATGAATTTAATTCTGCATTTTGCTTTATGAAGTGTTAATGAGGCTGGTTTGCTTCAAGTGCACCAAATTCTCTCTCATTCCCATGCATGGTTGCGGCAAGTTATATTTTCCGCTTGCCTGCTGCTTATCAGCCCATGCCTCTCCTCAGGTTCAGTGGAGAAGTAAGCTGGAGACCCATGGAAAGTTTATTCAAAACAAACAAAGTTTATTTTGCTCTAAAAAGCAGCTCTGTACATATAGAGAACTCATATAAAGATGGAACAACTTAGGTTTAAGGATCTGTCGCTGTGCTTTCCAAAATTTGGCTTGATGATGATCTTATATAATAGGAATGGACAACCTCACGGTAGCCAAGAATTACAGTTAACATGGGGGTGGCTGAGTGCTGAAAGCCACTTTGGGAGGACATTGATGAAAAATGGATGAGGTCCTGGATTGAGGGTGGTTTTTGTTTTTTGCTCCTGGGACTTTGAGGAATTTGAAGGCTAAAAAAGAGAGAGATGAAAACATAATCCTTGGATCCTTCTTGACTATTTGGTATTCATAAAAGGTGTTGGTTGCCAAATTCCAAAAGACTGAAGGGGTTGATTGGCATCTCACAGGGATGTTTTTCTTTCTAAAATATTAATTGTTTTAGTATGTTGCAATTTCTTCTCAGCCTCTAGGTCTTTTCTTTTCTTTTTTCTTTTCTTTCCTCCTTCCTTTCCTTGTTTGAAAAGTGATACAATCTGTCCCAAAACTAGTGGTTATATGGGGAGTAATTCACCTAATTTCAGGTAATCTTTCTAAACTCAAAAGTACCAATTACACATAACGACAAAAAAAAAAAAAACTTTGATAAAGCTTTATTTGAATCTTGTAGAGAAGGGAAGAAAAAAAAATCAGGCATGGAATTCAATTAAACTCCTACATGAAAAAGCGCTTCTTAAGGGCAAGCTCTCCTTATACAGCTCCTTGATTATGTATAGAAGAAAATTACCTTGATTATACCTTTGATGGGAAGAAAGCCTTTTAATTAATTTCATACATGGTAAAGTGGGGATCAGCTGCATCATGGAATGATTGAAATGTACTGAAGGGCTTTACATGGAGAGATTGTGTTGAAATACCCAGCCAATCATGTAGTGATGTGAATATCCATTACTCAGTGGCAAAATACTTAGTACTTTACACGCAGAAAGTCCTGGGTTCAAGCTCTGCATCTCAAAGTAAGACTCAGCCATTAACTGTCGACGTACACAATATTAAACTAAAGGAATTTATGATTTGATGTAGAAGGTAGAAGTTAATTATCCACGTTCCTATTCCTGAAAGAAAAAATATTTTTGCTATTAAAATTATTGAAAAGGAACACAATCCCCTTCTTCTTAAAGCAGGAGTGGACAACTTCTTAGCCCAAAGGCCACAAGTCTATTATCCAAAGTCCTGTTGTGTGGCCTCCAGAACTCTCCAGGATTATGATGCTGAAATTCAGTGGCAAATGCTGAAGACCACTGGCACAGTTTTTTGATGTTTTCTGATACCCCCTAAAACCATAACTCCCCCCTGTAACAGCATGAACTGCCTGGCTGAAGGAAAATGCTTGGGTCTGTGCCAAGGTCATGGTTATTTTTAGGGAAGGCAGAGACTCCGCATAAGGTGAGCATGTAGGCAGAAAGAAGAAAATGCTAGAAGGTACCTGTACAGAGGCACATATATGTCCTGCTTATAGGATATAAAAAGAGCCCAGAAAAGCAGAGAAAGGGTTTTTTTTATATCGCAGATGCTGCAGGATATGCTGTTGAAGAGGATGTTGCCAGGTAAACATGGAGTGGAGTAGAGCTTGTCAAGTCCAGAGATTCCAGTCCTGAGATAAAGAGGAAGACCAGTAGGAAAATCCTGGAGAGGCTTGTGAAAATGCAGAAAGACCATGAGGACAGACTAAGTTTCAGATACTGGACAGTAGAACGTTGTGTGCTAAAGGCTTGGTTTGGCAGTAAGACAGCTGGGAGAAAACTCAAAGACATTCCAATATCAGCATTTAACATAAGGAGGGAAAGAACAAGGCAAAATAAAGCACAAGTGGAAAGAGAGGGAAAGAGAGTTGAGAGAGAGAAAATTAAGTAGGTTTTTTCTTTTATGTTTATACAAACTATTCTGTACATAATAGGTTTTATAAATTATATTGTCACTTCTATATTATATTAGCTCACACTACTTTATTAGCACAAGTATCTTAGTGTTCAGAATGAAATCCCTCATTTAAGTGCTGTCTGCATGTGTCTGTATCAGCTCCTGTCCTGACTCACCCTCCGACACTCCCCAAAGCAACTACACATACACACCTGCACACACAACTCCTGCCTGTTTCAATAACATCATAACATTATTTCCACTGCTGTGTGGGATAAAAAACAAAACCAGAGAGGACAACATGGTTGTCTGTAGGGGGAAAAAAAGAGGAAAGGTTAGAACTGCCCTTTTTGGAAATTGAAAATAAATGTTGGAATATTTATGCTAAATGTGCAGAAAACAAAGTCCAGGCGGGGCGGGGGATTTGCATGGTTGAAACTTCACTGAGACCCATCCAGCTGCCTAGCTGTTTTCTTGGACTTCTTACACCAAACAACTGGACACATTACTTTTTCTTAAAAAAATGTTCTTGCTTTTGCCCTGGGAAGTTCCTTTGATAGTCTGGTAATGTTTATATATTATTATTTCTTTTATTATTTATTTTTATTTGTTCAATTTATTTCCCGCCCATCTCCCATGCAAGGGACTCTGGGCGGGTTACAACAATTAAAAATGTAAAAGCTATACAAAATACAAACTATCTAAAAAACACAATCAATATAAAATAAATAAAATCCAAGATGGATTGGGAACCGTAGAATAGATCATAGTGCTACGGGGCCAGCCAACCCCAGGAGGCACTACCGCCTCTGTCGTCCCAGGCCAAGCGGCAGAGCCAGGTCTTAAGGGCCTTCCGAAAGGCCAGGAGTGAAGGGGCCAGTCTCACCTCCAGGGGCAAGATATTCCATAAGGCGGGCGCTATCGCAGAGAAGGCATGCCTCCTGGACCCCGCTAGATGGAATTCTCTTGTTGAGGGGGTCCGAAGCATGCCCTCTCTGCAAGCACGGGTGGGGCGGGCCGATGTTATCGGGATGAGACGGTCCCTCAGGTACCCTGGCCCTATGCCATATAGGGCTTTAAAGCTAATCACCAACACCTTGAATTGGACCCGGAAGCAAACTGGCAGCCAATGCAGCTCGCGTAGCAGAGGTGTTACATGTGCCGATCTCATAGCACCCATCACTGCTCGCGCCGCCGCATTCTGTACCAGCTGAACCTTCCGGATACTCTTCAAGGGTAGCCCCATGTAGAGCGCATTACAGTAGTCTATACGGGAGATGACAAGGGTGTGAGTGACTGTTCGGAGGGCCTCCCGATCCAGGAAAGGGTGTAACTGGCGCACAACACGAAGTTGTGCAAAGGCCCTCCTGGCCACGACTGCCACCTGCTCTTTGAGCAGGGGTCGCGAGTCCAGGAGGACCCCCAGATTCCGCACTGGATCCGAGTGAGGTAGTGCAACCCCACCCAGAACCAAGGATGACAACTTCCCGGATCTAGGGGGGCCATCAATCCACAGCCACTCTGTCTTACCAGGGTTCAGTTGAAGCCTGTTGTTCCCCATCCAGACCCCCACAGCCTCCAGACACAGAGATAAGGCATTGACCGCATCACCTACTTCACCCGGGATGGAGATGTATAACTGGGTATCATCAGCATATTGGTGATACCTCATCCCATGGTGATGGATGATCTTGCCCAGCAGCTTCATGTAGATGTTGAATAGGAGAGGAGAGAGAACCGACCCCTGCGGTACCCCACAAGTCAGGGGTCGTGGGTCAGCTCTCTCCTCCCCTATCAACACCGACTGGGAATGGCCCTGGAGGAAGGAAGCGAACCAGCACAAAACTACTCCGCCCACCCCCAACTCCCTGAGCTGTCCCAAAAGTATACCGTGGTCGACGGTATCGAAACCCGCTGAGACATCTAAGAGAGCCAGGATGGACGCACTCCCTCCATCCCGCTCTCGCCAGAGATCATCCATAAGCACGACCAATGCAGTCTCCGTCCCATATCCCGGCCTGAAACCTGACTGGAAGGGGTCTAGATAATCCGTTTCCTCCAGAATCCTCTGGAGTTGCCACACCACCACCTTCTCAACCACCTTTCCCAAAAAGGGAAGATGGGAGACTGGGCGAAAATTGCCCAGGATGGTAGGGTCCAGGGATGGCTTCTTGAGGAGGGGGTGCACCAGCGCCTCCTTAAAGGCCACCGGGAACACCCCCTCACTCTTAATTAATTAATTAATCATCACCTGGACCCAACCACATGTCACCTCACTAGCTGATTTCACATATAGTGTTTATCAAAAATCTCAAAAAGAGATTGATTACTCATTCATGGGTTCCTTCAAGTGAATACTTGCTTCCTATGACTGTGTACCAATACATTACAATAGAGACAAAAGCAAGTTGCACAGTTCCATTTTCCTGGGAAGCAGCGAGGAAGTCAGCTTATTCAGCAAGTCAGCACCATGAACTGCCTGTTGTTAACATAGCACTTCTTTTTTGGGTTTAGATGCGGTGTATATTTCTGGCATTTTTAGGCCATATCCATACTTGCTCTTAACCCCGAACATTCACTAGCAATATCTTTTTCTGCCATGTCCCAATGATGTTGCCTTCATCTTGCCTCCAACCCATGAGTGTGTGGCCTATGGGGTTTTAGTGGCCTGGCATGGCCACTGTTCTGGTGGTGTGAGCCAGCCATTGGAGTGAGTAGAAGGGGAAAAGCAGCTTACTTTTGGCCTTGAAGGGCAGCTGTGCTGTCATGAGGGCTGACTTGCTGACCTGCTGCTAGCCAGCGCTGTGGTGGTGGTATGTTGAGACAGCAGTCCCATTGGTCCAGCCTGGTATATAAGTGTTGGGGACTAGGGCTCTGGGGGGATACCTATCTCCTCTGTTGCTGGGGGACATGCTGCCAGTCTAACCTAAAAATTGGAGAGAGAGGAGAAAGAGAGGAAAGAAGAGAGAAAGTCTGTGAATGGAGTGGCTGGAGAGAACGGAGTGGCTGGAGAGAAAGGTTGACATGCAGAGCAGTTGTCACTTCCTGGTTGGAAAGAGAGAAGAAAGGTCCACAGGTGGCTTCCATGGAAGAAGGGAAGTGAAGACCCAGAGGGACAAGAGTGGGAAGGAGGACCCAGCTGGCTGTAGGAGGCAGCTTCACCCAAGACTCCAGAGGGAAAGGTGGGGATCAGCTGTCAGTGGAGAAGCTCTAATTTTTGGGGAAGGACTGGACAGAAGACCCTGAGAGAGGTTCTTCCCCCAACAGAGAAGCAGTAGCTCTTAGGCTGAGTGGGTCCAGGAGGAGGTCAAACTGTGCTGAGCATTGGCAGGGAGACTTAGGAGGAAACCTGACACCAGGTAAGCACCAGTAATGTGTTGCATATACCTGTTGTAAATACCTGCTGTAAGTAGCTTCACTGTATATAGTAAAAAGCATTAAAGCCTCCACTGTTTTGTTTTTCTGTGTCAATTGCCACCCTTGCAAAACAACACAGCTCCAGTTCAGAAAAGAACCCCGTCACACCGTGACAGAGTGAGACAACCTTAAGTCATCCAAAGCTGCACTGGTGTTAAAGAAGTATTTTCTCCCTTATTCTGACACCATCCAAGGATAGTTTCATGGTGTGTAAAATATGTTCTCCCAAAGCTAACTTTATCCTGCCTCTCGGTCCATTATAGCTACTCTGTTGCTCATTAACCTGGTGGCAAGCCAGGTGACTGGCAGTGCCTGGTAGCAGAAGCAATAGAGCAGGAAAAAGATCAGCAACCAGGATAGCATATGTTATGTTGATATAGTTTTCCGCCAAATCAGGGATGGGTGAATAGTACTTGGTTCTAAGAAAGGCATCTCTACAGCAGCATAGCTGTGGCAAGGAGGGCCTTTGCACAGATCCATCTGGTGGGTCAGTTGCCCATATTCCCAGATTGGGAGTTCCTTCAGACATTAGCTCATGCCCTAATTACCTCATAAATAGCCTATTGCAATACACACTATATGGGGCTGCCCTTGCAGACCACATGGAAGGCACAGCTGGTCCAGTATGCAGCAGTGTAGGCAGTGATAGGCATGACACTTATGTCCATGCGACACTCCTCTTCTGAAAGCTGCATTGGTTGCCAGATGGTTGCCACGTCCAATTCAGGGTGCTGGTTATTACCTATAAAGGCCTTTATGGCATAGGGCTTGGTTATTTGAGGGACTGCCTATCTCCAATAGTTTCTGTCTGCCCAGTAAGTTGGGCACAGTGGGTATGCTCCAGGTCCCTTCAATTAAACAATGTCATGTAACAAGACCTAGGAAGTGGGCCTTCTCTGTCATGGTGTCTGTCCTCTAGAACAGCATCCACCCAGAGTTCCATATGGTTTCTACACAGATAATCTTCTGACAATCTGTGTAAACCTGGCTGTTCTCCTATGACTGGAGATAAGGTGGTTGTTGAACCCGGTTGTGTTTTCTTTGGTATACTGTGTTTGTCTCTTCTGGATGTGCATGATATTTTTCTTTTTATTCTTTAATTCTTTACAGTGTAAGCTGCTCAGAGTCATTGGGAGTAGGACATCCTCTAAAACACACACACACACGTGTATGTGTGTGTGTGTGTGTGTGAAGTGAAGTGAAGTGAAGTGAAGTGAAGTGAAGCCCAAAGTGGTCCCAGTGGTGGTAGGAGCACTCGGGGCTGTGACTCCTAAGCTGGGAGAGTGGCTCCAACAGATCCCAGGAGCAACATCAGAGCTCTCTGTCCAGAAGAGTGCAGTGCTAGGAACAACTAAGATACTGCACAGAACCCTCAAGCTCCCAGGCCTCTGGTAGAGGACATAAGGTTGAGGAAGACACATACCACCCGTAGGGGTGAGAAGGGAATTTTTTTATAGCTTCATTGGGCTTAGCCAAAAGTACATGGAATATACAGTATCTTCAGGCTCAGTCAAAAATGGAAAAATTACCCTGAGATATAAGTCTATGAAACACTCTTTAGTACATGTTGTTGTTGTTGTTTATTCGTTCAGTCGTTTCCGACTCTTCGTGACTTCATGGACCAGTCCACGCCAGAGCTTTCTGGCGGCCGTCACCATCCCCAGCTCCCCAATGGTTGAGTCCGTCACCTCCAGAATACCATCCATCCATCTTGCCCTTGGTCGGCCCCTCTTCCTTTTGCCTTCCACTTTCCCTAGCATCAGCTTCTTCTCCAGGGTATCCTGTCTTCTCATTATGTGGCCAAAGTACTTCATGTCTATGAAGGTTCTCAGTCATCCAGGTGGAACAGTCTGTGGCTTGAATCATGTCAACTGGATTTCTATTTTCTTAGTGGAAACGTTTCACTCCTTATCCAAGGAGCTTCTTCAGTCTGAGTAAAGTTAGTAAGGGAATCCTTAAATATGTTTCTAGGCTGGCTGTGTGACCTTGCACCTGGGGCTAGGTCATGGTTATTTTTGAGATGTTTGTTTCTAAGTCCCTTTATCATCTAAAGGAGGATCGTTAAGATTACCCTGCTGCTGTTGAGCTTGTGAAATGGTCTTAATCTTCCTAGGCACAGAAGACAAAGCAGGAAGGAAGATAGGGGAAAGGTTATGCCTGAGGCCCCCACCTCTATTCAAGGAAGGATTTTCCAAGTTGGCATGAATGGATTCCTTGACCCCTCTCTCAAACCACCTATCTTCTCTGTCTAAAATGTGAACATTAATGTCCTCAAATGAGTGTCCTTTTTCCTTTAGATGAAGATAAACTGCTGACTCTGGTCCTGTGGTGTTACTTCTCCTGTGTTGGGCCATCCTCCTGTACAAAGGTTGTTTGGTTTCTCCAATGTAGAGTTCAGAGCACTCCTCACTGCACTGGATTGCATACACTACATTGCTTTCCTTGTGTTTTGGAGTTTGATCTTTGGGGTGTACAAGCCTCTGTCTCAGTGTGTTGGTGGGTTTGAAATATACAGGTATGTGGTGTTTGCCAAATATCCGTTTGATCTTTTCAGACACGCCAGCCATGTAAGGAATGACCAGGTTCTTCCGTTTACTCTGAGTCTCAGCCCTATCTGTCGCTGTTTTAGGTCTGGTAGACTTAGATTTGGTGAAGGCCCAATTTGGATATCCATAGGCCTGCAGAGCTGTTCTCAGATGCTGCTTTTCATTCTTTTTGGAATCCATGGAGGTGGGGATGGTTTCTGCTCTGTGTGACAATGTCCTGATGACTCCTAGTTTGTGCTGCAGTGGATGGTGGGAGTCAAACATCAGGTATTGATCTGTGTGTGTGGGTTTCCTGTAGATCCCTATTTCTAGCTTGCCACCGGTCCCAATGAGGACTTCACAGTCTAGGAATGCCAGTCTGTTGTCCTTGGTGTCTTCTCTGGTGAAGCTAATGTTGGCATCTATAGTGTTTATATGGTCCGTGAAGGCCTGTACTTCCTGGGCCTTGATCAAAATCACCTGGGTCAAAATCAAGGCCCAGGAAGTACAGGCCTTCACGGACCATATAAACACTATAGATGCCAACATTAGCTTCACCAGAGAAGACACCAAGGACAACAGACTGGCATTCCTAGACTGTGAAGTCCTCATTGGGACCGGTGGCAAGCTAGAAATAGGGATCTACAGGAAACCCACACACACAGATCAATACCTGATGTTTGACTCCCACCATCCACTGCAGCACAAACTAGGAGTCATCAGGACATTGTCACACAGAGCAGAAACCATCCCCACCTCCATGGATTCCAAAAAGAATGAAAAGCAGCATCTGAGAACAGCTCTGCAGGCCTGTGGATATCCAAATTGGGCCTTCACCAAATCTAAGTCTACCAGACCTAAAACAGCGACAGATAGGGCTGAGACTCAGAGTAAACGGAAGAACCTGGTCATTCCTTACATGGCTGGCGTGTCTGAAAAGATCAAACGGATATTTGGCAAACACCACATACCTGTATATTTCAAACCCACCAACACACTGAGACAGAGGCTTGTACACCCCAAAGATCAAACTCCAAAACACAAGGAAAGCAATGTAGTGTATGCAATCCAGTGCAGCGAGGAGTGCTCTGAACTCTACATTGGAGAAACCAAACAACCTTTGTACAGGAGGATGGCCCAACACAGGAGAAGTAACACCACAGGACCAGAGTCAGCAGTTTATCTTCATCTAAAGGAAAAAGGACACTCATTTGAGGACATTAATGTTCACATTTTAGACAGAGAAGATAGGTGGTTTGAGAGAGGGGTCAAGGAATCCATTCATGCCAACTTGGAAAATCCTTCCTTGAATAGAGGTGGGGGCCTCAGGCATAACCTTTCCCCTATCTTCCTTCCTGCTTTGTCTTCTGTGCCTAGGAAGATTAAGACCATTTCACAAGCTCAACAGCAGCAGGGTAATCTTAATGATCCTCCTTTAGATGATAAAGGGACTTAGAAACAAACATCTCAAAAATAACCATGACCTAGCCCCAGGTGCAAGGTCACACAGCCAGCCTAGAAACATATTTAAGGATTCCCTTACTAACTTTACTCAGACTGAAGAAGCTCCTTGGATAAGGAGTGAAACGTTTCCACTAAGAAAATAGAAATCCAGTTGACATGATTCAAGCCACAGACCAAAGTACTTCAGTTTTGCCTTTAATATCATTCCCTCAAGGGAGCAGTCTGCCTTTATTTCCTGGAGTATGGACTGGTTTGATCTTCTTGCAGTCCAAGGCACTCTCAGAATTTTCCTCCAACACCACAGTTCAAAAGCATCTATCTTCCTTCGCTCAGCCTTCCTTATGGTCCAGCTCTCACAGCCATAGGTTACTACGGGGAATACCATTGCTTTAACTATGCGGACCTTTGTTGTCAGTGTGATGTCTCTGCTCTTAACTATTTTATCAAGATTTGCCATTGCTCTCCTCCCAAGAAGTAGACGTCTTCTGATTTCCTGGCTGCAGTCAGCATCTGCAGTAATCTTTGCGCCTAGAAATACAAAGTCTGTCACTGCCTCCACTTTTTCTCCCTCTATTTGCCAGTCATCAATCAAGCTCGTTGCCATAATCTTGGTTTTTTTGAGGTTTAGCTGCAACCCAGCTTTTGCACTTTCTTCTTTCACCTTCGTCATAAGGCTCCTCAACTCCTCCTCGCTTTCAGCCATCAAAGTGGTATCATCTGCGTATCTGAGATTGTTAATGTTTCTTCCAGCGATTTTAACTCCAGCCTTGGATTCCTCAAGCCCAGCATGTCGCATGATGTGTTCTGCATACAGGTTGAATAGGTAGGGTGAGAGTATACAACCCTGCCGTACTCCTTTCCCAATTTTAAACCAGTCCGTTGTTCCGTGCTCTGTTCTTACCGTTGCTACTTGGTCGTTATACAGATTCCTCAGGAGGCAGACAAGATGACTTGGTATCCCCATACCACCAAGAACTTGCCACAATTTGTTATGATCTACACAGTCAAAGGCTTTAGAATAGTCAATAAAACAGAAATAGATGTTTTTCTGAAATTCCCTGGCTTTCTCCATTATCCAGCGGATATTGGCAATTTGGTCTCTAGTTCCTCTGCCTTTTCTAAACCCAGCTTGTACATCTTTAGTACATTGAGGTTGTCAAAAGTTCTTTTCAGACTACTTCCTAAACCACTCTTCTCTAATCTAGTGACCTCCAGTTGTGTGGGTTCACAACTTCCAAAATTTCCAGTCAGCTTTTTCCAGTTTAGAAAAAAATGTTGTAAACGTGTTACAAACAATATTTGGAAAAACACTCATTTCTGACCATTATGCTTAATTACTTTTTAAATGGATAAATATTCATCCATAAAAAGTTCTAGTCTGAAACAATGTAATCTTTGTTTGATGATGTTTAATTTGGCTTAGATGGAAGAATTTATTTGGAAAGTTCGGCAACTTTTTAAATGTCCCCATCCTTTAAAAATAAGGTGATCTGGGATCAGATCTGGAATAATGGCTTCATAACTAATATCATGGAAAGGGAAAAATGAAATATTTAAATTGCATAACAGATTAATGGCTGGATAGAGATTTAGAGAGAACGCTGATTGAAAGAGCATAATATTTTTGAACAAATAAATGTAAATGCCAGTGAAGGCACTGTGGCTGTAGAATAATGATTAATATTGATCACTACTGCTGAATTCCAGCTATGAAGGTCAAATAAGTCATAATAGAGGAAGCACATTATTTGAAATGATAATACATCACAAATTTGGAAGCAATCTTATACCGGTCTGAGAACACTTGAGGGTGCTGTTGCACCACACTTGGAGAAATACCAGCCTAAGGTCTGTAGTAGCCATTCATTTAACAAAATTGATGAAGTACAAAGGGGAGTTTAACCAGAACAGTAGACCTGTATGTGTTTCACTGACTGTGTCTTTGACCAAAATATATAGCTGAAGATAGGGAAAACAATGCATTTCCTTTAAAAATAACCTATTAGGGTATATCAACAGTAATATATTACCAGATGGTTCTGCAACCATCAAGCCTGCCCCAAACCCTGGACTGAGGGGTGGAGGAGGAGAAGAAAAAGAGAAAGCCAGAATCTGGTTAATTAGGTTTATCCTACCAAAGTAACAGCACCTGGCTGAGGAACCATATCATATACAGTAATAAAAGTAACCGTCCAGCTGGAAAAGCAACATGAATATTACTCTATGGACAAGGTGAATCAGAGAGTTTTCTTTTGATGGCACGAGAAAGGAAGGGGTTCGATTGAAGCTCTGTGCCTGCTGTGAGCTCTGCCTTCCTTTTTCAGAATGTTTCTTTGTAGAGAGAAGCTTCTCCCTAACTTAATGTTGCAAAATAGCTTGGAAGAGTTCCTCAGTGAGCTGTTTAGCACCCTTCAGTGAAGGAACCACCAAGCAGAACATTATCCCACATGGGCTGGCTGAGTGGCTTGAATGGGAATGTTCACACTACTTTTTATGAATATTCCCTAGAAGAGGGCTTTCCAGACTTTTCACGTTGGCGACACACCAACGGCGGCATGCGAAAACCTGGAAGCACCGCGGTGGCGTCGTCGTGCGAAAACCCGGAAGTGCTGCCGCTGTGGCGCTTCCGGGTTTTCGTGCCCCACAGTGGTGGTGGCGCTTCCAGGTTTTTGCGCACCGCCGCGGCGCTTTCGGGTTTTTGCACACTGCGGCTGCGGCACGACATCATCGTCCTGGTGTGTCGCATGAAAACCTGGAAGCGCTGATGGCCCGCCACCGCGCACAGCAGCGCGCCATCAGCACTTCTGGGTTTTCTTGCTACACACCTGGGCCCCACAGGCGACACAGTACTGTGTCATGACACACAGTTTGGAAAGCTATGCCCTAGAATATGACATGCTGAGCAAAGTAGCTAAGGAATTAGCTTTGAGGTGGGAATGTGAAGGCAAGAGGAAGGATTGGCTTCAAGCTTCAAAGTAAGAAAGAGGCAGTCATTTTGGTATGGATGCCAGTGGGCTACGAAGAGCAATTTGAGCTGGACTTCATGACCTCATGACTGGTGCCAGAAGTAGGATTTCCTCCCACTTCAGTTTTGTGGTTATCTGTAATTTTATCTGACTTAGGTGCCAGAAATTAACCACAGTTTTGTTAACTTTTATTCCGAAGGCACCCCCACAACACATTATTTTTCATCATTAATACATTTATTGAAAGCTGGAGGTTTTTAAAATGTGTGTGTTTAACTTATCAATACCTTGCAGTTGCTAAAAGCAAAGTACTCTGCATGTCACTGAAAAAAAACAAAAACAAAACCCACACTTCCACACTATTCACAGGGTATGGATTACAGCAATGCTGACTGATTTCTCTTCTCTTCCTCACAGTACTTTCCCTGTTTGCTATCTGACAGATTCACTTTTTGGTGTTCTCTTCCGAGGCAGTGAAGGTTTTGAGGAAATCTCAGACAAGGTACTTCAAGATGGTCCATACTGCTATAGGTAGGCATCCACCCCACCACCATCACCTATCCCTCCACTCTGCTGCCACCATTTCCTCCACTTGTACCCTGAACTTTAAAATAGCGTGTGGCAGTGTGGTACAATGTGGCTTAACACAATCTCTCTGCAGTGATACTTGGGCCCTTCTGGGTTTTGGGAAGTCCCAGACCATACAGCAGTCTGACTGTATTATGACTAGTGTCAGAATTGTCTCTTTTTTTAAAAAAAAAATTATCCCGCCTTTATTATTTTTATTTATTTAATTTATCCCCGCCCATCTCCCCAAATAGGGGACTCTGGGCGGTTTACAAAATAGCAAAGGTTAAAATCTATACATGAAATTACAATAAAACAATAAATAGATAGAATAAATAAAAATCCAAAAGATGGTTAAAATCCACTAACAGGATCAAGGCACTACGGGGCCAGCCACCCCCAGGAGGCACTACCCCCTCCGTCGTCCCAGGCAAGGTGGCAGAGCCAGGTCTTAAGAGACTTCCGGAAGGTCAGGAGTGAGGGGGCCAGCTCTGGGGGAAAGATGTTCCACAATGCGGGCGCTATCGCAGAGAAGGCACACCTCCTGGACCCCGCTAGATGAAATTCTCTTGTTGAAGGGGTCTGAAGCATGCCCTATCTGCATGAATGGGTGGGGCGGGTCGATGTTATCGGGATGAGACGGTGCCTCAGATACCCTGGCCCCATGCCATGTAGGGCTTTAAAGGTGATAACCAACACCTTGAATTGGACCCGGAAGCAAACTGGTACCCCATGCAGCTCGCGCAGCAGAGGTGTCACATGTGCTGATCTTATAGCACCCATAACTGCCCACGCTGCTGCATTCTGGACCAGCTGAAGCTTCCGGATACTCTTCAAGGGTAGCCCCATGTAGAGCGCATTACAGTAGTCTATATGGGAGATGACAAGGGCGTGAGTGACTGTTCGGAGGGCCTCCCGATCCAGGAAAGGGCATAACTGGCGCACAACACGAAGTTGTGCAAAGGCCCTCCTGGCCACGACTGCCACCTGCTCTTCGAGCAGGAGTCGCGAGTCCAGGAGGACCCCCAGATTCCGCACTGGATCCGAGTGAGGTAGTGCAACCCCACCCAGAACCAAAGATGGTAACATACCTAATACTCCTTCCTCCTCCTATTTTCCCCACATCAACAACTCTGTGAGGTGAGTTGGGCTGAGAGAGAATGACTGGCCCAAGGTTACCCAGCCGGCTTTCATTCCTAAGGTGGGACTAGAACTCTCAGTCTCCTGGTTTGCCATTGGCTCCTTCATAGGGCTGAGAGAGAGGGACTGGCCCAAGGTCACCCAGCTGGCTTTCATGCCTCAGGCGGGACTAGAACTCACAGACTCCTGGTTTCTAGCCTAGCACCTTAACCACTAGACCAAACTGGCTCTTGCAGGTTGTGTTTGTGCTAGAATGTGAATATGAATTTATTGCTATGGTAACAGTGTCCAACCAGTGCAGGATTCATTCCAATCTGATTTCAGAATGAAAAGACCTTTAATTTCTTTTGTGATTTACTCATGTTAGGGTGGAGAGTGATATCTGTTGCTCTCCTGGATTTCTCCATTAAGGGGCTTTTTGGGGCATCCATCATAGTATCCTTCTAGACCATTTTATATTTTGTCCTTAAGAGGCATAATCTTAGAGCAGTTCTATCCTTCTCCTCCATGGCCTTCACTGATAGTTCAGTTTGGTCCTTAACTTTTCACCTATGTGAAATGGCTAGAAGAAATGAATAGGTTTAGGCTGAAGTGGCAGCAGTATGCAATAGGTTCTATGTAAGTGAAGGTAACTTTTTCAATTAATCCAGCAACACTGAGGTTGTGTGGATGGAAGAAAACTGATTATTTTGGATTAAGGTTTACCAATAATTTTACATGGGGTTTTATTTTCATAAAGGACCAAATAGGGAGTTTATGAATCCTTCTTGACTTGACAATAATTGGGTTGCTTTAGATCAAGTTAGGTGGGTCTATTCCTACAGTCCTAACCAGAGGGTTTTGATTGCATGCACTGGTGACCTCTAAGCTGGACTATATAATACACGGACTACCTTCATAAAAAAATCAGAAACTTCAACTGGTATAGAATATTAATAGGGCTATTGGGATGTTGATATGATTTCTATATTTGTACCAACTACATTGGCTGTCAGTGCATTTCCAAGCTCAGTATATGTAAATGGTTGATGTCAGTCTCTAAACTGCTGTACATGTGCCTTTTTCAGTCACATTTTATCATATTGTTGAAATGCTTCTTAGTGGTGTTAGAAGGTAATCTTACCAAGGTTCGTCCCAAGCCGGGAATGAATAGACACGCAGGCAGTTGCTGGAACAGAGGCTTGCAGGTTTATTCCCAAGAGCATATGCAGAGTACAAAGTACAGAGTATGCTGGTTGGAAGGTGGCCACACCTGTATTTCCCCCACAGGCCATTTATATAGGAGAGCTTGGTTGTTGCTATGCAAGGGTGTTCCCGCCCCCTAGGAACCTGAGAGGTGTAATTTGCCAGATTTCAGAGAGGAGGCGCTCTGTGGTTGGGCCCCCTGCTGTTCATGTTTCCTGTCTGTGTTCCCTGTGGGCTGTGGCTTACTTGGAATGTGCACCTTTCAAAAGGAATCTATTGTTATTTGATTATGGAGATCTGTTTGGCTGGGGAAGAAGGTCTACCTGAATGGGCTGGCTAATTTCTGTGAATGAGCTGACCTTTTGTGTGTCAAGCTTTCCAATTGAATCAGAAGGGAACCCTTTGTCTGAGTAGTTGGACTCCCTTTTCCATCTTAATCTCTGGCAATATCAAACTCTTATGCTATTTTGTAACCTTTTAACAATTGGGCTTCCTTTTACCTGTTCTGGGGGAAGGAGACAACATGGAGGCAGACAGTGTTCTGGGGGGGAGACAACATGCATGCAGGACAGTGTTTTGGGGGGAGACAACATGCAGGCAGTGATCTTAATTTATCCCAACAGTGGCAACTATGTCCTAGGTTTTAATATTTTTGGGGCTGGATGTTTAATATTATTGCTGGGTTTTGATTTATTTTTTTAAAAAAGAGACTTACTATTGTATTTGATTTTATGCAGTAAAGCACCTCAAGAAACTTTTCACTTAAGAGTGCTTTAAATACATAAAAATAAATGCTTTGATTGTTGCTGGAAGATTCAGTGGCAGTTGAAGACAGTTCATGGTAATGAAAATGGCAGAGCAATTCACTGACTATATATATATATTGTACATATATTACTCTCCTCAAATAATTTTATCCAGTTCAACAGAAGTAACACTGTGGATATTTTATGGTATATCTGGATATAACTACTGCCATTAATACTGGGAAAAAAGGAAAAAGGGTCTTATCTGTAGAGGACAAGAAGCTGCCATTCATAAGCCCACCTTTATCTTATACATCTCTACTAACTTCTAGTGAAATAATTAACACCTGATGTTATATCATTATGTTTAATGTTTCTCTACTCTCCGCAACAGTTAATAATATGTGAACTGGAGTTAGAGTAGTCACTTATCTGTTGCCAAAATATTGCCCTAAAAGATAATAAAAAATACAGATTTCTTTAAGTTTTTGTTATGTTGGCTTACATGTATATTTAGAGATGATTGTTGTAATTAAGTACAATGTGGTATATTTTGTCTTATTGGAAACACAGACCAGGGGATCTACATGCCTGCTTCTGCTCTCCAAGTGCTAATCCTTTTCTTAGTTATAATTCAGCTGGACTTTGGGCAGGATTCCAAAAGACTACCCTATGCAAAATAGAGCATCTTCAATAGGATTGAAAAAGCGCTGAATAGAATAATATTGTGACCCTAACATTTTTCGCAAATGTTACTAGGGAGAGCCATGGATTCTAGAAGATATCTAGTTAGATCTTTATATTCCATAACACTTTGATTTGGATTGAAAGAAGGAAGATTCTTCATTTTGATATTTCTGTCTTTATGGCTGAAATGCAAACCCACATTTTTGTGAAGTATTTTTTTTTAAGTGGGATCTCATTAAAACTTATAGCATCTCAAACAAAGTGGCAGTATTTTTGAGATTATTAATTCAGATTTCTAGATTTGAAACAAAATCATCTGAAAGCTGCTTTATTATTTTGATTTATTGTCACCAGGCTGAAATGTGCCAGATTAAGAATAAAAAGATATGCTGCAATTAGAATGGAAATACATTTGGAATAGAACACATTGATGTTCTTCCTGTGTTTTTTGCTCTCTCCCTCCCTCAATAAACAAAGCATACTAACTGAGCATTGAAAACCAGACCACAAACATGCCCAGGTGCTGAGCCCCGTGCTCTGGAGCAATATGTTATCAAACTGTTGGCATAGCTTGACATTTATGAACATCAATACCCATATGCAACAAGCTGGGGGAATAAACAAACGTTAATGCTAGATTTTGAAGACGGTCATTATAAATAATAGCTATGTTCACCACTGGTGAGCCTACACTGAAGTAATCAAGATACAGTGGGGACAAATGCAGAACAACGAGTTTATAAAACTCACTTTGGAAAATACTTTATTTTCAGTTGTTGAACTGGATGATCTATATTCATAGACTCCAACATTTCTTATTAATGGACCAAAGTATTATAACAATAGTTTCAGTGGTGGGCTATCACCTAGAGTTTCGGTGGAATGAGCTGTAAATCAGCTGGGCTGTCCTGCTCCAGACTGTGAAATGACTCATCCCTCTTTCAAACTAATCTTGATCTTATAGCAGTGGTATCATCACCCATGTCTCCGTTTAACAGGCTTTCCACATCTCTAGATGCTATATGGCAGGAAAAATATGAGAGGAAACACACTTATCCTGGTATGAGATATGAACAACTTTTTTTAGATGTGACAGTATAAAACTCTCTCACATATTCTTATTATTATGGAAGAAGTAAGAATTGAGCAAGTTAAATGAAAATCTTCAACAAAGCACAAGGTATACTTTCTGATGTCACACCATAAGTCCAGAGGATCGAACACTGGTTAAATCTCAGTATTTGGGTACTCTAACCTGCCACAGTCACATAATTCATATCATTGGCTATTTCATAACCACTATGATCAGCAGACTAAGCCTTTTTGAAGACGTCTTCTACCAGAAGAGGCATCTGATACATGATAGATTGGCTTCCCTTGGGTGGCTCCCAGATTATGGAATGTCCCCTCCAGGGAGATAAATTCAGCCTCCACTTTCCAAGTTTTTAGAAAAATGGCAATAACATATCTAATTCACCAAACTTTTAACTGTTAGCTGATTCAAATGACTTTATGGCATTTTTGGTAATATTTCTATGTAGTATGCAGTGTTTTGCATTCAAGTAAAGGTAAAAGGTAAAGGTTCCCCTGCACATAGCACCTAAATGCTGTACCAAATTTCAGAAACATAGAATCATTGAAAGTATGAACTGGAAGGTACTGTAGAACTCATCTAGTCAAAACTCCTGCTCAGTGCAGGAATCCACTAAACCAGTGTTCCTCAACCTTAGCAACTTGAAGATGTGTGGACTTTATGACATTATGGTGTCATTTGATTTCACTGCACTCTTTACATCCATAGACCAAGCACTAGCGATTGAATCCATGGCAGCAGTTCTACATAACAGACCTGACCTAACTAGATACACCAAGATCAAAATACTCAGAATCATGGACCTCATCAACCTCTGCCTCACCACCTACCTTCAGTTTGATGGACAAATATACCAACAAATCAAAGGAACACCTATGGGATCACCACTATCAGGACTCATAGCAGAGATTGTAATGCAACGTCTAGAAAGGATAGCACTCCCACACATACAACCCAAAGTATGGATCCGGTATGTAGATGACACCTTCGTCATAATAAAAAAGGATCAACTGGAGGAAACATGTGAAACCATCAGCAACATCTTCAAAGGAATAAAATTCACAAGGGAAGAAGAAAACAACAACACACTACCCTTCTTGGACATCCTCATCAGTAGAGGAAATGATGGCATTCTAGAAACACAAGTCTACCGGAAATCTACCCACACTAACCAAGTGCTCCACCACCAAAGCAATAACCCAACCTCCCACAAGAGGAGCTGTGTAAGAACACTATTCAGACGAGCACAAACACACTGCAGCAACCCAGAACACCAGAAAAAAGAAACAGACCAATTATATAGCATCTTCCAGCAAAATGGATATCCACGCAACTTTATCAAATAGTGCCTGACCACTCAACCCACCACAGCAAAACCAACAGAAGCTATGAAAAGGATTACACTGCCATACATCAGAAACATCTCAGAAACTACTAATAGACTGTTACAACCACATGGCATCACCGTAGCGCACAAACCAACCAAAACCCTTCAGAACATCGTAAGTAAACCTAAGGACCCAGTAGCCCAAGAAGAAAAAACAGGAGTTATCTACAACATACAGTGTAAGGACTGTAACAGCCACTATGTAGGACAGACTGGCAGAAGACTAGCAGATCGCATCCATGAACACCAACTAGCAGTCAGAAGACATGATGAAAACTCCTTAATCTCACAACACATGGACAGACTTAACCATACTTTCAACTGGGAAACTGTGAGCATCTTAAACCAAGCCAAATCCAAAAATGCTAGAGAATTCCTGGAAGCTTGGCACTCAGACAAAGCATCCATCAATAGACACATAGAGGTAAACAACATTTACATACCATTCATAAGAGACAACAGAAAAGCCAGAAGACCAGAACACCTCTTTGCCAGCAATCAACAACAAGATAGGCAAAGATTAACAGCAAGATTAGCACTAGAGGAGCAATCAAACAACACAATAGACCCTAATCAAGGAACTATTAACTCTGTCAATCAACCAAGCAGCAAACAACAACCCAATCAAAGTACTACCAAGGAGAGTACAACACCCCCACCAACACAGGCAGGACAAGCCTGGGTATATAAACAGAGAGAAAGTTCCACTCCCTTTTCGCACTGAAGATGTTGCCTAGCCTGGCAATGAAACGTCTGCAAGAAAACAACAAGGCTCAGAGAGCACCAAGGACTCCACAGTATTTGACTTTCGTTCTTTTCTCTTTTTTAATTGAAACCTGAGTTGAAAAAAGAAAGGAAAGGCAAAATAAAATGAAAGAAAATATTTGTATTCCTTTCTTCTTCATAAAATACACAAAAGTGTGCAACGAGCATTTTTCCTTTAGAATAAAAGTGAATGTGAAGATTAATTTCTTGGTACTTCAAATTCAAACCCAATGGTCTCTGGCTGCCTTTCCCTGTACTTGCATACTAGTAAGATGTATTAGCTCTGTGGTCTCAAACAAGGGCAAAGAAAAGAAACATTTATCAGTTGTTCCATTATTGATTAAAAGAACAAATTACACTCCCAGCACTTTATATTAATGGCAAAATTATCCTCCACAGCAGCTTCTGCCAATCTTGCTTAATGGATAGAATGAGTAGTTTTTGTATTTAGTTTGTAAACTCCCACAAAGCTTTGTGAGGACTCCCTCAAGTTTGGATTGATTGCCACAGTGTGGTGTCAAGAGTGACATCACATTGTCACACACACAATTGTCACACACACACATTGCCACACACCACAATGTAGTGTCAAGATTACTCTCTAAGGACAATGCAAGGTGTGCCGAGAATTATCCAAAGGAAACATAGCATAATGGAGATTGTGGTGTAGAGTTTGGAATTATTAGTATATTTTGTTTGGTAGTGTTATTTAATTCGAACACTGTTAGAGAGAAATAAAAGAAAAAATGCCAAGGCCAGTTGTAAGAACTTAGTGATTTAAAATAACCCTAAGAAGCAAATTCATAGTTTACTTGCCTTTCATATGTTGCTTTTTTCCTTATAGAAGCAACAATATTGTCAAGAATGTATCAGGTTGTCTCAGACTTCAATTTCTCAAGAAATCATGCAAATATTGTGCAATTTAATCTTATGCAAATTTATACCATACTGTGTCCACTGTGTTGAATGGAAACAAAGGACACTTGCTTTTTCCTCAGCTTTTATGTATCAGTCCTCAATCTGTTAATGTCGAAGAGTATTCTAATTCAATCAGAAAGTCAGGATTGTTTAGCAGGGAGGCAATAATTTTTTGTCGATTTGTATGAAAGGTTAAGGGAAAATAATTTCATTGTTATATGATGATGATGTAAATCTTAATACCTTATATTGTTTTGATACAGTGCTATTTGTACAGTATTGATTGAAGATTATTAACACTCTAATGTTTAGATAACTTAGACTGTTGAGGATAAAAAAAGAAAGAGGTATTAATATTAATTACAGTTTAGGATGTAAATGTTAATGAGCATGATAATATTTCACTTTTCCATCCAGAATTGAATATAACATAAAAAAACCCACTACAGATTGCGTCAAAGTATTTGTTGTACAATAAAGGTTTCGGTCTTAAGCTGATTACTTAGTATAAAGTAATTAAGTCCATTCTATTGTTACTTAATTTTTTTGTACATATTGCTAAAAGAAAAAAGTAGATAAAGCAAGTTTGAAATGAATTAAAATATCAAAAAATAAGGGAAAAAGGGAAAAATGACAGTATTGTGTTTCTAACTTTCCCCTTTTTGTATATCTTCTAATTTACAGTGTTTATAAACATTTGTGCCCACTTAGAAGCCAGACTGTAAATGATTATATTTGCCATACTGTGTGATGTATTGTATGTATGGGAACCATTCATGCTTTAATTTGGTTATACTTCTGTTGTGAATATATACTGTTAATTTTGCCATTGCTGCATATTCTCCAAGTTTAAGTTCCCAATCAAATATTTTCAGAATTATATCTTTCTTCCAGTATTGGGCAAAATTTATTCTTGCTGCTGTGAGCATATATCTCATTAAATTGTGATGAGATTGTGATTTTCACAATAGCAATAATAATTTAAATTAGTATCTTACCTTTCTACCCATACCACATTCCATATGATTAATAGCAAAATGAAAGAAAGCCACCATCACCACCAAAATATAAATAGTAAATCAATGTGGAGACATAATGTATGCACCACACTGAACTAAGATTTGTCTCTCTGTACATTTTGATAATACAAAATTGTCCTAAATAGAATGGCTTAATCTGATAATTAAGAGTAACTTTTGGTTTTGTGGACTAATTACAATAGAAGTGAAAAGTCAGTAGGTTTATCTGGATTAGGTAAAGGTAAAGGTGCCCCCCGCACATTTGTGCAGTCGTGTCCGACTCTAGGGGCCGGTGCTCATCTCCGTTTGTTAGCCGAAGAGCCAGCGTTGTCCGAAGACGCTTCCGCGGTCATTATCTGGATTACCTGTGACTAAAGCCTGTAACTTGGATTCTTTGTTGATGCTTTAGTCAAGAAAACTGAGGAACAGTGATTGCAAGTAAGCTTCATCATTACCATTAATCACTCAGAAAGCTGGTTGCCGAAGGGCAAACATAACGCTATGGCAGTCATGTAGAGCACTTTTTCTAACCTGTTGCCTTCTGGATGTGTTGGGAATATAAATTCAGAATTTTCAGGAAGCATGGAAATTTCTGGGAAAAAAAACCAGATATTCTTTTTTTTTTTTGGTGTATATCCTGTGTGAACTGGTGGTTGAACCCTTTCTTGTATTTAGCTCTTTCTGCCTAAGTAGCCACATAGCTGAACTCAGGATATCCTAAAGAATGTATATGTCTATTCTATTCTATGGCAGATATATCTAACAATAACTCTTATTTTTGTAGTATTAGGTGATTAGGAAGATGAGGAACACAAAAGCTGGCCTTTATGTGGGCTAATATGATTTGGCATCCCATTTTGCTTTCTTTAAATGCTATCCCTTGAGGTGTGTGTGGATATTTCAAAATAATTGCAAATGTCACTGTTCATACTTAGCTTTTAGGCTAGTTAGACTTTGGGGATAAAAGTACTACATTTGCCAATAAACTTTGGCTTAGAAGTACTTTGCCCTTTTCAGTCTCTAATGCAATATTATATCAATCAAATTTCTTTATTATTCTTCAGCAACGTGAACTGACATTTAAATATTACCCACCCCCAAACCATGATATCCTCAGATGCTTTACAATCAGTCAATGCAAACAACTAACTTTTTAAACCAAAGGAGTCATGAATGGTGGTGGGGAAGCAAGCAAAACATACATTCTAATGTGAATCATTAAGAAGTTCTAAGGAGAATAAAGACTAAGCCTTCATCTCTTTTCTCCAGACCTCCATCAGCCTTTTCAGCACCTGTTACTATGGATCCAATGCAGAACTTATATAAGTGCTTCTAATACTATTAGAGAATATATCACCAATAATTATTGAATTTGGCAAAACTATTTGGGTTCAGTAGAGGTGAGATTCAAAGAAGCAATCCATGCTCCACCATAAAGAAATCATGTGGTCCGTGCAAGTCACAGGCAACCTAATCCTAGAGTATGTTGGAAAACCCTATGGGTATTTTCCAGGTTAGTTTGCACCCAGCACACTTCCAGTCAATCCCTATATTCATATCAGAGCAAGCACACACACGACTCAGTTCAATTAGCAAAAAATACAGCTTGATGTTTATTTATCTTACCTTAGCAAGCATCCCAAACCATTAACTATGGGGCGCAGTGGCTCAGCGGGTTAAACCACTGAGCCGTTAGTCTGCCGACCATAAGGTCGGCAGTTCGAATCCACGTGGCGGGGTGAGCTCCCGTCACTAGCCCCAGCTTCTGCCCACCCAGCAGATCGAAAGCCATAGGCAAGTAGATGAATGGGGCCCACTCACGTGGGCCAATTTGCTGGCGTCCTTTTCGGAAGGGTCGCCCTCGACCAAGAAGAGCTGGTCCCCATAGATGGCGGCGGAGGACGGCAGAGGACGACGGATTCCAGAAATAACAACAACTTCCTGGACGTCAGCAGCCGGCTCAGAAGCAAAAGTTTCCTGGGACATGTAGTCCGACCTGCGGATGAAGAGCCGGTTCCCTCACCCCCTCCCTAACGCGTGGGTAGTGTGATATGATTGTATAATATGAAATTACATGATTGTAAGCCACCTAGAGCCCTCCATTAGGGAGGGGATAGGCGGGGTATAAATAAGATAAAATAAATAAAATAAATAAATAACTGACAAAAATGATGATGATGATGAAGATTGATGGGGATTTATTTATTTATTTATACTTCAAATTTAGTCACCGCCCATCTCATTCAGGAAGCAACAGAGTATTAGCAGAGGGTTAGCACCTCATGGGTTGTCAACCCAACAATCCAAGTTCTTTGGGACAAGAATAGAACATAAACACAAACATCAGATTTGTTGAAATATTGGGGTGTTTTTCTTCATTTTCATTGTGCTGTCCTAAGAGATATGTGCTATTGTGTGTATGTACAAGGTATAGGGATCTTTGTGTTACCTGTGTTTTTTGCTTGGAATATATTGTGTTTCAGATTATGTGAGTCAGATTTAGGCTAAAAAAAGGATGCCCTTACAACTGTGGAAAGGTAGGGTTAGGTAATGATTCTTTCTGAGCACATTAACAGTGGAGAGTTTCACATGCAAGGGAGATGGCTGGCACTTTCTAGATTGGTGTATGTGTGTGTATGTATGTGTGTTTGTGTATGTGTGTGTGTGTGTGTATGTATGTGTGTGTATGTGTGTGTGTGTGTGTGTGTGTGTGTATATATCTTGATTGATTGATTGCTTGATTGATTATGTGCCATCAAGTCAGTGTCAACTCTTGGTGACCACATAGATAGATGACCTGTCCCTAACCTGGTCCTTCAGGTCTTCCAATGGTGCACTCATTGCCACTATAACTGAGTCCATTCACCTTGCTGCTGGTCATCTTCTCTTTCCTTCCACCTTTCCCAGCATTAGAGCCTTCTTTAGAGAGCTAGGTCTTTGCATAATGTCTCTGAGGTAGGATAATTTGAGCCTGGTGACTTGGGCCTCTAGAGAACTCTGGGTTGATTTGTTCAATGATCCATTTGTTTGTTATTGTGTTGGTATGAGGGAATGACCTTGGGAGAGACGAGGAAGATCTGCAGCGTAGGCTGTGGGACTTCCTCCTGTCTCCAAAGGTCATTCCCACATACCATCACAATTATCTTGGCTGTCCATGGTGCACTTGGGATCTTTCTCCAAAACCGAATGTCAAATGTGTCAATAATCTTCCTCTCCTGCAAAAATCCAGCTTTTGCTTCCATAAAGTGTCATGGGGAATACCATTGCTTGCCCTGTTCTGATCTTTGTAGGTATAGACACATCATGGCATCTGAATATCTTTTCCAAGGCCTTCATGGCTGGTCTACCAAGTGCTAGTCTATGGTATGTTTCTTGACTGCTTGTTCTTTACTGTTGATGATTGATCCTAAAAGGCAGAAGCTGATATCTTCATTATCAATTCTAAGGCTGGTTGTTGTTCTTATTGTCATTAGTTTGGTCTTCTTTATATCTAATTTTAGTCCAATTTTTTCAGTATGCTTCTTGACTTTTATTCCTAGAGCTTGAAGATCCTTTGCATTTTTGGCTATGAGAGTAGTGTTATCAACATAGCATAGGTTATTGATGTTTCTTCTTCCAATTTTAAATGTTCATCTTTTTCCAGTCCAGCTTCCATTAATATACATTCAGCATATAATGTAGAAGACTACAATAGCTATAACAATTTGAAAATCTCAGCATGTAATAGAGATTTGGAGGCTGATGAAAATTAAATGAAACCAAAGAAGCGATTCATGGGAAAAATACAGAGGTGGATTTATATTTCTAACACAGAGGACCATATTAACACAGAAATTGTCAGCTTCTTTAGTGACTGCATTATTGTTAAGGCAGCAAACAGTCACATATGAGCTGTGGTACAAGATTTCATACATGCCCCTTCCAGAAATCCTCCAACTTAAGTCTGCTGAAATGAGTAGAGCTTCATTTCAATGGGATGTGTGCAGTTATGTTTCCTGAGAATCATGACTAATGCTAACTAATGGAAGAGTACAGTAATTTGGACACAAAAATATCTTGATCTGATCCCTATGAATCCCTCTTAAAATGACATCCAAATGGGGGATAAACAGTTTATGGATTGATTTCTGAAAGCCATAGCTTAGAGTAAAGTCAGAGGAAAGGGTTTCCTTAGGTTCTTTCTCTTTTTGTCTTGCTTTTGCAATCTTTGAAGGGGAGTTCTTGGTGCCTTTGAGACTGCCTTGACTAGTCCCTGTAGTTTTCTTGGCAAGGTTTTTCGGAAGTGGTTTGCCATTGCCTCCTTCCTAGGGCTGAGATAGAGTAACTGGCCCAAGGTCACCCTTCATGCCTAAGGCCAGACTGGAACTTAGTTTCTAGCCTGGTGCCTTAACCACTACACCAGACTGGCTCTCAATCTTTGAGTTACCTTGAAATAATTTTGTACTTGAAAATATTTTAAGAAGATACAGAATAGGGGGAAGAAATCTGTAAATACTATGACTGAAAAACCTACTCTGGGGATAGGTGAGATGATAGCAATTCCCTTTTGAATGCCCATGCTTCTCAACTTGGTGTCCTTCAAATGTGTTGGACTAGAACTTTTATAATTTCCTTTTAGCATTAAAAATATCACATGGGGGAAAGTGGCTTCCAGACTCATTAGTACAGACATAAGAAAATAATGCCATTACTTTTTTTTTTGCCATTCTGTCTTAATTAGAAAATTGCTTGTTAATGAATTCGTTTCTTAGAAACAAATTATTTTTGCAGAAACAAGTTTTCATTTATAATGATAGTTTACATTTAAAACAGCGTGGACAAAGGATTTCACAACTTTTACTTAGAAATGTTTCTTGTTATGTTGACATTATTTTTCAAATTGCCAGTAACTCAGAGCTGCAAAGTTTAGTATGACACATAAGCTATTAAGACTTAAGGAATAATTGGCGGCAAGGTGTGAACTAGACAAAGTCTCATATGGAATGCAAGGATCAATATTGGAGCCAAGTGCAAATACATTGAATGTAGATACCTATCTGGAAATTAAGCTTAATGAAAACAGAATGTGGAGAGAAGAAATTTAAGAGATGTTAAGAGGACAGTGAGACATTTGTAATATGTATTTGCAGACACCAGTGTAGAATGCCCTGAAATTGGACTTCATGAAATACTCACCAAATGGGGCGACTGTGTCAGCTGAGAATTTAGAAAGCTCCCTTGATGGCAAGAAGAAAAAAAAAGCAGAACAGGGGCATAATCAAGCATGCAGGAAATTAGACTTGCTTTTTGTATTAGAATTACCTACTTAGTAGCTCCCAGTTCCCACAGACATAAGAAAAAGTAAACTAATCATCTCCTTTTCCTAAAAATGTAAGAAAAGCCCAGCTGGATCAGGTAGATGGTCCATCTAGTCCAGCATTCTCTATCAAACACTGGCCAATCAGAGGCGTTTGGGAAGCTGACAAACATGACAAAAACTGTTGTTGGTTTCATTGGGTATTTTTATAGTATGCAGCCTGTGTTCCAGGAGGTAGTAAACAGCCCTCAAGAGGGTGGCCACTAGGGCAATATGCAGGGGAATGGGTTAAAAAAAAGTCAAGTTGTTACCTGCTGCTGTGCAATCAAAGCCCTGCCACTTTTTTGAGTGAATTCCACAGCTGAATGATGTATTGTGTAAGGAATCTCCTCACATTTAGTTCCAGTGGATGACTTTGAGTTTTAATGTTTTGGGACCCTCCACTTGTAGTCCTTGCAGTATTCCTGAATCAGTGTTTCACATACAATCTTACAATGTTTACCCTGAAAAATGGGCCATCAACTAAAGATTTAACAATTACCCCTATAGGAGAAGTTCAAAAGTACTATGCATTTTTATTGCGGTTTCTCTTTTCTCTTACCCACTTAGGTGAATTCTTAAATAAGAATAATTCTTAAAATCGGATACTTAAAGATAGCTAAGTATTA
The DNA here is from genome assembly GCA_023362775.1 of Charina bottae. Lineage (NCBI taxonomy): Eukaryota > Metazoa > Chordata > Lepidosauria > Squamata > Charinaidae > Charina > Charina bottae. The sequence continues at coordinate 161,188,948 of JALMGJ010000001.1, read as the reverse complement.
TGCCTCATGGCAGGATCAAGTTCACTTTGTTGCCTAACCATTAAGCAGTGCCATCATAAATCTGAGCTTGACCTCTTCAATTTTAGGAGACTTAACATGCAGTAGCACACAGACTTAATAAGACCACATCTTTCATCCCATTGTTTCTTTTATCACAAGCCCTCTAACGGGTGTGTGTGTGTGTAAAGTGGTAAAATATAAAGCAAATCCTCATTGGATAGCTTAATGGAAAGGGAGATAATAGCAATTTTCAAGAATTTTTGAAAAAGGAGCTAGAATACTCTCTACAATTGAATCAGTGGCAAAGGTGTATATTAATGATAATTCCTATGATCTTAAGATGAAACAGATACCACAAAAGCTTCTTTTTCATGTCTACTGGACTCTTCAGAGACTATTTAAAAAGGGATGGTTGCCAACTCTGTTATATTGAAAGTGTAATATGGGTGAGGAACACTTACTTAAATGATAGGGGCTTATTCAATTCAAAATGTTTCATTTTGCTTTGATATTCACAAAATTATTAAGGTGCTACAAAATTCACTCTTGTCTAAAAATTTGAATGTGCCTTGAATTATATGCCAAAAATTTTGAACAATGATCGTTATATTGTTCATGGAGGGAGAAGAAAGAAGTTACTTATTCAAAGACAAAATTAGTCTGCATTTACAATTTTGGGGTAAGGATATATGCTCAGTTTCTGTTATGAACTGAACTCTACTAATGTAATCAACGGAGTGATGAATATTTTTTCATGGTCTTGGTTTAATGGTTTATTTAAATGTACTCTATTTTTTGTATCTGTTTCTTCTATATTTTCATATTCTTTTTGCATTAAAATAAAAAAAATACTTCTTAGAAGATATGTTTGAGTTCCTTTATAAATGTACCACATTAATTTTTTTGGTAATAAAATATTTAGAGAGAGAGAAACGGGGAAATGTTGCACATCAGTGTCCTAGCAATTGACTTTCCCCAATGAATTCTGGGTGGATGTCTCACTAGCTTAACCTAATGAATAGAGCAATTCAAGAGGGACCAGGAATGAGATATTGTAGAGTCCTTGGTGCTCTCTGAGCTTGGTTGTTTTCTTGCAGACGTTTCATTACCTGACTAGGTAACATCATCAGTGCTAATGAGTGTGGAGTTTGCTTCTTGTTTATATACAGCAACTTGCCCTACCAGTGTTGCTGGTGGTATGGTTTTCTCCTTGGTCGTTCCCTGATTAGGGTATTGTTTTCTGCTTGATTGTTTGTCTGGAGCAAACAACGAGCAAACCCCACACTCACTAGCACTGATGATGTTACCTAGTTGTGTAATGAAATGTCTGCAAGCAAACAACCAAGCTCAGAGAGCACCAAGGACTCCACAGTTCAACCCTGAGATACATATATTCTCTTCTATTGAGGTATTATAGCATAACCTCCTTTCTAAAAAGGATACTCCTAGTCAGATTTCAGCTAGCTTTTGCCTCCAATCATTCTACTCCTCTCCTGGTGTTCTGTTTTATTTCCTAAATATGTTACTCTATAGTTATTATATATGTTCAGTCTTTACTGGGCTGTTCCTTTTTCTGAGAGTTTCCCCATTAATTTCTGGAGGCTATGGATTTTTAGTGGTACTGTTTGACTACCTTTCCATCTGGATGTAGACAGTGAGTGCTTCTGTTCTTCTTCTGCTATCTCCTAAAAGCCCTTTGTTAACATCTCTTTCCATTTTCCTTTGCTTCCTCCATCCCTTTCCAGAAAATGTCTGCAGAAGTGCCTCTTTCTCTCTGTATTTGCCTTTTTATAACAATTTAAAACCTTCAATTCTGACTACAATCAAAGGGTAAGTCCATGCATTATCATTCTTGCTCTTTGCTCTCACTCTAAATTTCAGGTTCAAGTCTGAGACTGTAAATACCTTGGGATTGGCTTTTTCTTTTTATTCCCCACTGTATAAAATGCATGCATGCTGATAGTACTACAGAATTAAATAACACTAGGAGAAATTTCTGGCTATAAATAGGTTTTTCCAATAATATCCTATAACTTGAGAGAGAGCTGACAGTTATGTGATTAATTTTTTTCAGAGATCCTTTGGAATAGAAAAGGACTCTGCCACAGATTTTGTGAGGAGAAAGAAAAATGTTTCTTTTCCACCAGATCCATGGCAAGAGGAGCAAAGTCCAGTTTGTGTACTTCTTTTCCTTTTTAAAAAAATGCCTTATTTTTTAAACGTATAGAATTGTTGGAAATCCAGCCCTTCTCTTTTCTTTAATAGTTAGAAATGTTCCCCACACTTATAGTAGTACAGCATTCTTCACTGAGGCTACTTCACTTCTGATAATTCCTGGAATGGTCATGCAACCACTTCAGGCGAGATGTCGATGAAGGTTCTCAGTCATCCAGGTGGAATTGTCTGTAGCTTGAATCATGTCAACTGGATTTCTATTTTCTCAGTGGAAACGTTTCGCTCCTTATCCATGAAGCTTCTTCAGAAGCTTCACAGGAGGAGCAACACCACAGGACCAGAGTCAGCAGTTTATCTTCATCTAAAGGAAAAAGGACACTCATTTGAGGACATTAATGTTCACATTTTAGACAGGGAAGATAAGTGGTTTGAAAGAGGGGTCAAGGAATCCATTTATGCCAACTTGGAAAATCCTTCTTTGAATAGAGGTGGGGGCCTCAGGCACAATCTTTCCCCTATTTTCCTTCCTGCTTTGTCTTTTGTGCCTAGGAAGATTAAGACCATTTCGCAATCTCAACAACAGCAAGGTAATCTTAACGATCCTCCTTTGGATGATAAAGGGACTTAGAAATTTTTAACGTTACATTAAAGGAAAGAAAGCTGGACGCAAAGTCATATCATACAATAAAAATAATCCCGCATCCTCAATCTAGTCTCTTGAATATTTTTCAGACTGGAAATTTGTCTTGTAAAGAATGCAGAAAAATGGATTGGATTTACAAATATATATTTAGAGCCAGGTAAATATATTTTATTATATTCTAGTCCCTCAGACCTTACTAATTTCTAGATGCTGCACAGCCCTGTTGTGTATTATAGTTGTGTCTCAGAGCTGTTTTAGTTCTCACTGATTTTTCAGTTTCTCAGATATTTGTTGTTGTTGTCTTTGTGCTATTCTTTGCTTTTCATTTGATAGAGCTGAATTTAGGGTATATATCACTCTGTAAACTTGGCTGTAGGGTAATAAACTAAATAAAATGGTAATCAAATGAACAAGTTCAATTTATAATGGTCACCCAGCATTGTGGAAAAAAAAGTCAAGTACTACTCACACTCCAGCTAACAGAGGAGATCACTTATCTTACATGTGGCAGGGCTGCCATGCTAGCTTACAGGCCTAGTCCACTGACAACAAACAGGCCATGTCATTCAATTAGGGTTGAGTTTTAGAGTGACTTTATAGGCAGTTCAAATAATTGGGTTTGGTTGGAACAGGGCTCTTGTTAACTTGTGGATTTCAGGGGCATACATATTTGAGATTTAACTTTGTTGAAGGCTGCTCTTGGGGTCAGCAGCCAGATTGCACATAGATGACAACTGGCTTCATTGTTTGTAACAAGAAGATTGTTTACAAATTGGGCTGAGGAAGTAGAGAAACAGAGAAATTTAGGTAGAGAGAGGAAGTGGATTACTTTGCTGGTATTTTCCTCCAAGAAAGGACTCTAACTCAGTTTTAGAAGACCTGCTTTACAAGCAAAATATTCCTGGTATGAATCAAGGCATCTTCAGATAAGGAAATATTTCCCCCCCTAAAATTCTAGAGAGGTTTCATCAGTCGGTTAAGATTAGAGATGGATTACTTTTTCAGGTTTGAGGGCTGTCATAGAAAGTTACTGTTTTGATGCCATGCAAACCTCTATTTATTCTCTCAGGCCAACATGTGTCTTTGCATTTTTCTACTGTATGGAATTTTAAAATGTTTTTCCTTTGGGGTCTTTCTTTTCTGATTATTTCTAGCTGCTATTTTAGCTGATTTTTGAAGCAAGTTTTTCCATACATTAGTTGGCATAAAAAGAAAAAAAACCTTGCTCTCATTGGTGCAATTCCTCTTTTTACTGTATATATGTTGTTGTGTTTTGTCCTGAGAGCTTTGGCTAAAGATGAATAACAAACTTAAAGAGAAATGACTAAAGTTGGTGGAGTCAAGCCAAGAATGGATGGTGGTAGTTCTTTTCTCTCTCTATCCATTCACCCTCCATTTATCTCTTTCTCTCTCAGACACCAAATATGGCCAATAAATCTGTTTGTCTTGGCTCTTCACCCACAGCCTCAACTGGCTTCCATCCTGTTTGCTTGCCACTGACATAGACAGTAAGAAAAACCCAGGGCACAGATTTCCTACTAAGGGGTAGTGGTGGTTTCTCAGCAGTGACTGATAGTGTTTTACAGCCCTTGTTGTGGTGATATATCACTAATGAAGAACATCTTTTTACTGCCACAGTGATGTCAAGTGATGCTAAAAGCCTAGTGAGAAGACCTTCTAAGAATGCAAATTAATCTGTGATTTCTTAATCCTGTGAAGATAAAGATTCCAGCAGGTGCCAAACAAATTGCATAGCAACTTATGTACTCTTCTGATGGACAGTGTCTTCATTAAACTGTCCAAAAATATACAAAATGCCTGGGGTCAGTAGTCAGAACTGCTTGAGAGGGGAGGAAGATTGTTTGTGGTCCATGATTCAAGTTTTTGGAGACAACACTAGGACAATCTCACTGATTGGTTAGCCATAAAGCAATTTACAGAAATGTTCTTTAGAGTTTAGTAAAACCAATTCATTCTTTTAAATGTTGGTGTCATTGATTGTTCTAGTCCCCAAACAACACTAATCATTTTTGTGGGGAGGGGAGAATGAGATTCTGCTGACATCACAGTACATTCAGAGAAAATTACTGTGCAGAAGCTTGATGTGGCATATTTTTTGTTGTTGTTCAGTCGTTTAGTATAGCTATACGCTTGTGTGCTGCCTGTGTTTGTGTGCCATTTTCAGTGCAACGCCTGGAAGAGGGAGAAGAGCTAATGTTAGAAAGCTTCTTGCACAACAATAGAAAACCAGCTTCTAGAAGGCACATTAAAAAGGAAGTGTTCATCTACAGCTGTGTTTTGTCAATTTTATATATAATGGAAATATATCAAATTCTTTGTTTTCCCACTTAACTAACCACTGAATGAACAAATGGTTATTTCCTTAACATTAATTATGGATCATGTTTTAAAATATGAAAATGTTTGCACTCATGGTCTTTGATTGTGTCCAACAAAAACTTTAACTGGGTGCACAGTAACCTTTGGCAAAGGGTAATCATTCTATCGGCATCTGGGTATGTTGTAATTAATAAATTCCCTCTTCATCTGAAGGATTTGTACTGTAACAGATTATAACTAATCCTGACATTTCTAAAAAGAGCAGAAGGGTTTAGTATTGATTGTTTCAGCAGTGTAAAGTTAAGGACAAATCTTCCTATTGTGTTTGTAATTCACTGTGTGTTCTACGTTAATTAACTTGATTTGGTTTATTTGTATACCTCTACACGTGGGTTCTTTTTTGCTTAATTGAAATATATTTATAAATGTCAGTGAATTCTGCTTCTTCATTACCATAATAATCAGATGTCTATTTTCATGAAGTTTTCTTTAAGTAAAGCTTTATTCCTGGTGACTCCTGCTTCCTTTTGTGGCAACAATAAGGATGTGGCTTGCCATTGCCTTTTTATGGGATGTTTTTTGATTCTCCAGCAAAGGAGATCGTTACCTTGTCGTGGTGCTGGAGCTTGAGCACCTCAATGACACCATGAGCTATTTTTAGTGCTTTTCTCATGGAGGAAGCACTGGCTGGCTCAAGGAGGAGAAGGTGAGGACAGTCATGGAGTGCTGCTCAACAGTGTGGAAATGCTCCTGTAAGTCTGGGGGACAAAACTGGCAGAGATCTGGCATTCATATGGGCGAACCTGAGGAACCGTCTCGTCCCGATAACGTCGGCCCGCCCCACCCGTGCATGCAGGGAGGGCATGCTCCGGACCCCCTCAACAAGAGAATTACATCTAGCGGGGTCCAGGAGGCGTGCCTTCACTGCGATAGCGCCCGCCTTATGGAACATCTTGCCCCCGGAGGTGAGACTGGCCCCTTCACTCCTGGCCTTTTGGAAGGCCCTTAAGACCTGGCTCTGCCACCAGGCCTGGGACAACAGAGGCGGTAGTGCCTCCTGGGGTTGGCTAGCCCCGTAGCAATACGATCTACGCTACGATCCCTATCCATCTTGAATTTTATCTATTTATATTGTATTTTTTAGAGACTTTTATTGTATAGTTTTTAACCTTTGATTGTTGTAACCCGCCCAGAGTCCCTTGTATGGGAGATGGGCGGGGAATAAATTGAAATAATAAATAAATTCATGGTTTATAACTCCCCTAATAGGGATATAATCTGACTTACAAATTCTGGGTTGTCTGGTTTGGGCAGAATGATAGGGTTTGGTTCATATATAATATTTTTTGTCCTTACTAGTGAACTCATGATTAAAAAAGAGAATACTTGCAGGTGAACCAAATGGGACAATGGGCAATATCCTCTAAAATTCTGACTCACTGTCATGTATGGGCATGGCCATGGACTTGGAAGGGTCATAAAATATTTAGTTAAACCTCCTATATAGAAAGAAATTCACTGCCAAAGCGCTATTGACATATGACCATCCAATGTCTGCTAAAAAGAATCTAATGAGCCTGTATCTTTTAGATAGGGCTACATTTTAAAATATTTTTTTTCCTATGAAGTCAAAAGCTGTAACTGTTGATTACATAAATACATGTTTTTCCTAAGGATAGCAAAGAATTGCTATGTTATTATATTAGTTTTCTTTGTTTTGATTATGATCCACAGGTTTTTTTTTCCTGCTCTTTTTGTATATGCAATTTCATTTAAGTTTCTTTTGTACATAATAGGAAAAAAAGGAACTGGCTGACTATTTGATTTATTCAGGTTGCAATTCACAGCAAATATACCTGAGATAAAGCAACATTTTCATTTCAATTTGATTATTGATTTTAAAATACACGTTAGCATTGCTTTGGGAGCACTGGCATTTAAGGAATACCAATCAAAGAGAATAATATGACTTTAAGGAATAATATGACTTTAAGGAATAATATGACTTTGGAACACTCACTAATGCAGAGATTTTTCAGACTTTGCCAAATAATCTAGAATCTCTTTGAATGAGGTAGCCTTGGAAGATGCTTTGATATTAATCATTTCCCCCCCAAAGTTTTTATTATTTTTTACAACAAGGATAAAAAACTACAAAAAACAAAAACACTACAAAAAAAACATTAAGAGTGTAACAAAACACAAAAGAGAAAACTTTTAGAAAGTTACATACATACAGGTGGCTTCCAGCTTTCCACAGCAAGAATATACAACAATTCCCACAAACAAACCCTTCCTCTATATCAAACCATAATCACATTATTTCTATAAATCCCTCCATTAACCCATTTATAAATCTCTAATACAATTGCTCCTTCCCCTTACATAATATATATACATATATTTAATTTTTTACTTCAAACTTCCCTTCCTCTTAAAAAATAATCAATTTAATTTTTTTTCCTTCTACTACTATTCTATATACTTCTGTCTACACAATAAACATCAAATTATAGAAACAAATAAATTGTCTGCCTTTATAATAAACAACCTTAACCCTATTAGATCTCAAAAACAATATAAAACATTATTATATCTTATCAATATCCTTTAAGTTTTACAAATCTATAACCCTATAAAACAATCATATTAGTCTCTTTATCAATCCAATTAAATATTCTTAATTTTTATAAATTGTCTACTTTTATAATTAACAATCTTAACCCTAATTATGCTTAAAAACAATATAAAATATTACCAGAACTTGTCAATATCTTTTAAGTCTTAGAAATAAAAAATCCTGTAAATCATGTTAACCTCATTTTCAGTCCAATTAAATATTCTTAATTTTTTACCCCTCCTCAAAATATACCAGGGCATTCAGATATTTCACCATTACCCCAACAGCATTTTTTTTACAAAGATCTAACAGTCCAATAGCTTCAAAAAATACAAACTTTCCAGCGAAAGAGAAAAAAAACCTCCCACATAACATACTCTTCTTTCCCATAACATTGATTGAAATAGTCATAACATTTCCACTGCTTGGCAGTTCCTTTTGCAGTCCTAAAGTTAAACAATCGTTTTAATCCCATAAACACCAACCAAAGGAAAAACACCAGTTTTAAGCTGAGAGTTTTCCATTTTCCCCCACAACAGTAAAAACACCATCTTTTCCAGTGTCGTCTTCTTCTTCTATCATAGTATTTTCATATAGTTGTTTCATTTTAACTAAAATCTCATCTCGAATGTCCCAAACAGTCTGTATAATCTATTGACAGCCCTTTGAAATAATATATTCTTGCTGACAATGTAATTCTCTGAGATCTTCTTTAAACTCTTCCATTGTTCAAACAGTAAATTATAACACACCCTAAAAAGTTAACTCACAGAAATAGAGGTTAATGAATTAATCCAAAATTAACCAAAGAAAATATACTAGCAGACAGTGGAAAAAAGTAAACAGAAAGCCTTAAATTTAAAATAAGAAATGTGTAGAAAAAAGAAAAAACACTTCAACCTTGAAATTTAGCCACAAAGATAACAACGGAAAGGCAATGTTACAGCTCTGAATATAACCCAGATGGGGAAAAAAGGCAAAACTTTTTTTTATAGTTAAAAAACTGTTTAAGATATGGAAAGGCGACGACTTATTCCCTTTTTAATAAGGGAATGCAAACGTTGATTTGACTGTGTGGATCATAACAAATTGTGGCAAGTTCTTGGTGGTATGGGGATACCAAGTCATCTTGTCTGCCTCCTGAGGAATCTGTATAACGACCAAGTAGCAACGGTAAGAACAGAGCACGGAACAACGGACTGGTTTAAGATTGGGAAAGGAGTACGGCAGGGTTGTATACTCTCACCCTACCTATTCAACCTGTACGCAGAACACATCATGCGACATGCTGGGCTTGAGGAATCCAAGGCTGGAGTTAAAATCGCTGGAAGAAACATTAACAATCTCAGATATGCAGATGATACCACTTTGATGGCTGAAAGCGAGGAGGAGCTGAGGAGCCTTATGATGAAGGTGAAAGAAGAAAGTGCAAAAGCTGGGTTGCAGTTAAACCTCAAGAAAACCATGATTATGGCAACGAGCTTGATTTATGACTGGCAAATAGAGGGAGAAAAAGTGGAGGCAGTGACAGACTTTGTATTTCTAGGCGCAAAGATTACTGCAGATGCTGACTGCAGCCAGGAAATCAGAAGACGTCTACTTCTTGGGAGGAGAGCAATGGCAAATCTTGATAAAATAGTTAAGAGCAGAGACATCACACTGACAACAAAGGTCCGCATAGTTAAAGCAATGGTATTCCCTGTAGTAACCTATGGCTGCGAGAGCTGGACCATAAGGAAGGCTGAGCGAAGGAAGATAGATGCTTTTGAACTGTGGTGTTGGAGGAAAATTCTGAGTGCCTTGGACTGCAAGAAGATCAAACCAGTCCATACTCCAGGAAATAAAGCCAGACTGCTCACTTGAGGGAATGATATTAAAGGCAAATCTGAAGTACTTTGGCCACATAATGAGAAGACAGGATACCCTGGAGAAGAAGCTGATGCTAGGGAAAGTGGAAGGCCAAAGGAAGAGGGGCTGACCAAGGGCAAGATGATATTCTGGAGGTGACGGACTCGACCATGGGGGAGCTGGGGATGGTGACGGCCGACAGAAAGCTCTGGCGTGGACTGGTCCATGAAGTCACGAAGAGTCGAAAACGACTGAACGAATAAACAACAAAAAAACGTTGATTAGAACAAGATTAAATCCCAGCCTCCCAGTGTAGTCTTACCGCTCGGTTGCAGACGCTGTCTACGATCTCCTGGCTACAACTCACCATCTGGAGGACAAATGGGTTGATTCTCAGCATTTTCCTTAATCCGGAAAAACACTTGGGGCTACAGAAAAACCTGCCTGTGCCCAAAAAAAAACTACCATGCTGCCAGCTCTGCCCATGCAGCTCACAGGCAAAGTTGTTCAGTCGGCCATTTTCCACAGGAAGCTCTGCTTTGATATTAATCATGAGTATCTACATAGCTGAAAAATACAGTCAGATACATTCTAAAGGTGAAATACCAAGGTGTGAAGTATCACCATTCACTGTTTATAGAAGGTTTGCCATAGATTTCACAGAAGAGGTACCATACATTTCAGTGAAACAATTTGTTTTAAAAAAAAACCTAGAAAATGCTTGCATGTGAAACACATTGGAAAGGCACCAAAGGCAGTTCACCCTTCATTCCTAGAAGAGTTGACATTTTTTTAAAAAAAATAGGAACAGAGTGCAAATAGGGATGAATAGCAAATGCTGGGTCTTTTATTCAGCTTTCCATTTGCATGATATTTGGAAATTTCACAAGAGTTGTTAAGGTCAGCTTCAGTTGTCTACAGATATATAGCCAAGACCATTAATACTCTTTTAGTTGCCTGTGCTTTGAGATATCCTGCTGTGTTAATGGTTCAGATTGACTAGCGGGCTGTCAAGGGCACATACTAAGACACTGGAACCCAACAGGCAGTGGAGTGGTGAATTTGGAAAAAGATGAGATGCAGCACATATTAGTCAGTAAATGGACTTCAGTTTGAATTTTTCAGATAATCACAGCTTGGACTAGAGCTGTTAAAATAGTTTTAAATATTCTGCAGGCTAAAAGCAAAGCTTGTGAACCATGAGAAATTGTTTTTCATCAAGTTGAAAGCCATCCTTCCCACTCACTTTTTGGAGAGTGAAGGTGAATGGTTTATTATTATTATTATTATTATTATTATTATTATTATTATTTTCCTGATTCAGGAGGAATGGGGCAAAGCAATGCAAACAATAACACATTTATTTGCTGCTGGATGGATTTTCCTCTTTATATTTTAAAAATATACATTTATTTATTAAATGTCTATAGCTGCCCATCTATCCAATCAAACACCAGGCAGTGCAAAGATCAAACAGATCGCAATCCATTAAAAAACCCAAAATAAAACCCAAGTCAAGGTCCCTATAAAATATCAGTTGCCCCATATAACTTAGACACACATGCCAGAGCTCCAATAAATTAACATCCTGGCTGCAACGCCTGGAGGAATGAAAAGAAAGAAAATGGAAAAAAAGTAATTTGGGTTGCAGCACCATATATACGTTAAAAGGTTAAAATAAACTATTGTTTAGACCTAAAGGTGCTTATTAATTCTATTCTGCTAATAGAAAGCAAGAGAAAATTTTTGCCATAACATCCCCACATCCCTGCCAAGCCACTCCCCTAATGTTATAGGTACCTTTGAATTTTTAAGGAATGCAGAAGGTTGTAGGGAAGGAGAATGGCACGTTGATCTTACTGTGACAAACCTGCTGCCATGATGAGAACCTGTAAAAGAAGACAGTGAAGTTAGACAAATCGATGGAGGTTGTGGTAAGATTCCAAAAGGATCTCGAGGCCATGAGACATGTATATGAGAAGTAAAGGGGGGCCTAGATCAGCAATTTCTCTAAAATTCATCTTAGAATAATCTAGGTCAGTGTTTCTTAACCTTGGCAACTTCAAGCTGTGTGGACTTCAACTCCCAGAATGCTGGCTGGGGAATTCTGGGAGTTGAAGTCCACACAGCTTGAAGTTACTGGGGTTGAGAAACACCGATCTAGGTGTTGGACAGGGACACTGAAGGACAGAGCTGCTTGCAGAGAATTCCTAGGAGTTAACAAGCTGCTGCAAGTATTCACAGAAGTGAGAGCCAACAGGTCAAAAACAGGCACTAGTGTACTAACCCCTGAAAGTTGTAACATACAGTAAGTTGTCTTTCTTTTTGTTCCAACATCATAGAATTGGATACTTCTGATCAGAAGATCAGATTTTCTGCAGCTGCAGGTGAGTAAAACTACATATTTAAAAATGAGCACATAGATTCTAATTCTGGGCATAACTTTTTTAAGTATAAATAATCAATCTTAAAAAAAAAAACTCCAGATGAGTGCATTTCATTATATGCAATTTGCTGTATATCCTATTTAGCCAATTCCCAATGTAAGGCCGCTAAACAGATTGGTTTTTCTTTTCCCAGTTATCAGTTTTCCTTGAGATATAATGCTGCATTAAGTCGAATGCAAAACAGTTTGCTGAATACAGAGCTAGCTTCTGTGATTTATTTTGTGGGAAGGATTTGTGATCAACTCACAGGGAGATGATGTGGAACTAGCAGACTCTCCCAATGAGCTGACTTGTTTCTGTGCATTTTTCTATCAAATTAATGCCACTCCTGTTGTATGTAGAAGGAACAAAATATATAATTTTTTGATGCTATCAGTTGATCAATATTAATATGAACTAAGACCCAATTCTATGTTGGCTTAGAATACCTGGATCCTGGAAAAGTATGCTTAGGGTGGCAACTTTCCAATCAAATTCTGTTCCAGCAGAACAAGTATGTTTTTAATGAAATGAGACATGATGAATGAGATTTTACTAAATAATTTAAACATGCTTGGGCAATTGTTGGTTTCTATAGCTTTGAAAGGTGCATAAAATGGTGAATTTGGACAGGATTTGATTCTAATTTAGGGGTGATTAAAATGTGCATGGCCATGGATTACTAAAACAAAATAATGAATTATAACATGAATGAATCAATAGAGGATCAAGAATATGTTATGGTTTTGATATTGCTTCTGATTCAGTGGTTTTTAATAATTGTCAATAAATTTAGCTATGAAGAACTGATTGTAGATGAATCTAGTGGAGAGAGATCAAGTTATGTACTTGCAGATCCATGTAATCCTTCATTTCAATTTGCTAGTCATAAGATCAGAAAAGTTAAAATATAGAAAATATCATGTACAAGATTAATAACTTAATAACTATGGTTCTGTATTAACGTTATTTTATTTATTTTATGCCTTTGAGTCACTGTTGATTCCTGGGGACTGCCTGGACAAGTCCCTGCAGTTTTCTTAGAAACATTTTTACAAGTGGTTTGCCTTTGCCTCCTTCCTAGGGCTGAGAGCAAATGACTGGCTCAAGGACACTCAGCTGGCTTTGTGCCTAAGGTGGGACTAGAACTCATGGTCTCCTGATTTCTAGCCTGCTGCCTTAACCACCGTACCAAACTGGCTCTGTATTAACAAGAAGGCCATAAATGAGCAATGCATTCTTTCCCCAAAGAAAGAATTTATTGGGTGATCAACATGAGCTTCAAGCTAATCCTATTTCTAGTTTTCTAGAAGTGTTGCTCTGACTTGATAATGCTGTATTTGTGGGACTTCCGGGGAAGAAATGACAAACTGAAGCAGAGCTGACAACCGCAGTGGAATGAAGAGCCAGCGAGTAGACAGTTGCTTCTTGTGAGGAGACTCCAAGACAGTGGTCTATGGTGGATTTAGAGCTCTGGGAGATGAAGGAATAGCCATCTTGCTCATATCGTGGTTGGCGCCTTTAAGGACACTGTTTTCTAATCACTTGTGGAAATTGCTTGTTAACCACTTTTCAACTATTAGGAACCTTTGGATTGACACGTTTTATAGTACTGGGTCAGTTTCCTTCAATCCTTAGTGAAAGAAGTTTTAAATACAAGTTTAAGGATTTAATTATTTTCCCTTTTGGAATAAACAGCAAAAAGGTGATTAGAACTTTGATTTTGGAAAGTTACAAATGTACTAAGGGTCCAGATGGATTTGAAATATGATATTGGAATTAATTATAAGAATCCTTCCCATGGGAAAATGCTTTTGTTTTGAATTCACTTAAAAAAATAAACATGATAGGATGAGACTTTGAAGGTTGGGCACGAGAGGGAACCAGAAGGAACTAAAGATTACAATTAAAGGAGAGGAACACTTAAATTTGACTTACTAATACAGATTGAAGCAAAAATTTTAACATTGGATATACTGAAGGATATTTTTTGAACAATGGACCCAGAAGATAATTTTAAGAGGGTCTGCTGTATAGATAGACTGTGTTTAAAAATGTTATGAAAGAGGAACAAGTTTTATCTGAGAAGATTGAGGTTGATCTGAAAATGGATTTAAAAATGATTGGCTACAAGAATGATTTGGAAAAAAATGTTACACTGGACATACAAAAGAAACTGGATGATGATTTAATAATTAAAAGGGATATAAAAATAACAAACCAAGAGAGTGACCTGGATAATTTTCCTATATTTGATTTACAAAAGAGGCTTGTTAAAGCTTTGAAGAATTTTGTGAGCAGGGACAAAGAAAAAATTAAAAGAAAATCAAGTTCTAGAACATTATTTGAAGGATCAAGATTGTTAAAAGTAAAAGAAAGGAATACCAGTTTGGTTTATTTGATCAGGGTTAAAATGGATATGTTGTTTTCTCTGGTAACCCTTAATAGACTTTTGCTGATCAGGACTGAAACGACGAGGCTTTAAGGATTTCTTTACAGATAAGACATAGGATATGGGAAGAAGAGATAATTTGTTGTATTTTAAGAGAATTCCTTTGGGATTCCTTTGTTAAGTTACTGAAATTGTTCATACTTGTGATGAAGGGGAAAGTCATTTCTTTATATATTTCTTTTCTTTTTCTTTACTATATTATTTTTTCTTTCTTTTCTGTTTTTCTTTCTATTTTCTATTTTTATTCTTTTTTATAGTTTGCATTAGTTTTTATCTTTGTAATTGTAATTTTTAATAAAATTACTATTAAAAAGATAATGCTGTACTTGCCTGTTTTATCGCCAAAAAAAAAAAAAAATGAGCAGAAAAGTTTCTTTAAGATGAGTTTACATTTCTTATAGGCTCATGTGAACTGATCTCCTTGCAGGGAAAGCAGATACGTAGTAGTTTTTTGGGGGGTTGTGTACTACAATACACAAAAATTGTACAAGCAAAAAATACCATTTCATTGGCCTATTTCTTCTCCAAATAGTAGCTCTCCTTCTCCTGAGCCACTGTAAAGTTCACTTTCTATAGTAATTTGGTTCTGAGCTTGAGTATAAACTCTTGGAGATCTACTTCAAAGGCAAGACAAGAAAAGAGTGCTCCTATTTTATGTTCTTTTTAACTGACAGGAAGAAATTTGTTATATAAGCATAGTTGATCTCCAAGGTAATTTTTATTTTTCCTACTCATTCCATGGTTCCTTTTAAATTTAAGCTGCTTGCTAATAGGCAATAGCCTCTTTTTTCCCCTCCTCCTTCACATATATGAAACTGAAAGACAAACACTATATAAGTTTAACATTGGATTAATTGTCCAGTTGGTAGGTGCGATTTAAGTACTAAAACAAATCAAGGTAGAGCTATCTACTGTATCTCTTCTCCTTTATCCCGATTCCCTTAAGCTTTGAAAATGAGTTTTATAAAAGCAACTTAAATTCTAAATCAGTGGACCCCAAAAGACTGAAAGGAGTTGGCTGATGGACTACTGATGGGTGTGCTTCTGCCAAGTATTTAGAAACTTCTGCTGATCACAAATCTCTGGCCAAACTAATGTTTGGGGCTAGTAATAGGGACCATGGGATTCCTTTGTGAAAGAGTTTCAGTGACTACTGGTCTGTACTGGGAGTAAATCCTTAGACAAGTTGTGACCTTGCAATCTGTTCCTGCTAATGAAGTAGAACTCTCAAAATCATGGTTGGTGGGAAAACAAGAGTCTCTTCTCACCTCTGTGTCCAGTTCTCAGAGTCTCTGTTAAGAAAATTCAAATTATTTCTTTCTTTGATACTCTTCTGACAGCAGGCAGATCTTTGGCATATAAATGATATGAACATTTCCAGGGATTGTTTAGGGATTGATGTTATCACCACACCATCTGGACTTATATCTTTGTCAGGGGATGATTGTTCTATATTCTTTATATTTTACTGTGGACATTTTAAATGTTCTTATTATTGTAAGATTTTATTGTAATAAGATGCTGGGAGCCTGGGAAATCTGATGGCACACAAGTCAAACAAGCAAATAAATAAATGAGCTGCATGCTTTAATTGGATTTTAATTATGTTTTTTAAAAACTTTTTTCAGTTTAGTCTTGTTATTATTAATCATCTTGAACTGCATTTGGGCAGGATAGACGAGTAATATAAAAATGAATAAAAAGGTCAAATGGTTTTTAAAATTGTCTGCTTTTATATTGCTTTGTGTCAGTTATCTCCATTTTATTATTAAAAAGCTTTTAATTCTCTTTTTGCTTGTATAACGCTGTAACTCAGTCTAGGAATTCCCCAAGTAGAAACTCAAGGAAATGAATGTAAAGAATTCACAAATAGTTCATACTTAGAAAGTTAAGACTATTTTTTTAAAGGCCAGTGAGCCTTCTGATTACCATCAAATTGAAGGATTTGCTTCACATTCTTTTGTGATAAACTGCAAGACCATTAACGCTGGTCTTGGGATGCCTTCCTTTTAATGGTGTACACTTCAGGAGCGATAAAAGAATACAGTAAAATTCAGGATGTGGAAGGGAAAAAAACCGCACTGCCCTGTGCATGTGAGGGCAAGGGGCAAGACTCTGAGAAGTAGAGGCTTTAATTTTTAAATTGTAATGCTAAGTTTTGAGAACTGAAAATTCATATTCCTAAGAGCAGAAATAGGGAATTCAATATCCTCAGCAATAAAAAGGGGAGTTCACATGCAAGTATTTTGAAAAAATAATGTAAAATTATTTGTAATTTCAGCAACATATTTATTTATTTATTTATTTATGCAACTTATATCACCGCCCATCTCCCCCCACAGAGGGGACTCTGGGCGGTTTACAACAAAGTCAGTAATTAAAACATGTAAAATATCTAACACAATGTATCAATTTAAAATTAAATATAAATATATACAGTCCAAGAGGCTGTGATGTTATGTATTAAAAGAATTCTATGGCGCAAGCCATCCCCACGAAAAGCTATTAATCTTCCCATCCCAAGCGAGGTGGCAGAGCCAGGTCTTCAGTTGTTTTCGGAAGGTCAGGAGAGTGGGGGCTTGCCTCACCTCCAGGGGCAGAATGTTCCAGAGGGCGGGTGCCACTGCAGAGAAGGCCTGCCTCCTGGACCCCGTCAGATGGAATTCTCTTACAGACGGGGTCCGTAGCAAGCCCTCTCTGCATAACCTGGTGGGGCGGGTCGATGTTCTGGGGATGAGGCGGTCCCTTAGGTAACCTGGTCCCATGCCATGTAGGGCTTTAAAGGTGACAACCAACACCTTGAATTGGACCCGGAAGCAAACTGGTAACCAATGGAGCTCGCGCAACAGAGGTGTCACATGTGCCAATCTTGGGGCACCCATAACTGCGCGTGCAGCTGCATTCTGAACCAGTTGAAGCTTCTGGATACTCTTCAAGGGTAGCCCCATGTAGAGTGCATTGCAATAGTCTATATGGGAGATGACCAGGGCATGAGTGACTGTACGGAGGGCATCTCGGTCCAGGAAAGGGCGTAGCTGGCGCACAACTCGAAGTTGCACAAATGCCCTTCTGGCCACGACTGCCACCTGCTCTTCGAGCAGGAGTCGTGAGTCCAGAAGGACCCCCAGGTTCCGCACTGTGTCTGAAATGTCA
This sequence comes from Charina bottae, assembly GCA_023362775.1. Classification (NCBI taxonomy): domain Eukaryota; kingdom Metazoa; phylum Chordata; class Lepidosauria; order Squamata; family Charinaidae; genus Charina; species Charina bottae. Next base: position 161,171,291 of record JALMGJ010000001.1, on the reverse strand, counting down.
CCATTTCTCAGTGGTTTGCCTGATATCCATGGATTTTCTTTCTTCTTTTTCGTTTTGATGCCAGGCAAGTATATTCCTCTTTTTCAAAGTATTTTGGATTTTGAATTCAGTTTGATTTTCAGCATCCACCCTACAATGGATTTTATGTACTTTATATTTTCCTGCACCATTTATTAATTGTATTTTACTGGATTAGTATTATACATCATTAAAAAAGTTAGGGTTATTGTTTTACTAAAACCTTTAATCTTTGAATCAACTTTGTAATTTGTCTGAAGAACTTTGGCTATTAAATAAGTGAAAACATGCATAAATGAAAGTCTGTAGCATGCAGTGTGTTATTTGACTCTGCAAAATTAGATCTGGTAGGGACATAGACTCAGAGTTAAACTTTGTCAAGTCACAGAAAAGAAAATGGAATGTGCTTTACAGCTGACCTAATTAGTTTAGTTTCTAATCTTCTGAATACTCAATATTTTCTTGTTCAAGGTTTTGCTCCATTCACCAAAATAGGAAAGGGCAAATGTTTCAGTAAACAGCTTATGTTCACTTATGCAGGGCAGCAAGGTTAACAAAACACAGGAATTTGGCAAAGAATTGCCTTCAGCAACTCTGTAGGTTATTTGGAAGTTAGATTGTCATCCCTTCAGTAAGAATCACTGTAAGAATTCTACCCCAAATCTTAGTCGGATATATTGGACATTTTGAAAATTGGATATATTGCTTCCAGCAGATCCTGTACAATTAATACTACCAGAATGAATTCTGCTAGCATGCATCCATTTTGAGAAAAAAAGAATGTTGTGGGGTCAGATGGGGTTGCACTTACTATATAGGAAAGGGTTCTCATTTATTTTCGGTTGATGTTTAAACAACAAATAAAATATGGTATCCTTCTGGGGTGGCTCTGAGAGTTGGGGGTGGGTGGCACGGTATTGTGCTGGTTCTCCTCCTTCCTCCAAGGTTGGTTCCTGTCTGTGTTGACCGGGGGAAGAGATCCAGGCTACGGACCTTCCTTTGTGGATGCCAAACTGTGGAGTCCTTGGTGCTATCTGAGCTTGGTTGTTTGCTTGAAGATGTTTCATTACCCAACTAGGTAACACCATCAGTGTGAGTGACTGTGGTATTGTGCTGGTTCTCCTCCTTCCTCCAAGGTTGGTTCCAGTCCTTGTTGACCGGGGGAAGAGATCCAGGCTACGGACCTTCCTTTGTGGATGCCAAACTGTGAAGTCCTTGGTGCTCTCTGAGCTTGGTTGTTTGCTTGCAGATGTTTCATTACCCAACTAGGTAACACCATCAGTGCGAGTGACTGTGGGGTTTTGTTGCCTGTTTATATATAGTAACTTGCCCTTCCAGTTTTGGTGGGGTGTGGTTTCCTTCTTGTTGATTTCTTGAGTAGAGTACTGTTTTCTGCCTGATTGTTTGTCTGGTATTAATCTCTGCTAATCTGAATGTTGGCTAGTGGAGGTGATCTGTTCCAGTCTTTTTGTTGTTGTTGTTGTTTATTCAAGTCACTTCCGACTCTTCGTGACTTCATGGACCAGCCCATGCCAGAGCTTCCTGTCGGCTGTCACCACCCCCAGCTCCCCCACAGTCGAGTCCGTCACCTCCAGAATATCATCCATCCATCTTGCCCTTGGTCGGCCCCTCTTCCTTTTGCCTTCCACTTTCCCTAGCATCAGCATCTTCTCCAGGGTATCCTGTCTTCTCATTATGTGGCCAAAGTATTTCAGTTTTTGCCTTTTTTTTATCCCGCCTTTATTCTTTTTATAAATAACTTAAGGCAGGGAACATACCTAATACTCCTTCCTCTTCCTATCTTTCCCACAACAACAACCCTGTGAGATGAGTTCGGCTGAGAGAGAGTGACTGGCCCAAAGTCACCCAGCTGGCTCTCATGCCTAAGGCAGGAGTAGAACTCACAGTCTCCTGGTTTCTTGCCTGGTGCCTTAACCACTAGGCCAAACTAGTTTTTGCTTTTGTTTCCTTGCTGGGTTTTTATTGTCTCTTACGAATGGTGTGTAAATGTGGTTTATCTCCAGGTGGCTACTGATTGCTGATTTGTCTGTATGTGTTTATTGATGGCTGATTTGTCTGAATGAGTATGCTGATGGTACAACTTTACATCTCCACCCCAGGCCATCTGAGTGAAGTCATGGAGGTTCTGTCTTAGTGCCTGGAAGCTATGGGGGCCTGGATGGGGTGCAACAGGCCGAAGCTCAACCCAAGCAATGTGGCTTTAGGTTTTTGGACCTTCTGGTTCCAGGGACCTTCCATCTTTGGTTCTGGATGGGGTGCCACTGCCCCAGACAGACCCGATGTGTAATCTGGGGGTCCTCCTGGACTTGCGACCTCTGCACAGCTTCAGGTTTGTTTGTTTGTTTATTTATTTATTTATTTATTTATTTATTTATTTAAATTTGTATCACTGCCCATCTCCTCCATACCTGGGGACTCTGGGCGGTTGTGCATCAGTTTCACCCATTCCTGGACCAGGGGGCCCTGCTCACAGCCACTCATGCCCTTGTGACCTCCAGATTGGACTATTGCAATGAACGCTATATGGGGCTGCCCTTGAAGAGCATTTAGAAGCTTCAGCTAGTGCAGAATGTGTCAGCATAAGCAGTTAATGGTGCCGGTTATTCGGCACGCATGACACCAGTGCTCAGCTATCTGCATTGGCTATCCTTTAAAGCTCTTCATGACTTGGGACTGAGTTACTTATGGGACCATCTCTCTCCAATTGTTTCTACCTGTCCTACCCAGTCTGACAGGAGAGGCATGCTCTGGGTGCTGTCAGTTAAGGAGTGTTGGCTGGTGGATCCCAGGTGGACGGCCTTTCCTTCCATGGTGCCCACACTGTGGAACATCATTCCATCTGAGATTAGGTTAGCTCTGACCCTGCTGGCCTTTTGCAAGGCCCTAAAACATGCTTTTGTGCCTAGCCATGAGGCCCTGGAAGTGTGACAGAGCCCATCTCTTGGTTTTGTTGATGGTTATTTTATGATGCTCAGATGCTTTGTGTTTTCATTTTACATCCTGTATTTTATTTGTTTTTATCTATTTTATTGTAAGCCACCCAGAGTCACACATGTGAGGTGAGCGGCTATAAAAATCCAATAAATAAATAAATAAATAAACAAACAAACAAACAAACAAACAAATTAATTAATTAATTAAAAAAACCCTGATGTTTAGAAAGCTCAGTGAGTGGGCCCATGTTTTTCAAGCAGGCCCGTAGTTTGACCCTTGACCTCTTAAGATAGCAGTCATGTCCAGTACATTTGTGTGGCAAAGTGGTGGCAAGTTCAAAAGGTCAATAGCAAATGGGGGAGAAGCTGCTGCATTTTCCAGCATTTTACTGACTGCCCTAATACCAGGAAGAAGTCAGTATGGGAACAGCTGCTAACATTACAGCCCATGATTTATGATGATAAGGTTGGTAATTGCTATAGTAGTTGGCATGCAGTTGGACTTGACAATCTGTAAGGTCCCTTCCAGTCCTTCCATGATTCATGATTCTATGACACTGGCTTCATGGGTGGCTACCACCGCAACTGTATTATGGCTTTTGAGAGAGTGTTCTGCGCTGTAGTGCAAAATAGTGCTGTTTAAAACCATGTTTAAAATTGTCACTCAGTGTTGGCAATATTAAACTAGATAGATAATTAGTCTGTTTATTATAACATAGTTTCCTATATTTGCAGTAGCAGCACAAGTCTAGACTCACCATGGCTCCTTTTTCTTTTTATGCTTCTCTAGTCATGATAGCTACCTACAATTTTATAAAATCATACTTTTATAAGAAGTTTTGAGTTAGGATGAAGTCTTAAAATTACTGTGTTATTCAGTGAAGGAAAAATAAATAATTTGAGGGTTTTTTTAGATAACTTCATGTTTTATCCCTGCAGTTAAATCAAAAGTCATTAGTCATTGCATTAAGTCTAGAGTTTAGTACATTTGGTCTATTGTGTGTACAAAAATGTATCTTAAAAAAGTAAATAAAATTGAATCCCCTTTCTCCAACTTCTTAGATTCTGTAAACTGAAAAACTAAAGTAAATGAATGTCATCCATATCACGAAAAGAGCAATAATGTTAGCTTTAGACAGGGAAATGAACAGAGATCGGTGAAAAAATACAGTGTTTTTTTAGGCATGAAAACCTAATAAATGAGACAGGCTTCTTTGAGGATGGATCTCTGCCAGCTGATGCACAAAACAATTCTGATAATTAATTCATGGAGGGAACTATAGAACCTAGCAAATATGATATGGTGCCATTTCTTGGTACAGGTAACATCTCATCCTTGTCAGCTTGGAATAAATTGGCACTGCGGGCTTGCCAATTTGAATGGAGTCAATATCCACCACACAAAATGAACTGTTATTTCTCAGTAAACTGCATTCCTCTCTTAAGACTGCATGGGGGAAGCATAGTATGAGCGGAAACCTTCCAAATCCTCAGACTTTCTGTGAAGGACTGAGGATATTAAGTACACAGGGCTACAACTCCTGGTTCTTTTTCCTCAATAACAAAATCCAATTACTTTAAAACCGACTGCTTCATTTAGCGAAGGAAGATTATGTAGATTAATTTCACACCCCAAGAATCATTGAGAGGGAAAATGAATGAGTTGAAGATGTCATCCACCTAACCCTTTGATCACAAATAATTGATTGTTTGTTTCTTTCTCAGTAGAATATATTTTTCTGGATTCAGTATCATAAAAGAAGTGAGAATAAATGTAGCACAGTTTATGACAATTGATTCTTAAGGACAGTCATTAGTTAGCCCAAAAGTAAAGGATCAATTATAATTCCAGCATTAAGGTAAAATAATTATGGTTAAGTGTCTAATCACATTAAGGATGCCAAGGCATCGTTAATAATAAGGAAGGAGTTTTCTTCTAGGTCATTCAGTTTTGAAGGCTTTCAATAGATTTCTAGATGCCATGAAATCCGGGGAAAAGATGTGTTTCTTTTAAGGAGCTGCAAAGAGTGGCACTGTATATTATTATTATTTATTATTATTTATTTAATTTATTCCCCACCCATCTCCCATACAAGGGACTCTGGGCGGGTTACAATAATTAACAAATATTCATGTCTGCATATGCTCTGAAGCACTTTATGTCCTTGAACTTGAAATACTGTATAGCCCTATGACCTGATAAACTATTTCATTACATTTCACATATTTGGCTTTCCAATTATTTTCTTGGAATTACATAATGAATGTAATTTCCCCATCTTCTAGAGCGGTCAATAAGTTCATGGGAACTTATGATATATGTTGTTTGAAAAGATATCCTAAATCTTGAAGGTTCTTCCTAGAGAAGTTAGGTTGGCTTCCTCGCTATTGGCCGATAGATATTTAGTAAAACTTATACTGTCCACTAACGTTTTATAAGTTTTCTTAGATTTTAGAGAGTTTTACTGTTTTGGCACCAGAAAGTAATTGCTGGACACATTAAAACTGTAGGGAATTTAATTAACTTTATTCCCATCTTCCCTTGAGTTCCCAGGGACGTGGCCTTAACAAAAACAATCTCCTTCAAAGCTTCAATCATTCAAACTACTAAATCAAATTATAATGTCAGTCTAAAGAGATAAGACATCTTAGCAGTAGCAGTTTATGTCCCTTTACTCTTTCTCTTCCCCAGGGATAAGGTTGGTTTGCCAGCTTCAGCTGAGGAAATGTAGGCAGTCCTTCTCCTTCATAGTAACTAGCTCCCTGTCATTCCACCTATCATGAATGGCTCAGTTCTCTGTCTAGAAAGTGAGCTGGTTCAAAGCCAGGCCTCACTGAAGGGTGGGGAGAGTTTTTCAGCCTTGAATAGAGAAGTCCAGCAGCAATTTCTTTTGCCTTAGCTTTCTCTGTACCATCAGAATGTATCCACATTCAACCTGCCACCTCTCCTTCTTCTCTCATCAGTACAGCCTTTAAGCTTAGCAGGCACTGAGTCTGAAAATAATCAGATCCCTACTGACGATGCTTATTCTTGAGGAGGCTGGTGTGTTCCTTCATCTTAATATCCATGAAATAAAGAAATAATGGTGTACTACAAGCATTTGCTTATATCCAGAGAGATGCTGAACAAATTATCTCTGGGAATTTTTAGCATTCTTTATGCTTCTTGAGATACTTCTGATCACACATTATCGTAAACTGGAGAGTTAATTTCCAACTTTGTTCAAAATGTTGCATGTCAATTAATGCTAGAATGGTTTATACCCAAATAATCAGGTTTCCTAAAATGCAGGCTGCAAAATGCAGCTGGCCTACCAAAACTAAGCAAAACAAAAGGGGTAAATAATACACAGCAGAAGAAGAAACTATCAGGGAAGAATCACCGTAGGAAAGTTTAAAAACATTTCTGATGAGATGATTTATTCTCTTGTTGAACTGAAATAAATATAAATATTGACCATTTTAGGCTGGAACAGGCATGCCCCCTCCCCTCTAGTCAGGGCATCTGCATGGGGGGTGAGGGAGGTTATAAAAGGCCAAGATGGGAGTTCTGACTGCATGATCAAAGCAAAGTTGAAAGCAAAGTTTTGTGTGCGTCTGTGTGTATGTTACAGCCATGTTCAAAGGGATGGGATGGTAATCACCACCTTGACTTTTCTGACCCCCCCCCCCAAGTGCCACTGCCTTCAATCTGTTACATCTCTCTGACTAGTGGTTGTGATGGAGGGAGGACATTTAGAAGTCAACTGACAGCAACAACCCAGCAATTCTAAAGCTAAGGCGAGTAGATAAATGGGTACCACATTAAAGTGGGAGAATTTGCTGGCGTCCTGTGATTGGGGGTCGCCCTCAGAGCGAAGAAGATCCCGGGAATCCCATTAAATGGCGGTGGAGGACGACGGAGCCCGATCGGCGAACATCCAGGACGTCAGCAGCCGACTCGGAAGTGAGGCATGCTGGGACATGTAGTCCAATGCCTACGGAAGAAGAGTTGGTTCCCCTACCACCTTCCTGTGCGCGCGGTTAAATGATATGTATATGAATTGTTAAATATATATTGAAATGCTGTAAGCCGCCTAGAGTCCTCCAATAGGGAGGGGATAGGCGGGGTATAAATATGATAAATAAATAAATAAACACTGATGGACTGTGAAGCATGTCAGATAGTACACAGCAAAATTTCTGAGTCATAAGACTACTTAAATGGAAAAAAGATTCCTTTAACAACATGAGGACAACTTTTAACTGCCTCAGATATGGTCTGGGCATGAGATAAAAACAATGTCATGAGGGTTAGGGTTATCAGGGCATGCTCATGCCATGGTTAGGTGCAAGTTGGAAAAAGCCTGTAGTTAGGGGCTTGTTTTCCCTCCTCTCTCTTGTACTACTTGTTTTGTGTCTTCGTATCTTTTATTCCTGTTATAAGTTTGAAAATCTTTTACTGACAAATAGACAAAGCTTTTTTTCCTTCTTTTGGTATTTACTAAATTCTATGACCTGATTTCTACCCTGCAAACCTCTTTCCTGCATTTTGTGTTTTAAAGCGTTAAGAACACGATTTGGGCAGGAGATTCTGGGAATCAGGCTGCTGTGTGAGTGGATCTTTAACATAATTGGTTGTTATTGCTAGAGTGCCTCTTAAGACACAGGGAGGTTGAAAGTATCACACTTAAACTTCCAAGAAACCTCAGGGTTCTTTGAAATATAGCATTAAAATGTATCTCTATATGTATATGTATGTATATTAGAATATTTCTATTTGACTTTGTTAAATTATAATAGCGGCATCAATGTGTGTGGAATTAAAAGAAGCCGGAGCTGACAAAATATTTTTGCATATATCAGCTGGCAGATTTGGGTTGTTTCATAAACTACCACATTACAAAAAATGACATTATGTTATTATTTTGCTTTAAATTATGTATCATTCATACTCAATAGGGCATCTATATTTTTTCCTTCCAAAAACCAAGTAGATAGAAAACAGCGATTTTTCACCTCCATATGAAGACTAGCAAGGTTTGTATGCATTTTCAGAGCTATTCTTGTGAATACAATCTATTTGCATTGATGGCATTTATGACTTATTCATTCACCTTTGTGTGATCATTCAGTTGAGGAAGTTTTGTTTACAAAAATGGTCGTGCACATTATATCACAAATACCAGTAACATAAGAATGTTTACACTGGAGGTAATGCACAGCCATTAAAAAAAGGACTACTATTCACAGCCTATTATTCTTCACATAATATCTTTATGGAATAGCTACAAATACTCACAGACAACTTGCCTAATAAAGGCTTATGTTTGTTAACAATGCACAGGTTAGTGAGGGAACAAGAGTGAAACAATAACAACCCCCTCCCACCTCTCCCCCCGTGATCTATATGGACTACATGGTTATATCTATAACCATCTATTCCCAGGAACAAAGAATAAACCCATATATTCTGCTACTTGTTCTTTTCTCAGGAAAAATAGGTTATTAGACCCCATAGCAAAACCTTCAATGTACAGTAAGTACAGTGGATAGAATACTCTTTCTGGATACATAACATATACAGAATTTTATAGAAGAAGAAACTGGTCTTCATGTTGCCACTACCTGGAGCCAAGGAATCATGGTTCAGGGTTGGATAACTTATTTTCCCTGTAGTAATATCTTTCAACTAATTCTGTTTGAATTACTAATATCCTCATTCCCATGACCAGAGAAGGGAATATTTTGTTGTTGTTGTTCAATCGTTTAGTTGTGTCCGACTCTTCGTGACCTCATGGACCATAGCATGCCAGGCCTTCCTGTCCTCCACTGTCACCCGGAGTTTACTCAAATTCATGTTCATTACATCGGTGATGCTATCTAACCATCTCATCCTCTGCCGTCCCCTTCTCCTTTTGCCTTTAGTCTTTCCCAGCATCAGGTCTTTTCCAGAAGGCAGTATTAGAAGCAACCTATTTGAGATGCATCACTTGTTTTATTTCTATTTGGTTAGTACTTATGTCAAACATAAGTGTTTTTGTCCAGCTGAAAGATCTGTGCATAGGGAAGCCTTATCATTTGCTTACCCAAGAATATGAGTGTAAACCTGCTGTGGTTCGACTAACCAATGTCATCAATATGCATCATATTGCTCTCACTGGATATACATTTGAATATGCACAAATGTGCTTTAAGCAAAAATGTTGGGAAATGGCAAGAATTGCCACAATATATTCAACATAAGCATGTTTAACAGCTCCACATGGACCAAACATTTTGGTCACTTCAAAGGCACCCGAGAAGCTTTCCCATTTGTTGGAATCCATGACAGAAGTTAAATCCATAGCAGATCTTTATCAAAAGTTCAAGAATATTTTTAAAGTAGATATGACTGGGATATATCAAACTCTCTCCATGGCTGGCACGTACTGTAACTTCTCGCATATTCCCAATGCTTGTTAGTATTGGCAGGATTCGCATTCAGGCAATCCTGACAGATGGACATCAAATATTCTTTGTTGGCTATGTAATAAAGTTGAGGATTCATTGACCCGTATAATATGGTCCTGTAAATCTGACACTTTTTTTGAATAGCATTTTAATATATATATATATACAGTAAGTAGATTTATGGAAAAATCTTTTAATGTTAAAGATGTTAATATGATGTTGAATGACATACCAAAGCTGTGGAATCTGACTGTCTATGAATAATTTTGGTTATACATGTATGGGGGGTGGCTAAAAGGATAATATTGAGAAACTGGAAAAGTGATATTATTCTAGATATTAACAACTGGGTTTTGGAAATGTGTAACTTATCCCTCCTGGAAAAGTTAATATTTCTACTAATCAAAGCATGAAACAATAAGTTCTTCTTCTTGGTATAGATTTTATGATATTTTACAGTAATAATTTGTATCTGATTATAATATAGTATTATATGGTATATACAATTATCATTGTTGTTTAGTTTTCATGATGCCCTTGAAGACCACCTGGAAGTTACAACTGGTCCAGAACGCAGCTACATACACAGTGTTGGCCATCCCTAGGTTTGCCCATATTACATCCCTGTCGTGTGAGCTGCACTGGCTCCCAGGTTACTTCTGGGTGCAATTCAAGGTTCTGGTTATTACTTTGAAAGCCTTACATGGCATGGGACCAGATTATCTGCAGGACCATCTCTCCCTGAGGACATTTGTCCGTCCCACCAGAGCAGACAGGGTGGGAATGCTCCAGGTCCCTTCCCTTAAACATTGCCATCTTGTGGGTCCTTGGAAGCATGCCTTTTCTGTTGAAGCCCCTGCCCTATGCAACATCCTCCTCCCTGAGATCCGAGAGGCTCCTACCCTTCTATTGTTCCAGAGACCACTTAAAACTTGGCTCTTCCCTCAGGTATCAGGGTAGGGCGAGATGAGGGTGGGATGAAAATGTGGGTATACTAGAGAAGAGTGGCTGTGGCACCAGGTTTTTCTATTTCTAGTTTTATTGTTGTTGGTTTTATACTGTTTTATTGGTTGCATGCCACCCAGAATTGTTTTTAAGATGGGCAGCCATATAAATGTTTTAAATAAATAAATAAATAAATAAATAAATAAATAAATAAATAATTTAACATAATTTTTTTCCAGAGAAGAGGATTTTGTTCCCTTCCCATTAAGAACTTGCCACATAATTTTCTTGGTTCTGCGAATGTAATTTGTACTTTTTATTTTGACTGTGAAATTCAGAAGATGACTTTTGATTTGAACAGAAGGAAAACAAGGACAAAACTAAATTTTTAGGTTTCATGAAAAGCATACCCAGGCTACCCAACCCTTCTTGGTATACCATGAAAATTTCCACATTCTAGGGCAGGGGTCCCCAACTTGTGGGCCACGGCCCACTACTGGGCAGTGGCCTATTAGGAAGTGGGCCATGGGGCTCCTGTCTGCAAACCCCTCCCCCCGGTGCACGCGATTACCTCGCCCCTGGTGCACGCGATTGGCTCCTGCCTGCAAATCCCACCCCCCGGTGCGTGTGATTGGCTCCCTCCTGCAACCCCCCCCCGGTGCACGCGATTGGCTCCTGCCTGCCAACCCAGCCTCCCCCGGTCCATGGAAAAAATTTCTTCCATGCCCGGTCCCTGGTGCCGAAAAGGTTGGGGACTGCTGTTCTAGGGCATTGACATAGCACAGTTTGAGGGGGGGGGAAGCCTCATAATCAACCCTTACTAATTTCCTGCTTGAAAAGCAGTATGAAAAATTTATCACATTAAGGCAGGAGTTTTCCTTTCTTTTGATTATGTCTCTAGAGCCAGGTTGAAATGGAATGCAGTCATTAAAAGGTTATGTAGTGTAACAGCCTATTTAGTAAAAGACAGAGGCAGAAGGCTATATTCCTCTGTGAGTTATTTTATGAAGTATCTCATGGTAGACAATCAGTGAACTAAATCCATTGACAAGAAGAGATTTATAAGGACTTGTCTGCAGGGACAAGACTTCAGGCAGTTGGGGGAGTGGGATTAACAGAACTATCCATAAAAGAACTTACAGATTCTGAATGCTGCAATGGTGAATTTTCAAGAGGAAGCTATGTGTAAGAATGCCAGTAGAAACAGGAGCCAAACAGTGATTAGATAGATAGATAAATAGATAGATAGAACAAAATTAATACGCAGCCCTTAAATTGTTATTTTCCTAAGTATTAGGTGTTTTCCCTGAGTTTTTGTCCTGAAGCATTAAAGGGAACCTGTTTCAGGATAACACGACTGTAGGCTGAAAGCTCATTTTTTGTAGAAGATGCATTGAATCTTTAGGTTTTAATTTTGTAGCATTCTGGACTTTTCCCACCCTGAGCATGGTGTACCAATAAAGTCTTTAAACACTATGAGCTGTTTAATATTTAACACCTGAATATAACTTAATTAGGGCATAAGGCCCACCAGGCAGTCTGCTTTTGAATAGTTCTTGCATGCCCTAGGTCAAGGGTCGGAAATGGCGGCTCGCGAGCCAGATGCGGCTCTTTGGCCCCTTGAGTGTGGCTCTTCCGCAGCTGAACTCACCCCCGCCCCTTCCACGTGATAGACCCCCGCCCGCAAACCCCGCCCCCTGGCTGTCGCACTGAGCGAGGCCCGGCGCGGCAGGGAGGCAGCGCCATCTCCAGCCGCAGCAGCCCCTGCGCGGAGAGAGGAGAGGCAAGCAGGCAGGTAAGCGGGCAGGCCTCGTTTCCCGCCCCCCATCATCATCTTCGCTCAACGCGGGTGGGCAGAAGCGGCCGAGGGGGGCGGGCCCGGCGGCAGAGGCCAGGGCTGCCCGCTTACCTGCCTGCCTGCCTCTCTCTGCGAGGCCCCCGATCCGGCTTGGATCCCGGGAAGGCAGCGGGGGGCCTCGCGGAGGGAGGCAAGCAGGCAGGTAAGCGGGCAGGCCTCGTTTCCCACCCCCATCATCATCTTCGCTCAACGCGGGCAGAAGCGGCCGAGGGGGGCGGGCCCGACGGCGGAGGCCAGGGCTGCCCGCTTACCTGCCTGCCTGCCTCTCTCCGCGAGGCCCCGATCCGGATTGGATCCCGGGAAGGCAGCGGGGGGCCTCGCGGAGGGAGGCAAGCAGGCAGGTAAGCGGGCAGGCCTCGTTTCCCACCCCCATCATCATCTTCGCTCAACGCGGGCAGGTGGAAGCGGCCGAGGGGGGCGGGCCCGGCGGCGGAGGCCAGGGCTGCCCGCTTGCCTGCCTGCCTGCCTCTCTCCGCGAGGCCCCCGATCCGGCTTGAATCCCGGGAAGGCAGCGGGGGGCCTCGCGGAGGGAGGCAAGCAGGCAGGTAAGCGGGCAGGCCTCGTTTCCCACCCCCCATCATCATCTTCGCTCAACGCGGGCGGGCGAAGAGCGGCCATGGGGGGGTGGGCGGCTCTTCACCACAGATCCCGCCGGAGCTGATCTCCCTGGACCCCGGACAGCTGGGCTTGCCTCCCTCCGCGAGGCCCAGGCGCGCTGGAAGCCTGAAGCGCCGGCGGAGGAGGAGGAGGCCCGGGCTGGCTTCCAGCGCGCCTGGGCCTTGCGGAGGGAGGCAAGCCCAGCTGCCCGGGGTCCAGGGAGATCAGCTCCGGCAGGATCTGTGGTGAAGAGCGGCCGTGGGGGGGGTGGGCGGCGACGACAAGCGGCGCGCTGAAAGCCTGAAGCGCCGGCGGAGGAGGAGGTGGAGGCCCGGGCCGGCTTCCAGCGCGCCTGGGCCTCGCGGAGGGAGGCAAGCCCAGCTGTCCGGGGTCCAGGGAGATCAGCTCCGGCGGGATCTGTGGCGAAGAGCGGCCGTGGGGGGGGCGGGCGGCGACGACAAGCGGCGCGCTGAATGCCTGAAGCGCCGGCGGAGGAGGAGGCCTGGGCCTCGCGGAGGGAGGCAAGCCCAGCTGCCCGGGGTCCAGGGAGATCAGCTCCGGCGGGATCTGTGGTGAAGAGCGGCCGTGGGGGGTGGCGACGACAAGCGGCGCGCTGAAAGCCTGAAGCGCCCGCGGAGGAGGAGGAGGAGGAGGCCCGGGCCGGCTTCCAGCACGCCTGGGCCTCGCGGAGGGAGGCAAGCCCAGCTGTCCGGGGTCCAGGGAGATCAGCTCCGGCGGGATCTGTGGCGAAGAGCGGCCGTGGGGGGGGCGGGCGGCTACGTCGCCGCCTCCCCCACAGCCGCTCTTTGCCACAGATCCCACCGGAGCTGATCTCCCTGGATCCCGGGCAGCTGGGCCGGGTGGACGCCGTCTCCCGCCCGCAAACCCCGCCCCCTTCCACGTGATTGGCCCCCGCCCCCAAACCCCGCCCCCTTCCACGTGATTGGATCCCGCCCCCAAACCCCGCCCCCTTCCACGTGATTGGCTCCTGCCCGCAAACCTCGCCCCCTTCCACGCGATTGGCCCCCGCCCGCAAACCCTGCCCCCTGGCTCTCGAGCACTTAAAAATGTGCACGAGCATAACAAAATACCAAGGGTTGGCAAACTTTTTGAGCCGAGAGCCATTTTGGTATGCTCGTGCACATTTTTAAGTGCTCGAGAGCCAGGGGGCGGGGTTTGCGGGCGGGGCCAATCGCGTGGAAGGGGGCGAGGTTTGCGGGCAGGAGCCAATCGCGTGGAAGGGGGCGGGGTTTGGGGGCGGAATCCAATCGCGTGGAAGGGCTGCGCTGCGCTTGGCCGGCCACCCCGGTCCTCGCTCACCTTCCATGGCCGGTCCTCGCGGGCTGCCAGCGACGCTCCCGTCCCCCTGCACCCCAGCTCTCCAAGGCCGGGGCCACCCTCTCTGCCGCTCCCTTCGACGGAGGAGGGACCGGCGTGCCTTGGGAGCTGCTGCTGGCGGCATGTCTGGGCGAGGCGCGCGGGCGAAGCTGCCCGTCTGGCACTTGGGCGCTCCCGAGCCTCTTCCCTTCTCCCTCGCCACGTTCGGGCGTTGAGGCCAGGCAAAGCCGGGCGGTCGCGCAGGGGCGAGGCGAGGAGTCCCGCTCCTGCGCCTACCGCCACATCCGTCCGTTCCCGGCCTCTCTCCCCATATCCGGCGGGTGCCCATGCCAGAATCCCCGTGACCCGGAGGCAGCGACTGCTTGGAGGGCCCCAGCGAGAAGAGGCGCATGATCCCCGGTGGATCCCTTCGAGGGGCCGCGGGGCTTCCCCGCTTTCCTCCCAAGGAGGCCTCGACGGCGCACCCTCCCGCCCCATCAATCCCCCCACCCCACCGTTGGGCATCAGAGGCTGAAAGGATGTGGCAGGAACGGCCCTGGAAAGCGGGGCCTGCGGAGCGCCACCTTTGGGGAGGAGGGTCCAGCCGGCGAGCAATGGTGGCACCGGAGTTTTCGCCGGAGCGCTGTCTGTCGGGAGAGAAAAGCAGCCACCGCACAGGCCCGCTTAAAAAACCACCACCCCGAAACCGCTTTCGAGCCGCCTCTCCGGAGGGTCCCTGCGGTCCCGCCGGGTGCACCCCCCCACCCCACCGTTCGGCGTCCTCTCCCCCCGCTAACCCGAGCCCTGCGGCGGCCGGGGGAAGCCGAGCCAGGCTGGGGTGCAGCGGGCCCAGCGGCGTGCTGAGGGCGAAGAGCCGCCTGCTCTCCCCTTGGCCGCCTCCGGTCGCTACAGTCGCCCCGCTGGAACGGAGCCTGGCTTGGCTCCCCCGGCCACCACAGGGCTCGGGTTAGCGGGGGGAGAGGACACCGAACGGCGGGGAGGGGGGGGTGCACCCGGCGGGACCGCAGGGACCCTCCGGAGAGGCGGCTCGAAAGCGGTTTCGGGGTGGTTGTTTTTTAAGCGGGCCTGTGCGGTGGCTGCTTTTCTCTCCCCACAGACAGCGCGGGCGGGCGGGTCCTCTGGAAGGAGGCCGGCCGGAGTTCTGCTTGCAGCGGACGAGTTGCTGCTGGGCCGAGCAGATGCTTTTGAGACCTAACGGCGGGGTTACATCGGGACCGAGTCCGGCCTATCCCCGGTCTGTGTCGCGTTAATGCCGCCCCCTTTCCCACCTGGGAGGCCAGCTTGCAGCGCAAACGGCAGTCGCTTACTGAGCGAGTGCATTTTAAAATCTGCTTAACCACCACCCCCCCGCACTTCTCCCTCTTTGAAAAAGGAAGGCCGGAAAAGTGCAGTTTCAGTCTTGCGTTAAAGTGAGAAGCTGCCCTTAATGACAAGGCCATTCAAGTTGGAGAAACCTAGCGGGATGGGCGGAATCGCTACACAAGCCACACGCCCCATTTCGTTCCTCCTTCCCTATCGCTTAATTGCCAGGCGCTCCTCCCCTGGAAACCCCGCGCTGTCTGTCGGTAGAGAAAAGCAGCCACCG
The DNA here is from genome assembly GCA_023362775.1 of Charina bottae. NCBI lineage: Eukaryota > Metazoa > Chordata > Lepidosauria > Squamata > Charinaidae > Charina > Charina bottae. The sequence goes on along the minus strand of JALMGJ010000001.1, from coordinate 161,155,564 downwards.
CACAGGGGGGGTGGTTAAGCAGATTTTAAAATGCACTCGCTCAGTAAGCGACTGCCGTTTGCGCTGCAAGCTGGCCTCCCAGGTGGGAAAGGGGGCGGCATTAACGCGACACAGACCGGGGATAGGCCGGACTCGGTCCCGATGTAACCCTGCCGTTAGGTCTCAAAAGCATCTGCTCGGCCCAGCAGCAACTCGTCTGCTGCAAGCAGAACTCCGGCCGGCCTCCTTCCAGAGGACCCGCCCGCCCGCGCTGTCTGTGGGGAGAGAAAAGCAGCCACCGCACAGGCCCGCTTAAAAAACAACCACCCCGAAACCGCTTTCGAGCCGCCTCTCCGGAGGGTCCCTGCGGTCCCGCCGGGTGCACCCCCCCACCCCGCCGTTCGGTGTCCTCTCCCCCCGCTAACCCGAGCCCTGCGGTGGCCGGGGGAGCCAAGCCAGGCTCCGTTCCGGCGGGGCGACTGTAGCGACCGGAGGCGGCCAAGGGGAGAGCAGGCGGCTCGTCGCCCTCAGCACGCCGCTGGGCCCGCTGCACCCCAGCCTGGCTCGGCTTCCCCCGGCCGCCGCAGGGCTCGGGTTAGCGGGGGGAGAGGACGCCGAACGGCGGGGTGGGGGGGTGCACCCGGCGGGACCGCAGGGACCCTCCGGAGAGGCGGCTCGAAAGCGGTTTCAGGGTGGTGGTTTTTTAAGCGGGCCTGTGCGGTGGCTGCTTTTCTCTCCCGACAGACAGCGCTCCGGCGAAAACTCCGGTGCCACCATTGCTCGCCGGCTGGACCCTCCTCCCCAAAGGTGGCGCTCCGCAGGCCCCGCTTTCCAGGGCCGTTCCTGCCACATCCTTTCAGCCTCTGACGCCCAACGGTGGGGTGGGGGGATTGATGGGGCGGGAGGGTGCGCCGTCGAGGCCTCCTTGGGAGGAAAGCGGGGAAGCCTCGCGGCCCCTCGAAGGGATCCACCGGGGATCACGCGCCTCTTCTCGCTGGGGCCCTCCGAGCAGTCGCTGCCTCTGGGTCGCGGGGATTCTGGCATGGGCACCCGCCGGATATGGGGAGAGAGGCCGGGAACGGACGGATGTGGCGGTAGGCGCAGGAGCGGGACTCCTCGCCTCGCCCCTGCGCGACCGCCCGGCTTTGCCTGGCCTCAACGCCCGAACGTGGCGAGGGAGAAGGGAAGAGGCTCGGGAGCGCCCAAGTGCCAGATGGGCAGCTCCGCCCGCGCGCCTCGTCCAGACATGCCGCCAGCAGCAGCTCCCAAGGCACGCCGGTCCCTCCTCCATCGAAGGGAGCGGCAGAGAGCCCCGCGGGCTGTGCGCGAGGTGTGGGTGGCTGCGGGTGGCCCCGGCCTTGGAGAGCGAGAGCGCGTAAGAGCGTAAGAGTTTGGGGGCGGGATCCAATCACGTGGAAGGGGCGGGGGTGAGTTCAGCTGCAGAAGAGCCACACTCAAGGGGCCAAAGAGCCGCATGTGGCTCGTGAGCCGCCATTTCCGACCCTTGCCCTAGGTGGTATTACAGAAGAAAAACTCCAGAGTCTAATTACATTTATTAACCACTTCCAAAATGAAATAATCAAGTGGTGGAGGAAATGTGTTGCCCAAAACCTGCCTTATTATCAAATGAAATGAAGGCACAACTATCATGGTCATGTATGAATCAGGAATTACTGTGGTAAGACAGACAGACGGTACTAACATCACAAAGCCATTGTGGAACATTGTGGCTCTGGAGGAAAGGGAGCATAACTTCGAAAGCTTGAGGGTCACACCAGCTTTTGTGAAACATGGCTAGGTAGGGACATACTATAGACCAGAGCTTTCCAAACTCTGTGTCGCAACACGTTAGTGTGTCGGCTGCAGTGTCTGGGTGTGTTGCGCCTGCTGCTGCCTCCAAGCCCTGCCAGGATTCTGTGCAGGTCCTAGTGCCTGCCTTGTGCCCTTCTGTAAGAGCGTGTCATGAAATGATGCATGTTTAAAAAGTGTGTTACCAACATGAAAAGTTTGGAAAGCTCTGTTCTAGCCACACACTCACACTCTATGTGAGGGTTACTTCTTACATAGTCAGTCAGAAAAACAATATGATAATAAAAACAGGACAGATGGAGGTAGCCCTACCAAGTCAAAAGATGGTGGAGGGGCAAGGATTCTAATATCCTGAACAGGAAAGAAAACAAAATGCAAAAGAGCTTGAATATTGTTTTCATAGATAAGGCTTGCTACTGAATCATCACAGTTGCTGAAATTCTGGTTATGGCTTCAGTAAACATTATATATTGGTAGTTCTTGCATTTCTTGTGAGCTTGCTTAAGTGGTCCATCCCTGCCTTTTGGGGTGAAGTATGACAAGTGAGCAAGGCCACTTTATTGTTTGCTTTTTTGGTTTAGATTTCATTTGTGTTAATTATTATTTAGTTTCATTATTGTTTTGTTTTTAAATTACATACTATTGTTTTGGGGAGGGGCAAAATTAAGCAAAAAATATATTGCAGCATTTTTATAAGTTAGTCTGGAGCGCTAGGATACTGAGCCTTTATTTCAGAGCTTAGTTTCCTGTTGAAAAAGCTCTGGAAGTGGCCTCTTCCATCTGTTCCAGAAAAAGCAGGGACGAATGCAGCTTTCCCCTCCCTTTTTCAATAAAGGAAGCTGTGGCACAGAGTTTAGTTGCAGTTCCATTCGCTAATTTTGGGAGGAACGGAGAAGTTGCAACCTGATCTCCCATCCATACCTGTGTGAGGGAGCATACAGGGGGTTCTGTGGCAAGAAGCAAAGGACAGTTGGAGAAGAACGTATTCTGGGAAGGATTAGGCAGGGGTTGGATAAGGTAGCACAGGAAGGCTGAAATCTAGAGCGTGGTCTTTCAAACTGAGTTCCAAATGAAAATTGGAATGGGTTCCACAAAGGACTAAGGGCAAAATAAAAACAATAACAAAAGACGACAAAACCCAACGCTTGAATGCGCTGCTCTTGAACACACACTCAGCCATCAGCCATCCCATCTCCTCCTAGCCTGACACTGGCTGTACTGTACATCACCAGTATTTATGAGTGATCAATACAGGCTGTTTTTCCCTTGCTACCACATGCACAAAATTCAACTTTCTACCTGCCCCCAAGCTTTGACAAACATTTCCCAAGGCAGTCTATGGTTTTTCAAGGGCAGCTGAAAGTGTTGCAAGCAGAGAGAGCTAGAAACCTGGCAGGGTTTCTAACTTGTGATTGTGGTGAATCTCCCCACCCCCTTTACTTTCTACATTGCAGACCATATTGATGTGTATGCAAGAGGTCTTCTTAATCATCCAGGTGGCATCGTGTGCACACCTACTTAAGAGAAAGTCCCACTGACTCTGTGGGAAGTACTAAAGAAACCTAGGATAGCCCTGCTTGATTGCAGTTGCACGAGTGCTTGAAATCCCTTTGGAGTGAGACATACGTGGGAATTGCATTTGCATGGGCAGGTAGGCAGAAGGAAGGTGGATGCTTAAGTGGCTCCAGCCAGGCATTCACAGTGGCAAAAATCCATGCCAACAGCATTCCTAAGTAAGGGATACATTATAAGTGACATCACAAATGGTGATTTTCCTGCATAATTTTTCAGCCTCACAATAATAAACTGTCACACCCATCCTAGATATATACCCCGCAGGATACACACACTATTTTACAGTTTACTTTTCATTTTATAGCCAGAGGTTCTGAGAACTTTTTCCTAAACCAACAGACTGTAGCCTGAAAGCCCCCGGTCTAGAGAATTCTTGGCTCTGGAATTCAGCTTTGAGTGAGATAGAGGTACCTACTCCAATAATTAGAGAAGTGCCTAGGTTTGCAGTTTATATGTATCCATTTCCTAATAAATGCCATGAACATTCATAAGAATACTGGAAAATCCAACAGTCATCTTTTTAAAGATACAAGGAAAGATAGCAGTTTTAGGCTTTTGTAGCAAAAATAAAGTTTTTTGAGGGATTTCCAAGTCTTTCTTTACAAGACAGATCAGAGCTAATTGTTGTCTAGAGGTAGACAAATGTCCATTTCACTTTCTATAATGTTCACATTTTCTGGAGCATTCATTTATTTGGTCCTGTTGTCATATCACTATGCATTTTTAAGTACACCTAACAGGCATACTGTATCTGAAATACAAACATGTAGATGACCAGGTACAGTTTTCTGTATATCTTTGAGACTGTTTAGTCATCATCCAGATAGGGTATACCTACCACACACAAACAATCCATTTCCTTTCAACTGAAAATCAATGTCTGTCTGTCTGTCTGTCTGTCTGTCTGTCTGTCTGTCTGTCCGTCCGTCCGCCCGCCCATCCATCCATCCATCCATCCATCCATCCATCCATCCATCCATCCATCCATCCATCCATCCATCTATCTTATATCAATCATGTATCTATCCTTTTACATTTTGCTTGTGCATATATTTTCTTTAATATACACACCCTCTTTCCATTCCATCTTCCTAATTCTTGTTTTAACACCAGAGAACTTGAGAAATATTTAGAAACAGGCAACTATGTACATGTATATTACATGTATATTACTGCAAGGGCAAATCAGGTAATATTAAAAGGTGGATAAATTGAATTTGTTCCCATCATTATTCCCTGCCAGAATACTCAAATTAAAAAGTCATTTTACACACATGCATACATATGCTTCATTATTTAAAAGTCAAGAATAAAGCTAATTAGTTGTCTACAAAAAAAGTGCATCCTGTCCTTTTCAATTTACATTGTTCCTAGGCAGTCAGAAGGAAAAAAAAGTTTAATTTTGAGAGAAAGAGAACCACAGTTTAAGTTTGAATTGAAGTAGCACCCATGGTTTGGACATTTTCTGCTATTACTTATAGATAACTAGCATTGTGAGGTAGCAGGAGAACAGGAAAAATGATAAAGCAAGCAAATACCTATCACCAGCTATGAGCACAGAAAGATAACTTTGACATTTTAAAAAAAAGCTATTTGTATTGCAGGATAAAATTATTCATTCTGGACAATAAACAAGCAATAATTATATTACTCTTCTACCTAGGAAGAAGAAAGATAGAAAGATCAAAGCTAAAGATGAAGTTGGAAAGAAACATTGTTAATATTTTTAGTGGCTGTTTTTCAAGTATTGGCAGCTATCAGCAATAGCCCTTGGGGAAGGGTATAGGCTTTTATCTAGTAAGGCTTCCTTCGAAGAGCTGGTTAGTGTTCATTTTTTTTGTTATTAAACATTATAATTTACTGCCCGAAGCAGCCCTGTATCTTTTATTTAGATTGATGCTCACCACAGAGAAAATGGCTTAATTTCAATCAGGAAAATTATTAAGATTGTGTTCTACTTTTGTGTCTTATACATCTCTTCATTTGTTCCCACAATACAGCCACGCCTACCATTCTCATTAGTTCTAATAGATTCTCTTGGGTAGGTTAAGGGATTCTAAATTATTGTATAATAATTCATGTCAGTATAATTTAAGCATGATATGGTTGCTCCTGAGGAATTTATTTTATAAACTCTCCCACTCACATACCTTTTCTGAGTAGAAGCAGAAATAATACCTATTGCTCCTCTTCCTCTCCATAATTATCACCAATGGCAAACGTTGGCTATTGAAAATTTGATTACCTAAAATTTGATTACCTAAAAACATTATAATATTATTCCAAATGAATGTTCTTATATGCAGAGATTTAAAAGGAGTCCACCAGATGAAAGCCATACTAGCTCAGATGTTGGACAAAAACAAATTTATCTGTGATCTATGAAAGCAAAGCAGTCATTGATGGATATAAATCAGTTAACTGAAAGAGTATTCTGGGCAAATCCTGGATCAAGAAAGTCATTGCTTTCTAAAGTTAACAATTAGAAAAAAGTGATTCATGACTTTATCAGGATAATGCTTTGCAATTTTTTTCAGATTTTTTCTTTCAAGCTGTTAGGGTTTGATAAACCCAGGAATTTACTTCTAGATATAAATTATACAGAGAGGCTTGATTTCTAGGTAAAAGGTGAAATATTCTGCACAGTCACCCAATTAGCAGCCATTGTTGTAGGAATGATGTGTCATGTGTGACTCATTCAACAGGTGCTTAGAGTTAAGTTGGGTGTGGTAGTTAACAAGATTGACCTATAATGTGATAGGTCAGTTTGACTATAAAAGCAGAGATATTCTGTATTCCATTTTATTCCCATTTTACCTCGTGAAAGCTGTATCGTTGATGGTGTATCATTTGTTACTTGTGGAAGTGATCTGTAAATACGTATGTATATAAAGTAAATAGGATATTTGATATAACTTCTGTTTGGAGTCTATTTACTGCATAGTACTTGGATCACTGGTGCCTAGGAGAGAGGCAGGCCGCTCCATCTCCGCGCGCTCCCTCTGACAGGGTTATGGGCCCAGAGGCGGCAGAGATGCCATAGACGACGGAAGGCTTTGCACTGGCTGTGGATCGGTGGATCGTGTGCAGTCTGTGAGCTGGAAGCTTTGGAAGCCTATCCAGGAGTCGTGTGGCTATTTGGAGTGATTTGGAGCTTTAACAGGTTCCGTGCCTGTTTTTTTTCTCTCTCTCTCTCCTACGCTTATTTTGCAGCTGGAGGACATTCTGATAAGGTCTGTGTCTTTAATCATCAGTGTCTGCCCAGAAGGGGCTGAAGACAGATGAGCACACCGAAGATGTTGCCTGCAGTCGGGGGAGGATTTCCTCTGGAGAGACTGAATGACAGTAATTATTCGTCATGGTCATATAAAATGGAAATGTATCTTCGGCGTGAAGGGCTTTGGAGGAGTGTACTTTGCCCTGAACCAGACCTGGAAGATGAAGAAGTTGCTCTAAAGGACGATAGAGCATTGGCAAGCATAATTTTATGTCTGGAAGATAGCCAGTTGTGTTATGTTAGAGACTGTCAGTTAGCCTATAAGTGTTGGGAAGCTTTAAAGAATGTTTATCTAAGAAGCTCACCGTTATGTAAGGTTTTACTAACACGAAAACTTTATCATGCTAGATTAGGGGTATCTGATAATATAAGGGATCACCTGCATTTTATGACAGGGTTGTTCCAGGAATTGGCTCAGAGAGATATGCAATTTACAGAAGCTAACAAAGTGTATATAATTCTCAGTTCTTTAAATGAAACGTGGGATACTTTGGCAATAAGCTTCGGGTCGTTATCCGAGGAGGATTTAACCATAAGATACTTATCTAGCAGGCTTTTAGAAGAAGAACAAAGGAGGCAGCAGTGTTCTAACGTAATTAGGTCTAAGCAAAACAGTGTTTCTGTTAAGGAATGTTCTGATAAGAAACTGAAGCCGAAGGCTAAGCTGAAAATTTCCAAGCCGGGAGAAGCTGCACAGCTGTCTTTAATTAGTTCAAGTGTAGAACAAAATTTAAAGGGACCATTTTTAATTGACAGTGGGGCTTGTCAGCATATAGGGAGTAACAGACAGATGTTTAAGAGTTTTAAGCAGGCTGATAGAGATCATGTTATTCTAGCTAATGGATGTATTGCATCTGTGACTGGTAAAGGATTTGTATATGTACCAGGGTTAAATATTGAATTATCAATGTTGTGTGTACCTGAACTGGAGTACAATATAATTAGTGTGTCACAATTGGATAAACAGGGTTATACTGTACAGTTTGGTAATAATGAATGTATTGTTATGAAAGATAACAATGTTTGTGGCAAAGGTATTTTGCAAAACTGTCTTTATGAAATTGTACAAGCCAGGACAAGCAGCAGCCATCATGGTTTAGCTACAATTAATAAGCCAACACATGATTCGTGTGCGCATCTGTGGCACAGGAGGCTTGGACATCCGAGTTTCAAAGTGATTGAAAAGATGTCAGAAGCAAGTTCTGGAATGGAATTGAAAAAGTGCCAAGTGTATTTGGATTGCACAGCTTGTAAGGTTGCAAAGTCAAAGGTGTTTCCTGTGAGCAAATTCAGTGAAAGGAAGTCACATAAATGTTTTGAATTAGTTCACGCTGACTTAATTGGTCCATTACCAGCTTCAATAGGGGGTGCTAAATATGTTTTAGTCATTGTAGATGATTACACTAGATTTGGGTTCTGTTACCTATTGAAAGCTAAAAGTCAAACATTTGATAAGTTTAGAAACTGGGTGAAGTTTGTGGAATGTAGGTATAGCACAAAGGTGTGTAGTTTACAAACTGACCGGGGTACAGAGTTTCTGAGTGGGAGTTTTCAGCAATGGCTCCGTAGAAGGGGCATTGTGCATAGGAGAACTAACCCACATAGTTCAGCTGAGAATGGCGTGGCTGAACGTAGGAATTTGGCATTGCAGACAGTGAAGGATTCACTCATTGCTGACTCAGGGTTATCAAGAGGATACTGGGGAGAGGCAATATTAACTGCTAATTATTTAATTAACAGGTTATGGAGTGTATCTGTAAACGAAACTCCATATTATATGTTATATGGCAAGAAGCCACCATTAGCTCATTTGAAGGTGTTTGGGTGCACTGCCTATGTTCACGTGCATAAGGAGGTACATAGGAAAGGACAGGCAAAAGCACAGAAGCTGACGTTTGTGGGGTATGAGCCAGGGACCAAGGGATATAGGTTCACTGGTGGCAGGAAAGTTGTTATCTCTAGGTCAGCAAGTTTTAGTGAGCACAGCAATTGGCAGAGATTACATGGGAGTAGTGAGGTTTATCTTCCTAGTCAGGGACATTTTGAGTTTTCAGAGCGGATAGAGGCCACTGATGTGATTAAGAAGGAAGAGGAATTAACTCCTAGTGTGCCAATGATGCAGGATGCTACAGTATTGCGTAGATCTGAGAGAGTTAACAAGGGCATACCACCTCAACGTTATACACCAGGTGATGTAAAAGTGTGTTTTATTGATTATGAACCTCGTAATTACAGGGACGTATTGAAGTTGCCACAACCCGAGCAGAGTAGATGGAGAGCTGCTATGAATGTGGAAATGAAAGCCATTAATTCTCATAAGGTTTTCAAATCTACTAGGCTGCCTGAGGGGCATAGAGCAGTAGGCTGTAGATGGGTGTATAAGAAGAAAACCTTAATGAATGGTGATATTCAGTATAAGGCTAGGTTGGTAGCACAAGGATTTTCCCAGATAAAGAATCAGACTTATGATGAAGTTTTTGCACCAACGCTAAGAGGGGAGACATTTAGGTTTGCCTTAGCAATGGCAGCAGATGGGATTCAAGTGTAGTATAGCTGACCCATGTCTGTATGTAAAGCAATGTGAAAATGATGAACAGATTTTGCTTTTGATATTTGTAGACGATTTGTGTCTTATAGCGAAAGATCAAAGCAGGGTAATTGAATTTACTGAAAATCTGAAACAGCACTTCGATGTCAAAGATCTGGGAGAAATTAAGAATTACCTAGGCATGGGTATTCTGAAGGTTGATGGGGGTTAGAAGTTTCAACCCCGATGACAACAGATTTTGTCATGACAGAGACTGGAGACGATGAACAAACTTCATGTGATCAAGAATATGTGATCAGTCAATAATTGGAAGTTTATTGTATTGTATTGTATTGATTTGCAAGATTGTCCATCTGAGTGTAATGTAGCAGATGTGATGACAAAGCCTCTAAGCTTAGAGAGACATAGGATGTGTATATCTCAAATGTGTATGTCTTATATTCTGTATATGTGAATGTGATATCTATTGTAAATTGAAGGGGTGTTAGGGTTTGATAAACCCAGGAATTTACTTCTAGATATAAATTATACAGAGAGGCTTGATTTCTAGGTAAAAGGTGAAATATTCTGCACAGTCACCCAATTAGCAGCCATTGTTGTAGGAATGATGTGTCATGTGTGACTCATTCAACAGGTGCTTAGAGTTAAGTTGGGTGTGGTAGTTAACAAGATTGACCTATAATGTGATAGGTCAGTTTGACTATAAAAGCAGAGATATTCTGTATTCCATTTTATTCCCATTTTACCTCGTGAAAGCTGTATCGTTGATGGTGTATCATTTGTTACTTGTGGAAGTGATCTGTAAATACGTATGTATATAAAGTAAATAGGATATTTGATATAACTTCTGTTTGGAGTCTATTTACTGCATAGTACGTGGATCACTGGTGCCTAGGAGAGAGGAAGGCGCTCCATCTCCGCGCGCTCCCTCTGACACAAGCATCTCATAGCCTTTCTTATATGGTCCCCTAGTATCAATTAATGAAACATTTGCTGCATGTAGGGAAAAAAAAACCAATTGCAACATATATACAGCAGGGCATCCCTTAGTTGGTTTTAATCACAGTATTGGAAATCTTGACAAGAGCCATTCCTTTCATGTCCCTGCAACATTACCTCCTTGTCTCTGCATCATTGCCCATGTCATTGCCCCAATGCCCTGAGATAGGCTACAGTCACCCTTAGCTGCACCAGTTTTAATACTGCTTTCACCCTTATTCCAATCACATCTAAGGGAACTTCAAAGTGGGTAGTAGGTGGTAAGCTGTGAGATCTCCTGACAGAATGTTGAGAATGGGAATGTTAAGCTGGCATTTGCAGGGGATTGGGCTGGTCTGCCTGGCTCTGCTGCTTGTCTGTGGGTTATTCCTTCTCACTTCAGACAAAGCCCCAAGTGACTTAGGCAGAAATTGCAAAGCAATGGCACTCGGCAGAAGTGCTCCTTTACTACATTATGTACTATAGGTATATATATATGCATGCATTTACTTTATTCATATGCTGCTCATTCCTGAAGCCTCTGAGTAATTAACAAGAGCATAATAAAAACAGGAAAACAGTCTCCAAAAATAGTAAATAAACCCATCCCCCAAATGTCAAAAAATGCCATTGGTCTCATAGTCATGTGTTATGGCCAAAACCTGACTCACCTAAAGCAACCAAATATTTTTGAAGATACAATATAATTTTATTAGCATGCATACAATAATACACTATATACTGGACTCCCAGAAAAGCATTAGCAGCTTGTTGAGCAGCCATAGCTTATATACCCTTGGCCTACTACACTGCAAAGGCAAGTCAAAGAAAAAGGCAGACACAGTGTAAATTACAGCATGACACTGAAATGTTTTTGATAAACCCATCTGTGTGATCTTATTATTTATCCCTTCCTACATCAGCATGATGGGGGCATGGTGGCTCAGCGGTTAAGACACCAGGCTTGTTGATCGGAAGGTTGCAAGTTCGTAGGTTCGAGACCCTAGCCCCGCATGACGGAGTGAGCTCCTGCACTCGCCCCAGCTCTTGCCACTTTGGTGAGAAGGTAACACTGTTCTGCATGCGTCATGCCGGCCACATGACCGCGGAAGCATCTTTGGACAATGCTGGCTGTCCGGCTAAGGAACGGAGATGAGCACCGGCCCCTAGAGTCGGACACGACTGTGCGGGGGAACCGTTACCCTTTACCTTTACATCAGCATGCTAGCTATACTATCTCTCAGATATGGTCAGTGAATTTAAACAGTTTGGTTTACTGGGCCACAGGTTACTGATTGATTCTTCTCCCTGTTGCCTTTCAGGGTCAATTCAGCTTATTGTAAATGTTTTCTCACAAGGGCACATTAAGCAGTTCACATGTGGGGAGGGGGGCATCTTATAGGTTTGGTAGTGAATACAGCTTACAAGTATATTGGGGGAGGGTATACTTTTACCAGCACACATCATTTACCTCCCCAACAATCACAATATACCTTCTTCCTGAGCTAGATGGAATAGTCAGGTCTTAATTGCTCTCCTGAAACCAAGGGGGAAAGGCGTAGACCAGATCTCCATAGGGAGGGAGATCCAAAGCACGGGGGTGGGGAGTGACCCAGAATGCCCATTTCTGAGATCCTGTCAGATGTCATTCTCATTTAGATGAGACCTGGAAGGTGTTGTCCATGTTCAATCTGATCAGAGGGGCAGATGGATTTGGGAAAAGGTGGTGCTGCAGATAACTCATCCTGGAGTCATTATGAGGCCTTAAAGCAGGGGTGGGGAACCTTTTTTCTGCCATTTGGATATTTATAACCAGGGACTGGGGGTGGTGGTGGGCGGGGTTTCTGGGATTTCCATGGACCGTGGGCTGGAGTTTGCGGGTGGGAGCCAATCACAAGCACTGGGGGACGGGGTTTGTGGGTGGGAGCCAATCATGTGGAAGGGGCGGGGTTTGTGGGCGGGAGCCCCGCGGGCCTGACGTTGCCCACCCCTGCCTTAAAGAGACAACCAGCACCTTGAATTACAACACCTGAAATTTGACTGGCAGCCAATGCAGCTTTCAGAATAGTGGGGTCACCTAAGTGTAATAGGATACACCCATCACTGCTGCATTCTGTATTTCAAGTACAAAGAGATGCTAACTGATGGGTGATAATACAACATTTTTGCAAGGGCAAAGGAATGCTAATTGCTAGGATGCTACTGCAGTGACATATAATACTAAGAACTGCTTTAGCATTCATTCTCCAACCAGATATTATCTGCCTTTTTTCCTGTGTTTATTCAAATTGCTGGTGTCTTGGCTTGCCATGAGATGATTATCAGGAGTTTACTTCTTCAGATCTTTGCATTAAATCACAACAGAAGCTAGTACAATTAATATAGTTCATATGCCAGAAGTCTCTTGCTTGGTTCTGTATATTGTGAGAAATTGGTGTGGCTTTACTACCTACTGTACGTTCTCTTTTAAAAATGTTTTAACTTTATTTATTTATTTAAATTTGTTATAGCTGCCTATTCCAGCCTAAAAAATACAAAAACAGTAATAACAGTTAAAAGCATTCAACAACGTGGGCAGCCTGGACTAAAACAATCAAACCATAACAAATCCAACCAAATGTGGGGCCCCACAAACACATCAATCCCAGGGCTGAGACCAAAGCCAGGTCTCAGGGGCTTTTCAGAAGCCAGGAGAAAGGGAGCTGTCCATATCTCTGGGGGAATCTGCTCCTGAGGGTGGGGCCACAACCGAGAAGGCATGCTTCCTTGGGCCCGTAAGATCACAACATTTAATAGAAGGGACCTGGATCATTTCTTCTCTGCTGGAACGGACCGGGTGGGCAGAAATTATTGGAGACAGGCAGTCCCTCAGATATCCAGGTCCTATGCCATACAGAGATTTATAGGTAACAATCAGCACCTTGAATTGCACCTGGAAGCTGACTGGCAAAATGTGCAGCTTGCATAGCAGCAGTGAGTCATAGGCTTACCGATAAGTGTCTATTACTGCATTTTGTACCAGCTGTAGCTTTCAGATGGTTTTCAATGGTAACCCCATGCAGAGAGCATTGCAATAATCCAGTTGTGAAGTGACCTGGGGCATGTAACTGTCCAAAGGGCTTCCTGGTTGAGGAAAGGATGCAACTGATGCACAAGATGAACCTGTGCAAAGGTTTTTCTGGCCACAGCTACAACCTGCTCTTTGAACAATAGCTGCAAGTCCATAAGGACCCACAAGTTGCAAATCACCCTCGAATGGGGCAGTACTACCCCATCCAAAGCCAATGATGGAAATGTCCCTGACCCAGGGGAGCCAAACAGCCACAGCCATTCACTTAGACCTGAACAGCCTCCAGCACTGGGTCAGTACATCAACAGCTTCACCTGCCCAGCTCGTGGTTGAGATATAAAGTTGGGTATCATCGGTGTACTGATGATACCAAGCCCCAAACTGATGGATGACCTCACCCAGCTTTTTCAGGTAGATGTTATGCAGGAGAGGAAAGAGCATCAAGCCCTGAGGTACCACACAAGTGAGGGGCTGCGGGTGCAATCTCTCCCCCACTGTCAACACTGACTGAAACCAACCACTGAGGAAGGAATCCTGTAACACAGTACCTCCCACTCTGAAACCCCACAGCCAGCCCAGGATACTGTGGTCAACAGATTGAAAGCCAGTGAGAGGTCAAGGAGCACCAGGATTGTTGTACCACTCCCATCCTGGCTCCACCAAAGATCATCAACAAGCATGACCAGCACTGTCTCCGTACTGTACCCTGGTCTGAAACCCAACTGAAATGGGTACAAATGTTTCCTCCAAGATCCTCTGTAGCTGCTGTCCAACCACCTTCTCCACAGATTCTAGATGATAATTATCCAGAATGAAGGGGTCCAGCAATGGCCTCTTGAGGGGGGACATATCTCTTTCAAGGCAGGTGGAACCACACCCTCTCTCAAAGAGGCAGATACCACTGCATGGATCCATTCCTTGGTCACCTCCCAGGTTGCCTGAACAACCAAGGAGGGACCAGGATCTAACAAGCAGGTGCCCAAGCTAACAGACAGAAGGACCATGTCCATTTCCTCAGGCATCAAGAAATCAAACTCAGTCCACATAACCTCACAAGACTGTACCCCAGGGAACTCACTTTGACTGGACCAGTCGGAGTCCAACTCCAAGTAAATCTGAGCAACTTTATCTGTCAGATAGCATGAATATTCCTCACTGCAGTCCTGTAGTTGATCCTGCAGCTGAACACCCCAACAAGAAGTGGGTCACTCTAAACGAGACTGTTGGGCAGTTATTTTGCATTTTAACTTTACTTTGAAAATGAATAAAGTTATTTTTTTTTAAAAAAAAAGACTGTTGGGCAATTATCACCAGATGCAATAAGGGCAGAGATATAATGAAATAACAGAATAAAATTTTTGCTGCCAAAACTTCTTATGTCTGGTTAATACATAATAGCAAAGCTGGGCTTCTACTGTATGTTACTAGGTTACTACACTACAGAAATTTGCAATGTCGGGAGCGAGCCTGGCCCCGCCGCCATGCCAGATGGAATTCCTCGTCGGAGGAAGATAAGCCAATAGCAGGAAGAAGCTGCAATGGCGTGAAAGTTGAATCCGAGCCGGAGCCAGTGATTGGAGGTAGCCCAGAAGAAGAAACACCTCCACCTATCAGCGGACGGCAAATAAGGTGGGAAAGGCGGGCCGAGCAGCATGAGGCCTGATTGGCTCCTGGCCCCAAACAGCATGAAACTCAAAAAATAAAAGGGCTAGCACACCCAGCACCGGTTGCCGGAGACAACCGTCCTATCTCAGCGCCTACATACCCCTGCCGGAGCCTAGTGCCACCACCGCCCGAGGACCCAATTCTGAGCCGCACTGTGCCGCCACCCCAGATCCCTCCTCCGAGCCAGGTTCTCTCACCACCAGAATCCCTGCCTCCAAGCCCTGCCCTGCGATCGTCATTCTGGATCCCGCACCTCAGTCTTGCTTGGTGCCGTGCACACCGATCCTCTCTCCAGCCGTTGACTGCTGCCACATGTGGGTAACACAAGTCTACCGGAAACAAATGTAGAAACACAAGTCTACCGGAAATCTACCCACACTAACCAAGTACTCCACTACCAAAGCAACAACCCAACCTCCCAGAAGAGGAGCTGTGTAAGAACACTATTCAGATGAGCACAAATGTACTGTAGCAACCCAGAACACCAGAAAAAGGAAACAGACCACTTATATAGCATCTTCCAGCAAAATGGATACCCACACAACTTTATAAAAAAGTGCCTGACCACTCAACCCACCACAGCAAAACCAAGAGAAGCTATGAAAAGGATCACACTGCCATACAGCAGAAACATCTCAGAAACTACTAATAGACTGTTACAACCACATGGCATCACTGTAGCACATAAACCAACCAAAACCCTTCAGAACATCGTAAGTAAACCAAAAGACCCAGTAGCCCAAGAAGAAAAAAACAGGACTTATCTACAACATACATTGTAAGGACTATAGCAGCCACTATGTAGGACAGACTGGCAGAAGACTAGCAGAACGCATCCATGAACACCAACTAGCAGTCAGAAGACACGATGAAAACTCCTTAATCTCACAACACATGGACAGACTTAACCATACTTTCAACTGGGAAACTGTGAGCATCTTAAACTAAGCCAAATCCAAAAATGCTAGAGAATTCCTGGAAGCTTGGCACTCAGACAAAGCAGCCATCAACAGACACATAGAGGTTAACAACATTTACATACCATTCATAAGAGATAATAGAAAAGCCAGAAGACCAGAACACCTCCTTGCCAGCAATCAACAGCCAGATAGGCAAAGATTAACACCAAGATTAGCACCAGAGGAGCAATCAAACAACACAATAGACCCTAATCAAGGAACTATTAACTCAGTCAATCAACCAAGCAGCAAACAACAGCCCAACCAAGAACTACCAAGGAGAGTACAACACCCCCACCAACACAGGCAGGACAAGCCAGGGTATAGAAATAGAGAGCAAGTCCCACTCCCTTTTCGTACTGAAGATGTTGCCTAGCCTGGCAATGAAACGTCTACAAGAAAACAACAAGGCTCAGAGAGCACCAAGGACTCCACAGTTTTATGTACTTCATTGGTACATATCCCCATGGCATAGAACCAGGCTGTCATTTGTTCTTTACTCATTAGACACTTAATGCTGGATTTAAGATAATTGCTTCATACAGCCTCAGATGACTCTATGTAACTTCTGCTTCTTCTGCAAGACATTCCTGATCTTTCACTATGAATGATCAAAAGCAGTGGTGTATCCCTCAGCACTGCACATAATTGATTACTTCACAATAAGAAATATACAGTACTCCTCATGAAATAACATGGCAGAAGACAGTGGCAAAGAAAGAAGAATAAAATATTCCATTGGGCACCCAACATTATTTTTTAGCAGTCTGAACCCGGAATAACACACTGGGTGTGTTAGCCTTTTTATTTTTTGAGTTTTGTGCTGTTTGCGGCCAGGAGCCAATCAGGCCTCATGCTGCTCGGCCCGCCTTTCCCACCTTATTTGCCATCCACTGATAGGTGGAAGTGTTTC
This sequence comes from Charina bottae, assembly GCA_023362775.1. Classification (NCBI taxonomy): domain Eukaryota; kingdom Metazoa; phylum Chordata; class Lepidosauria; order Squamata; family Charinaidae; genus Charina; species Charina bottae. Next base: position 161,138,791 of record JALMGJ010000001.1, on the reverse strand, counting down.
TTCTTCTGGGCTACCTCCAATCAGCGGCTCTGGCTCGGAATCAACTTTCACGCCATTGCAGCTTCTTCCTGCTATCGGCTCATCTTCCTCCAACGAGGAATTCCAATAAAATATCTTCCCTATTTTCAAATTTGGGTTAATTCACAACATCAATTTCTCATAAGATTCAGAATAAAACTCTAACCATTTACCAATTCACAACCAAATATGCTTTCAATATGTTATGTGTAGAAATTATTTTTCTGAGCAGACTATAGTCTTAATCACATGACTAATAGGGCAGTCCTTATCATGTCTATTCAAAACTAAATTCTATTAAATACAGTGAGCCTTACTCCAAGAGATTAAAGGAATGCAGCTTGCATATTTCTCAATATAAAACAAACAAATAAATGCATAATAAAATATCTTCTATGTAGAAACTAGGTGGAGAGAAAAGGGATCGTTGCCTAGTTCTCTCCAAATCCCAATGCATATTTTTTATCTATACAAATCTTTTTCATGGGGATAGAACTCTATCATGCAATCAGGTTTGACAGTAGACCTGAACAAGGTAACTATTCAATTACAACATGGCCTGAAATCCTATCTACTCTTACGTAAAAGTATATCCCAGGGAATAAAACAAGATTTACTTGGTTAGTAAATTTATTTAAGGATATTTATGAATTTAATCTTTCTGACCAATGATTGATTTAACTAGATTCAAGCAGCAATTGTTAACATTTAGTAACAGGAGTTTTTAAAATGGTCTCCCTTTGCTGTAGCTTTCTATAGCAAATTGGAAAGTAAAATGCATCTTCATAATTTCTGATATAATCAGGGTTGGGTGTTAATTTTTTATTTTGATTTCAAACTTCAATTTGAAGTTTTAATACAGAAACTTCAACTATTTGTCAGTGATGTGTTGGAATTCTTACAGCACACATTCTGCTGTGACAAAAGTGGGATTTTTTTCTAAATTTAGCTCCTCCATTTCTCCTCTTTGAAACCCTGGATGAGCTGTGATTCCAATTGCTTTTTGAATCAGAAAGCTTGATATCTCTGCTCGTGATAAAAAACCTCCACAGGCAAGAATACAAGTATTACTCACTCATGGCAGGAGAGCAGAGAATCTTTTGTAATTTGCCTGTTGAGGATGATAAATACAAAATCATGTTGACTATTTTAAGAGACTATTTTTGCAGTTAAAGTTAACATTATGGCAGAATGCTGTAAATTTTGCCAGAGGGGACTGAAGCTTGGAGGAACTACAGACCAATATATTGCTGCTTTAAATTGTTGTCATTGGAAGTTTCGGGCATATGGCAGAAGGAATTTGTGAATCTGTAAAAGCAATCAGCCAGATATTCTTTAATGAGAGAATGAACTTTGACCATCCCAAAAAAGAATCTTCACAATCCTGTGAAAGTAAACTTGTTTGATGCCCAACATTTTGTAGTAGACCAGGGCTTTCCAAAGTGCTGCTGCTGGCGACACACCAGTGGCGGCGGCGGCAGCGCGGCGGTGGCGCGCACGTGCACGGCGGCGGGGCGGGTGGGTGCACATGCACGGTGGCGCGCGCGTGCACAGCGGCAGTGGCGGCAGCCTCCGCTAAAACGCGGAACCACTGATGCCGCGCCGCTGCCGCTGCTGCCGTGTACGCGCACGCCGCCGCTTCTGGGTGGTGTGGCAACACACCACGCTGTGTGTGGCGACACACTTTTGTGTCGTGACACACAGTTTGGAAAGCTCTGTACTAGACAAATGCTAGCCAGAATTAAGTCTGTTGAGTGTCCTTCATTTCCCCTCCAATCCATGATAGGGGCAGGTGACAGTTTAACTGAAACTAGAAGATAAACAAGGTGATTGTGGGAATCCTCTTTCCCTTTCATTTACGGATGAAAAATCCAGGCCTATTTGACGAAAAGCAGGCTTTTAAGCTAGCATTCTTTGCTTTAACATATCCTGGCATTATCATGCCACAGGTCCATGGCACTTGGTGGTTCCATGAAAAGCCACAGGAGGAAAAGTGCTGCTTTAAGGAACTTTGAATGGTAAAAGAAAGAAGAGAAAGCTCTCAGCTACCTTGTTTATCTTCCATTGTAAGCTAAAACCCCTCCTGCTTCTGGGCCAGATGCAATCATTTTTCTGACAGATTTTCAATGAAAAATTGGGCTGGAAATGGGCTGCATTGGAAAGCTGTATCAAGAAGCAAATAGAAAAATGGAGGAGGCTTAACCTTAGTTACCCCTAATAGGCCAAGAGTCACTGTTATTGCTGTTGTAGATAAAGGACAATATAATGAATTATGCTATGTTAATTGCTCTACACAGGAGATCCAGTACAGATACTGTAAAAAGAGTAGCCATTTTGCTGGTATAAATCCATTCTCCATACCTACAAATAAAGCCACCAGAAGTTATCATCTGAACTCTAATGACCATGTTGAAGGTCCCATAGTGACTACAATTATTTGGGTTATTTCACTCTCTGTCCCTGCAGAAAATAATTCACAGGACATTCCTATAGGCTCTGAAATCTCCGTATTGCCCAAGTCTTTTTGCATGCAATGTTTTACTAGCTCACTTCCTACAGCACCTGAAGTGCCTTTCATAGGTAATTGAAGGAATCCAATTCCAGTTCTTGGTTGTCTAGCAGCAAAAGTAGCATTTGAAACAAATTGCTTAGCAACTGAGATCTGTGTTGTATCAAAGGTGAAACTATACACGCTACTCCTGCTACTGTTATCAAATTCCTCTCTTCAGTTGACAGTAGAAAAGGAGATCCAAAGGGACTGATTTCAGATAGTGACATTCAATTTACTGCTGAAGTATTTGAGATTTTCTTCTCAAGGAAAAAAACCCAATAAAATAGATACACATTGGTTTAAAATCTGCAGGCAAATGGAAAAACAGTGTATTTAACAGTGTGAAGAAAGTCTAGCAACAGAGCATAAACCTTTCATCATCCTTTTTTAAAAACAAATCTACAGAACTAGATGGCATGTTACAACACCTAAGTTATCACCTAAATTATTATACAGAAGAGCAATATACACAAAGGTGTTTCTGACTTACGGATGCTTATAGAGAATACTTCTCTGCACTCATACGCAAGACATACTGTAGAAAGAAGTAATCCAGCACTGAAAGCTACACTTCCATATGCTGAAAGTCTGCTTGCTTGAGGAAAGAGGCTTTTTTAATACCACCTTATTGAGGGTGCTTTATAATTGTTTTATTTGTGTGTGTGTGTGTGTGTTTGAGCTTAGTTTATTACTATGATATGTCCAGGAATTCTGGTTCCCCTCCTCCCCCATACAGTATATTTATCTCAATCACTTTGTAGCCTTCTTGGCTGTCCCTGCTTTTTAATTTTTAAAAAAAAGACTTATAGAAGGTAGTTCCCTCATCTTAACTTAGAATTTTGTTGAAAAAGTGAGCCAGGGAAACTTTAGAGATGATTCAAAAGTTATCTGAAGGAAGAGTCCCCACCCCACCCCACCCCACCCCACCCCATTGCATGTGGCTTTCTGAAGGCTTGTAAAGATCTGGCTGTTTCAGAGACACTGGTGACAATGTAGGTCATGCTTGTGTGAATGTTTTTATTTCTAATGTAATAATTAGTTTTAATGGGTTGTATTTCACTGGTATTTTCACTGGAGTTACTATTGCTCCTATGGACACCACTTAGTGCCTTTTTAGACAGAAGCAAGTATAAATGTAATAAATAAACAGCCACCCAGAGTTGGTTAGAGTCAACAAAACTGAATATAAATAAAAAGAGGGAAAGATTATTAGCTGAATCATCTTCTTGGCTTTTTTACATTCATGCAATTAACAGCTGAGTTGCTAATTAACACAGGAGACATCCAGGTGCATAATCATATTCCTGCAAGGGAATCTATGCATACAGTACATACAGTATACATTATATTTATTTAATTAGTTTATAAAAAGGTAAAGGTTCCCCCCGCACATTTGTGCAGTTGTGTCCGACTCTAGGGGCCGGTGCTCATCTCCGTTTGTTAGCCGAAGAGCCAGCGTTGTTCGAAGACGCTTCCACAGTCATGTGCGGAACGCTGTTACCATCCCACCAAAGTGGTACCTATTAATCTACTTGCATTTGCATGCTTTCAAATTGCTAGGTTGGCAAGAGCTGGAGCTAGTGCAGGAGCTCACTCCGCACACAGGGCTAGGGATTCGAACCTCTGAACTTGCAATCTTCCGATCGACAAGCCTGGTGTCTTACCCGCTGAGCCACCACGCCCCTCAATTAGTTTATATTCCGCCTTTTAATCAGGAGCTCAAGTACTCAATTCTGCTTTTTCCCACAACAACCCTCTGAAATAGGTTTGGCTTAGAAAAAGAAACTGGTCCATTGAGTTTCCATGCCTGAGGGAAGTCTAGAACTAGTGTCTCCCCACTCCTAGTGTCAGAGTCCATCCTGACTCTGACTCTGAGCTAGGGGAAAACAAAACTTATCAGAGAAACGAAACTGATCTTGTGCAGCAACCGGTGAGTGGAACTCGTGATGAGCAGGTGCAGGGTCAAAAGTGCGACACTCGTGACCAGACTCGTGATGAGCAGGTGCAGAGAAACAGACCCGGGGATGACCTAGCAGAGTGGGAGAATCCTGAGGAGCTGATTGGTCCAGAACCAGGAACAAAGTCCAGAGCACCAATCAATGCACGAGAAAGGAGGGCTGAGAAGTGTGCCAAACAGAAGGAAGCGCGATTGGCTCCTGAGGATAGAAGGCATTCGGAGAACAGAATAAAAGGATGCCAGTGCAAGCACCCAATCGCCGGTGACAAATGTTCCACTGAGCTAACAGCTTCTTTGGGAGAATTCCAGCCGGAACAGTCTTCAGAGTTCTGCTCTGTAGCCACCGCGGAACCAGAGCAAGAGTCTTGCATCATTTCGGAATTGACCCCAGTTGCTTCGGAATCTCAAGCCGCTCCTTCTCCAAGTCAAAAGGAGTCTTATCTCGCAGTCTTTCATCGGACTCCAGCCAATAGCGTTCTCAGCGCTTCAGTCCTGTCTCGCCCAGCCGCTTCAACCAAGTTTTGTCCTGCAGCCTTAGTCAAGAAAACCCTTGATAATTCAGCTAAGTTTTATCAGTTTGCTCCCAGGCAGTCTTATTGTGCTAATCTAGTGCAGTTATGTTTCATTGTTCCAAAAGTACCTTGCCAGTCCAGCCTCAGTATCATCTTGTTGATCCAGAAGACCCTTGTCCAGTGAATCCAGTCCAGCCTTGCCTTGTAAATCCAGCCCAGCTTTATCTTGTTGCTCCAGAAGAACCTTATACAGGTAGTCTAGTACAGCCTTGTCTTGCAGTTCTAGCCCAGCATTGTCCTGTCACTACAGAAGGACCTTGTCCAGTGAATCTAGTCCAGTCTTGCCTTGCAATTCCAGTCCAGTATTGTCCTGTTATTCCACAAGAACCTTGTCCAGTGGATCTAGTCCAGCCTTGCCTTGCAGATCCAGTCCAGAGTTGCCTTGTCACTCCAGAAGAACCTTGTCCAGTGGACCCAGTCCAGTTTGTCCTGTAATCCAGTCCAGTCCTGCCTCAGTGCTTCAGAAAATCCTGCCTTGAAGTGAAACCAGTTTAGTCCTGCAGTTCCAGTCAGCCTTGTATTATTGCTTCAAGGACTTTGGTCTGTTCAACTTGTTGTGATCACTAGCCAGTGTTACTGCAGAGCTGCCAAGCCTTCAAGTGCATCCTGCTGTGTAGTCCAGTTGATCCAAGTCGAATTACAGTTATGTGCTTAAAGGACTTTTGCCAATTGTAAATAGTTTTAATTGTAAATAAAACTATTTCCTTAAAGAGTTCTGATAGTCTCATACTCTGAACAGAACACCTAGTCCAACATTTTAAGCACTGCACCACGTTAGCTCCATATTGTACATTCACACCCATACTCACCATTCATTCTGTATTTCTGCATTCTCCGTTTTCTCTGACATAAAGGGCCTGCATTATGCCCATAGACTGGCAGATATAGAAACTGAGTACTTGGTGCAATCTGAAGATTTCCATATCTGAAACCCTTGGTGCAATGACAGCTAGTATGGAGGAAGTTACTGTGGGATATGAACAAGGCGTCCGAGGTGCATCTGGACTACTCACGTGAAATGCTGCTCTTCCACAGATTAGTGTATCAAATTCTCAATGGATTAAGGATGCTACCTGTAGACACACACCCCTACCGTATGTTACCTCACCTTCCAGAGGCCACTGATGTGTTTAGGGAAGAGACTCATCATAAATCTCTATGCATTATAATTTAATAGGTGGAATGTTTTTTGCCTGCACTTAAAAGAGGTAGGCCAATTAAGAACCACATCTGTTTTAAGTTCCCATGTAAATGAGTGTCTTTTCTATCTTAGCTGTACATTCTTCCACTGCTTTTGAATTATGATTTCAAAATGCCAAAGCAGTTTCACTAGTAATTGCTAGCAGATATTTGGAGAAATGATTGGTTGTTTCAGGTATATTTTTGTCTTGAGTCAAGACCCAGACCAAAAGGGCATTTCCCTATTTTGTGCACGGCATAACCCACCAGTGCTTTGTGAAATCCATTTAAGTGTAGTAACATAAATTCAGAAATGCATCCAAAGTGAATTTTTCAGAGCTGTTACTCCTAAACCTTGAACCAACTCTGTTGATTGGGATTTGGCATAAGAGAGATTAAAACAAGTTTGAGTATTTTTGTTTTAAATTATCTTTGGGAAAACCAAAATTGTTTTTGTTTTTTCCCCCCTTGACTTGGGATATCTCTGTCAGAGAACCACTGCCTGAAGTACATGTTGGATGTGATAACATTTACACTGACTTCTAACATAATTTCTAAACTCTCTCATAAAATGAACTTAATGCTGAAACTCTCAGATACACACAGAATACACAACACTGGAGAGATAGCCGTCTGTTCCCAATACTGCAGTGAAATATTTCCAACAGCTCATTCAATTGAAAATTAAATCTCAATAGGACTTCCAAGTTATATCTAGAGAGTTATTTTAAGATTGACTAATTAATTAGTTAATTATCTCTTTGAAGAAATTATTACCTCAAAAGTGCTATAGGCTAAAGTTAGAAGAACTTGCTTCTTCTTTTTGCTTTTATTTTCTATTAAGGCTTTCTAAAGACATTGTCTGCACCAGACTAAATTCCCAAATTGCTAAGCATTGTCTCAGTGTAATTGGTTTCTCAGCTAATTGAATACATGAGCTATTAGAATATATGAAATCCTTAGAAATATGGTGTTTGGGAATTTTAAAGGACTTCTAATAGGGTAATTTCTCCCTTTAGATGGTCATGCATTAAAAATAAACCCTAAATAATTCTAATTCACAAAGCTATCTTTGGGGTGACATTAATAGAGAGGTACTTTATCCAATCTAGCGGCCCCAGTCCATCTACAGAAATATTTGCAAGTGAAAAGCTCTCATTAGCAGTCTTTCTGACTTGACTGCACACATGCCTACAGAAACCAAAACTGAGATACAATGGGTAATGTTGCCACTTATCTTCTCAGAGATTCCAGATAGGATTACCCTGCCTCAATATAATAACATCAACTGGCTTAGTAGAGGATCCTTTAAAGCACCATATTGCACCATATTGCTCTTCACATGTGACATGTGTGGCTGTGGCAAGTTGTGACTGTTGTCAGATAAAATTTTGAGATTCCTCAAGGGTTTTGGCAATGAACTGTGAATCTGATAGATATTGCTTGGAAACATTACTTTAAAGAGAAAAGTTTCTTAGCTCAGATTTCACAACAGGGATATCTATTATACATTTCAGATCTAGCATGATTTGTCCAATTTTATTAGTTACATGAAGAAGCAACACATGATCAGAACTATGGTGCATTACTCTTGTGCCCCTTATGATGCCTCCGCAAACTGTGCCCTTCTGATTATTGTACTGATCAATCCGCTTATGATCGATGTAGGAGAGAGGGATCACAAGCACGAGGTAACACTTGGTTCCCAGGTCTGCATCCTCTCATGACTATTGAAAGGAAAACCCTATGGTGGTTAATTGCTTAGATATAGCTTACTATATAACTTGGTTCTTTTCTTTACATCATAATATTTTTTAACAGTGCATCAGTAATGAACAAAAGCTGTGCTGGGCAAAAGCTGAGGCTCTCAGGGCCACACTATTAGAAACAATACAGCAGTAATAGGCTTCTTGCACACTGATGATGGATCAATTAACAAATGCAGTTAGTAGTTCTGTAGGTTGAAAGGGAAATTGCCTTAGTTTGAAAAAGATAAATGATTACTATTCGTTTATGTATTTCTGTTTCCTATATTAAGCTTTTTATATAAAAAAAAAATCCTTAGAACTGGTCAAATTTATTTTAGGTTTTAGGAAAGGCATGTTTTGAACTTTTAAAGGGTTATAATTTAACCATCATTTGATAATCAGGTGCTGATTGTTTAAATAGCGTTACAACGAAGATATGAGATTTGAAAGGAATATTCTACTGGTGAATGTCATCTATAAAAGCTCAGAGAATTGCAAAAAGAGTGGGTAGGTTCTAAAGTTCAGCTATACAAACAAATACATTTATTTATACAGCATATGCCAGGATACAATTTTAACACTTGAGATAAAAATAATATATAATGAAACTTTACTTCTATTGAACCAGTTGTTTTAAAATGAAAAGCTACCAAAAGAGAAAACATTCTATGGCTGCAATCCTTGATCTATTTACAGTAAAAAAGGTAAAGGTTCCCCCGGCACATTTGTGCAGTCGTGTCCGACTCTAGGGGCCAGTGCTCATCTCCGTTTGTTAGCCAAAGAGCCAGCGTTGTCCGAAGACGCTTCCACGGTCATGTGGCCGCATGACGCGCGTGGAACGCTGTTACCTACCCACCGCAGTGGTACCTATTCATCTACTTGCATTTGCATAAATTACTGAATTTAGTGATATCTTTTGGAGAGATCTGTAAAAGATTTCATTGTCACCCCACAAGGCTGTGCATGTCTAATTAGAAACGAACTATTGATCTAGATATGCCTTAAAAAACCCCACTATATATAACATTGCACAATATGACTGAAATCCCCTATCCATTAGCCAAGGTAGTGGGTTAATTTGAGATTGGCAATTGGTTTTAGTCCATTTTGAAAGCACGTTTTTCTGAACTTTCACAAAATGACTCTAATGGTGGGAGTAACCAATCATAATACATCAGTTAATTAAAAGGCAATGTCATGAAGTTTCTTCTCACCATCTCTTCTGTTTCAGGATTGCTCACCTTTTATCTTATTTCTGGGCAGGTGGGCACATTTCCAGTTAAAGCCATCCACCATTGACCCTAAAATGCTAAGAGGTATTACTGGAAATAAAGATAATGCAGGTGGTTGATGCACTGCAGCATGCTTGTTTCCCATTAATTTAGGTCAGTTGGGACAAAATTTCGCATGTGCTGAAAGAGGAGTTACAGGGTACGAAGTTGTGCAGAGGCAGCAGAATGCCTACACTAGCATTAACCAAACACCATTAAAATTTAATTAAAAATTTAAAAGGGGGGGATAATAATAATAATAATAATAATAATAATAATAATAATAATAATACATCTGCCTATCCCAGGTCCTTGGGAAGGACTCAATAGGTGGACAAAAATGCCAAATCCACTCTAAACATCTGGCTGACTGTGCAATCAACCATAATACTACTGAATTTAGTAGGATCTGCTTCTGAATAAACATGCAACATACATTGGCTTGTTCTTTAAAGGCATCCCCAAAGGAAGAGGGACAAACACAGATGGCCTTTGGAAAAAAGTATATTTCTTACAAAGGGGACCAGCATTGCAACCATCCTGTTGCCTGACAAGAAATTTTGTCCCACAGACCTAATCAATGAGTGTGTGGTGTGATGGGTACTTTGATTATTCAAAAGTCCAGATCTGATGCACAAGTATAGATAACCAATATATCTTAAAAATTTTATAGAAGTATACCATTTTTGGCAGTGGCAAAACACAAAATGTCAGACAACGGGCTGCTAGGGTTTTTTTTTTTTTTTTTTGGATCTCTTCTGTAAAAATAGACGTATCCTCTCTCACACATACACATACACACATTTTTTTAATGTGGTTGTGACCTCACAAGCAAGATGGTGAACAATAGGAGTTAATTTCTTACACGCTGACAACCTAATTTTTATGTAGCTCTAGGTTATGTTAATCATATTTTTATATATAATATGCTGCCAGACTTATTTTCCAAGGGAAATATCTGCCAGAGTTCCACTCTGATGGCACAGTTCCATCTGGTTGGGGCAATGTCTGGCGTTGCTGCCAAAATCCTTTCCAGCTGATATTTGAGTCAATGTAATTTGTGCCTGATCCAGCCAAAAGTGGCTCAGCAGCAATTTAGTGTGCCTTTCTTGGTGCTTGACACCCATATTTTTGTAGTCTCAGGCATGAAATTTAAACATATTCTGAGCTGATTAACCTGGAGATGGTCCCAGAAATATTCCAAGATAGACCTAGCAATAAATTTCTCTCTCCTGCAGTATTTCATGCTGAAGAAAGCCTTTGTGAGGCATATTGTTGGGTTTGCTTATAGAAGTACTACAGGTATATAGCTCACAATGTCTCTTAATGGCCTCAGAGTTGGAATTTTAATAGAGATCTTGCTCAGCATTATGGAGTCATAGAATCAGTCCAAAACAACCTGCTTTCTCTTGGGATTTGGTCAGACCTTACGTACATCTTAAGAAATGATATTACATTCTGATGTTGCTCAGTAGAGACTCCAAAGGGGCCAGCCTTCCCAAGGAGGAAAAAAAATGCATTAAATTAATTAATTCAAGAGTTTTGTGTGATCTTAATCACTGCTGCCTAATCCTAGTTTACTTTATTTTTCCCCTCATTGTTTCTCTCATGTCTGAATTATGAGTTAGGTCCTCTCTGGCAGAGAAGGAAAATAGCAGATTACAGATCATATAACAATATTTCCCTCCTCCTGTCTTCTGAATACAGAAAAGGTCAAATTGGTTCTCTTGGGTCTTGCACCCTTTTGGATAGAAAACTCCCATGGCAATTGCTGAGTTGCCAAATTATTACCCAATAGAAATTATCAGCAAAAGGAATGTTCAACCAATCACATACACAAAAGGGTAGAAAGTCATCTAGGACATACCTGGGCCCTCGGAATTTACCTTGCAATACAATTTCTCTCTGAGAAATTGAGCTTTCCATTGTGAGGGCTGGGCCTTGCACACAGGGGCCATTTAGAATCCTGGAAAGCAGAGGCACAGTTGTAAAGATCAGATGATTTCCCATCCTTGCTGTTAGGCCTAAGAGAGTGTAGGTGACTCCCACGGAACCTATTCATGCAAGATTTGTCCCCTTGTTCAATATATTTCACAAGAGTAATCTTGGGGGACGGCCAACCTGGCTCCTATAATAGGAAGCCTGATTGAAACCTCCACACATCCCAGCTAGGTAGTAGATTATTCTTTTCCACAGAAAACTAGATATTAGAAGGATTCTAGTCCGACTAACTCCAAAACATGCTATGGTTTTTAATGAAGACTTTTTTTCTTCCAGGCATGTTAGTTTTTTTTCTCCCTGATGTGCTAGCTTTGTACTAGAGGCATTGAAGAGTATCCGGAAGCTTCAACTGGTCCAGAATGCAGCTGCGCGCACAGTTATGGGTGCCCCAAGATCGGCACATGTGACACCTCTGCTGCGCGAGCTGCATTGGTTACCAGTTTGCTTCCGGGTCCAATTCAAGGTGTTGGTTGTCACCTTTAAAGCCCTACATGGCATAGGACCAGGTTACCTAAAGGACCGCCTCATCCCCAGAGCATCGACCCGCCCCACCCGGTTATGCAGAGAGGGCTTGCTACGGACCCCGTCTACAAGAGAATTCCATCTGACGGGGTCCAGGAGGCGGGCCTCCTTGGCAGTGGCACCTGCCCTCTGGAATATTCTTCCCCTGGAGGTGAGGCAAGCCCCCACACTTATGACCTTCCGGAAACAACTGAAGACCTGGCTCTGCCACCTTGCTTGGGATGGGGGGAGTAATAGCTCCTCTTGGGGTTGGCTTGCTCCGTAGAGTTCTTTTAAACTTAACATCAGAGCCTCTTGGGTCTTATATATTTAATTAATTTATATAGAGATATATTATGTATTGTATTTTATAAATTTTTATATGTTTTAATTGCTGGCTTTGTGTAAACCGCCCAGAGTCCCCTCTGGAAATGGGGGGAGATGGGCGGTGATGTAAGTTAGAAATATAAATAAATATAAATAAATTGCATTAAGGGGATTCGTATAAAGCTTGAAGGGCTAATGTTCAGTCATCAGTTTCATTTAAATGTAAAATTTCAGCTAGTCTTCAAACCAGATTACATTAAAGGCTGCAATCCTATACACACTGAATGGATTCAAGAATAGCTAAGAATGGCATTATAGTATAAGAGTGGATGTGAACATGTATTTGTAGAGAAGCATCTTCAACTGACAGCATTAAGATGTCCATTTACAATTGTAGTAGAATTCACACCACTATATCCTTACCGATTATTCTGAGTGAAGAAAAAACACTATTATACCATTGATGCTTGTCTACAAAAATATAGGAGGGAGGAAGTGACATTTCATTTCCCTCTTCTTGGCTGCCTGAATGATTGCCCTGCATTTATTTAGAAGTGTGACAACTTCCTTTAATGTTTGGGTTTTGGAGACTGACTTCTATTAGTTTTGTTTTGGAGAAGTGAGAGATGAGGGATGTCAAAGAGGTGATGATGGGAGGAAGAAGGGATTAGCATGGTCTTCATAAACAATAAAAACCTGAATCTTGATGGCATAAAACTCCAGCTAATCTGAGCAAATTGTAAGCAGTATGGAGAGAGAATTTGAAATGTAAATGTGACATTCTACTCCGTAGAAAATTAACAAGACATGACTGCAGGCTCTCCTTGTCGCTGCTGTCATATTCAAAGAGTCACTTGTGTTATCCCCTCATCTAACGCTATGACAAGAGACAATCACAAGGAGCTTATTCACATAAACAGCAAATCAACCCTTTTTCTCATATGGAGTGAAGACATATACTGTACATTGCATTATCATTTATTCATGTACTGTACCACCAAATCATGTTTCTATATGCATTGCATTAGATTACAGGGTGATGCAATAGCAATATTGTGGAGTCCTTGGTGCTCTCTGAGCCTTGTTGTTTTCTTGCAGCCGTTTCATTGCCAGAATAGGCAACATCTTCAGTGTGAAAAGGGAGTGGGACTTGCTCTCTGTTTATATACCATGGCTTTTCCTCCTTGTGTTGGTGGAGGTGTTGTTCTCCCCTTAGGAGTTCCTTGATTGGGCTGTTGTTTGTTGCTTGGTTGATTGACTAAGTTAATAGTTCCTTGATTAGGGTATATTGTGCTGTTTGATTATTCCTCTGGTGCTAATCTTCGTGTTAATCTTTGCATATCTGGGTATTGATTGCTGGCAAGGAGGTGTTCTGGTCTTTTGGCTTTTCTATTGTCTCTTATGAATGGTATGTAAATGTTGTTTACCTCTATGTGTCTGTCAATGGCTGCTTTGTCTGAGTAACAAGCTTCAAGGAATTCTCCAGCATTTTTGGATTTGGCTTGGTTTAAGATGCTCACAGTTTCCCAGTTGAAAGTATGGTTAAGTCTGTCCATGTTTTGTGAGATTAAGGAGTTTTCATCATGTCTTCTGACTGCTAGTTGGTGTTCATGGATGCGTTCTGCTAGTCTTCTGCTGGTCTGTCCTACATAGTGGCTGCTACAGTCCTTACACTGTATGTTGTAGATAACTCCTGTTTTTTCTTCTTGGGCTACTGGGTCTTTTGGGTTACTTACGATGTTCTGAAGGGTTTTGGTTGGTTTGTGTGCTACGGTGATGCCATGTGGTTGTAACAGTCTATTAGTAGTTTCTGAGATATTTCTGATGTATGGCAGTGTTATCCTTTTCATAGCTTCTGTTGATTGTGTTGTAGTGGGTTGGGTGGTCAGGCACTTTGTGATAAAGTTGTGTGGGTATCAATTTTGCTGGAAGATGCTGTATAGATGATCTGTTTCCTTTTTATGCAGTGCATTAGTGCTTGTCTGAATAATGTTCTTACACAGCTTCTCTTGTGGGAGGTTGGGTTGTTGCTTTGGTAATGGAGCACTTGATTAGTGTGGGTAGATTTTCGGTAGACTTGTGTTTCTAGAATGCCATCATTTCCTCTACTGATGAGGATGTCCAAGAAGGGTAGTGTGTTGTTCTTTTCTTCTTCCCTTGTGAATTTTATTCCTTTGAAGATGTTGTTGATGGTTTCATGTGTTTCTTCCAGTTGATCCTTTTTTATTATGACAAAGGTGTCATCTACATACCGGATCCATATTATTATTTTTATTTTATTTTATTTTATTTTATTTTATTTTTTTAATTTAATTTAATGTTTTTATTTTATTTTATTTTATTTTATTTTATTTTATTATTTTATTTTATTTTATTTTATTTTATTTTATTTTATTTATTTTATTTTATTTTTTTATTATTTTATTTTATTTTATTTTATTTTATTTTATATTTTATTTTATTTTATTTTATTATTTTTTATTTTATTATTTTATTTTATTTTATTATATTTTATTATATTATATTTTATTTTATTTTTTTATTTTTTTATTTTTTATTTAAATGAACAATTTAAATTGATTTTTTTACTCTTTTCTATTGTTATAAGTGTAAGCCTCCCAGACAACTGTTTTGTAAGCAGTTGCCCTCCCTCCCAATAAAATGATAGTTATGCAGTCTTGAGATTCTTTTAGGGTTGGCACTATCTTCACAGGAAGCACTTATGGCTAGGAGTACAGTTTCTTAATTCAATCTGGTTTACAAGCTGTCAAGAGGAAGCAGAAATGGCGCTATGTACACACATTCTTCTTACATGCAGACTAGATTGTTGTAATGAGCTTTACAAACAGCTGCGTTTAAACATAGTTTGGCAACTGTGGTTGTTATTCACTCTAGCCACCAGGAGGCTTGTAAGTTTACTTGGATGTTATTATACCGATACTGTGACAATTCATTGGCTGGCTGTAACATATACTTCTACATGAGGTTTTGTGCTCATAAGCAAAATAGATTTCAGAAAACAGTCTAAGAATCATTTGAGGAGCATATCTTGCTTAAAAAGAGTAACATGTTGAACTCATATGATATGTCTGGTCTGTCCCAAAAGGAGAAGACAAGACGAGGTCAGGTGTTAACCTGAGCTCTCTCAGTTTTAATATCTGTATGCTATCTGATGAACTGATATATGATGATTACCAAAGGCCACTTCCACACTACCACTGTTTCCACTCCTCTGTCCCTTTAAAACAGTTTGAAGTTAATCATCTTCACTTCTGCTGATCTTGAAATGCTGAGAACAGCCAGAGAATGCTGTGAGCAATTTGTGCTCCATTCAGTCAACCAAGTGGAGAGTGCAAAGAATATCATTCAATTAATGTCCCACCCTGACCTCCCACTGGTCCAGGGGTAAGAAAAGTTTCTACTCCTCAGAAAAAAGTAATAAAGTTACTAGCATCAACCCTTCACCTTTTTAATTTATGCTGTGTGCATTTGTTTGGTTGTTTGCCAAAACAAGCCCCCTGCCCCCCAAATGTGAATGTTGCTATAAGGGGAAGCTTTACAGGGACAAAGCTTCTTTCTCTCCTGCATTAAAAAGATTCTTGCAAGCTATGATGGTGAAATAATATCATGGAAGCAATTTTGAAACCAGGTACATCTCCTAATGGCTGTAACCCAGATTGCATGCTTTGGTGGTAGCTGAAATGAGGGAGGGTGGAGATACATTTGAAGAGTATCTTCAGAAGGGGCTCAGGAATAGGAGGCTGAAGCTTTGTAAGGGATGGGAATGGGAAAATAAGGATTGTCCACAGCTCAGGGGCTAGGAGGCAGGGCAAAGTAATATTAGCATAATATTAATAATGTAATATTACCTTAACAATGGACTGTTAATTTTTACCAAACTATCCAGGGCTGATACAGAAAAAATATCTTGATTTCCTTGATCAGAAATTTTAAACAAGAGATTTCCTTTAAGTTTTAGAAACTAGGTACTTAATTTTAGTTAATATATTATTTTTTCTATTTCAACTATTACTTTTAGGGCAAGTTTAATCATGAACTGTTTTGTACTCTATTCATGATATGCCAATGACACATGTGCCATACATTCAATGACAAAAATGAAACTGAGACCCCTTCCTCCCTCTCTCTCTCCATAGAAAAAGAAATTAACAAATGATCAAATAAAGTAAAAGACAATAAAAACACCAAACATGAGAATGTTTATGGAGATATGTAAGTATAGCCCAGATCATTAGACCACAACTGCAAACAAATACTAGTATTCCATATCTTATTGCTTAGAAACACAGATGACAAATTAATGGAAGCCAATTAAGGTGATCTGCTTTGATGGGTAAGAAATAAGCATAAGGTTTAGAAAAATAGCAAACTTTTCTGATTCCTGGTTGATAAACCTAATGTATTTTCTATAGGGTTGATTCCCTTAGATAATCTGTTTAAAGCCACAGGCTGGGTGAAGCTGAGAAATAGGAGGAGGAATCACAACTGAAAGGACCACCCATTCCTTTTCTGAAACTCACTTTTTCTTTCTTTCTTATATCTTTTTCTTTCTCAGTTCCTCCTTACTTGTTGTCCTGTCACACAGCCTGCTAGGAAAAGGACATATGACTCTAGCAAGAAATTTAATGGATCACTTGCACTAAACTTTTCAAATTAGAATGAGGACCATAAGCTGACCTTTTACAGTCAGTCTTCTCTATTACATGGCTTTAGGCCAAATCTAGTGCAAAATTCTTCTCATGAATGTATGTGTAATTTGAAAATACTAATTAACAACAATGCAAAAAAATTCTTTTCAAGTGGAGCTTTCAGTTTCCTTGCCTTCTGGAAAATAGAGCCCAGTTATTCGGGCTCTATTATTGGGCTGTATATACTTCAGAGGTGAACTGGAAATAGTACTATGGACCTTTGGCCTGCACATCACTTCTTTGCTATTAATTAAAACATAGCTTTCCAAACTGTGTGTCGCGACACACAGTTCAGTGTGTCACGAAGTGGTGGCGCAGGGGCACGCGCAAAGGCGGTGTGAATGGCGGCGGCTGCGACGACGGCAGTGGCGCGCCATCAGCACTTCCACGTTTTAGCGAGGCCGCCGCTGCTGCCGCCACCGCCATGCACGATGACAACGCGCACCCCCCCGCACCACCAACGTGCACACACGCCCCCGCACCACCACTGCTGCCGCCGTTGGTGTGTTGCCAATGGCGGTACTTTGGAAAGCACTGAATTAAAACAACCCATCCATTTTTCACACTTTAGCGCTAGCTTGCAGAAAAAGCTGCAGTTGTCCTTTAAGTGGCTTTAATAAGCAGACTCTTAAAGTAATGGCATCATTCTTCAGGGTCTCGCACAAACTGAAAAAAAAGGCTTCTTTAATAAATAGTGGAGAGGTGCTGTGCTTATGTAAGGCACAAAGCATTTCTTCTGAATAATTTTTAAAGCATGCACAACCATATTACTCAATGACGTGTGATACCAGCGATTTTCTTTTTAAAATCCATTTAAAAATATTTAAGTCAGAGAAATACTTTAATTGTAATGACCTTTATGTAATAGTATTCTTTAGGTGAGACCAAGTTTTAGGCATTGCTGTTTTGACACATGTTGATGTTGCCCCAAACTTAAAATAATTAAACAAACAAAAAAATAAGATGGAGTAAAGAACATTTTCACAGATGCCATTGGAACATGAAAACTTGGTAAACAGAATCTGGCAGGGTTTTAAATTTTGATAGGTATTTCATCCTGGGTGCATTCCCTGTAGCTGATTTACACATCAGACTTTCAGAGATTAGTTCCCCCTTCCCAAAAAAGCAAAGGGCAGCTTGAAGTCAGATTGATTGGGGAAGAAAGAGTAGCACTGGAAGGAGGGAGAGAATAATGTAATGATCTAAACTAACATTACTGAGAAAAAAGCTACTATATAGTCAATGGAAAAAGAACTTTAATACATACTGAAGTGTAGTGCCACATGGAGGGTGTATTTACATTATGACAACAAAGGAAGAATGATTTACTCCGAGAACAGCCATTACAACTATTCTCTCTATGCTTCTTCAGTGGAAACTGCTTTCCAGCTGAGGCCTGGCTAATCAAATATTAGCTAATCCCACTTGTAAAATTGCCTCATGGTGTGACTAATGTGTAGCAGGACTCTGCTGGCTACAAAAAAGTAATGTGTGAATAGGTCAGTGTCTGAGTGACCTATTTTCAATTACAAAATATACAAAGCACATCATTTTGAAGGATAAGGGAAGCCCCTTTCTATAAAGTTAGAGCATCTGGCTCCTTGTAGATTGCCATGACTTTTCAAAATTCTGTTCTACATTGGGTGCCCTTTATAAATAATTTCATCATTCCATACAACCTATCTGTAGAGAATAAGAAACTCAGGGTGGGTTAGGATGGTGCCTGCAGCTCCTACCTATTTCCACATATTTTTCAGATTTCCTTATAGAGCCTAGCTTATAGAAAATGTACAAGTCTTTATGTAGGTTGCAGTACATACCTGCATTTTTCTAAAATTGCTGAATTTATGTGATTTTTTTTTTAAAAAAAAGATGTAGATAATCACACAATATCCATTAGAAGAATGAAACTTCTGCTATTGAATTACTGAAGCCTTTTATGTTATGATAAAATGTTCAGACTCCAGCAAAGGAGATCGTTACCTTGTCGTGGTGCTGGAGCTTGAGCACCTCAATGAAACCATGAGCTAAACCGTGAAGGGACACCCAAGATGGGAAGGTCGTGGCAGAGAGGTCAGACTAAATACGATCCCTGGGGAAGGTAATGGCAACCCACCCCAGTATTCTTGCCATGAAAACTAAATGGATCAGTACAACCAAAGATATGTCGGTATACCATCGGAAGATGGGACTCCCAGGTCGGAAGATGGTCAAAATGCTACTGGGGAGGAACAGAGGATACGTTCAACTAGCCCCAGATGTGATGACGCAGCTAGCTCAAAGCCGAAAGGACGGCTAGCGGCCGACGGTGCTGGTGGTGAACGACGAATCCGATGTTCTAAAGATCAACACACCATAGGAACCTGGAATGTAAGATCTATGAGCCAGGGCAAATTGGATGTGGTTATTGGTGAGATGTCAAGATTAAATATAGACATTTTAGGTGTCAGTGAACTGAAATGGACTGGAATGGGCCACTTCACATCAGATGACCACCAGATCTACTACTGTGGACAAGAGGACCACAGAAGAAATGGAGTAGCCTTCATAATTAATAATAAAGTGGCTAAAGCAGTGCTTGGATACAATCCAAAAAACGATAGAATGATCTCAATTCGAATTCAGGGTAAGCCATTTAACATCACAGTGATCCAAATATACGCCCCAACCACAGATGCTGAAGAAGCAGAAGTAGATCAGTTCTATGAGGATCTGCAGCACCTACTAGATAATACACCAAAAAGAGATGTTATTTTCATTACAGGAGACTGGAATGCTAAGGTGGGTAGTCAGACGACACCTGGAATTACAGGAAAGCATGGTCTGGGAGAACAAAATGAAGCAGGACATAGGCTGATAGAATTTTGCCAAGACAACTCACTGTGCATAACAAACACTCTCTTCCAACAACCTAAAAGACGACTTTATACATGGACTTCACCAGATGGTCGACACCGAAATCAGATTGACTACATCCTTTGCAGCCAAAGGTGGCGGACATCTATACAGTCGGTAAAAACAAGACCTGGAGCTGACTGTAGTTCAGATCACAAACTTCTTATTGCAAAATTTAGAATCAGACTAAAGAGAATAGGGAAGACCCACAGATCAGTTAGATATGAGCTCACTAATATTCCTAAGGAATATGCAGTGGAGGTGAAGAATAGATTTAAGGGACTAGATTTAGTAGATAGGGTCCCAGAAGAACTATGGACAGAAGTTCGCAACATTGTTCAGGAGGCGGCAACAAAAAACGTCCCAAAGAAAAAGAAAACCAAGAAGGCAAGATGGCTGTCTGCTGAAACACTGGAAGTAGCCCAAGAAAGAAGGAAAGCAAAAGGCAACAGTGATAGGGGGAGATATGCCCAATTAAATGCAAAATTCCAGAGGTTAGCCAGAAGAGATAAGGAATTATTTTTAAACAAGCAATGTGCGGAAGTGGAAGAAGACAATAGAATAGGAAGGACAAGAGACCTCTTCCAGAAAATTAGAAACATCGGAGGTAAATTCCAGGCAAAAATGGGTATGATCAAAAACAAAGATGGTAAGGACCTAACAGAAGCAGAAGAGATCAAGAAAAGGTGGCAAGAATATACGGAAGATCTGTATAGGAAGGATAATAATATTGGAGATAGCTTTGACGGTGTGGTCAGTGAGTTAGAGCCAGACATCCTGAAGAGTGAGGTTGAATGGGCCTTAAGAAGCATTGCTAATAACAAGGCAGCAGGAGATGATGGTATCCCAGCTGAACTGTTTAAAATCTTGCAAGATGATGCTGTCAGGGTGATGCATGCCATATGCCAGCAAATTTGGAAAACACAAGAATGGCCATCAGATTGGAAAAAATCAACTTATATCCCCATACCAAAAAAGGGAAGCACTAAAGAATGTTCAAACTATCGAACAGTGGCACTTATTTCACATGCCAGTAAGGTAATGCTCAAGATCTTGCAGGGTAGACTCCAGCAATTCATGGAGCGAGAATTGCCAGATGTACAAGCTGGGTTTAGAAAAGGCAGAGGAACTAGAGACCAAATTGCCAATATCCGCTGGATAATGGAGAAAGCCAGGGAATTTCAGAAAAACATCTATTTCTGTTTTATTGACTATTCTAAAGCCTTTGACTGTGTGGATCATAACAAATTGTGGCAAGTTCTTGGTGGTATGGGGATACCAAGTCATCTTGTCTGCCTCCTGAGGAATCTGTATAACGACCAAGTAGCAACGGTAAGAACAGAGCACGGAACAACGGACTGGTTTAAGATTGGGAAAGGAGTACGGCAGGGTTGTATACTCTCACCCTACCTATTCAACCTGTACGCAGAACACATCATGCGACATGCTGGGCTTGAGGAATCCAAGGCTGGAGTTAAAATCGCTGGAAGAAACATTAACAATCTCAGATATGCAGATGATACCACTTTGATGGCTGAAAGCGAGGAGGAGTTGAGGAGCCTTATGACGAAGGTGAAAGAAGAAAGTGCAAAAGCTGGGTTGCAGTTAAACCTCAAAAAAACCAAGATTATGGCAACGAGCTTGATTGATGACTGGCAAATAGAGGGAGAAAAAGTGGAGGCAGTGACAGACTTTGTATTTCTAGGCGCAAAGATTACTGCAGACGCTGACTGCAGCCAGGAAATCAGAAGACGTCTACTTCTTGGGAGGAGAGCAATGGCAAATCTTGATAAAATAGTTAAGAGCAGAGACATCACACTGACAACAAAGGTCCGCATAGTTAAAGCAATGGTATTCCCTGTAGTAACCTATGGCTGCGAGAGCTGGACCATAAGGAAGGCTGAGCGAAGGAAGATAGATGCTTTTGAACTGTGGTGTTGGAGGAAAATTCTGAGAGTGCCTTGGACTGCAAGAAGATCAAACCAGTCCATACTCCAGGAAATAAAGCCAGACTGCTCACTTGAGGGAATGATATTAAAGGCAAAACTGAAGTACTTTGGCCACATAATGAGAAGACAGGATACCCTGGAGAAGAAGCTGATGCTAGGGAAAGTGGAAGGCAAAAGGAAGAGGGGCCGACCAAGGGCAAGATGGATGGATGGTATTCTGGAGGTGACGGACTCAACCATGGGGGAGCTGGGGATGGTGACAGCCGACAGGAAGCTCTGGCGTGGACTGGTCCATGAAGTCACGAAGAGTCGGAAACGACTGAACGAATAAACAACAACAAAAATGTTCAGATAATTTTAAAGAAGTTGAAATTAACGTGCAATAAAAATAGTCAGTGAATCTGGCTGTGAAAATTAAAATTATATTCCTTTAATAAGAAATCCATTGTTGTTTATGGATTAGTATTATGGCTATTATTGCCTCAAAAATAATTAAAATTTTGATATCCCTTTATGTTGAATTTTATAAGTAAAAATGTCAATTTTTTAACATGACCCCCAAAAGAAAGCTGTGCAGAAATGTACCCAGCTATGCTTGGATCCTGCTTGTATTACTTGAACAGGGAAAACTGCAGCATTGCACTAATGGTGAAGATAGAAGCTCATTAATTTTGTTTAGCAAAGTCTGACATTCATTATTTTTTCAGCATTTAAAGATGTCACATGCATCACATTTTATGATTTTTACTCACAAAACATTCATCTCAAACTTATCGCCATGTTGTATTTCATACAATTCCCAACTTGATGTTCCATCTTACAATACTGAAGATCAGTTTTCATTAAACTTTACAGAGCTTTAATATTGATATGATTTCATTCAAATTGTCCCATTATCACTACTGTGACTGTCTGAAGTTTGAAGACTAGGTGATAGATGGACATAATCAAATTATGTCAATGGCAGTAATTTAACAGATACAAGAATGCTGAATTCTATATGAAATTTAATCATGTATATTAGAAAAGAAAAACAATATTTAAAACATATATACTTATAAAAGTAGCCAATATATCAAGATTGATACATTATCTTTAATCCCTACCTGTAATATATTGAAACACGAGATCCATCTGTTTTCTTTTCTTGGCCTGTCTTTCTCCTCCTTATGATAATCTCTGAAAATGGTTTTAATGGGAAAGAGACAGAGAGGGAAAATAAATATCTGTGGCTACTTGTTGCCTCACCTAAGATGACCTTAGGTGAGAGTTGTAAATTGTCTATTCAAGTAGAAAGTATAATTTAATATATCAGTGTAGAAAATATAATTTAATCATGTTCTTTGTTTCTGTGAATAAATGGACATTAGAATATAGATTTGCAGTGTAAACACTTACTACTAGGATGGTCTGGCAGAGTTGGTCTTATCTCACACCACCATGGTTTTTGAGTACCATGAAAAAACAGGAAAGGTTTATTTACTTTATTGTTGTTGTGCTTTTACTGCCAGCGATGAGAACAAGTGCTTTGGGGATTTTCTGCTCCATGTGTTAATTTGGCAGCTGCTGATACTATCTACTTTGATTTGGGGAAATAAGAGACATTATTAGTTGCCCTGTCTTGGTTAGCCTAGGTTTTGGTCGCTTCATTACCTATCAAATATGAGTTGCAAAAACTTTGACCACAACTACAGTAAATAGTAGCAAAGAGTTTTCTGTACCTCTTTGCTGCCTTCTAGTGTTCATCTAGATTTTTGAAACACAGATTTGATAGCCATCAATAAAGGTTATACTGTATTCCTCTTGGAAAATTATTTTTTGCAGTTTGAAGGTATTCCTCAATTCCTCAATCCAAGCAGAAGTGATAGCTGGAATTATTTTCCCCAGGTATGTTGGAGTCCTAATTATTCCTCTTTGGGAAAAAGTTCAATCTACTTCAGTAATACATTCTTTAGATTTAGTAAATTGGATTATTGTATTCAGAAGTTTCAACTGGTCTAGAAATAAGTTATAAAAAGGCATGTAATTGGATGTGCATCCATTGGACTATCCTACATCTGTTCTGAAACACATGTACAGATTCTAGATTGCTTCTAGACATACTTCCAAAATATTTTAAGTCCTAAATGCTTTTCTTCCAGACTACCTTAGGGATTACTTTGTCTATTACATCCTGTTTACCCCTTCCTAATATAAAAAGTTATATAATTGAGATATACTTAAGAAAGAAACATGGTTGATGATGACCAGTTATAGGGCCTTCTCAGTGCCTTCATCATCACTGGGAACCAATATCCCATGAGGCAGACCTGGTCCCAAGAAGTATGGTTAACCCTTCTCTGGCTCTCTATCAATACTTGATGTAGACATGGTTGATAACAAACTATGCCTTATCTGTGGTCTCTGATATAGTTGACTGAACTATTTGTAAAGTTCTTATTCATCATCAAGTCTTCCCCATCCAACCAGGTTGCTCCAGAATGATGCAGCAGTGATTGCCTTCATCTGATATTCTTATCTCCATTGGATGCCAGGGAGTTACCAAACCCAAGGTAAAGTACTGGTGAACACTTATAAAACTATAAATGGTATGCAACCAGGTTATTTTAAAGTTCATCTGCATTTATATAGGCCTGCCACAGCTTCACGATCAACCAGAACAAGCTGCCCACATGGTTACTGATAATGTATATCTTTGTATATCATAATGTATATCATAATCAGCTTCTCCTCTGCTGATTAGGGGAGATGGACACTTAAGAGGAACCGGTGGCTGCCATGATTCTTGAGAGTGCCAACTGTCTATTCTGATCATTCATTCCCAAGCACAGGAATAAGGTTCAGGAAGTGGAATAACAGGGCATATGCAATCCCCAGCCAAGTCCCAGTTCTGGATTGGGTGACTGTTTTGTCAAGTGTCAAGCCAGTGATTGGATGCCCAGACAGGTTCTTTTAGATCCAGAGACAATGATCACAGCAATAAGTAAGGAGACTTTAAGCTTTATTCTTTAACTGTGGCAGGCAAATTAAACAGAAACACAAGAAAGCATACCAAGCCAGATGATAAGAAATCTCACTTCAGCTGTCCGGAGCTCCAGTGAATAACAGCAGAAAGTCCCCAAGCCAATTTTGCACACAGCACCTGGTACTAGGGTCTGTGGCTAAGCTCCAAACTCAAGAGGCAATCCTAAGGTTTTTTATCGAAGTCTGGCACTAAAACCTAGTGACTCTGTTTCCATGGTACTGAGACTGCAGGATCTGACCTTGACTGGATAGTTCCTGGGGTCTGGGGCACTTAACTCTAAACTTCTATAACTTTCTTAATATGAAGGAGAAATCAAAAGATGTCACTTAAACTCCTTGAAATACAATGGTCTTCCTCACTGCCACTACAGTGACCAAGCCAAGTAGCATGTAGGACAGCAGTGACTCCAGGAAAGGAAAACATATCCTGAGACTGACTCCTGAGGCTACAGGAATATCTGCTTCTTGTTCCCTTCTACCCAAACAAGCTGTAGTCAGAACAACCACGTCACCAGAGGCATTAGAAAGATGAAGTTAGGGAGAGACTAATTTTTTTTCCCTGTCTTGCTTCTCTATTGCTGCACTGGCCCTTCTGCCCATTTTCACGAGTGGCAGCCTGGTTTACTTTGGTCTCACCAAGATGACTTGTATTTGGAAAAAAACCAGCTTATCTATGACTATGAAAAGTAGAAGAATAGTCCTGGGAATGAATCAACTTCATTGGCTGTGGCTGTTACAGAGAAATAAAAAACTGCCAGTAACTTCAAGTACAGGGTATGTCATATGTCGCTCAACTGGGAATGTGGACAAAGAAGGAGAATTCTTACAGGATAGAACACTGGATGAGATTGCAAAGCAGAAGTCAGGAACATTCAGGTATCTCCCTTGCTACTTGATAGCATATATGAATGGCTTTACTTTGATTTAAAAGTGGACAAAGTTGGCTGTAGCATTTACTGCCCAGTCAATCAAATGAATGCTCCTCTTCCAAACATTTCTAAAGATCAAGGTGCCTATGTTCAGATGGATTCTCCTGCTGGAAGAAAGGGGAACTTTAGCAGTCATCAGCATTCTGAAAGGGACCATGTGTTACCCATACTGTAGCAGCTAGTAAAGCTAGGGCAAACATATGTTCCATTTTTTTGGAAGTCAGGCTGAAGCAAATGCAACAGGCTAGAAGAGCATTACTAGCCATCTTATCACTTTGATATCTAGTCTGCCAGGGTGTTGCTGTCTGTGGCCATCTTGACAAGTCATAGCTGATACATTCATCCAAGGAGTGCCAACTCAACCAAGCATGTTCAGAGTGATGGAAACTCCCTAGCTTTCATTCAGATACAGTGTTCCCTAACTCTCCAGTGCACACACACACATACACATATACAAACACACACAGACCAAAACTCAATTTCTATTGTTTTGTATTTTCACTTGTTGCGTGAAAGGGTTTTTTGGAGCTACACCTATTACTTGACTGCAACCTACCCCATTTCCTTGGGAAACTGACACATTTATGTCCATGTTCTTCAGGGACTCCACTCTCACTTATGCCTCACTCTGGGGAAGATGCTACTTTATCCTAATGTCTTGCAGCAATCCTTCCACTAGCTGGTGGCAATCAAGCAGGAACAAGTGGAACCCTAATCCACTGAGACAAGAATATCACCCTTGTTTTGGCCTGTGGAGACAGGCATTCCATGCTGGGAAGGTGACCATATAAGGCAGGGACTCTGAATGGTAACTCCATTCTTAAGAGATACTCTTGCCTCTTAATTTGTTTTTAAATGTAAAGATGCTGGCTTCGGACTTTTTAATGTAGCTTTTTTCTAAGAAATATTTTATGCTGCTATTTTAGCTTATTTTTTTTTTGGTTCCTTCAAGTCAATATATATACAGTATATTTCAAATATTCTTTTCCTATCAGTGTTTTTAAGTGACTGCCTTTGTAATTCACATCCTCTTTCCAACAGGTACTGATGGAGGTGAACATTTATAGCTTTCAGGCTAGATTTCAAAGCCCAGTGTCTCAGTTCTTCAAAATTCACAAAGAATTCTGCCTCAAGGATATTAGTCATGGGTTCTTGGAAGTGTTCTGATTATACATAATAAAATGAGGACATTAAGCAGCTTCCGAAGTTTGGCAGTGTGTACTGTATAATACACTGTCTTGTTTACCAAGATAATACAAATGAATAAACATCTATGAACAAAATTAATGATGAACAATTGCAGTAATCTAACTTTGTGAAGAAAACACCTCCTGTAAATGACTTGGGTTAATGGCAGCCTTCTAACTGGGTTTATCTTGTAAACAAGACAATGAACAATGTATACAAATTCACTCTAGCAATGCCAAGGCTGTAAAATATAAATTGGGAAATGCAAATTGAGGAAAACCTATGAGGAACAAATATAATTAAAAAGTGCCATTACAGTTCTGTGTGATGTATCACACAATGCTTAAAATCCTGAAACAAGCCTTGCGTTGGAGAGAAAGAAGATTAAAAGATACTAAGAAGTTCTGCTTACCCATGAACTATAGTTCCTTGAGATGCTACTTACCATTTCAACTAGCATTACTGCCTCCTCCCCCCCCTGCTATGTTCTCAGCAATGGAAGTAGCCGTTCCTTTATGCTGTTACATTCACACTGCTGGCAAAGCTTCTGACTGAACATTTTAAAAAATGATCCCCATTTGTTTGTTTGTTAATCTGATTTAGGAACAATTACATATGGGAGGGAGGTGCTAGGAAGAGGGGGTATCAACTTTGGTTTTGCTTGGAGTTTCATTTTATTGACTTTATATTTTATTTGACCTTGTTTTCAAATCAGTTTACAGATTTCATGGGGTTGGGGGAAATGCACTTTTCTTGGCACATTTTTACAACCAAACTTTTGCTGATGTAAAGTGCATATTTTCTCCTCAGAGATGCATCATTTCCTTCCTTGCTCATAAGAATTGAAATCCAAAGGACCCCATATTCCCTACTTGTAATGAATAAAAGTTAAAATGTATGGAGAAATACTTTAATTGTATATGGGATATCAAAGCATATGCAATGTAAGATTCTTTAAAAAAATAAAATGGAATTTAAAATGCAGAATTTACGGTTCCTTCCCATGAAACCTATTCTGTATGTTATTGTTTTTGAAAGAAGGGAAAGAAAGGAGGTTCCTTTCAAATAAATTTAAAGGGCAGGGGTGGAATATTAATTCTCAGAAGAACCCTAACATTCCAAATATTGGAGGATCATTGTGCACTCCAAATACTGAGATTGTATAGAAGTAGGCATTTCCCCCCTTTTGTCACCCTTTTCTTAGATTATTTTCTTCCTCTAATTTTTCTTCTGATGAGTTTCAGTGGAGAGAAATTAAGTACAATGCAGTATTTTGTCCTCAGTGTGCATTAGGAAAAATGAGAAGCTGTGGATCCTGACCCACCTTTGTACTATGTGCCGAACTCCCCATCTTTGCCATTGACATCTTTGGAACAACAATGGAAGCCAAAAACTTTGCACCCATAATGCACTTGTAAGGGCAGATGGGATCTGTGAGTGTGAGAAAGAAATCTGCTTGATTCTATGGCATTCTTAAGTGGCATTGCAGACAAAGCCTTTATCAGTACCATTAGTTATTAATAAATAAAACTGTTCAATTTCATACAAAAAAAAAAATACAGGCAAGCTGGAAAAGGGGGGGGGGAATTTCCTCCTCTTTGTGTCTTTTTGCTATGGCATTTCTTTCTCTAGTGACTGTTTTCCTTTTCTTGTGAGTCCCTTTTTGTTTAGAAAATGAAAGCCATATCTTAAAGAAGCTGCTAACAATCAAAAACATTCAGGATTAGTGATATATCTGCCTTAAGTTGCAAAGAAAATCTAAGGGAAAAATGGAAGCTGTACAAAGCCTTGGTGCATATTCATCTTACAAAGCAGGGAATTATATTTGTGAAATCCTATTATTAATATCTTCACACTAATCATTACTTTTATACAAAGAATGTAAAAATGTGTAATCTTCCATGGTATTTAGAGCCTGTCTTTGGTAAATGCATGAAAATGCTTGGCACATTGATTTTATTTACTTATTGCTGGCAGCATTTTCCCCCACAAAGTTCCTGAATTATTAATATCTTGTACCTCCACATTACCTTACTATTTAGTGATCTGGATGGTGGTTTTAGATAGGAGGGAAGTAGGCTGTTCCCAGAGATTAAGGCTACTATATCTACAAAAATCCAAGTGACAAATAGATGGCAGCAAAGAGATACTGAAAATTCTGGTATCAATTGAAGAGAATATTTGTAACTCAGGGTTGAACTGTGGAGTCCTTGGTGCTCTCTGAGCCTTGTTGTTTTCTTGCAGACGTTTGCTCACCGAGTACAACACCCCCACCAACACAGGCAGGACAAGCCAGGGTATATAAATGGAGAGCAAGTCCCACTCCCTTTTCGCACTGAAGATGTTGCCTAGCCTGGCAATGAAACGTCTGCAAGAAAACAACAAGGCTCAGAGAGCACCAAGGACTCCACAATTCTGGTATCCTTTGCTGATATCTAGTGGTTATCTAGATTTTTGCAGCCTAGGTACCACTTGCCATCATAATCAAAATGCTGGACTTAGGTGCCCATTTGATTTGAAATGGTAATTTCAATTATAATTAATATATTTAATAATGTTTTCTGTTTTTATTTTAATTGCTTATAGTTTATTTTTGACTGTTAACTGTTTCAGTGCCATATGGATGGAAAGAGAGGTATAAATTGAAATAACAGGGACCCAATAAAAGATTACTACATCTCATCCTAATCAAAGGCTGCAATCCCACACCTAAACTAGTAAAGGATTTTTATGTGGCGGGCACTTATATCTATGCACACTTATATCTATACACTACCTACTGTATACAACGATCACTGTGTGAGATTGGGCTGCGAAAGAGAGACGGGTCCACAGTTACTCAGAGAGCTTCTGGGGCTGAGAGTGGACTAGAACTTGAATCAACAGCTTCACCATTACACCTTTTTTTTGTGCAATTTGCACAAAACCTTGCTCAAAGAATGAACAGACACAAGTCTGATATCAGCACTCAAAACAAAGGACAAAGTAATATCAGAGCATTTCGACTTCCCAGAACACTCCAAGACCTCAAAGTAACCATCTTGGAAAAAACAGGACTTTAACAGCACCATTGAGAGAGAGAGATTGCTGAACTGACATACTTCAAAAGGTTTCAGGCAATCTGAAGAAGTCTCAACAAACACTATGGGATTTTAACACATTACAATTGTTAATTGGTAAGGTGCTTATAATCTGTCTCACATGTAACCTGCATCTGTATAACCAATCTGTCTTCCTCTGCCTCCCCCACCCCAATTTAAATCCTACATCAGTCTAGCCACTCTATGCATCTGATGAAATGAGCTGCAGCTCATGAAAGCTTATGCCTTTTAATAAAAAAAATATTAGAACAGTTGCTACAAGACTCTTCCTGATTTTTGGCTGCCATAGACTAACACTTCTAACACTAACTAACACTAATACGCTGGGCTGGCTCTCATACCTGCTATGTGGTTCATACTACAGAGAGAGCTTTTGCTGTCCTGCTTGGATTATTGTAGCAGCCTATTGGGTGGGTAACCCAAGTTTCACTCCACCCTTTGATTCATGTCTGGAATGTTGCTGTTCATGCTATTCTGGGCCTTCTTCCTTTTGTCCCTATTTCTTTTTATCAACCTTTATATTGGCTGGCAGCTTATGTACCTGTGTGCTTGTCCTGATTATTGGGACAGGCACATTTGCTTCTAATTTTTCATCTGGTTCTGTGGAATAGATTCCTACCAGACTTGTATTTGGAATCAGATCACTTTAAGTTTAAAAAAGCACTAAAACCACTCATGAGCCCCTGAGAAGTCACTTTGATATTTCTTACCTGTCACTTTGCTTTTAGAGAGATTATCATTATCATTATTGTTATTAGTATGTCATGGACCTTTTAATTTAGAGGCTCCCTATTTTATATTATGATGTTATAATTAATTGTAATAATTATTGTTTCAATTGTTTTACTTGATACCTCTACTGCAGGTAATTATTTATTTATTTCTTTATTATTTATTTATTTATTAGTCAAATTTATATGACCACCCATCTCCCCCGATGGGGGACTCTGGGCGGCTTACAATAAAAACAAGATTAAAATACAATATAAATACAATATGTCATATAAATATAAATATAAATATAAAATCCATGTAAATATAAATTTATATTATGCACATATAAATATAAATTTTATATTATGCACATATAAAATTATAAGTGCATAATAAATAAAACTACTACTACTACTAACTTGAAAGAAAGTCCCATTGAAATCAATGAGCCTTACTTCTCTGTAAATAAATATAGAGTTGTTCTGTAAATCTTTAGATCAATGAAAATTTTTTTTCCTAAGCTGAAGAGCTGTTAGCTGAAGACAAACAGAGATGGATTTTTCACTGCGATCCAATTTATCCATACTATCATGGATAGTATGATCCATTTATGTACAGTGACAGCACTATTAAAATCTATATTTTCTATTTATTGCAATACTGATTAGGTTACTAGTAATACTTCATTCTTGCTGTCTGTAGTCTAAGTGTTCCATGTGTAAATCCAGTACTTACTGTATAAAGAAAAATGTACGGGCTCTCCACTATCTTCTCTATTAGTGAATCATTAAAAATAGTATGCATTGGAGTAGTTTCTATCTCCTGAATTAGCGTTAATGGATCCATGTTAATAGTACCAACATATTAACACTATAATTTACGTATACAGCTTTCCATCCTTTGACCAACTATGCCACCATATATATTCTCTTGCATTTTCCCTTTTGTAGTCAAAAAAGCCCATTTTATGTTTGAATCCTAACAGAAATGTGACATGTGACATCTTGTGGGGTTTCATTATGTTTAAAATGACAGTACTCCTTCAAGTCAAGAGGAAGACCAATAAAGGTAGCTCAGTGTATGTTGCCTCACATGATAGTGATAGGTGTGAGAGCTACTTTTCATTCCGAAATGAATGACAAGGATCTAAACAGTAAACAGATGAAGTCTGCCCCTCCCTCACAGAAGAAGCAACCTTCCAGCCCTCCCATGTAGAAAAAACAGGAGAAAATAGACAAGAATTTGGCCACCCTAAGCATCTTATATATAAGTTACTCATTTAAAAATAGGTATTCTCTGGAATTCTTGTATTGTAACCTTAATATTTCTTCTAATACATACTAATAATCAGAGCTCTTAGCTTCCTGTTCTTTGGATTCACTGTTTCCAGCCTAGACCATGAGGACAAGCAAGTCTGAAAGCAAGAAAAGAAGAGTCATTGTGGATCATGCTGAGGATGTACAGTATGTTTTCAATAATCTTGTCTCGTATGTTTTTGATTTGCCTCCAATATTGTTGTATTTTTTATTTTGTGATCTAAAAAGAATCTGGGTCACAAGATTCAGACAAGCCTCATTTTAAAAGGCACAAGCTGAACTGTTTTTTTTCCTCTTACCTGACAGGCTCCAAAAAGTCTGCTAGTGCCAAATTCCTCAGATGCTTGCTACCTTAAAAGGGATGATTGCTTCAGCTAGGCTGAGCTGGGGCAGTCACATTGATTATTATGGCAACTGATTACTTGTTATCAAGTTAGTTTGTATAGAAAAGAGATCTTTTGTTTAAGCCCACTGGCTATGCTTATCTCTCAATCTATTCAAATGTAAGTTTTCTGCCTGTAAGCCTCTCTGAGGTGAAAACAGATTTCTGTAAATAATGTTTCTGTTGTTTGAATAAATGCAACTATATTTTACTGCAAGTTTATTTTTATTGCTCTCTCTCAAACTTCTGCAACTCTGCAATTAAAAATAAATATTAATAACAAATATTTCCTCCAGAAGCTCAAGGCAATCTACATAGCCCAGAGTCCCTCTTGAGGGGGGAGATGGGCGGTGACAAAATTTGATAAATAAATAAATAAATAAATAAATAAATAAATAAATAAGCAAGCACTATCTCATCCATTCCCCACCCCACCCCCTTAAACAACTGTATGGCCAAACCCCTGGGTTCCTGTAAGAATCTGAGATCCCATGCTGCCCAAATCAGAGATTTCAGACGGAGGTTTCAAAGAAGACAGCTTTTATTTGACCAAATAAAAGGCTGGGTGAGGTACCCACACACCGTGGAAATTTTCTAGGTTTTGTTTTATAGGGTACAGGAACAAAGAGATTTACATATTCAGTCCAGTATCCAATTGCAACATTCACAGGCAGTCACTTTAAGTTTTCCTTCCCCCCTTCTGTGTTTTCTCCTCCCTTGGCAGTTCCAGGTGCAATTATGTTTAGCAAAAGATAATCAGAGCAACCTCCCGAAATGGCCATGCTTTGATCTTTCAAGGGAAGTTAGAAGACCTTGGACTTAACACATTCCATTCCTGTGAGCGAAAAACAACATTCTCTTATCTCCCTTTTTTATGACTCTACAGTGGGGCCCCTTTCTTCTTTAAACAAACAAGACATTCACAATCCCATTTAGGAAACTGTTAGAGTTAAATAGAGTACATGTTTGTGTTAGAATACTGTACAGATAGAAACTATACATGCTAAATATTAAAACTATGGGGAGGGGCCATATACAACAACATTGTGTGGTAAGTTGGGCTGAGAGAAAGTGACTGGCCCCAAAACACCCAATGAGGGTGGATTTGAACCTGGATCTCCCAGGTCCAACCCTAATACATTAATGATTATACTGTACCAACTGAGTTATCACACAATGCTCTGTAGGTAAGCTACAGGGAAGGAATTTGGGTCATTGCTGACTCTCAGTAACTGATGTTCAGTTTTATACTAACCCCAAACCTATTGTAGCTACAGTACCTGTCATGATGAATAACTCTGGTGATGAATCCTTCATTTTCTTTCATCAACATCAAATTAAGTAAGCTAATGGAGTTGATTCTGGCCTTCTTTTTTCCAGTCCTTTTTTTTTTAAATAAATAAATACTTTGCCTATTTTTACTTCCAGGGCTCCAAATCTCATTCTTGGAGATTCATAGTCAGTTGCTGTATGATTAGATTCTTGCCCTGGAATATATCACCTTACACTTGCTTACACTAAATGTCATTTTTCATTTTTTGTCTTTTCACTCAATTTGGAAAGGTCATTTTTATAATTCTTCACAGTTCATTTGAATCAGGTAGTGCTAGAACCATGCCTCATTGCCTGACATTTCTTCAGAGCAAGAAGCCACCAAACGTGGCTAGTTCTGCTAAGCATTAGGTGGATCCATATGATGAGATCATAGAACATCACCTTCAAAATATTTCATTGTATATTGACTGAAAAAATATGGCAAGTTGTAAGCATAAGCAATACCTGCAGATTTTAACATTTCTAAAAAAAAAACAGACAACATGGGCATGGGTGAACAGATTGACATTGATTCTAGTGAAATGATGAAGGCATTACAGCCTTGTGCCAAAGTCTTCAGCTGATCTTACAGAAATAAACAAGGGGGGAAAACAACTAAACAACAACAAAAACAACTTTGGAGAAGGAAGGAAATTAATTTCAGAAGTAATACAATGGCATTCCAGGCCTGGCTCTCACCATAAACCATCAACTTAATTGAATTCCATAAACTCCATTGCTACAACTAAATGTTGCTTAAATCAATTCATTCTTTCATTACGCTGCTCAGGAGCACCATGGAGTGATGAGAAATTACTGAGATGACTTTCATGTATCAAAATCCTTTCAGTTTCACTTCATTTTCCATCCTGACATAGAATTAATGGACTGCATTTGCATGCAAAAACACTATATTTAATTGTAAAAGTGATGTTGTTAAATTACCTTCCAATGAGTTTATTGTAAATGGTTCATTAAAATTTTGAAATCGCTCAGCGTGCAATTGCCTCTCTGCACTGCCTTACATCAACCGTGGTTGGCTTGGAGATAGGAACTACTTGAGAAGCTAGTTTATCTGCTCATCAGGTTTTACTTTTTCAAGGAGTCACCAGTTTCCTTTTATTCAGACAGTATAATTTGAAAGGGTTAGCACACATTTCCTTGCGCAAGGCAGGAAACATTAACCAAAGCAAATAAAAAATAGGGATGGCAGGGCTAAAGAGGTTAGCAATCAATGGCAAAAACAATTAACAGCAAAAATATGTAAGGATCCAACCAACAGAGTTAACCTAATTTAAAAAATCCATGTATTGGCTGGAAGGGTTGTATGCAGACAGCTATGTTTGTTTATAATAGCCAAAGATCAGGAGGATGGTAGTATTTTTTTTCCTGAATTTTTCCAACCTTTTAGTCAGAAAAGGTGCTACCAGACTTCTGATTTTTGGCTGGAAGGAGTGATGGGCATCTCTTTCATTAGTGTAAGCAACTTTTTGGAAGAAAATACAGAGAAGAACAAATTGTGATACATTCTGTACAAATCCCTTTTGACCAAGGATACATTGACAAGAAAGTATGACAATCCTTCTAATTTCCAACATAATGAATTCATGTGAGCTTCAGAAACCAACTTCATCCTTTCCACTGACTTACACTCCTCCTAAAAGATTGCAATTAGGTTGCTGAATCATTTATGGTAATTTGGGTTCAGAGCTCCATTTTTGAAATGAAAACTGTAAGAGATGGAGTATGCGATACAAATTTGCAGTACAGAGGGCTCCAATTAGGAAGTTATGCACTCTTCAAAATATTTTATCCCATTCTCCCTCCCTCCCACCTGCTTATTTGTTTTTTTCTCTTCCACCTCCACAGCCAGGTTTCTATGATAGCTAATCTGAGTGAGGATTCTTTCCTTGAAAGGTTTTGATTCTAAGATTCTCTTTTTGTACTTCTGCAAATTTTGGGATTTTACTTTGCCTCATGGGGTTTTGTGCTGGTTTGGCTATATCCATGACAGTGCTCTTCTCTGATCGCTGAAAATTGAGGGAGTGAGAGAAAATATGGCAACTTCATATTGAGCTTTTGGTTTGCACTGAAAAAGTTATTTGTTGGCATTTCTTTAATCTCCATTTTCAAATCACTGGGGTGAACTTCCATAATTATTACTGAAAGGAAATCATTTTGATATGATTTTTTGTGTGAAACTACTGTATATCAGCAATGTGTAACCATATTAGTTAATGAAATGCATATCAGTATAATAATGCCAGCATATCCAGCCAAAAAAGGCAGAAAGATTTATTCAGGAAGATTTCTGTTTACTCAGTATGTGGAGAATGATGATAAGAGATAGGGGATATGGTTTTCACAACAAAAGATGGTTTCCCCAAAACACAGATAGTTCCAATGTGAACTGGATGAGGTATCAGCATGCCACTGGAAAACCACCAGGAGAAGTGAGAAAAGTGCCAGGATGGGACTGACCAAACTTTAATGGTCAAGACTTGCTGGAAGGTATAGTAAACTATGGGAACTAAAGTCCTTAGGAGGCATCACATAGAACATGATGTGGTGCACAATGGGTGTTCCATCTTGATTCTTCTGGAACTCAACCTCTCTGGGCACTTAGATGTTGACTTGGGAAGGCAAGCACATGTGTGTGAATGTGTGAACAGAAGAAGATGTAAACCTGCATGTCTGAATTTAATACTGGAGGTTCTTCCTGGCCCTCAATGTGATACTGTACTTGTTCTATTCTCCTGCAGTTCATGCACATTCTTCCAGTAAAGGAAAATATAACCATGAGCTAAGCTTGATTTCTGAAGACTACATGGATGTAACCATGCAGTTTTCTTGGCAACAATACAGAAGTGCTTTACCACTACCTCCTTCCAGTATTTAATTTTTACTTCCCAGGGCAGCCTACAGATCTGGATTTTCCTAGTGGTTCTCCATGCAAGTGCTAACCAGGTCCAGCTCTGCTTAACTTTCAAGTTCAGACTGATAATGCCATTTCCTGAACTGCTATTTATTAGGGCTGTGCAAGGCTTTGAAGGGGTGCTTTGCTTCAAGGATACTTTGAGTGAAGCACCCCTTCAAAGCTAATTCACAAACCAATGCAGTCTCCTGCTGTTAAAGAGCAACATGAATTTGCTATGTTGTTACACTTCACATTGCTTCAGCACCCTTCTCTGGCATGTTGAATAACCGGAAGAAACTTCTGTGCATATTGAACGTGACAAGGAAGGCAGAGTGATGTGAAATGCCTCAGTGAGACAAACAGTGTCACCTTTGTGCCTCAGTGAAGTGAACAACTTGACAGCAAGAAGAACCTTGTTAAGGCAGATTGTAGCTGCCTCATATGAGCTTAATGTTTACCTGTTTAACTAATATTCCAAAGTATTTTTTCTGTTTTAAAAATGCATTAAATGTACTAAAGTTTCAGCTTCTCCATTCATTTTGGATGAAAGATAGAAATAGTGTGTGTGCATGTTTGTGTGTGTGGATAGATAGATGGTGGGGGGGGGAGAGGGAGAGATAGATAGATCAATAGTTGGTGTGAAATGATAGAGATATGGATCAACCAATGACTGCAATATGAAATAATGATTTGTATGTGTAAACAGCCATCACATATCAGCAGATCACCAGAATTTTAATGTCCCTTCACCTCCTTGCAGATTATTTCCTTTCCAATGAAAATGGTCACAGTACTTCATCCATCCGTGAACCACTGAATGCACTATTGCACTATATGTTTGTATGAATCAGACTTAGGCCTCTCACTTGCATTATACTGCTGCTTTTTATTGCCTTTTTAAAACACCATCAGCAATTTTTCGGGGCTGATTCATATGCTGTGGGGAAATAGGGAAAGAATGTTGGTTAATGACTTCAGCATCTTCTTTTCCCATGCCTGCTGTAATCTGTAAAGTGAGGATGAAACCCAGAAGTTCCACTTCAAATTTTATAGAGGATGTGACATGAAGAAGTGTGATTTACCTATGCATCTTTCCCCAGTAAATCAACCTGAATAATACCATCAAATCATAGAGTCAGAGAGATGGATGAAGCCAACTCCCTGCTCCATATAGGAATTCAAATATTAAAGTATCCCTGACAAATGGCTGCTTGAATACTCTCATCAAAGAGGAGCTCAACATTCTAGAGAAGAGATCTTGGTCCTTCTTTAGTCATCTTTCCTCAGAATTATATATATCCAGTTTGCTCAGTCTCTTGTCTCTTCTGTAAGGCTTAATTTTTCCTGGTTGTCCTCATTTGTATAAGATTTTTTGTGAATCTTTCTTAAATTAAGGTGCTCAAAACTGGCCATGGTACTCAAAGTGGACTTAACCAATGCAGAATAACAAGACTATTACTTAGTAAAGTGAAATAATTCAATATAATGTAACGTTTGCTTTTATAAAAGCCATATCACATAGTTGATGCATACAAAGCTTATGATCATTTACAGTTTCCATGCATATAATTACCAAGCCAATGTCTCATATTTTATATCTTTTTCCTATTTGTCTCTATTTTTTTTTTATTCTGCTTACATTTCTAACATATGAAAATTGTTCTGAATGTTATTTCTGTGTTCAAGAATTTAATGCAGTCTGCAAATTTGGTAAACATTCCTTCCAGGTGAGCTACTAATGAAAATGTTGAAGGCTATATACAGGGCCCAGGTCTTGAGACACTCTACTTGATACTTCAGTTGGTTTGATGAGGAATTGTTGATGAGAACTATTAGAGTATGGTTTGGAGTCAACTGGTGTCAGCCCTTCAAGGTAGCCCAGCTCAGGAAACAGACATTGCAAGAACTCTACTTTCTTGTAGGGAATAATAACAGAATCTAGAAAGCCTGCCAGAGGTTCCCTCTGCCTCTTCATATACCATATGGAATCAAAGCAGGGTTACTCGGAGTCTCTTTCTCATGCTTTCTCCTTTCCCAGGAATAAATGGTCACTTACATTCTCTTGTATTATCTCTCAACTTTATCTGCATCCCTCTACAACTGAGGATCCACCTAAGATCTCACCGTCATTGGATTTTATATTTACTTATTTCTATTTATAGTGTTTGTTTGGTTGTAATTTTATCTTTCTATGGTTTTAATTGTTGATTTTACTGTAAACTGCCCAGAGTCCCCCTTTTGGGGGAGATGGGCAGATATATATATATATATATATATATATATATATATATATATATATATTACCATCCTGCCTATTCTCAATTAAGTTGCTATTCAGAATGTGTCTGGGTCCATTATTTGATACTTGAAGTGAAGATATTTTATGCCTACAGCATTCCCACCTTAAGGCTATGCAGAGCTTCAAATCTGAGAGGGAAAAAAAAGGGTACACGAGGGCATTCATGCAGCA
This sequence comes from Charina bottae, assembly GCA_023362775.1. Classification (NCBI taxonomy): domain Eukaryota; kingdom Metazoa; phylum Chordata; class Lepidosauria; order Squamata; family Charinaidae; genus Charina; species Charina bottae. The sequence continues at coordinate 161,099,758 of JALMGJ010000001.1, read as the reverse complement.
CCCTTTGATAATTTCTTAATGTAGCTGCATTTTTTCCTGGGCTCACAAAGTTTCTCAGTTTCAGTGCTCTCCCTGGAAAAGGTGCATTTGGTTTAAGGAATTCAATCAATCAATTTTATTTCAGTCATAGACCAGCATAGGACTAACAACAAAACAATTACGCTATAATAGAAATAAAAATAAAAAGTCATATTGATAGAATAAAATAATATGAAGATAAAATTATTAACATAAAATTACAGAGTACAGGAATTAAAATGCAAAAGAATCCTATAAAATTACAATTAAGTGCTGCACAGCCCTATCCCACAATTTGCAAAATAAATTACCAATCAAAAAATTGAAAAGAGATTAATAAATCCATGCAGACATCTGGTAATCATCATATTGTTTTCAAAGTGGTAACAAAATGATCATTTCATGATGTGTTGCAGAATATTCCCAGGTATTGGGCTGTCAAAAATATTAATCTATTGTTTCTTTTGTTTTTGCTTTCCCTCTATTTAAATATAGGAACATTTATTTATTCCTCCATTTAATTTTCCTTGGTGACCTTCCTTCTTTCCACCTCCTTTATGTGCTTGTTTTGATTTTCAGTTTTTTCAGTAAAATTTCTCTTCAGACACATGTGCTTCTTTATCTACCTTGTGACCCATTGGTATTTTTATTTCTGATTGTGGTTTCTTTTTCTTTAGGAATTCCTTCCTATCTTGAGTTCCCTTTCTCATTAATTGCTCCTGCTACAATATTTCTTATTGTTCTGAATTTATTAACATGTTCTTGAATTTCTACCTCTTCTGCTAAGTTCTTGCTACTTGTTATGATCGACTCAAGGATAGATGATCCCTTGGGTCTACCTCCATGTTCTAAAAGGACCATAGTGGGCAAAGATTGTCTCCCAGGAAATGCTCCGAACAATTAAAGTCCCCCATCACTACTACATACCTCTTTGAAAAGACTACAGTTTGCTTTTGGAAAATTTCATTCAATTCCTTGGTTGAGTGGTCAGTAGTAGACCCTAAGGCTAGTTGTTCTTTTAGCTCTTCTTCCTTTTATTTTCATCCAAGAACATCAATTTCTGTTCCAATGAACATTTTTTAAACATGCAAACAGAACTTCTCCTCCACTCTGTGTTGCTTCTGTTTGTTTTGAACAAATGGTATCCTTCAATTGCCATATTTCAGTCATGAAACTCATTGCACCAGGTCTGAATTATGAAGTTAAATTGTATTTGTCATCCTGTAATAAGAGTTCAAAGTTGCTTTGTTTATTTCCCATACTCTGAACATTACACCAACATTTGATATGATTGATTCAAAACAGTATAAACCAATGCTGATAATTAAATACTTTTTTGCAGAGTCTGCTTATATTCAAGCTGAACTATACACAAGGCCATCTGTCAGTTGGCTCATAGTCAAAAGCATAATAGCTGGATAACTGGTTTCTGTATTTCTTTCATGTCCATTTGATGGCTATCTCAGTAGTAAATATTTGACTGTTGGAAGTAGGATGACCTCTTCTGCATTGCAAATGCATCCTGCAAAAAGGGGAAAAAAGATGCTACACATCATATGTGCATATGATGATTTGTAAGACTAAACGCAAAAGTAGAAATAATTACTGTCATTTAAATGGAAATAATACATATCTCATTACAGCCAAACCCGCTGTCCTGGTGCTCAATATTAATAGAAAAAGGATCCTTTTGCTCCTTCTCCTTTTGGTTCTTTATCTTTAACCTAAACCATATTTAGATAGGAGCCTTTCAAAGAGAGAACACCTTAAAATAGGGGAGTGTCCATGGACTTTCCTGCAAATAGAGGCCTGCCTGTTATATAATAAGATACATGTTGATACCTGATTACAAAACCAAAAGACTAGAGGCAGCAGCAGCAGCAGCAGCAGCAGCAGCAGATGATGATGATGATGATGATGATGATGATGATAAAACAAACTTGTATGCCGCCTGACTCTCAATGACTCTGAGGAGCTCACAACAATCAAAGAAAGAAATTACAATAAAATCAGTAAAATTTTTAAAAAATCAGTAAAATAAAATTAAAAAGATCACCCAATGTTATGTGATGAGCAAACGCCCTCTCACCTGACAATTAAGCAATCATAAAACCTTGCAAACCTGTTTTGGGGGGTAGCCTTACGTCCAAGATCTCATGTATTAATCCTGAAATTTTATGAGGTTTTGGCATTCTTTCATAAGATCTCACAGCACAATGGCGAAATATTATGTGATTTGGTGACACAATATCATACATACACAAAATATATCTAATTTTGGAGATTCATGGACATTATCTAGGAGTATCATGGACACTCTTTTTTACCAGCCTCAGAGTTAAAGTTTAAGTGGTTTTAACTTGAACAACCATGTTATCTGATATGAGGCAGCTATTATAGGTAGTGCAGATGATGGAATATAAGAATGAACTGCCTCCTAAAATGTTCCTTTTAAACTATGGCTAGTTATTGGCTGGGAAAGACTGAAGGCAAAAGGAGAAGGGGATGGCAGGGGATGAGTTGGTTAGATAGCATCACCGATGCAATGAACATGAATTTGAGTAAACTCCGGGAGGCAGTGGAGGACAGGAAGGCCTGGCATGCTAAGGTCCATGAGGTCACGAAGAGTCAGACACGACTTAACGACTGAACAACAAAAGTTATTGGCATTCTCCTGAACCACTGCTCCAATGGCAGTGATTCTTGGTGATTCTTAGTCACCTTTCTATATGTGGCTATTATTTACCTTTTCCAGTGCCACTCCAGCTCTTTTGCTTCTAAGTCAACTTTCCATTTTGTAAGTAGGCAAAGAGCCCATCTCATGTACTTCATACTGTCTCAAGTACTTTGGCAGGCACTGAATGTACTCAACTCATGCAGTGCACATGGATGCTACAAGCCCATTGCACATTTGATTGACCAAATAGAAACAGTAGCAAGAAAGCAGAAGTGGAGAAGTGTTAAAAGACAGAGCTGTATGCACTGTGCAGACTCTCTGTATCTCTAATCTACCTGTAAAAGATGCTCCAGTTATTAGTGTTTAAATAAATATCAAACTGATCAGCTTCTGAAGATGGAATAGGGAAGAGGATTTTGCTTTTTTGTCTCAGGCAGTAAAATACATTGGATTGGCATCCTGGAATGAAATATAGGATCCATTCCATTCTACTCTAATTTATTAAATAAGTTCCTACGATACATCAGTCCCAAAGGCAACTCTAGGCAGTTTATATATTGGGATTAAAACACAAACACACACAATGTAATAATAACATGTAAAGTCTGTATGGCCCAACCATGCTGTACTTTCACAAATCTTTAAAGACGTGGCCCTGGAACAGGATGGGTTGCAATGCTCTCCCTGATACAAGATTGATATTAGACTGATACTTTGCCAAGCCTCTGTACAGGATCTTTATAAACTTTGTATTATAATCTGATTGTTTTTAGACTTGCACATTTGTATGCTTGAGATAGGAAAATACAGATGCATTCAGAATGTAGTGTAGAACAGTCTGAATAGGGATAAAATTAAAAAGATACAGAATTTTCATATTTCAGTTATTTTTACTGGAAACACACCCAGATATTTTTTTTAAATAAAGCAAGTGGAAAAAGTAGAGGTGGTGGAATTGTGCACCAAAAATTATTATCTGAAATAATATTTATGCAAACACAAATTTAGATCACTTAAACCTTTTGAATCAATGGACTTAACAAGACTCTAATTTCTGGTTTATGACCCATGAAAATAAAATTAGCAGTAAACTGTTGAGAGTCATGATTACTGCAATGTTTTCCCCAAAGCAAGCTGCAGTGATTTACCTGAGGAAAATACCTAAACTATTCTTGCTTGAATAAAGGCACTTTTTCAGGAATATTATGCATGATCCTGAAAGCAGCTCCAGGTTACTGTGTGTCCATGAAGTCAGCTGTGTTGGTGATTTGAACTGATTTATTTCCAGTGTGTGTGCTGTAGCTGAAGCATGTAAGAGAGAATGGTTTTGTTTTGCTTTCTTTTAGCCCCTCTGGGAAAGCTTTGTCTTTTAAAAGCACATCCAAGCACCTTACCATATAACTAACTAGATTTTGTGTTGCTTTTTAACTTGCTCTGGAAATAAGGAGAACGTCATGACTGCCACAGGGGTCAGCCAGTAAGTACTGTGCACACTATGCTTCAGATGTAAATGAAAAGGCTTTAGTGTGAGCTAACTAGCTAATTGTATATTAATCCATTTGCAACCCCTGCAAATTCAGTTCCACGCTAAGACTCATCATTGAAATTATGGTGTTGCTCTTAGTAAGATGGGTGGTGATGACATATGAAATGAAATGTACATCAGCATTCCTCAATCTACCCTTCAGATGATGGCTTCAACACTTCAACATGCTGTGTTTGCTAAAGATTGTGGAATTGACTGAAGGTTCTCAGTCATCCAGGTGGAATTGTCTGTAGCTTGAATCATGTCAACTGGATTTCTATTTTCTCAGTGGAAATGTTTCGCTCCTTATCCAAGGAGCTTCTTCAGTCTGCAATTGTGGAATTGACTTTCAACATTTGGATGTCACCAAGTAAGGAGAAAGTTGGTTGAGATATACACTTCATTCATTGTCCATAGTTTTGAGCAAACAAGTTACATTAGAATCAGTGGGGCCTCGTAACATGCAGGCAAGGTTTTTCTGTCAACTATGTGCATTGTCTATTAAGTGGATTCTTTTTACTCCAACATGTACAGTAATTTCAAGGTTCACTTTTTTCATATCACTATCAAAACTTGACAGATGTATGTCAGCAGGATTGTCAGTAATTGATGATAATGTGGAACAGAGCTACTGTTTGTATGGATTCATTGATTTGATGAGTGGTTGCATAATATTTACCCAGATGTCACCCATGGAATGCAAGCCAAAAGGAGATACGCCGTAGCACCACTTCATATGCAGTCTTGGCTCTTTTGTGAAGACCCCACCAGCAAAAGAATAACTGTCCCTTCTGAATATACGCCAGTATTGTTCTGCTTACACTTTATGCTAAATTCTTTTTGTTTAGCATGGATAAATTGATCATAACACTACACAGTCAGTTGCTGGATTTCAGGTGCAGACACCTTCTCAGTTTTTATGTACCTTCTTTGTCAGTTTATGACACTTAATGGATTCAAAAATTCTGTAAGTGAATAATGGAGCTAATTGCCTCATATGGGATTAAGGAGGACAGCCAACTTTAAAAGTGCCATAGCACAAAGACCTGCCAGGAAATTCAGAAGTCTCTTGGGCAAGTTAAGTGAAACAAAGCATACAAACTTTACCATATATATTATGCCAACCATAGTGTGTCAGAGTGACTTTCTGGAATAAGTGGTGCTGGCATGGGAAGGTGTGACAAAAGTCATACAAATTCAAATTCTTGTCTATGAACATTTGCGTCACAAATGTCACAATGCCAACAGATGGTACTGCTGTTTACTTTTCTGCCTGCCATGGCTCACTGTATCCTATAAAGTGCCACAACAGAGTGGAGAGATTGGGACCTCCTATGGTGCAGCACCAATGACCGTATGTCTACCACAGACAGTCAAGTCATTGGAAGGGCTGCTGTACCTTTTCTAATCTGCTAATAAGCCTGTGTCTGTCAATATCATGGCAGTTCTTTCTCCAATTTCCACTTCCTTCTCGGGTGCCCTAAATGATGAAAACAAAACAAAACAAAGCAAATAAATAAATAAATAAATGAAAATGAAACACTCAAAAGGCTTCTTAAAATTCCTCACTTTATTCATGGGCAGAGAAAACTGGAGGGCTATTTAATGAAATTTCCAAAAGGAGAAATTTAGGAATGTAGTGGAAGAAGCACAACTGTTTTATTTTCTCCTAATCCTTTTTTCCCCACTGTAAGTGGCAATAGTGACAATTGTGCCAGCAGCGTAAATAGCAATTTGCATTTAATTTATTTATTTTATTTAGATATTTGTATGCCACCCACTCCCTTAACAGCTTAGGGCAACTTAGAGAAACTCTATAAAGACAATAGAAATACTATTAAAACAATAAAGCAAGGGCAATAAAACAAGATGTTTTAAAACAATTAAAATATTAAAACAGTTAAAACCCATAAAAGGACTGGGTAAACATGTTTGTTCTGAGCCTCTTCTTAAATTGTGATATTGGTGGGGGGCTTGCTTCAGCTTCAGAGAGTTTATTCACCAATATATGCCCTGTCATGGAGAAAGCAGAATTAACTGGCAATGTCAAATGTTTCTGTGGTGGGACTTTTGAAAAGGACCGAGATCGAAGTGTACATGTTAGATTCATAGGACTAAGCAGTCCTGTAACTGGCATGTTTATAAGCCATGAAAGACTTTATACACCATTGGGAAACTAGTGAGTTGGAGAAAGAAGGTAACTGCAACCAATGAAGCTAAGTTAATAAGGAGTGATATGGGACCTCAAAGAGGCACCATTCCCACTGAAGTTGCCATATTCTGGGCCAGTTACAATCTATGGACCATCTTCAATGGCTATCATGAAGAGCACATTATAGCATCCTACCTTGACGTTCTAAGTTTATGAGTCACCAAAACTAGGTCTTTTCCCTTCATATAGGGAGAGTTTTTCATCTGAAACTCATTAAAACCCCTCTTTGCCATACCTGTTATGTAGCTGTCCATGTTTGCTGGATACAGAAGGACCCAAAGTGCACACCTGATCTTTAAGGAAGTGTGTAATCCTAGCCAGAAAATACATTTCTCCTGAACCCTGAAATCCACCCCCTAGGATCACTAACAACTCCATCTTGTCTTTATTGTGGATCAGCTTGTTCTCCCACATCTAGTCCCTTACTGCCTAGAGATGTCAAACTCTGAGTTCCCAGAAAAGGTGAGGTATACCTAAATATTATCAGCATACTAATGACAATCAGCTCTAAACCCCTAAATCATCCTTCCAGATAGTTTCCTGGAAGAAACTAGATGTTAAATAACATGGGAGATAAGACTGAACTTTTCAGGACTCCACAGGATAATTCCCAGAGGAAGTCCCACAGTACCACTTTCTGATAGTTATTGGAGAAGTAGGAATGGAAACACCACACATGGCACCTCCAACCTCCAGCTCCTTCAAGCACCAGCACTAGACTTTGTGTTGCACTAGAACACTATCTAAGAAAATTAAAACCATCACAAGAAGCTAACGAAAAGTTTGAAAAATATTTGAAGAAAAATTGTCTTTTTCAAAAGAAATGAGAATTTTTCTTTGTCCATATTTTTGTAGATCAGATCTAGTAGTCCTACATCCACTGGCGGAAAAATTGGATCCTGCAAATAAACCAACATGTAAGTTAGCAAGGTTTGCATGAAGAAGTAGGTAGGTTCCGTCTCTAGATAAAAGGATTTAGAATTATAGACTTAGAAAGACTGCATCTGATATTTCATTAAACTAAACTGCATTACATTTCATTAAAATAAACTAAAGTGCTGAGCTACACCAATCTTACTCAGTGAAAGGCAACTTCAAATGTTGATATGTGAATTCTTACTGGAGATCTTAATACAGTATGTGTATCTGTCTTGAAGGAAAGAGAAACAGAGAGGATACTTTGTAGTGTATCTGGTTAAATAAACAAAACACATAGCTTTAAAGACCTGCTATGAAATCTAATCAAGACCATCTTAGAGGTAAGGGAAAAGTTGTGTGTTTTAAAATTTTTAAATGTACTTTCATTTATCAATCACACTAATAAAAATGTGTGTCACAGTTAATATCATAAAGGTCAATACAAATATTTTATTTCACTAAAACTAAATTTGGGGACCTAATCTGAACTGAAATTATAATGCAAAGAGGCTGAGTTTAATCCTTCCTTACTCAACACTTCGTTAAAACACTCCCCTATGTTGAGGGGGACAAGTTAATTTTTGCAAAGGGAGGGAATAACAATGGAAAGAAAATGATTATATTTTCTTTCCCATGAATTTTAAGTAAAGAAAAATGCATACAAATCCTTTTGCTGTATTGTAAATGCAATGCTTCAATTGAACCTCAATGATATAAGTAATATACAATATTTATAATATATTTATATACTGCTTCATCTTATTGATTTGGGCCAATATTTTTTTTAAAAAAGCTAAAGTCTTCTTTGAGTGAATGAGTCCTTTGAGTCCTGCTGAATGCCTGCTAATTTCATGGATATACCATATTCTCGTAGTCTTCTTGGCAACAGTATAGAATTGGTGCTACACAGGGAACATTCAATGTGCAAGCAAGTTCTCTTAGCTACAGAATACTTTTGTGAATATGGGCCATCAAAATTGTGACCACACATGCCTCAGAGTGTTGGATTGTATTGAGGAAGAACACAATGAAAGCATGTCAGTGCCAAAATGACAACTGAATTGGATCTTTTATGGCCACTTGGATTTTACATTTATTATTTTTATATTTATATTTAGTAATTGTATATTTATATATTTAGATGTTTTTATACTTATCGCTTTAATGTGTTTCCTGTTGTAAACCACCCAGAGTCCCCCTTTTCTGGGGGAGATGGGCGGTGGCTAAATTTGAAAAATGAAAAATAAAAAAAAGTAGCAGTCATTGGAGAAACAGTATTCAGTGGGGAAACAGCCTTTAAAAAATAATCAGTGTTAAGGGAGTAGCAATGAAAACATGAAAAATATTCACAAAACACTCAATGGGGGAAGTTACAGTCAATGGGACATGAGGAGACAGTGTTGTTCCCAGTCTTTGGGCTGGGAGTGTATCTGTGTAGTTTCTTTTTTCTCCACTCATACAATTCACTATGTGTCTCATACGTATTAATTGACCCAATAACAGGAATACTCCTCTGAGAACTTGAGCACATCAGCTGGCCCCACCCTATAGGGGTGACTCCGCCAAACTCAACCAGATGTATCCTAGGAACGTTTCCAGCAAATCTTTCCCCAAAACATCCAGAAATTCCTCCAGGAGGATTGAGCCCAAGGCATCTTCTATTTGTTTAACTCAGTAGGAATATCTCTACCAAATATGGTGCCAAGGATTTCCCAGGAATACTGCTGCCACGATTTGGTCCCAAGGTATATTAACACTATCTCTCACTCATTCATATGCTCCACTTACCTGGCATAGTTATGCCACAACATGCAAGCTACTGTAAGGGTTAGCTTAGCTTAACCACTGCCATTCTGCTTTTGGAAACTGCTTGCTGCTAGAAATTAGGTAAAAGGGCAAGAAGATTAGATACTGCTCGGCAAGGATTGTTTAACTTACCAGGAGACATGCAGACTGTCTCTGGAGGTCTCTAGGATGCTTACTGCTAGCAATGCAGATTCAGGAACTGAACCCTGTTACTAGGAGGAGAGTTCACAATGCTTTCTTACTGAGCTTTGCAAACCCTATATAAGTACTGAACTTGCTATGTGTGTGTGTGTGGATCTTCCCAGACATTTCACTGCCATGATGTCTGCTTTGATGCCACCCAGCTTTACTTGGCCAAATAAATGCTGTTACTTTAAATCTCCAAGCCTCGACTCAAGGACTGTTATTGGTAACTTCAGGAACTTGGGTAAAACAGTGTAAGCAGGGGCCTTACATTCTGGTGCCTGAACAGGGACTTGAACCCTACTCCTTTGTTCTTTAAGTAAGCTGTATGCATGATGGTTAAGAATCTGACTAAGTTTGCTTTTTACTGTTTTTAACTTAAAGTGGATGTTTCTAAAAGGTCAGATTTTTTCAGCTTGAAGCTTAGCAAATGGTTACAAAATTGAACATCTAAACTTTGGTAAGTGAGTATAAAGTTCAACACCCTAACTTAATGAAAAGGGAAGGGAGGGCAGAGGAAAGCTGGGCAGAGGAAAAATTTCTTAAGATCTCCCTGGTGGGTTCCAGCAGTAAGCTGATGTTACATTCTCACCATCCATTGCAATTTCTTTGTGCTGCATTTGTCTCTTAGAGGCAACATCAGATGGAGGAGTAATACTGGAAAAGTGGGAACCAACAGAATGGAGCTGAAGTCCAGAATCTTCTTAATCCATGTTTCATAGATGATGCTACTTCTCATATCATAGTCCATCTCTCTCATTTGTTTTTTACTCCACTTCTCCATGTATAAGATAACCATGCCCTTTCCCCAACTTCTGCATTTGCATCAGCATCTCATAGCAACTTGCTGCTGGTAAAGAGGTACAAGTTTCTTCTTCAGCATTTTGTATAAACAGCTGCAAAATCTGGAAAAAAAAGTATGAGGAGGAAGGGCAAAGTGGTTCAAAGAGAAGGCCTTACGTTCGCACCTTTGCAGAACAAAATGTTATCTAAGCAAAGTATGAATCAACACTTTTGATCCACCTTCCTTCACTGTATTTCAATAGCATTTAAATGGTATTGAGGAAATAGCAGTGAACAATTCCTGGGAGCTAGGGATGGGATATTATGTGCAGTTTTTAGGGTAGCAACCAAACCCTTTCTTTGTGAAAGAGTGAGTTTTGGATAAATAGGGAGCAGAGGGGACTACTGGTATATATGAGTTTGCTTGAGAAATCAGCAATTTGTCAGAAGAAGGTGGAAAAAAGAAAAGGAGAACACAAAAACTAGATTGTATATAACAGATAGATTGGGGAGAGTAAAGAAAAAGGAGGACCAGTGTACCTTTTCATTGTCCAGTTCTGGTTCTCAGGGACTGTTGATAGATCAAGCCTCCAGAAGTTTGTAGGAGAAAGAGAAGAAAGTTAGGAGATACTTAACTGTTCTATTCATCTGGATCAGCTCAGCATGCTCCTTGGCTTTCTTGATGTCATAGCTCTCCCACCACTGGGGACACAGCCAGTTGAGGGTATGGGCATTGGCATACTTCACCTTTGTTTGATCTTGACCCAGATATCAGGCAAAGCTGGCTTGCTGGTTCTTTCAGTCTGTAAAACACAACTCTATAGAGGCTTCCCCAGGGATGTAGGTTGGTTCTTAGGTCTAAAGAAACAATATACTAGAGGGGGTAAGTTCAGCTACTAGAAGACCCATTATCCTTCCTGGGGCTGTAAGGACAAGACCAACTCAGTAGAGGACCCTGGAGGACTTCTGCCAACTTTGTGGTACATTGGCTGGGCTCAAGTTCAGTCCATTAAAGAAATCTGGCCTCAGATGGCTAAGAGAGATTTCCTTTTGGGATAAGCCAAAGTTTCAAGGGGGCCAAGGGGGAGATCTAAGAGCTAGCCTCCCAGCAACCTGAATGTTTCAGATAGAGATGAAGAGAAAAATTCAAAATGAGGATTTTCTCCTCTTTCTTGTTGGTCTAAATGTAAGGGTTTGTGCCTATGTCTGCCCAATGCGGGATTCTCAGAGGGGCTCCTGACTCATCCATTCATCCGGAGGTAGGATCACTAAAGACTTTCCAGTTTCGATTGTCCCTAACATGTGCTATCCTCTTCCTCTTGCATTCAAGATAATTGGCATTGATGAGATGTGTAATCCAATCAGCCTTTCAAAAGAATGCCTATGTGCTGAATGCTCCATCTCTCCATATGGTGGATCTGATTCTATTTAGCTTTTTGAGAGCAGCCAAAATCATCTTGAGAATATATAATCCCTGGTAAATAACCCACCAGGTTTTGAAAGAAGGGGGTAAGGAAAATCCCCCACCCGCTTCTCTCAAGCGCCACTTTGGCCCAAGTATAAATTATAGGGAGTATTCATCAATCAAGAATGCACAGAAATGTTTATCATTCCTTTTTTCATAATTTATCTCTGCAGGCTGATAAAAAAAACATTATTACGATAAAATGAATATTGGAAAAGAAAGGTGGAGCAAAGCAGAAAGCCGACAGGCAAGTAGTGAAACAGGTTAATTTAGCAAGAACTATTTCTTACCAAAGGTCCTCCAAATCAAATCCAGGAATGAGAGAAGAGAACAAAACGAGAATGCAAAGCTAAAGAAAGAAAGCCAGAAGGTGAGGTAAAATGCTTGCTTTTAAAACCTGAAGCAGATGGAGCTCAGATGCATTTTTCAAACTGAAGAGAAAAGTCCCCAGCCTGCATCAAAGGAAGAGAAATGTGTTGTGTTCTGTGATAAAAATGTAATTGCTCACTTCTCCAAAATGCGTTAAATACCCCAAATGTCAACTTTTATGCTTGTTCGTGCCTTTTGTTTAACTAAAAGTAATTATGTTTGCATCAGATTAAGCCCTGGATTTTATTCTTCTACTTTCCCCCATCTCTCCTTCAAGTACCATTTGGACCACTTGGATTATGTAGTGTGCGTGGATGGATTTTTTTTACATACAGTTTAAATTAGTGAAAGCTAAAAGTGCCGGTTAGATAGCTCTGGCAATGACACATTCCCCCCCCCCCCCTAATTAAAAGGTTGGGCAAATAAATGCTAGGCAATAACAAGACATTTGGCCTGAATGCTGTATACCACTCCTTTTCATTTCTCTTATTATTTTCTTTAATTCAATTGTAAAGTGCCTTTCCCTTGATAGCTTACAGAGTAAAACCCTTATTAAATGTATGCAATTTCAAATAAAAGCAGTTTCCATAAAATGCAGTTTAAGGATTTATCTACAGTACCCAATATTAAAACATTCAGTTAAAAGCCAGGGAGATCATATGCATATTAAAAAGCAGCCACTTGTGGGGTAGCTGTAGGTCTCATGGCAAAGAACAGAATAGCAGCTATCACAAGGAAGTCCTCATTTCTAGGACCTTCTGTTCTTATTGATCATGGTGGCAAATGAATATGTTGTCCCTCTGAAGCTTATTTTAAAACATGAACAGATCCATATGGATGTAAGGGGTTCTTCAGATAACCCAGACCCCTAATCATTTAGGATTTTAATCAGCACTTTGAACTATGTCCTCAGAAATGCACTCATAATTGTGCAGTTGGTACAGCATTTGTACAATACAATCTTTAGATATAGTTTCTATAAGACCCAGATTACTAAATTTGAAATTTTAGAGCTACCTACAAGAGCAACTCACATAGAATGCACTAGAATAGTGTGGTCTGGATTTAACCAGTGCATTCATGAGACCTGTTCTATTTTGCTAAGATAGAGTTGCACTTGATATATTATTTATTCATTTACATTCTGATTTTCCGTTCAAGTACTCAAATGACCATGACTATTAGCTGAACTTTTTTCAAGCCACCCATATTACCAAACAACTATGCTTCTCCTGATAGCATTGAATCCAGGAGGACTCTGCTCTTGGTTCTTTAGGGGAAATGGAATCTTGTCCAATGCCAGATTAATCCCACATCCAGATTAGCAGATTTTTTAAAACCCGAAATATTTTGGCTTGTTTGGATTAAACTGTTGCTTTATTTATTATTAGCAATCAGAAAACTGTCTCCTAGCATCCATTTAGAAGTGCCACCATCTTTTGAATGGGTTCTTAGAGGGAAAAAAAAAAGAAATGGATTAATATATTCCCTGCATACTGTCATGCAACCTAGACTGCTAGAGGACCCATTCCAGTAGTTTTACATAGATATTAAATAGCCTGGAAGATTAAAAAAGAACCTTATGTATTTCACAGATAAAAAATCATGGAACAGAAATCCCTTAATACCACAAGCTGAGACTGACAAATCAACTTAAGACCTTTCCCAGCAAATACAACTTAGCTAAGCAATCTAAAGAATACCATAGTTGATACTGAATATTTGCCCAAGCTTTCTATGGCTTGAAATTGGGTTTGAAGTCAATCTGAAATAAAATTGATCCAAATTTCCGAATTATCAGCATCCCCACCATCTGGATTTCAGGATTGATATAAACATTGTAGATAAGGGGTGATATCTGCATTTTGCTTTTTCAGGAAGAACCAAGATGCTGCTTCTTAAATGCAGCAACCCATCAGAGATTCAGATGGCTCCAACCCTGTTAGCTTTTTTTAAGGCACTGAAAACCTGGCTGTTTCCCCAGGTATTTAGATCATGTGGTTAGATGAGCTCTTCGTTGGTGATGTGCTTTTATTTTTTTCTGTGAGTGGGGTTACTGTTTGTCCTTGGGTGCCTGGGGTTATATGTTGTGGGGGTCTTAATCATGTGAGTGTTTAATTATACAAACAAACAAAAGCAATTAGTACCACCACCCCATGCCACAAGGGAAGTTATTGCAATCCAGACTCCCAGCCCAAGTGGGCAAGGGACTACATGGCATGCTTTGGCCTTCAAAGAATCAGATTCACAAGTTCAGGTTGGGCCAGCTAAAACATACCTACAACAATAGAGCGGATGACAATTGTAGCTTTTTCTGACTCCATTACAAATGTATCATATACTTACAGTTGTGGTATTTTAATCATTAAGCAGTACAAATTGGTCACAGCAAGATGAGAGTGTGTTCTGTCTTCAAATCTACATTTAGTAGGTCCTTCACTATTCAGAATTGCTCTGCTGGTTGACATTATGCTGATATAATAATGGTGGGTAAGATACTTCTCCACACACTTCCCACTGTGTTCAGTCATATTAACTACGACTACATTTGCATGCCACTTTTAACAGGGTCAAGAGCAGAGTGTCATAGGAACACCTAATCCCAGTCAACTACTGTTTTATTTGGGGTTAAAGTAGCTACTCATGATCAGCCATGTTGTGAACACCATAACCTTGTCAAGTGGGGCAACTTGTCAGTACCCCCAAACAGTTGAGGCTATAGAACAGTTGAAAAGGCTGACTTCCCTACTATAAAATTCACTGTCGGAGTCCTGACAGCCACTGAACATGGCTTCCTGATTGGCTTCAGGGGCCAAGCAAGCCACTTACATCCTGTGGGCTATTATTCTTTAGCATTTACAACTAGCCATGCCCCAAATGGAAAGAAACATCCAGAAGACCTTCTTACCCCTTAACAACTGTCCCCACAAGATTCCAAATGTAAACAAAAAATGGGGTTTAGTCTGAAGTCAAACTGCCACAGCTCAGGAGACATTCAGCAGATGTCCTTTGGGGTCCATCTCAGTAGTGTAAATGCCAGAAATCCTGGGAAACAATGCTATTTCCTATCCACACCTTGCAATGGACACAAAGGGAGGAGCACAGTTGTATACACATACTGTATGGGCCCCATGAAGATGAAACAAGGGAGACATCCAGCTGCTTCAGCCATCCATTTCCAAAAGACATCTCCTTTCCCTTACCTATGGAATACATAGTTCCATCTGACCAGCTATCCAGGCAGAATGGAGCCCCACTAATGCAGAGACATAGCATCTATGCATAGTCCTGATGTCTCAATCTTCCCATGTTTTTGATCCCATTCTAAACAGATGGCTAATTTGTGGAGAATGTTGCTGTATGAGGTCATAACATTTCCCATCTTCTTCCTACCCCTCATATTACATTCTGTGGAATGTTATATAAAAAAGAGAATGACTCCCATGTATCTGCATTAGTATTGTTGTGAGATGAATTTGTACCACTCATTCACTCCTTCAATACAACCTGAACCTTTCTGAAAATTGATATGGCAGGCTTCTCCCTAACAGCTTAAGGTTTGATGGCAAGGTGGAGAAGAAGGAGCAGGTAGGCAGAGTCAGTGAAAATTGCAAGTTTTTATATGAATTGGGGCTTGGAACATTGCTGAATTTTCTTTTTTTCTCCCATTTTCTTCTGTACCTATTATTGTCTGCCAAGACAAAAAGATGGAGGCTAGTGATGTAGTGAACTTTGCTAGTAGGGCCCCTTGGCTATTAGTACTTCCTGGGAGAAAATTGCTAGGGATTCTGTACCCCCAGAATAGTGCCTCTTGCTCCAATTAGTACAATTGTGTGGTGCCAGAACCATTGCTATGGAGATTTGACTAGGTTTGGGGATGACTAGGTTAATTGTGTTGTGTGGACATGGTCTGTGAGTTTCCCCCTACTTGCATTCTTATCACAGAGCTAGTTTTTCAGAATGAAAAAGAAATGACCCAGCCCTGCAATTTCATCACAGTTGTTTGGGAATGATCATATCAATGGTCCCAGTTATCAATTATTTTTGAATGGTAGAAAGTACTTGGCTAGACTGCTAGCTTAAAGTGCAGGAACACTCCTTTGAGAATAAGAAACCATTTGTTTTCATCAGTCTCTAGGGGAAAACCATATAAACTGGTCCCTCATTCTTGCAGTAGTTACAGTTAGCTTCAGGTTACAACTGGAGCTGGTAATTGTCTGTCCCCTGTTCTAATCATGTCCCTGTTCTGTTGCAGAACTCCAAGCTCAAAGCAGGCCTTGCCATATATGTTGAGATCAACATAATTTTAATAAACCTATGGTTTTCATGAAGACTATGAAATACAGAATTGGCCAACAAGGCAACTACTGTGAATATCTGCATCTTGCAAGATGGTCACCCTTAAATCCTTCAGTACCACTCTAACTCTACCTCCATTAACTTGGAAGACTGTGTGCAAAATTCCTACAATGTCTCCAATACACAGTAGAGATGCAGGCATTTTTAACTGGTGCTTAGCAAAGGGCATGCTGTGGACCAAAACTATTGGCATTCCTGCCCCTTAAGTCAGGCATATTGCACCCAATTATCTCAAAGACATGATGCAACCCTTTTCCTTCAATAAAAAAGAAAAAGGACATCACCCCTCATGCTTACAGAAACTTAGTGTGAAGTAACCAGAAAGACCATACAGAATATACAGTAGATTGTGGACATAATTAGACATTTTCAGGCTTGCACTTTGCTCATAAAGCTCCTGTCATTTCTTTCATTGGTGACTGCTTTCCTGTTTGGACACTTGATTGCTAAGTTATTTGAAAGGTCATTGCTTATTATACATTGGCCACCAGTGTTAAATAAACTTGAATTGCTCTAGATTTCTGCTGGATTAGTAAAAGTAACCCTAAGGCTAAAGGCCCTATATCCCATTACCCTTTTGCAACCAGTCCCTCAGCTGTTAGTCTTTTAAAGAAAAAACATTTTGGAACCCAAAGTATTTTATGATCTTATTAGATATGTATCTTCATTAGCTAGAGCACTGCAGTTAATGGAAGTGCTTCTGTTAGAACTGTGTGGGGCAGTCTGGATTGTTCCTGACAAAGAGCTTCACACCATAGAGATGGACACTGTTCTCTTCATTGAGGCAAAGCAATTTGCCATGGCAAGATGTTTTGTGTTACCTTGCAGTATCAACCAGTACTTACACTGGAAGAGACTTTGCACACAAGCTGCACGTTCACAAAAGCCTCAACCAGTTATTGGAGCTGCCAGAAGACAGAGTAGAGCAGCAAACTGATGCAGCTGCTTCACTTTGCTCTTCAGAGGGAGGTGGCCCTGCTACATCTCAAGGCAGGGATGAGGGGGAACTTTGCTCTGGCCATCAGTGAGAAACTCAGGGCCTTCATTTATGTAGTGCCCCTTTGAAGATTTGCATAGTCCTAGTTTGTGTTCTAGTTTGTGTTCCCGTAGTAACCTATGGCTGCGAGAGCTGGACCGTAAGGAAGGCTGAGCGAAGGAAGATAGATGCTTTTGAACTGTGGTGTTGGAGGAAAATTCTGAGAGTGCCTTGGACTGCAAGAAGATCCATACTCCAGGAAATAAAGCCAGACTGCTCACTTGAGGGAATGATATTAAAGGCAAACCTGAAGTACTTTGGCCACATAATGAGAAGACAGGATACCCTGGAGAAGAAGCTGATGCTAGGGAAAGTGGAAGGCAAAAGGAAGAGGGGCCGACGAAGGGCAAGATGGATGGATGATATTCTGGAGGTGACAGACTCAACCATGGGGGAGCTGGGGATGGTGACGGCTGACAGGAAGCTCTGGCGTGGGCTGGTCCATGAAGTCACGAAGAGTCGGAAGCAACTGAACGAACAAACAACAAAAGTTTGTGTTCTGGCCTTGTTCACTGTTTCACTAAGAATATTACTTGTGTGGCTATTTCCTTTTAGTTAAAATTGAATAGAACGGCCCTCCGAAGCAATGCTTTTGTACCATTTATGAAAAGCAGCTCCATAAGCTATACTCCCACTATATCAGCAGTCTTCGAAGCTGAGATGATTTTTTTTCTGGCTTTGGTATGGTAGAGTTGAAACTATCTCAAAGCTTTTCCTCCCTCCCTCCCTCCCTCCCTTCCATATGAAACCGACATGAGTTTTGTTTGTTTATGACTAGAGACCATGCAAGATACCAGACTTGGGTGAGAAAAAAATGGTTTTGGTTTAATTTCAGCATTTTCAATTTTCACAAGTGAAGGCAACATGTATCATCTTCAAACTGTTTCTGAGGATCTGAGGGGCTAAAAAGGCAATGAGGTGGAAATTCTTGAATGCATCCATTTCGGCTGAACAGTGAGTGTTGTGCTTTTATTGTTGACTCAAATCAGGAAATCACATTATACTCCATCCCTTATCCCCCATAATGATTAATCTTTTCTGCTAAGAAGCTGAAATATCAAAACTGCCTGATTGCTATACAGGCCTGTATTTAAATTTCTCATGAGCTTTGGGAACAAGAAGTTTACCCAGATATTAAGTTCTTCTACGTTACCCAAGAGCCCAAAATGTGGCACATTCACAAGTGAAATGTGATTCAGATATTATGACTGCTTCAGTCTGTGTTGGAAAGCATGCAAATAGGACATTTTTTATATTTTACAGTAACACATGAGGACACAGATTTTACTTTGTAATGGAGAAAAACATTTGAGCACAGTGCAGGCAAAACCACATGGGGGAAGCCAACCATCTTTAGTAGGTGAACATTTCATTTCCATAACCTATCTTTGATTGAGCCTGGCCTATGGGGAAAACATGTTCAGTATCAATGAGCAATGAATAACTTTGCCTACTGAATAAAATAAAGTGTCTGGCTTTTGCATAAACATGATGGTTATGACAGGGCAGGGTTGATAAACGTATTGCTAAATTCAAAAGCATAACAGGCCAATGCTTCCTTCCTTCATTGTTTTAACGGCTGCAAAAGTGCCTTGAAACTCAGGGGTTGAATGTGTATGTTAATGATCCTTATTCTAAAGAAGGGATCCAAGCTGGATTACTAGCTCCATAAAGAGTTAACATTCATACATTCAGATTGAAAAGCCTGATTTTTTCAGTTGGTTTATTTATAAAACAGGACACATGTTTTTCTTTCTAGGAGGTCACCTTCTTGAATTCCCATGAGGACTCATTAGCAAGCAAACAACTCTGAAAGTCATTTACCACAATGAGAAAACATATATTGTTTGCTAAGGCCAAACATTCAACTCTTTTCACTAAACTTCTTTTAAAATACAACTCTGGTTTATTTACTGGGGGCGTGGTGGCTCAGTGGGTAAGATGCCAGGCTTGTCGATCGGAAGATCGCAAGTTCGGAGGTTCGAATCCCTAGCCCTGCATGCGGAGTGAGCTCCCGCACTCGCCCCAGCTCTTGCCAACCTAGCAATTCGAAAGCATGCAAATGCAAGTAGATGAATAGGTACCACTTCGGTGGGTAGGTAACAGCGTTCCGCGCGCGTCATGCGGCCACATGACCGTGGAAGCGTCTTTGGACAACGCTGGCTCTTTGGCTAACAAACGGAGATGAGCACCGGCCCCTAGAGTCGGACACGACTGCACAAATGTGCGGGGGGAACCTTTACCTTTTTTACTGGTTTATTTATAATTTAAGAATATTCAGTTCTTAAATTAAATTCAGTTCAGATGAGACTTGCTGACTTTTTTTCCATATGTAACTGTCAATACTAGAGGTATATTGTTGTGTACTCAGAAACCCATTCATGTTCATTTACATTTTGGAATAAGTTATGGACGTATATTTCTTAATAGGATGAGTTTTAGAGTTGAAGGAATATGAACCCTCCATAACAAGCTTAAATCAGTCACTAACCCAGTTATAGATCGTTATTGTGGGTCTGGCAACACAGAGTCACACTAACAAGTTCAAGAGTCACCTGTTTGGGTAATACAGAATCCTCATCCATTTTCTCCAGTTCTTGCCATGAACCCTTGTACCAGGAGTAAAGTTTCATGATATCAATGACCTCTTCATCATGGTTCACAGGAGAAATAGTGGATGTGGATTGGCCATTGCACCCATTCTGTGTTTGGGAAGCATGTTCTGCAGTGCCAGTCCTGGAAATGAGGTTTGGAATGGAACATCTTGTCAGCCACTCTTTCTTCCTTGGAGAACCAAATGGATGCTCATGGACCCACAGTTGACTTAACTTTGGGGTTTACACAAAGCATCTGATTGCAGAACAGTAATTTCAAATGGTCCATGTATAATTTTGCCTTACAATGACCTTTCTCTTGTGGTAGTATTGATTACCACAAGAGAAGGGTTAGCCAGTCACACAGCATGTTGGACCCTTGTGTTAACCACTACATTATCTTTTGATCTTTAATCACATTGGACTTTCTCATTTTGATAAAGAGATAACTTTGAAGGCTGCTGGAGAAGTGGGAGAAGAAATCTGACATTATAATTTCCTCTCTGAGATGAAGCTCCTTCTACTATCTTTGGCCTCAGTCAGAGAAGTATAACTAATTCTAAAGTCTCTGGAATGCTGCCTTAGGGGTATATGATAGTATCCATGAAAAAGTCTTCCTTTTTAGAATGACAATATGGGCAACTTTGCTTGCAATGTGGGAAAAAATGATTAAATTCATACTCTGAGACAGATCACTGGATAATGACTGTCAATGCTAAACCCAAAATATTAAGAACCATAAGAAAAAGAGAAGTGTACTAAGTGATTTTTCTTGGGTCACATTGTTCTTGAGACCCCCCTTTTTTATGGTGCTTTGGATGGGCCTGTTCCCCCTAACTTCAGTAAGGCTTCTGGGACTGAACTGGAGATGGCTACTTGCAGGTGGTGATTGTTATATGAGATATTTTTTTCATGGTACTTTTGGAAATTGTTTATTAATATTGTTTTTGTGTGTTGTTTAAACCTTTGTTACAAAAATGGAATGTTTGCCTCTTAGAGTTGGCTAAGATTAAAGTGGCCTGAAGCCTAAGTAGTAAATAATACAGTAGTTTATCTGCAATGGTGTATGTGATCACTTGGAGGTTAGTGCAGATAGAGTTGAGCATTTATGAAGCCAATCATCTCCAACATTGTAGCTCCACTTTGCATTGGTTACTTTGCATTATGAATTTTCCAAACATCTTTGTGTGTATAAAAATTAATTTGGAGTAATCTAGGCACTATAAAATTTAAGAAATACAAAATAAAAGGGAAAGCACTAAAACACTGAATCACAATGTTGCTATTTACTACATCTGCAGGTGGAATTGTGAAAAAGCAGAAGCAGAAGCTGAATCTAGGAGTAGTCCACTGTGCAGAAATCAAATTCCACTACATAGTTGGAAAAATATTTGATGTATTATCTATTGACTTATTTTATCTGTTTCGTTTTATGCCAAACTTTTAATTATATTCTGGGTCTTTTGTCTGTAATAAACATTAAACTGATTTTTTTGATACCCCCACCAAAAAGAAGTCTTAGCGGCCTCAAGTTGGCTATTATGCAGAACAAAGAGGGGCACGTTTATTATCATCATTGTGCAAAGACCTAGGTCTCTTGAGAAATTTATAATGCTGAAAAAGGTGGAAAGAAAAGTAAGAGGAGGATGACCAACAACAAGGTGAATGGGCTTGATTACAGTGGCAATGGGTCCATTGTTGGGAGACCTGAAGGGCCATATTGGAATCAGATCATCCTGGAAAAGGTTTACCTATGTGGTTAATAAGAGTTCATGCCTACTTGATAGCAAATCATCATCATCATCATTATCTATAAAATGGCCAAATTTAAGAAGATTAAAGGAAGCAATATAAAATGTAAATGGAAGACAACCTATTTGCAAGTGAGCATGAGAAAGCAGGAAAGCCAGCTTGGGAATCAGAATCTGACACTGCTGGAGAAAGAATTCTATACTATAGTCTGTCTTGATTAACAGCTGTTAGGTAAAAGGGCAAAAATGAGAAGCAGGTTGTCACGTATGACCCCCACCTGGGTATCATCCGTGACATGGCGCCAGCCAAGAGACATGCAGCAACCAAACAATGGCAAGCAATAGCTGGCAGACAGATAGAAAGAAGGAAATGTGGATTCAGGTCCTTGGACCTTCAAACGACACCGCAAAAGTGTCAGACAGGGAGGGGGGAGAATAGAATGTGTATATATACTAATCCTTTGTAAAACTCAATTCACTTGTAGCACTGAAGTGCTTGGAGACACTGATACAATAAAGATTCCTAACTATTTCAAGGTATCTCGTGGGTGGAGTGCTGATTGTAATCCAAGACCATCACACAGGTAGAGGAAAAGAAAATGCTGTCATTGTAGATGTCCTCCCTATGTAATTGCTGACATTACTGAATAGTAGTTCCTGAACCTCAGATTATTCGCAAGTTGGAATAACTGATATTTCATCTTTCTGTCCTCGAGTAATATATTTGTACTTAATAATTATATAATGAACCACAAACCGAAGTTCACTGTATCTTTGTGGCACAAACATCCTCCTGACAAGCGAGCCTGCTGTTCAATAAATTATGGCACGTCCTTTAATATACATTGGGCACTCCAAAACAAGGTGTATGAGAGCTAAACCAGAGTAATGGAGTAAACAAAGATAATTTCACTTTCCTGACATGTTCCCATTACTCACTCATGCAGATTGTAATTTTTTCAGTGCATAATTGCAGTCTTTGAAAATAGGGATAATTGCAAGACAGATAACTGGGATCAAGATCCACATTTTGAAAAGTCATATCTGATTGATGTACTTGACTTGGTGATAAAATTGAGCTCTGTAAAATTTGGGATAATTAACTTGGCTTTTGACTTTAACCATAATATTGGCTCATTCAAAGTTGTTTCATTTTACAGTAGGAGAAAAAAAAAAGTGAATTGAAGTTGTGTGAGGAAAATAGTTAATAAGAATACACAGTGGGAGGATCTGACACATAATTTATTCTGCCAACTTCACAAATTGTATTATTGGACTAAATTGGATCTCATTTTGGCTTCAAGCAATCCTAATTAGTCCACTGTTTTAGGTTATGGTGAAGACTTATTGTGATGGAATGTGTCCCTGAAGTGTGTGTGTGTGATGTGGTGGATTTTGAGGCTGCCGTTGGTTCTCAGGAAGGAGAGAGCACATTCCAAGCAGATAAGAGGTCTCGCAGTCTAGAGAGTCTTGGCAGGGGGTCAAAGAGAGTCAGAGTAGCCCCGCCCTAGACTCTCCTAGGTTATTTCCCCTTAGGTTAGTTAGGAAAGCTTTAGTCAGGCAAGATTGATGTCAGGGGCAACACAAGAACTACAATGAGTCAGTGAATTCCAAGCTCAGTTCTTTATTGCTCTCACCATACAGACAGAATCTTGCAAGACTAAAGCTATCCTAACTAACCTAAGGGGAAATGACCTAGGAGAGTCCAGGGCGGGGCTACTCTGACTCTCTTTGACCTCCTGCCAAGACTCTCTAGACTGCGAGACCTCTTATCTGCTTGGAATGCGCTCTCTCCTGATGATGATGATGATGATGATGATGATGATGTAGAAGTTAGGAAAGGTTTTGCATTAGCTGTTTTTTAGTTTTATAGATAAGGAAAACAGTTATCTGAAGCTTTGCTGTGGAGGAATACAAATTAGGCTGCCTTATACAGCATGGGCTGCAAAAATCCACAAGACCACTAGATGGGAGCAAAAAGATAGATGTTTATATTACTTCCCTGCCATCTGGATTTTTGCAGTCCAGATCTGATAAGGATGTAAGGCTTTATTTTAAAGTGTAGTTGGAGTTCTAGATCACATAATGAGGGATTCCATTGTTGCAGTACTTTCAAAAGTCACTTAGAAGACAGACCTAATTAGTATTTCTGTTTTTACACTGTAGAGCAATCAGGTGGTGCTAGAAAGTCTTTCCTGGACTTCTTCTATAAATTGCTCACAAACCTGTCCTCTTTGCCTAGTCTGCCATATTGACAGAGGGTTCTCTTTTGATGGAATTTCTACTGCTTTGAATCTATTCAGACATTTTAATGTCAAACCCAATGATTCCCAATTTGTGGTCGAGGGTTACTGGTTTTCCATGAAGTCACCAAAAATGGTTGTTGATTTGGATCCCAAATTAAGGTTGTTTTTTTTTTGTAATCGTCAAAATCTTGTGAGATTCCCAAATCTTATAAGTTTTTGGCTTTCTTGTCTAAAATCTCACAAAATTTCAGATGGGAACACTAAAAGCTCATGAGATCTGGCAATCTTGCCTGGTTTCCACCATTTTCATGATCTTTTATAAATTTTTGGAATCTGTGAAAGAATTATGAGGGGAAGAAATGTCTAAATTGCAGTTGCCTAAGGCTGCCTTCACCTTTTAGCTGCAAAAAAGCTCACACTTCAAGATAATAATAATTTAATAATTATTACATTTATATGCCACCCAATTCCCAGAAACACTGGGCAGTTTACAAATTGTTAAAAACATTTTAAAACAAGGTAACAAAAAAGAAAGAATAAAGATGTCAGAAATGGCAAAATTGGATGGGAACAACAAAAAAGGTAGGTATGAAATATCCTATGTATATTCTGTTCTGGAGCAGTAGTGTCCATGGAGCAATCATAAAAGCAAGATGGTGGTTGCAGCAGGGTGATTGAAACCCCACCCCTTTTGTACATGCATTGACATCATGCCCACATACAAAGGGGCGCTGCTTTGATTTTTTTTAACCTCCTGTGGATACCACTATGAGGAAATGTATTCTGTTGCATGGTAGATCCTATAATTGAATTGTAAACATTGCCTTATCTATGAAAATAAAAATACAATGCTTGGGCCACCCATCTCACTGTCTTCCCACATTTTTATTTCCCTGCTGTGTGTGCCATGTTGGGAAAAAAAAATTGGATTAGCAATTTTGTGTGCCAGCAGGTTTCTGCTCAAGAAGGTTTATGATTAATTTTGTATAAACATTTGGAGAGTAATAGATGTTTTGAAGTATTGTTTTTCACAGGTAGACACGTTGTTTTGTTTCATTTAATTGAGTATCAATAAATAGCTCCTTTTTTAAAAAACAGAACATCTTTCACCTGTCACCTACCAAACATTCATTAAGGAATAGCTTTATTTATTTTTTTCTCATTGACAGGATAAAGAATTAGTGTTTTTGTTGATATCTTAAATCAAAGAACGTGAAACGTATGCGTCATAATGCATTTTTTTCTCCCTTTGGAAAAGTGTACACATCAGTCCTTAAATTATGCACCAGTGAGTTCAATCTTGGAAATGTTTAAATAAATACGCTTAGGGCTGTACCTTTAGAAACCTTTGGAATTAATGTTATGTGTGAGTGAACTAACAGCATGGTAATATACATAAGAATAATTACCCTTGTCTTGATATTCTTTTAAATATTTATAAATGGTTCATATAATTTTACCAAATATAGGTTAAATAATTGTATCTAATTCTTTCAGATTTCCTTCATGTTTTGTTTTCAAGGCCCTTTTCCTATCTTTAAAATGATTTCTTTCTTTTTCCTAGACTCTTTATGTTGTAATATGCTCCATTAACCACACTCATTCGAATGGTTATGAAAAACACATCTAAGGATACTTTTAGTAAAACTCTTATCACAATTTAGGCTTCAGTTAGGTTCTATTGCTTAACTCTGAAAAAGCATGTATAGGATATAGGCTTGAATTAAGGTGCTATCTATCTGTCTTTGAGTCAGCATAACGTTATATTGGAGTGCAATTTGTTGCCATCCATATACTGCTTCTATAGTCTGTGCTCTAACTCACTGCCAAATGGTGCTGGTTCTGATTTTATGTGTGCAACATGAGATAAGGAAAACAGTTGGCTGGCTCCTGCAGCCTTGCTGCCCTTTCCTTTCTGCATGGCACCAACTGGCAGAAAAGAATCCTACCCACCATGGCACTGGAGTAGAAATGGGCTGGGCTGACTGCAGCACTTTGTCATCTTTAGTCTCCTTGCTATGCCCCTCTTCCCATAACCAATTCTGGTATAGTCTGAGCTAAATAAATAAGTAAAGTAGGTAGGTTGGAATCAGAAAGGGAGCTGTGACACAAGAAGGATTTTTTAATTAGGATTAATCTCTTCTCTTCTTTTACTTTTGTTAAGATAGGCAAGGGGTGCTGACTGCAGATTTCTCTGTGCATTTTTGTTAAGCAATGGGAATGGGAGGATTGGTCTTGTCATCTCAGTGTTACATCATTTTATTGTTAGTCTATTTCAAGCCCCAGCAAGTAGTTTTCTTTACATTTCATTTACTGCTCTATCCAGCTCTTTGAGAAGATAACAGCAGAATGACAACAGCCAAGGTTGATGGAGGACCACTGCCATCACCGAGGAGTGCCATTGTGCAGGGTGGCCAAAAGGGCAGAGATGGGGGGGAGATAGGCAGGTGGGGGGAGTTCAAGAGGAGGCAATCTTACTGAGGCTCAGGGCGGGGAGGGACCAAACCAGGAATAGCTTGGATTGGGGTGGGTCCTCACCCAACAACCGGGCAGGATTTGGTTAATGACAGCAATGGGGACATCTCATTTGCATGTTCTGTCAGTTTCAAATTGAACTTGATCATACAATTCATCAACCTCCTCTTCTTCTGCCTCAGTGATTGGAGCATAAACTTGGATGACTGTCATATTGTCTTATTAGACAAAATGTCCTCAAATTTAATTGATATTATTTGGACATGGATTGCCTTATAGCCAAGTACTGTTCTTGTTACACTTCCTAACTATAAAAGCAATGCCACTCCTTCTTTGTTCTTTATGTCCTGAGTAAAAAACACTGTGATCTTCTGATAGAAAGTGTCCAATCCCAGTTCATCTCAATTTGCTGATGCCTAAAATATCAATTTGTAGTAGTTTCATTTCATCTTTCACTGTGTTGAGCTTTCCCATGTTCGTGTTTCTTACATTCCATATTCCCACTATAATTATGTCTTTGCAGCTTTGGATGCCCTTTTCCTGTATGGCAACGTCAGCAGCTAGACACCCTGAAGGCTTTAATCTAGCCACATCATAAGCACAATTAGTCCTTTGAAAGATCCTCCGCTCTTCCTAAGTAGCCTGTTGAGTGCCATCCAACCTGAGGGGCCCGTCATACAGAGTGGATCCAAAGCTATTTCAGGTCAGGAGAAAGGAAGAATTAAGGGAGCGGGAGCTTCCCTGGCATTAAACATGTTAGAAGTTACTTAGATCTAACTTTATGCTGATACTGCATTGATCTTTCTAGGGTGATTGAAGTTTGAATGTGGTGTAACTTGTCTCTTCCCCCTCTGCTCCTTTTTTGGCTTTTCTGCTGAGTTATTTCTCTTCTTTTGGCAGATGTTTGAATGAGCCGGCATGAAGCTCTTTCAACTGGCAGATGCGGTTTTTGTCTTATTCTAATTCCTTCAAATCAGCCCCATTTTAGCTGGGATTACACCAAAAGTCCCAATGAAATAACAGACTTACTTCTGAGTAAATATGCAGTGGATTACAGGCTTATTGGATGCCTGACTAGCCAATACATTTAAAATATGTTTTAAATCAAGT
Organism: Charina bottae; assembly: GCA_023362775.1. Lineage (NCBI taxonomy): Eukaryota > Metazoa > Chordata > Lepidosauria > Squamata > Charinaidae > Charina > Charina bottae. The sequence continues at coordinate 161,072,231 of JALMGJ010000001.1, read as the reverse complement.
TATGGTGTAGCTTGTCCAAAAATACCTTTGAGAATCACATAAATCTCAGAATGTATATAAAACAATTCAAAGGATTTCTTATGCTGCCAGACAGTAGCATTAGTTGAAAGTCAATTCTTTTAGTAGCTCAGACATAGCTTTTCTTACACTTATCTTTCTTACAGCTCTTTTTATCAACTGCCCCTAATCTTATCAGCTTCAGTGAAATCAAGGACTGATTCATGAAATTTGTAGTTTGTTCAGTTTACAGAAATTGAAACAGCAGTACCTCCTGAATGATACTCATGTCAGCCTTTAAAAAAAGTGTGAAAGACATATTTCTGTTGCATACAATATTTGTGTACACTGATACATTTTCCCCAATGAATGGATTATTTATTTATGAGATTTATATGGCACCCTTGGAATCATAAATAACACTCATGGCAGCTTACAGCAAAAAAGATTACAATAGAGACAGACATAAAAATGAAGATGAACAGATAAACTTATGTATGCATTTACTGCAATTATTTATATTTTGCTTTTCATGGTAACAATCCGCCCAAAGTAGTTTTCAAGCAAAATCAGATATCAAAATCAAGCAAATATTAAAATGGTAAATATAAAACTACTGTACAGTAATTCTTATTTAAAAATAGAAGAACAACAATCCTAGGTTCCTTCCTCTAGGCTAGTTGAAGACAATGGCCCTGTTGGGGAGGGGGGGAAAGAAGAGAAGTCCAACTGAAACAGGCTTCAGTTACAAGTATTCAACCCCCCTCCTACAAAGTGGAAAAAATAAAGCAACCCCACCCCACAAATTAAATCACAGAAGAATTCAATTTAAACCTTTTAGAAAAGAATGATATTTCAGCTCTCCTAAAAAAAATTGTAAGAAGGACAAGGGAGGTGGAAGATTGCCATTTAATGCCATGATCCAGAAGGGGCCATGTTCATTTTTGCTGTTCTCTTAAACTGCCATAAAGACAGGAAAGCCAGCAATGCATAATGACAAAGTAATATACAAAGAGTGAATGGGGTTGTCATTTCCTCTTTCATGCAGAAATGGATTGCAGAAAGATACACTGAATGGAGAAACAGTGCCATTTTGAAAATAGGAATCAATAAGCAATACAATCAACTTGATGGCTGAGGTGATGTAATCATATTTATTAATTTTAACCATGTTTATCCTACACTTTAGCCTAGAAAAAGCTTTCTCAATGAGGTTGTGTATGAAATGCATGATTTCTTGCATTTTAACTGGCTTTCTAATTGCAACTCTGTATGTCATATATGGAAGGAACTCTTTTATGTCAGACTGAACTGTGGTTGGATAGAACTAAAACATGTTAGCTGGGGGAGGGGCAAAACAAGTTGGAAGAAGTAAGGGCTGGTTCAGATATGGACAGTCAACATGGTTATAACTATGACTGATAATCGTCCTTGGAAATGAAGACTCTGGGGATCAGTCTAACATCTTTCACCAGAATGAATTTGATTGTAAAGCAAAGGAAGCACACTGGTTGCCTTTCAAAATGTAAAGCATTACAGTATGCAATTCTCTAGTATTAGATTCTAGCAGTGCAACAGATTACAATAATAAAATGACAAAGAAAAATATGCTTTCCATTTTGCAGGCACAAAAGAGGCATCAATCAAATATAATACTGAGAGTAGAAAGAAGCTGGGCCTTTTTTAAAAACATAAAGGCTGGCTGAAAATATATAAAATGCTTTACTCATAACATACTCATGAAAGAACATATGCACCAGGGAGGCACTCTAAATACATTTTCAATAGATAGGGACAAAACAATATAATTCTTTATCAAGGATGACTTCTTTGCAGCAAGGATTAAGCGAACCTTAAGAAATAATCCACTATCAGGTAAACTTGTACAGTTCAAATCTCAAAAATGTCTGTGTTTGAGTGATCAGTACTAACGCTGTATAGCTCTACAAGAAAAGAAATATCTGATTTACACATTTTGATTACTCTGCTGACACTGAAAAATGAAGATAGAATGTTATAGAAGGCTGCTTTACATCAGGTTTGATCCAAAGTGTTCTGTTCAAATGACTGGCAAAAAAATTCAGTGGCATGTCTCTAGAAGCAGCCTTCTCCAAATGTCCTGGGAATGCCACTCCCAGAATTCCCATTGTCCTTGCTATCCCAACAAATCTGGAATGCTGGGGAAGGCTGCTTGGATGTCTCATACAGTATTTTTCCCAGTTTTGCTACTTTGGACTCTTTAAGAATGAAATGAGAATCTGCAATGGCTCAGATGTTACAAGTCCTATCAGCCCTTACTGTTGGAGGGAAGCTGGAAGCTGGAGTTCAGGAGCATCGGAGGGCAACACATTGTCCATTTTTGCCTTAAAGTGGTGATGCCATAGATTGAACCAAAAAGTCATGCATCCAAAGCATAGCATCAAACACAAGCTGTTTCCCAATGTGGAAAATAAGGAAGTATGAAAAACGTCATTGCTCAGAGCATATGCTTTTTGTGCAAGTTGCTCCCGGTTCAATTCCTGGCATCTCTAACTAAAAAGAGTTGATAATATTAGATGGGAAGGACTGCTGTAAAAGAGTCTACACCAGTGTTTCTCAACCTTGACAAGTTTAATCGGTGTGGACTTCAACTCCCAGAATTCCCCAGACAGCATGCTGGCTGGGGAATACTGGAAGTTGAAGTCCACACAGATTAAACTTGTCAAGGTTGAGAAACACTGGTCTACACCTAAAGCAATATTGACCCAGATGAACAAATAGTCTAATCTGGTACTGTATATAGCAACTCCTTATGTTCCTAATCAAGTGGAGAGAGAGAAGAGAGACAAACTTTCGGAGTGCACATGCAAGACTTTTTACAACTCTTTTTCCCGTTCAGGAACTCATCATGGTCATGCAGGTAAAGAGTTTTCAATGCTCAATCACTAGAGTTGCTTCAGGTACTGGAAAGTATTCAAGCACTGGGACATGCCTGCTAACTCTACATTTCACTCAGAGCATATTGTTAGCTTGGCTGATAACATCTCTGACTGATTTTAGACAGCCTTCACTAGAGGGGAAGGGATAAACATGATTCCTTTTCCATTTGTAGCTATATCTTATTTTCTGAATGTTCCAATCTTGTTGTAATTTAATAAGTGTTGATTGGATGCTAATAAGTGTTTAATAAGTGTTGATTGGATGCTAATACTTTGTCCATATAAGTCCATCTATATACTGAAGCAAGCACTATGCATTTGTTTTATATCTCTAGCACAAATATATGGAGAACTTATTATAGCAGTTGGATATTGTTTACCAATATAATATTAAATCAAAATGCATGGCATATGAACATACCTTGAATGAATGCCCCATGTGCATGTCTTCATGTTGCGTGAAAACAGCATTGCTTTGAACTCTAATTACAAATCTCATTAAATATATATATATATATATATATATATATATATATATATATATACACACACACACACACACACACACACACACACACACACATACACGCTCCTTTGAATCAGTTTGGACTCCTGGCGACTGCATGAATAAGTCCCTGCAGTTTTCTTGGCAAGGTTTTTCAGAAGTGGTTTGCCATTGCCTGCTTCCTAGGGCTGAGAGAGAGTGACTGGCCCAAGGTCACCCAGCTGGCTCTGTGCCTAAGGCAAGACTAGAAGTCACGGTCTCCCAGTTTCTAGTCTGGTGCCTTAACCACTACACCAACTTGGCTCCCACCATTAACGAGATAGACATCAGTAACTCCATAAAGTATCACTGTGGTTTGTATTGATGATTGATGTCCAAAGGTTTTCTAACTGCCATCACTGCAAGTTTTCTAAGGCACTTCCTGCACTTCTGAGGAGCTTGCCTTCCACAATTCCAGCTGCCACCCACAATAACATGGTCTGTAATAACATTTTCAGCTCTCAGTACTTTTAGTGAAATTTGAGATGGCAGAGAATTCAGCTAGCTGTTCCTTAGCAATACAGACTCTGAAGAACTGACAGCAGTAAAGGCCACCTTTGTCAATATGCTATAAAGGATATGACTTGGATGAAATATAGGCAGTAGAGGTGCACACTAATAAGGTGACAAACCTCCATTCCAATTGTACATATAGTTGATTGCCCATCTCTGTTTAGGTGGGTGTTAGAATGCCTTAAGAGACACAGAAGCAATCATTGTAACAATACAGACATGGCCCAGAGGAAAGGCACCATATACCTACACCATATTTTTCATAAGAATCCCTCTTGAGAATTTTTTAAAAAAAGTGTATATGTGTGAATAATTTTTCTTGATGGCTTCTTAAACAAAAATACTATAACTCTTAATGAAGAAGGTAGAGAAACTTTAGAACAGGGGTTCTTAATCTGGAGTCCATAGAACCTTTATGGTCTATGGATAGATTTCAGGGGGTCTGTGAACTTGGATGGGAAAAAATAACTTTATTTTCACTAACTCCTAACTAAAATTTACCTTTTCATTCAATCACATATGTAGGCAACAAAATAATTTATGCCCTCTAAACTCCAAAAAATGTTTGCTAACTTCAATAAATCTTACTATCTAAAATTGTTATATCTTAAAGTAGGTATTGTTTTATTGATTTAATGAATTATTAAAGAAGCATGTATAGTGCCATATTACATATTTTACATATTTTTTACAGATTGCTATTTTTAAATATTTTGAAAAGTGTATTAGAGCATAATTAGTTCCCTTTTTAATACAGCCTATAGCTAGTGGGGGGCGCGGTGGCTCAGCGGTTAAGACACCAGGCTTGTCGATCGGAAGGTTGCAAGTTCAGAAGTTTGAATCCCTAGCCGCGCCTGATGGAGTGAGCTCCTGCACTCACCCCAGCTCTTGCCAACCTAGCAATTTGAAAGCATGCAAATGCAAGTAGATAAATAGGTACCACTCCGGTGGGAAGGTAACAGCGTTCCGCATGCGTCATGCCGGCCACATGACTGCAGAAGTGTCTTCGGACAACACTGGCTCTTCAACTAACAAACAGAGATGAGTACCAGCCCCTAGAGTCGGATAAGACTGTGTGGGGGAACCTTTACCTTTATAGCTATGTATGTAATTTTATGCATTTAAATACATTTTTCTGAGATGGGCTCCATAGGTTCACCGGACTCTCTAAAGGGTGCATGGCACAACAAGTTTAAGAACACCTGTCCCAGAAGGTAAGAAATATGTCTGGTTTTATTAAATATTTAAGCCAGGGGTGAGGAGTCCATGGCTCATAGGCTTCATGTGGCTTTTTAAGCTATTTTTTAAACTATTTTAAAAATTCTCTTGGATTTGGACAGGATAACTTATTAACTAGAAGTCTGTCTTGTGAGATCCCAGCGTATAGGAGACTATAAACTAGAACACCAATTCTCAAAAAGTATCAATTGCTTAGTAATAGTTCCAGGTAATTTCCTAAGAATAAAGACCCTCTCATTTGTGTACCCATCAGTTTTGGCAATGCCACATGTATCAGTAAATATACCTATGTCATCTTTTCTGTAAGATGTAATACTCCCTTTCTTTAGATATCCCTGTTTCATTTGCCTTGCTGAAATAAGTCAGCTTAGTTAGAGCTGAGACCACAAACTTCACAAAAAATATCAACTGGCCACATGTTCAGCTTGTTCTTTGTCTTGACATTCGAAGCAATGCCGAAGTCTTAAAAAAGATCAATAGTTTCTCCTCTCCCCAAGCCCATTCCTCATAAGACTGTGACATAACAAAAATATAAATAAGCTTATGAGCTTTTTTTCTTTCTGTTAGAAGAGAGAGGTGATTGGGAAACTTGAAGCTCCCCACTTTTTATAAGCTACACCTTTCAGATCCCAGCTTTATGACTTTGGTAGAGAATAGGTCAGGATAATTTGAAATAGGTTCTAGTGGATTGATCATCATCATCATCATCATCATCATCATCATCATCAACGATTTTCCAAAGGAAGATGAGAAAGCAACCCCTTTTAAAACAACAACAACAGATGGAATTGGATATATTATTAGAAACTGGAAGCTGTAGTCCTGTGAAATTGGAGTAACAGGATTTAGAATGCTGTACTAATCATTTAGTTCTGGCCAGAAGCTAAAATGATTGCTTAATCCTGGACTGATGTGCCTGATATTTCAAAGGCTTAGGAGAAACAAATGCAAGAAGTTTGTAGCATTCAAGGTATTTCTGTCTCCTTCTCCAGATGAAATGAAGCTCTTGAGAACTAAGTGGTGTGGTCACACAGGGATTCAAGCCATGTAACCAGGAGGAAAGAGGAACTTACCGCAGAACAGTTGGCAAATTCTGAGCTGCCTCCAACTGCTCTCATTGGTTTTTTTTTTTTTAATTTTGGTTCTCTGCAGCCCTTGACCAAATCCACCACATTTTCAAAGCCAACATTTCTTTTGCCAGCTTCTCCCTCCTGTACCAAATTTGCTCCTGCTCTGTTCAGATTTTGAAAAGTTATCCTTCTAATGGACAGAGCCTGACCTCTTATACATAATTTCTTTTCTGTATTCTGTTGGGTTGGAAAGAATAAAAAAGTCTTTCTTTCCTCCACTGGCTTGCTTCCAGGCAGAGTCTCCTTGTTAGAAAGTAGGGAACAATGCCCCAGCATTACATCAATGATTTAGAGTAATTGTAGGTGGCTGTGTGCATGTGAACAGATGTAGTTGAATCAATCAGCATTCACCAGGTAGATAATTTCCTCCTGATATTATATCTCCTAAGGACACAATGGGAGAGATATCCTTAAATTTTCTAATTCCTATGTGTTTTCTATAACATATACTGTATCTTTGAACTCCTCAGTTTAGTTAGAGTACTAAATGGCACAAAAAGTTTACAATTGCTTGAGTGGAGACCTAGTTTGAAGTAGATATCTTACTTTTGAGATATATTTTAATCTTAAGATGGTGGATGTAAATAAGACTGTTAAGTTGCAGAGAGTGTACTTTCTGCTCCTATTGCATGAGTGTGCATTTGGTTTAGCTAATTATGAGTATCAGATAATGTGTTAGCTATAGGTGTCATGGTTTGTTTCACATTATTGGTGTTTTGAGAGTGCTAATATGGTTCTGATTGGAACCTTTATCATAGACAATGGATCCTGAATTATATTCAAAATTTTGGCAGTGGTCACTTTTGGGGTTACGTGATTTCCCCCCATCCAAATCTAAGATCTTAGTTTTAGTTGTAGTATTACTTTTAACCTTTTTCTTAGGGCTGTTCTTCAAATCCTCCCCCCTCTCTTATTTAAAATTAATTGTGTATGAGTTTAAGTATAACCTAAAGCATTCATGAATTCATTATTTTAGTGCACATATAAGGTGTTCTATTTGCCTTTTTCTCAGTATTATTTCTTACTTTTAGGTTTTATTGGGGATATAAACTAATTTATACCTTTTTCAGGAAAGCATACCTTAAAGGTGTTTGAATTGTTTCAGTGGAATTTACATTTTTCCTCCTTTCAATTTATCTAATTTCAGATCTGTTTGCATTGGGACAAGCTCCTTAAACTCAAACAAAAACCTCATCATTGAAGACATATTTTCTGACATTAGATTGTATAGCGAATCAGACAATGGAAGACAGCCGGTATACTCCTTCAATAAACTAGTCAGAGAATCAACAGAATATCATGATCCATCACAATTCCTAGCTCCCCTTGACTTGCTCAGTGAGACAGGAGTTGACTTTTTGATTTTACTTTGAAAAAGTTCTCAAAGTTATGACAACCCCTGTTCTGTCTGAGGATGACAACCCTTCACTGAGGTCATTGTAACAGCCAGGCTGCATTTAGTCTCATCAAAATCCATTGTTTTTATAATGGACTATAGCCCCAGAGACCATTCAGACATTTTTTTTTTACCAGATGGCATTTGTTCATCAGGTAAATTTGTCAATTCCTTAAGGGGGAAAAAAATCTGTAATTCTCAGTTGTTTATACATGTAACCCAGAGGGTTGCAGTAAAGTTTAGGAATAAGTAAGGGATTAAAGTCTGGTACAAAGTTAAAAAGTAAGGAAGTTAACTTGGGTGCTAAGGCTCTAGATGCAAAGGTATGTAACCCAGAATCAGAATTGGAGGAAATAGGATTGTCAGTGATGCTAAGGAAAACAAAGGTAGAGATTAAGGGAAGTAATAAGATGCTGGTAGACAGTTGGGAGTCAGGGAAGGGAATCAGAGAGATCTCCAGCAATGGAGAGGTTTTATTGCAAGGAACAGAGAAGGATTAACAAACATTAGGAAAAGCATAAAAAGCTGTGGAGTTGTGGATGCACGTTTTCTTGTTTATTCGTTCAGTCGCTTCCGACTCTTTGTGACTTCATGGACCAGCCCACGCCAGAGCTTCCTGTCAGCCATCACCATCCCCAGCTCCCCCACGGTTGAGTCCGTCACCTCCAGAATATCATCCATCCACCTTGTCCTTGGTCGGCCCCTCTTCCTTTTGCCTTCCTCTTCCTTTTGCCTTCCACTTTCCCTAGCATCAGCTTCTTCTCCAGGGTATCCTGTCTTCTCATTATGTGGCCAAAGTACTTCAGGTTTGCCTTTAACACATGGACTAAAATACACACTGAGGAAGGAGGGAACAGAGAGCAGAAGAAGTTAATCTGATGTTATGGCCAGGCAAAAGTAAATGAAAAGGTTATCTTAGCAAGAGGCAACCTGAGGAGAGACTAATCTTTAAAGAAAGAGAGAAAGCTTACTCATGAATAAGCAAGAGGTAAAAGGGAGAAAGCACAAGGCTTTTTTTCCCTCTGTGGCACTTTGCTTAGCAGGGATTCTACTCCCTGCAACTAACAAGGGGAGAGAGTCAGTTTGGGGGTGAGGGTACAAAGAATTCAGAAACATTCTTTGGCAAGCCACAGGGAGAGAGAGGTGGGCAGTTTCACCCATAAGGAATTGTGGATCAACTGGAGGAGGATTGAGTTTTGAAGAACCAAGAAGAGAAATGGACAGATTTAGACAAGCCAAGATGAATGAGATCCAGCCCAGAAGGAGAGATCAAGCAGTCAGGCAGAGGAGAGAAAGAAAAACTGCTGCTTGAGTCTTTTGCACAGACAAAAGCTATTCCTTTGAACATTTTTGTTGTGAACTGTATTATCCCTTTAAGGAGACTGTTCAATCAGTTGCATATGAAGTGCCAGCTCTGTGCAGCCCTTTCTGTAAGACACAAAGGAGATTCATTCATTGAGTTCAATAGCTTATTGTCTTTAAAGTTGTCTTGTATCTGTATAATAGTGTCTATTTATATGTATGGTTGTTTTTCTAATGCAGGTAGTAAAGTAGTTCTTCATAATCAGAAAAGGATATTTATTGGATGCACCAGGAGAAAGGGATGAATTCATCCATTAGCGCAGAGCTTTCCAAACTGTGTGTTGGGATACAGTGTGTTGGCTGCAGTGTCTGGGTGTGTCGCGGCTACTGCCGCCTCTGAGCCCTGCTAGGATTCCACGCAGGTCCTAGTGCCTGCCTTGTGCCTTGCTGCCTCCAAACCTTCCGTGATTCCGCGCAGGTCCTAGTGCCTGCCTTGTGCCCTGCTGTAAGAGTGTGTCGTGAAATGATGCCCTGCTGTAAGAGTGTGTCGTGAAATTATGCATGTCTAAAAAGTGTGTCACCAACATGAAAAGTTTGGAAAGCTCTGCCTTAGCGCCTTGCCTGCTGGTTGAAAATTTGGCAGCAGACTTTGTTTAAAGAGAATTACAGAGGTACTGGAGAGGTCCCTGCATGGGAGATCTCAGAGACAGCTGGTTCCTCAAACCTAGATCAAGAAGTAAATGGACAACAAGACAAGAAAAGATCTCAGCTGTCTCAATGGGGCTTTCTTGCCAAAGTCAATAAGTCTTCAAGGTTCTTAACTTTTCCTGAATTATGACTCTCTCCCTCCTTAAGGTAAAGTTAAGGTAAAGGTTCCCCCCGCACATTTGTGCAGTCGTGTCCGACTCTAGGGCCTGGTGTTCATCTCCGTTTGTTAGCCAAAGAGCCAGCGTTGTCTGAAGACGCTTCCACAGTCATGTGGCCAGCATGACGCACGTGGAATGCTGTTATCTACCCACCGAAGTGGTACCTATTAATCTACTTGCATTTGCATGCTTTCGAATTTCTAGGTTGGCAAGAGCTGGGGCTTGTGCGGGAGCTCACTCCATCACGTGGGGCTAGGGCAGGGCTTTCCAAAGTATTTCCCGTGGCGACACACCAACCGGCGTTGGTGTGTCGCCGCAGGAAAACCCGGAAGTGCCATCCTTGCGGCAGCGCGCAAAAACCCGGAAACGCTGCTGCCGGTTTTGGGTTTTGCGTGCTGCGGTTGGTGTGTCGCCGTGGGAAAACCTGGAAGCGCTGATGATGATCAGTGCTTCCGGGTTGTGTGGCGACACACCAGACTGTATGTGGCGACATACTTTTGTGTCGCGACACACAGTTTGGAAAGCTCTAGGCTAGGGATTCGAACCTCCGAACTTGCAATCTTCCAATTGACATTGTCCCTCCTTACTTGCTGATTAACAGATTCCAAATGCAAAGCACCTGGACATCCAGATTTGATTTTCAAGCTCATTTACAATTAGCATGATAAAAAAAAATCTCCAAAGGCCAAGTTTAGTGGGAGGATATGATATTAACAGAAGCCACCACAACAACTAATTATATATATAAAAAAGCATATGCTGTTTTTGAGAAACAATACGTTTAATTCTTTCATGAACTTTTGTTCCAAAATAAAGAAGCTGGGTAATACAAATGCAATGTGATGGAAACTGTGATATGTTTTCATGTTGCTAACACTTAAACTGTTCCCATCCATTTTTTAACAAAATAATTGATTTGGAGTCATTTCTGGGAAGCGCTCTGCCATTATAATCTTTGCATTCTGGCAGTCTTTTGTTGGCTTTGTTATGCTGAGAGCACTAGAATACCAAAACTACAAGAAATGGATATCTTTACAAAATTTCAACATAATGTTTGGAATTTAGTTTGGAATTTGGACAGTGAACAAAAATGTTTTTCCTATTCATTTTACAGATTTCTAGATTTAGGGAATGGGTTAGGAAAAAGATTGAAATTACTACTGCCAAACTAATGCCCTTATACAAATCTATGGGGTACGTGTGTGTAGTTAATAAAAATTTCCCTTCTCACCCCTATGGGTGGTATGGGTGGAAATCCAGGAGTAGAGATCCATTGTTTCTAGCTTATATATCCAGCTATGACACAGCTTTTTCCCCAGAAATGTGGCATGCAGGTGAGTTGTTAGCAGAGGGGTTTAAGACAACCACACTGGAAGCTGTGCCTGGTGCAGGTTAGGGGAGGCTTTGCGGGGGTTTAGGTATGTATTTTAACATCTGAATGGATGAATGAATGTTTGTTTATTCAGTCAATGACCAGCAACTTAAAATTAATAAAAATAACAATTAAAATCACACTAATCAATTAAATACAATCATACATAGGTAACTATGGAATAAAACTATAAATATAGACAATTATAATATAATCTATAAAACCCTATTACAATTATTCCCTATTACAATAATGACATGTTTATTTATCTAAACATTAATAGATCTATCATTTTAATAGTATGTTATAAAATATATATCCAATTTTTTTTTAAAAAAATGGCTAAACAAAGTATTAATAAAAATAGAAAAATATACACAATTCGCTACTTCTTTAACCGGTTTTGCCTTATTATCATTGCGGCAGCACAGAATTTTGCTACTGCACGTGTAATAACTGGGTTTGAATCCTGCAGAAGATGGTTCTCATAAAAACTATCAGGTCTCCCTGGACATCTTTCTATTAGGGGATAAATATATGTTGATCTAATATCCCTATAATATTTACATCGCAATAGAACGTGAGTGATGTTTTCAACCTCCTTAGTGCTGCATATACAAATTCTTTCTGCTAAGGGGTTTTTATTATACCTGCCTTGCAGGAGTGCTGATGGAAGGATATTAAATCTAGCTCTAACATATATTAATTAATTCATGTGTACATCTCACCCCTGCGTATACGTTCACAGATAAGACATGTATGGGATAAAATAGATTCCTATGTGGAAGATCTAACAGTGGCATTTCCTGCAGCATATTTAATATTGGCTGGTGATTTTAATGCAAGAATCAGAGCAAACAACAAATCACTTTTTGCCAAATTTCATCACCAACCTTTACCCTCTAAAATGACACCCCCTATTCTATGCCGCTAATCTAAGGACATATATAGTGACTATAGAGGGCTCTGCCTTGTTTGAACTTTCACAAAGCTGAATTTGGTAATTTTAAATGGGTCTACCAGTGATGATTACCCAGCTGAGTATACCCACTGGGCTGGCAGCAAGCCTTCCCTCTTACACTATGCTGGGATCTCCCAGAGTTTAATCCCCTATCTATGCAAGTTTGCAATTGTCAGTCGACCTGAAAGTGACCATTTCCCTCTTACTCTGTCCCTAAAAATCTCTGATAGATTGTTTCTACCTTCTTGCCACTTTGCAGCAGTGGCCGATGACCTTTGTCCTATTCATGCTAAATGGACACCTCAGCAAGCAACAATAGTTACTAACTCCGTAAGTAGGGAACCAGCCAAGTCTCTTCATTTAGCAATAGTGGAGGGTAAGTCAGATGACATACTGGCCAATTTTAACAATTTGACCAAATTATTTCAATCATTGCTAACAGCCCCTCAGTCCTTCACAATTAGGCATGATGTATTCTTACATCATGCCTGGTTCGATCATGAATGTCATGAAGCTCGGAATTCTCTAAACCGCCATTTTAAATTATACAAAGAGAATCCTGACTTTTGTACAATTTCTGAGTTAATGATGTTGAAAAAACATTATAAACAGTTAATCTGTCAAAAAAAACCCAGAATGCTATGAGGGTATCCTGGCAATGCTTGATAGAGGCTGCCAGTGCGAAAAACCCTGCTATCTTCTGGAGGCTGGTAGCCCCCACTTTCTCTAATAATATTTATAGCTCTGCACCATATATACCAGCTAGTACATGGGAACACCATTTTGTCACCCTATATGGTCAAGCAGAGAATTCCCAGGCAGAGTTGGAGCTGGATGTGACCTCCCTCTCCCATTGGCCCCCAGTCTCATGTTCAGAGATCAGAAATATAATTAAACAGTTCAAACCAGGGAAAGCCCCTGGTTCAGATTTTATTATGTATGAAGCAATAAAAAATAATTTGGAATGGTGGACCTCAGTGCTAGCTTCACTTTTCACTGCAATAAACCGTTCAGCCATGATACCAAAGGATTGGGGCTTGGCTATTATAATACCAATATATAAGAAGGGCAAGAGAGATGATCCAGCTAACTACCGCCCAATTAGTTTGTTACGTCAGATCAGCAAAATGTATAGTAAACATCTTCAGGAGAAACTAATTGACTGGCTTGAGTCAGAAGACATTTTGCTGGATGAACAGGCTGGATTTAGAATAGGACAATCAATGTTAGACCATGCTTTGGTGCTGCAACATTTAGTAGAAAAGTATACCCTGGAAAAGACCCTGATGCTGGGAAAGACTGAAGGCAAAAGGAGAAGGGGACGGCAGAGGATGAGATGGTTAAATAGCACCACTGATGTAATGAACATGAATTTGAGTAAACTCCGGGAGGCAGTGGAGGACAGGAAGGCCTGGCGTGCTGTGGTCCATGAGGTCACGAAGAGTTGGACATGACTAAACAACTGAACAACAACAAAAAATACCCATTTATTTACAATCCCTTTATGCAGCATTTATTGACTGTGTCAAAAGCTGACCGACAGTATCTAGAACCAAACTGTGGTACAAACTGAAAAATTCCACAACTGACAAACGCCTACTCCTGCTGCTCATTAAAATACACGAGAACACAAGTTTGAAAGTCAGGTGCAGTAACCAAGGACATGTCACAAAGGAAATACCTGTAAGGAGGGGAGTCAGACAGGGATGCGTATTGGCCCCCGTTTTATTTAACTATTATATAAATTCACTGGTCCCTTATTTAAGTAACTCCACTTTTCATCCCCCCAAATTAGCCCAAAGACATGTCAATTTATTACTATCATCTATTTATTACTAACATCTATGCCGATGATGCAGTAATTCCGTCACTACCCCTATTGGCCTTAAAAGAGCCTTGAGATCACTCATGCATTACTGTACTGAGGAGGAATTAATAATAAATTACACCAAAACTAAGATACTTCCTTTCTCCAAACGTCCGAAATGGAGAAATTGGAACTTAGGTGAGCAACCCATTGAGCAGGTTAAGGTATTTAGATATCTCGGGATAGTGTTCCAAGCTACAGGAAGCAGAAATGCCCACCTGGACTATGTAACTCGGAACTCACAGAGATCTGTATCAGATATACAAGCATATTATTTCACCAGAGGAGCACAGTTTATCCCTGCTGCAATTAAGTTGTTTGCAGCTAAAGCTCGAGCACAACTACTATACGGGGATCAACTGGGACCGTATAACAATATGGTTGCCCTAGAAAGAATTCAAACAATATTTCTAAGAAACATCTTTCAGGTTACCCGCTGTGTTCCAAATGCTGTACTTTGAGGGGAAGCAGGAGTTAGTAAACTTGAATCTAACCTCTGGATAAATATCTTTAGCTATTGGTTAAAATTACATCATAACCCCAGTGGACTGACCCACCTAATATTGGTAGATAATTTTAATTCTTCCTGGAAAACAGCTATTCAAAAGAGACTGAGCCTTTATGGTTTCTCCAGTGATGCCATCTTAGCCTTAGAGCTAGACCAAGCAAGATCACTACTAAGGCAAAGGATCTTAGATATAGAAGGCCAAACAGAAACTGCTACTTTTACCAGTAATATATTTGTCAATAATCAAATTTTACTGCCCAAACCAGCCCCATACCTATATTATATTACAGTTCCCAAATTTAGGAGAGCCCTATCATTAGCCCGACTGAATGCCCTCCCTACAGCTGTTTTAGAGGGGAAATATAAGAAAACCCCATATGAATGATGGGGTATATGCTGGCTTAAAGGAGAAAAACCGAGGCTTGAGAATAAACAGACAAGAATGCAGCTTGTTAGGGCCAACAGTGTTTACTGATAGGCATAAGGCAATAATGCAGATACAATCACATTATCGCAAAAATGAAAAAGATGAATATACAGGATACATCATTGTAAAAGGAAAACAAAACAAACTTATAAGCAGAGTTCTGTGTATTGATCCCAGGGCCAGAGTTCCTGCCATGGCCTATACCCAAAGCCAGGCATAGCTCACTCTGCCCAGTCCACGGGAAGTGAACACGTGAAGAACTACATGACTAAGACACTAGAAATCAAGAAGACATAGAACACCATTTTGCATGGTTGTATATTCAGACCTTCTAGCTTTCTGATTGGCTGGAAGTTAGCTGTTACACACACTAGGCCTCAAAGCACACAGCATGTGCTGCATCTACGCACTGAGTCCCCCCCTTCCTTGCTCAGGGGGGGCTTGAGCAAGGCTTCCCACGGAAGGATATCAGGAGACCTTGTTCCCATGCAATCTAGTCAAAACAATACACACGTGACAGTTGCTATCTTGCACCTGCACTTCACGTCACCATGAGAAGGCTTTTGCTTTGCTTTGTACAGAAATAATTCGCCAGGGCAACACAAGAACTCTAACAATGAAACCCATCTTTGCCCCTGTGATACGGGTGCTGTAGAGACCACGGCCCATGCTCTCTTATACTGTCAGTTTATAGGGACATTCGCCACCAGCTGATTACCCCCCTTTTGCTTAAATTCCCGGGTCATTCTGATAATTTTTACTTGCGTTTTTTGTTAAACAACAAAGACAAAGGTATCTCCTTGATTGTAGCAAAATTCTACTACATTTTATGTAAGCTTTGCTTACAAATGGTTATTAGCAGTCACTGATACTAGGGGATAACTCGGTTTGCCTTATGTATTTGACTGGAAAAAGTTTATATATCTTAATATAAGCTAGCATAGCTTTACATTCTCATAGTGCTCTATAAATTCTAGTAATACTTATGTCCTTTTATAGTTAGCCATCTTAGTAATTCATAGCATTTATTCATTGCAAAACCAATAGTAATTTTATAGGATTCTTCTGCTTTTTAATATCTGCACTCTGTAATTTTACTTTAATAATTTTATTTTTACCTTATTTTATTCTAACAATATGTTTTTTATTTCTATTTCTATTTTAGCATAATTGTTATGTTATTAGTTCTATGCTGGTCTATGACCGAAATAAAGATTGATTGAAAAAAAATACAATACGATCTATAAATGATATGTTTACATACACTGTACACTGATACACTGTGGAACATCTTGCCCCCAGAGTTGAGACAGATCTCCTCCCTCCCGACCTTTAGGAAAGAGCTGAAGACCTGGTTCTGCCGCCTGGCATGCGAAGGAGGAAGGGATAGTTCCTCATGGGGGTGGCTAACTCCTTAACTTTATAATGTCCTTCGTTTTAATTTCATCCATCTGGATTTAGAATTATTTATTATTCTATTTATTGTATAATGATGTTTTATATTTTGTTTTAACCATTTTATTGTAAACCGCCCAGAGTTCCCCATTGGGGGAGATGGGCGGTTATATAAATTTAATTAAATAAAAATAAAAAAATAAAATAAAAATGGCATATGGACAATCACTGATAACCTTGTCCTCTATGCATTTTTCAAAAGTTCTGACTTGGAGAGTGGAAGCATATTAACTTTCCATAAGTTAAGGGTCTTTTCCCTCTGCTGAATTAAAGAGTTGTCTACCCATCTTTAATAAGCAGCAGGGAAGTATTCTGGCATGAATATACTGCTGTAGGCTTTCACAGCTGGTATCAATGAAGCAGTGATGAGTTAGGGAGAGTACAAGCCTTCAATCTAGGATCCATAATCAGTTTGCACTACAGTAACATTTAGTGTGTGGTAGAACCTTCAAGATTCTACTAAACGAGCTTGCTTTCAATCAACTCTCAAGGAACATCTGCCTATGGAACTCCCTGAAAATGTTGAGGAACACTGGATTAAATTGAAGACTTCTATTATTTCAGCCTGTGAACAAACTATCAGATACCAGACTAAGAGACATCAGGACTGGTTTGATGAGAACGATAGTGAGATTGAACATATTATTGACAAGAAAAGGAAAGCCTTCCGGATATGGCAAAAAGATATTAACTGTGCCGTTAAGAAAAAAATCTACGCCAGTGCAAAGGCAGAAGTCCAAAGAAGAAATAGAGAACTTAAGCACATATGGTGGATAAAAAAAGCCCAAGAAACCCAACATTTTGCAGATGCTCATGATGCACGGGGCTTTTCTAATGCCATAAAGGCCATCTATGGACCAACAACAAACTATGGTACAAATCCCTTACGCTCAATAGATGGTGCTAAACTTCTAAAGGACAAAGAGTCCATTGCACTGCGCTGGAAAGAGCATTACTACAATCTCCTTAATCGTCACTCTACTGTGGCTGATGAAGTCTTCTTGCAAATCCCGCAAAAACAAATAAGAGATGAGCTTGCAGTACCCCCTAGTTTGGAGGAAGTCAGTAAAGCCACTAAACAAATGAAAAATAACAAAGCTAGTGGACCTGATGGGATTCCTGCTGAAGTCTTTAAAGAAGGCGGGCCTGAACTTACACAACAACTTAAGTAAGTACAAATCGAATTATAAATAAATATTTATTGTATTAGAGAGTATTTATATATGCTGTTTTAATTGTTGAATTTTAACTGTCGATTTTTGTAAACCGCCCAGAGTTCCCTTGCGAGGAGATGGAGCGGTAAGTACAAATCGAATTATAAATAAATAAACTTCATAAGCTCATCGAAAAAATCTGGATGAGGGAGGAGATTCCAGCAGACTTTAGGGATGCCATAATTATCACTCTCTTTAAAAAGGGTGATAGAACAGACTGTGGAAACTATCGAGGCATCTCCCTTCTAGCTACAGCAGGCAAAATCCTGGCAAAGGTCATCGCAAATCGTCTCCTATCTATATCAGAAGACATCCTCCCTGAAACACAAAATGGCTTCCGCCCTTCCAGGGGAACAGTGGATATGATGTTCACTGTACGACAGCTTCAAGAAAAAATGCAAGGAGCAAAACCGCCCTCTGTACATGGCATTTATTGATCTGACTAAAGCTTTTGATACTGTAAAACGTACTGCTCTCTGGACCATCCTTCTGAAAATCAGATGCCCTGATAAATTTGTGAACATCTTGCGGCTACTCCATGACGACATGATGGCAACAATCCTGGATAACAATGGATCTCAAAGCGATCCATTTAAAGTGGAATCCGGCATTAAACAGGGATGTGTTATTGCTCCAACCTTATTCGCTATCTTCATCGCTATGATTATACACCTTGTTGAAGAGAAACTTCCTACTGGTGTAGAAATTATATATCGAACAGATGGAAAGCTTTTTAATCTTAGTAGGCTGAAAGCAAAAAATAAGGTAATTGCAACTTCTGTTATAGAACTTCAATATGCTGATGATAACGTAGTCTGTGCACACCCCGAGGAAGATCTTCAAACTATCCTAAACATCTTTGCAGAAGCATATGAAAAGCTCAGCCTCTCTATTAACATTAAAAATACCAAAGTGCTTTACCAGCAAGTTCGAACCAATCCCTCCGCAGTGCCATCAATCCATCTTAAAGGTGTTTCACTAGAAAAAGTCGACCACTTTTCTTATCTTGGCAGCCATCTATCTACAAAAGCTGACATCGACGCTGAAATTCA
The DNA here is from genome assembly GCA_023362775.1 of Charina bottae. Classification (NCBI taxonomy): domain Eukaryota; kingdom Metazoa; phylum Chordata; class Lepidosauria; order Squamata; family Charinaidae; genus Charina; species Charina bottae. The sequence continues at coordinate 161,053,470 of JALMGJ010000001.1, read as the reverse complement.
GCATCGCCTGAGCTCTGCGAGTGTAGCTTTCTCCCGAATGAAGCGTAGAGTGTTTGAGGATTGGGACATTCGCAGGGAGACCAAAATGCTTGTTTACAAAGCCATTGTACAACCAACCCTTCTGTACGCCTGTGAAACATGGACCCTATACAAACGCCACCTCCAACTTCTTGAAAGATTCCATGAACGCTGCCTCCAAAAAATTCTGCAAATTACTTGGGAAGATAGGCGGACTAATGTTAGCATATTAGAAGAAGCGAAAACCACCAGCATTGAAACAATGATCATCCAACATCAACTTCACTGGACCGGCCATGTTGTTCGAATGCCTGACCATCGTCTTCCAAAGCAGCTACTTTACTCCCAACTTAAGAATGGAAAATGGAATATTGGTGGACAGCAAAAGAGATTCAAAGACACTCTCAAAGCTAATTTTAAAAAAATGTAATATCAGCATTGAGAACTGGGAAGCCCTAACTCATGAGCGTTTCAATTGGAGGTCAGCCTTTATTAAAGGCGCTATGGACTTTGAAGAAGCATGAGTACAGGGCGAAAGGGAGAAAAGAGCTAAAAGGAAGGCATGTCAAGCAAACCCTCATCATGACCGTCTCCCACCCGGAAACCTATGCCCTCATTGTGGGAGGTTGTGCGGATCCAGAATTGGCCTTTACAGCCACTTACGGATCCACTGTTAAAATTTTACCCTTGGAAGACAATCTTACTCAGCTATGAGTGATCGCCAATGATGATGACAGCTCAGCGGTTTAACCCGTTGAGCTACCACGCCCCTTTATGTATGACCCCAGTATGTTACACTGGTCCTATTTTTTGCCCTAGACTGAATATCTTGGTTTATGTTATTTATGTGTAATTGACAGGATTTGAAGTCACAAAAATAATTTTTGTTACCAAATGGTAGAGCCACCACAAGGGTTGCTATTTCATGTGCCATCCTCTTGCGTGAATGTTGGATTTATATTTACTCCATTTGTGGTCCAACAACATTGTGTAAGTCGCTTTGCTATGGTTGGATCAGTTTCCATTGCAATATGCAATTTGCACAAGAATATTGCTTATTTCTTTCACTTGAATCACACATTTAAAATAAAATAAAATAAAAGTAAAATCCATTTTCAGGCAAGAAAGATATGACAATATGGGCAGTATCTTTTTTTTAATTAAATTTTATTAAGTTTTACAATACATAATAAAATTTAAAGTAGAAAAAGAAATAGAAACAGAAATACAAAATAAGAAAAAGATAAAGAAAAAGTGAAGTCAAGAAATAATAAGCAAAGAAAATATAGAAAATAGATGTCCTCCAATCTATCTTTGAACTTAAAGTACAACAATTGATTTTAAATGTTAGTACTTCATACAGTATACAGGAACTTTTCTTTGTCATATGCCTTTTGATTTCTTTAATCCAATCTTCTAACCTTCATCTTACTGTCTCCCAATAATCCATCTTTGGCTTCCACTCCTTGAAGTAGTAGTTAAATGTTGAATGTTCATTACTACATATTTATATCTTCAATAAAGACCAATTAGTATAACAAATAAAAGCCTTATTTACTTCTAATAAACTACAATATATTCTATTCATATTATGACTCATAACCTAACATGTTATGTAACTTAATACATAATTTAGCAATTCTTATAGTGTTCATACATATATATTTCTATAATTTAATTCTAATATATATATATATCTCCATAAAAAAGGAATTCTTGAATCTCAATTATCCATCTGTAATTTCCATTCCTTGTAGTAGTGTCCATTTAAACTAAATGCATAATCTATCATATCACTTAACCTAATAGCTAATATATCAATTCTTATAATATTCATACAATACATATTGATATATATCATCCTGTAGTAACCATCATTCTAATTCCATCATATCATTATCTTCTCATAAATATATCTCTAAGGAAAACAATATTCTATAATATCAACTTGTGTTTGTATTTAGCATCTTACATTTAGAATATCACTTTTTATATATCCATACAGTTTCTCATAACAATTCAAGTCCATATTTTTTCATTAACCTTTATATCCATACAGTTTCTCATATCTTCTGTTTAGGTTATGCCAAAATCACAATACACTGTGGGAGATTCGCAATATACAGCCTGCTCTTTTCTATATCTCATATAGAATATCAGAGCAACCTTCTCTCCCTTTCCACATATTTCACAACATCCATCCAACTGTGCACCCATATTTTCACTCTGTCTCCACTGCCACAACATATCTATACCAAGATTGTAGTGTAAAGCCTTCAGAATGTTCTTCTGAACTAATATACTCAAAATTTCCTCCTTCTGTTTCTCCTCCACTTGAAAAACATTTTTCCTTTCTGTCTCCGTTTCTGTTCTCTGTTCTTTCTCTCTGTTTTGCAGAGTTACGAACAGTAATTCCAACGACCTTTGAATATTTGAAAAAGCCTCAGTAATCTCTCTTCTGAGCTCCTCAGGTACAAGTTGGAAAGCCATCTTTCCTGTGTCCTTCAAATTAAAACAACAACCCTTCTAGTCAAAACAATAATCTTGTAATCTGTCCATGGAATACTACCAGCAGAATCTATTAAGCAGAACGTTGTTGTTTTTTTTTTTTTTTTTAAAGTCAAAAGAAAAAAGAAAGTTCCAATAATCCAAAATACAGGAGAGAATAATATTTTAAACAGTTTATAGAAGGAGAAATAAAAAATATATTCCAAATGAAGCAAAATCCAACCAGGGAGGATGTAGAAAAAGACGACAAGGAAAAAAACACGTTACCCTGTGTTTTTATTCTTCAAACTGCGAGCTTTCATTCTTCAAGCTGCAAGCTGCTTAATCCAAACAAAGAGTTTCTCAAAAAATGAATAGTCATTTAGTTTATCAAGCGAAGAATTACAGAGTCTCTTAAATCCCTCTAATACAAAAGAGAAGTAAAAAAAAAAAAATGCAGACGTTTCATTATGTTGCAAATATAGAGTCCATCAAACTTCCACCAGAATCAGTTATAGCAAAGAAAGCACAAAGTTAGCCAACATTTTCAACAAAGTCCAAAAAATAGATCTTAGATTTCAAAAATATTTTAATCTAAAAAAAACATTCCTAAAGTGATCTAAAAGCGGCTGGGCGCTCTTGTGTCTCTTCAAAGAGACTTGTTTCCCCTGCGAGAGCCTGATATATCTCGGCCATTGCCTTGCACTTACCCTGTTCCTTCCGCGGTGGAAAACTACAGAAAAAACAAGGGTAGGCAATCCCAATGGCCCCACGAGTAATCTTCTGGTCTCCCCTTCTCCAGGGGAAAAAAAACTTCAGTGGACCACAACTTCTGCAATCCACGCAAGCAAGGGAAATTCAGTCAGTTCTGAGAAATCTGACTGGTCGAGCTGGCAGCCAAGCCTGGAGTCACAATATGGGCAGTATCTGAAAATATGTTAGTTGCTCCCGTCCCTTCCTTGTATGGAATTGTTTTTCTAGAAAACAAGATTGGCTTGCCATCTATTTTTTTTATAGTTTAAACTTTATTGATTTTCAGAGTATAGATAAAATACAAAATAGAAAATAGAGAAAAGCATGAAAATAGAAGTGAAGAAAAAAGAAGAAAAAACTATAAAGTGCAAACAGACAGAAAACAAAGACAGAAAAGTGACTTCCAACTTTCTCCAATACAGATATAGATAAATTTACAAAAATAATCTCTTACCAATGATTAAACCATAGTAACATTATTTTTATTAAAATAAACCAATTAATCATTAAAACCCAAAATCAGAACATCATTTTTTTCTACCACAAGCAAGTACTCTAGAAGTGGTTGCCAAACAGATAAAAATCCAGAAACTGAAATTTACTTACTTACTTACTTATTTATTTATTTATTTATTTATTTATTGGATTTATCACTGCCCAACTCCCCCAAGGGGGACTCTGGGCAGTTTACAACAGAATTAAAATCATTAATATACATTTATAAATAAAATAACATACATAATAAGTAATAATTTAAAATATAATGAATAAAATGGAATCCAAAGGCAGAGTATTCTTAAGTTTATAAAAAGGGCCCCTCAGAGCAAATCTAATGTGCTAGCCATCTCCAGGTATCTCCAATCTCCTTCTGACCCCAAGCATATTGACAAAACCAGGTTTTGAGTCTTTTTCAGAAGTCCAGGAGTGAGGGGGACTGTCTGATCTCCGGGGGCAGAATGTTCCAAAGGGCAGGGGCAACAGCAGAGAAAGCACGCTTCCGAGACCCCGTTAGGTGGAACTCTTTAACCGATGGGGTCCGTAGCATGCCCTCTCTGCATGCCCAGGTGGGACGGGATGAAGTGATGGGGATGAGACGATCCCTTAGGTATCCTGGTCCCATGCCATGTAGGGCTTTAAAGGTGATAACCAACACCTTGAATTGTACCCGGAAGCAAACTGGAACCCAGTGCAGCTCGCGCAGCAAAGGTGTTACGTGAGTCCTCCTTGGGACACCCAAAACTGTCCGCGCGGCTGCATTCTGGATCAGTTGTAGCTTCCAGATATTCTTCAAGGGTAGCCCCATGTAGAGTGCATTACAGTAGTCTATGTGAGAGATAACCAGGGCATGACTGACTGTTTGAAGGGCCTCTTGTTCCAGGAAGGGGCGTAACTGGCGCACAACCCGAAGTTGTGCAAAAGCTCTCCTGGCCACGACTGCCACCTGCTCTTCAAGCAGGAGTCGTGAATCCAGGAGAACTCCCAAGTTACGCACCGGATCTGTCTGGGGTAGTGCAACCCCATCAAGAATTAAAGATGATAACTTCCCAGAAGACAAGGAGCCATTAATCCACAGCCACTCTGTCTTACTAGGGTTCAGCTGAAGCCTGTTTTTCCCCATCCAGGCCCCTACAGCCCCCAGGCACTTGGACAGGACGGTCACTGCATCACTTACTTCACCCGGGATGGAGATATACAACTGGGTATCATCGGCATATTGATGATACCTCACCCCATGGTGTCGGATGATCTCTCCCAGTGGTTTCATGTAGATGTTAAAAAGGAGCGGGGAGAGTACCGAGCCCTGTGGGACCCCACAAAGAAGGGCCCACGGACTGGATCTCTCGCTCCAAATCAACACCGACTGGGCCCAGCCTCGGAGGAAGGAGGCGAACCAGCGTAAAACCATGCCACCCACCCCCAACTCCCTAAGCCATTCCAGAAGGATACCGTGGTCGACGGTATCGAATGCCACTGAGAGGTCAGGAAGAGCGAGAATGGATGCACTACCTCCATCTCGCTCCCGCCAGAGATCATCCATAAGTGCGACCAATGCAGTTTCCATCCCGTAACCCGTCCTGAAACCTGACTGAAAGGGGTCCAGATAATCCGTTTCATCCAGAATCCTCTGGAGCTGCAACGCCACCACCTTCTCAACCACCTTTCCCAAAAAGGGAAGGTGGGAGACTGGACGAAAATTATCCAGTATAGTAGGGTCCAGTGATGGCTTCTTGAGAAGGGGGCAAACCAGCGCCTCCTTAAAAGCTGCCGGGAACACCCCCTCTCCCAAGGATGCATTCACCATCGCTTGGACCCAACTACAAGTCCCCTCCCGAGCTGCTTTCACCAGCCAGGAGGGGCATGGATCTAATTGACAGGTGGTGGCATTTACAGTCCAGAGAACTCTGTCCACTTCCTCAGGTCCAACAGGATCAAACTGTTCCCAGATAACAAAGTAAGTACATTCCCTGGGTATCTCTCCAGACTCTGACTCACGCTCGGAATCCAACTTGGAGCAAATCCGAGCGATTTTATCCTGCAGATGCTTCGAAAATTCCTCAGCACGGCCCTGCATATGGATTTCCGACTCCCCTTTCCCCAAAAGGGATTGGGTAATCTTAAACAGGGCCGTCGGGCGACATTCTGCGGATGCAATAAGAGCGGAGAAATATTGACGTTTCGCCGCTCTTACCGCCACAAGGTAGGCCTTAATAGCGGCTCTAGATTGTGTTCGGTCGGATTCAGTCTTTGTTTTCCTCCAGCAGCGCTCTAGGCATCTCTTAATCCTCTTCAAAACCCTCAACTCCTCCATAAACCAGGGGGAGTGTCGGGTTCGACTGGACAAGAGAGGCCACACAGGCACGATCCTGTCCAAGGCCCCAGCCGCCTCTCTATTCCAGGCAGCAGCCAGAGCCTCCGCTGGACCATGCAGCAGATCTTCCGGTATAACCCCCAGCTCCCTCTGGAATCCTAACGGGTCCATCAGTCTTCGGGGGCAGACCAATTGAATAGGTCCAGCTTCCCTGCGGAGGGGGGCAGCATAGGAGAATCTCAAGGTCACCAGGGCGTGATCTGACCATGATAAAGGGGAGAGATGTAGTTCTCCCCTCAGGTCACATTGCCACTGCTCTGACAAGAAAACTAGATCCGGGGTGAGGCCACTGTCTCGAGTTGGGTCCTGGATGATCTGGAACAGGCCCATGGTCGCCATGGTGGTCATGAACTCCCATGCTGCTTCCGAGGTTCGTCCCAGGGAAGGCAAGTTAAAGTCCCCCAGAACCATAAGCCTAGGGAGCTCAACTGCCAACCCCGAGACGGCCTCTAGCAGCTCAGGCAGGGAGGTTGCTACGCAAGAATGTTCTCTAATTAATGCTGTCAATTTAGCCATCTGGGGCAGATCCATTAATTTAACAATCCAATCTTCAACCGTAGGTATCTGTGGATCTTTCCATCTCTGTGCGTATAAAAGTCTTGCAGCTGTGATCATATATAAAAGCAAAACTCCATGTTGTTTCTCCAGCTCCTTCTCCATCAAACCCAAAAGGAACAGTTCCGGCTTTTTTTGTATATTCACTTTTAAAATCTTTTGAATTATAATGCATATTTGATCCCAAATTTTTTTGGCTTTCTCACAGGTCCACCAGACATGATAAAAAGCTCCTTCTCCCTATAAACACTTCCAACAAACATTAGTTACACCATTATACACTTTTGATAGTTTATCAGGGATTAGATACCAATGATACATCATCTTATAAAAGTTCTCTTTTAAGTTATAATTTAAGGTGAATTTCAAACCAATAATCCACATATTTTCCCATTGCTCGAGCATAATATTATATCCAAAATTCTTAGCCCATTTGTTCATGCATTCTTTTACCTGTTCATCTTCCAAATTCATCTGTAACAACATTTTATACATTTTAGTAATAACATGTTCATCATTCATGCAAAGTTCCATTTCAAACTTAGTTATTTCATTAACAAATTTAAAGTTCTTTTTATCCACTTTAAAGCATTCTGACAATTGCATAAAGGTAAACCAGTGACATGTAAAACCTTCCAACTCTAACATTTCCGTTGTTTTAAACTTTGGTTCGCTTTCTTCAAAATTCAACAAATCTTTATATTTTAACCAACTTATTCCTCCCACATTTTCTCTTCTAACAAATGCTTCTTGAGGTGACAACCACAGCCTTACATTAGGAGACAATCTTACCTTGTATTTGTTCCAGATCCTTAATATGGCACTCCTAATAAAATTATTTTTAAAATCCTTATTAACTTTAACTTTATCATACCACAAATAGGAGTGCCACCCGAATCTTAATTCATGTCCTTCAAGCTGTAATAGTTTCTTGTTCTCCAAAGTAATCCATTCCTTCATCCAAAGCAAACAACAAGCATCAAAATATAGTTTTAAATTCAGCAAGCCCAAACCTCCTTGTTCTTTAACATCTTGTAACAATTTATACTTAATACTTGGTTTCTTGCCTTGTCAAACAAATTTCGAAATATCTTTCTGCCGTTCTTTAAATGGTAAATCTGTTGTCAAAATCGGTGAAGTCTGAAACAAAAACAACTTCCTAGGCAAAATATTCATCTTAATCACAGATATTCTTCCCATAAGAGACAATTGTAATTTTCCCCATCTTAACAAGTCATTTTTCACATCATTCCACATTTTTACATAATTATTTTTAAACAACATACTATTCTTAGTTGACAGGATCACCCCCATAACATTTTTGTTTTTTGTTTATTTACTTTCAGACCCGCCAATGACCCAAACTCATCAGATGTTCCGCAGTATCCAATGGGTCCTGTAAAATCAAGACTAAATCATCAGCAAAAGCCCTCAACTTAAAAACTTCTTGTTTGATCTTTAAGCCCTTTCTTTGTTCATCTCTTCCAATGTCTCTATTAAAAACTTCCAATACCAGAATAAAAACCCAACAGTTCGAAAGCTAATGCGAGTAGATAAATGGGTACCACGTTAAAGTGGGTCAATTTGCTGGCGTCCTGTCGGGGGTCGCCCTCGGAACCAAGAAGATCTGGTGAATCCCGTGGATGGCGGTGGAGGACGGCGGATCCCGAATGACAACTTCCAGGATGTCAGCAGCCGGCTCGGAAGCAAGGGATTCTGGGGCATGTAGTCCGATTCCTGCGGAAGAAGAGCCGGTTCCCTCACCCCCTCCCTAACGTGCGGATAATACATTGTTAATATATATGCTGTATAATATGTATGAATTCAATTATTGTAAGCCGCCTAGAGCCCTCCGTCTAGGGAGGGGATAGGCAGGGTATAAATACGTAAATAAATAATAATAAAATAATAATAAAAAAAGCAGAGGAGACAAAGGACATCCATTGGCTTGCCATCTAGATGAGCCATCTAGATGAGCAAATTAGCTACAAACAATCTTTATCTCTTGCTATGTTACATGAGTTGTTAGTTTCTTGCCAGATCACTTTGCATTAATGAAGTACATGTCAAATCAATAATATACATATTCTGGAAACAGACTATGACTCTGGAATTTCCTGCCTAGGGTCAACTGTGAGACCTAGTTTGGTTTAGTGCTGGGCTAGAAATTGGGAGACTGGAAGTTCTAGTCCTGCCTTAGGCATTAAAGACAGTTTATCACTTTGGGCCAGTTGCTTTCTTTTAACTCTAGGAAGGAAGAAGGCAATGGCAAATCACTTCTGAAAATGTTGCCCAAAAACCCTGAATGCATTTGTCCATAACTGACTCAAAGGCACAAAAGAAAAAGAATGCAATTTATTTAAGTGCACCGTGCATTTTTAACAAATAGTTGTCTTACCTGGCAATTAATTGGAAAAGTCATAATTTAATTATAAGGACACGAGATGAAATAAATGAACATCAGCCATCCATTTGCATATTTAAATTAATGTCTAAATATTGGATTAATATTTTAATCCAATTAATGGATGGCTAAATATTGCATCTATATTTTCCCTTTCAGATTAAGCATTTTACTTGCTTGGACATGAGTACATGAGGACATGAGTTCAGTAATGAAATGATTAATGATTTGTAGATTTGTATAAGTCCATATTTGTTCTGTATATTATTTTTTAAAGTTTGAAACTAAATAGTTTATTGGCATAGAATTCTGTTCAACATGATAGATGAACTGTTGTACCTTGCATTGTCTAAATAAAATGTATTTCTTAAATTAGTTGTGTTGCATTTCAAGATAATTAGGACTATATCACCTCCAAATGTTGCATCTCCCTTCAAATATGAAATCAATTAAGCTGCATAAAATTAAATAGTCAACATTAAATTAAATAGTCTACATGAGTTAATAAATAAAGGTGCCATTCCCACTGTGCTCAATATGTTGATAATTATCAAAGGACTTAGGACAAACTGGAGACTCCCAACACTTCGAAGTGACTTCTCCCTTAAGCATGATTAGAAAACTATAGTCACACTACATTCTGTGCCCTACAATGATATTTATAGCAGTTAATATCACTTTGCAATAAACGTAGGCCTTTTCTGTCAAGCACTATTGGGGAACCAAATCCAATGGAACTGACTCTTCAGCTCCTCATGGCCTACAGACCACAAGGGGATACAAGAGTGTAAATAGATAGTGAAAGATTTACTCTGTGTCCCTCTTTGTGTAAGAGATTGCTGATCTGAGGTCACTTCCTTCTGCCTTTGTTCCTGGGTACCTGCTTTTTGACTCTCCTCTTAGTAACATATAGTTAGCGTGATAGTTTTGCTTATCTCTATCATAAATTACCTTTCAGATATAAAATCTGTAAAACAAGTTTCACTAATCATTGCTCAGGTCAGATCCCTGCTCTCAGGAATCTTCTCCTACAAATCCAACTTGTTTCCACCTCCCATCTTCCTTGCCATCCAAACCGCTGTTGAAAAACAAGCAACCTGTAGAAGACACTTGATATTAGGCTGGGAGAGATCTTTTGAAGAAGGCTTTTGAATTTAGGCTGCAGGTTCTGTATGACCATCAGGCTTGAGGCTGCATCCAACCACCAGCGAAAAGGAGGTTGTTAAAGCAGACAATCACTTGCCTTGTCTAATAGCGATAGTTTTCCATTATTTCATATCAAAAAGTGGTTCATTTAGCTCAACTGATAAATAAATAAATGTGCAACTTATACTCAAATCAAAATGCTGTATCATAAGCCAAATGTGGTCAAGGTGGTGGAAGAGGTGGTATTTTTAGAAGAAAAGCAATGCTTATCCATCACCACTTGTATTTTTCCATTTCCTTCCTTGATTTCCAGTGTAACATATTGTTATCTCACAACAATACATTTCATGAAGTAGTGTAATTCTGAGAGGTACAGTCCCAGTTAATCTAGAGATGTCCAGACTGAGGGAATGCATAGTTTTATCCCAAGTAGCACCAAGGGTGAGGATACAATAATTAAAACCCAGGTGATGAGGAAGTCCAACATGTCATACAAATACTATAGCATACCTAATCCCACTACTGAGAATCAACCAATATGAAGTGTAAACATTTAGTTTGTTCTATTCTTTTTTCCTGATTAGAACTTCAGTGGATGGATGTTGCTATCTAAGAAAGTAACATGTAATTTAAAAACAGCAAGAATGTGGGATTTCAGTTTAGCCATTAAGAATCCAGTGAATTGGATGTTCAGTCTTCCACAGTAAACAATGCACAACAGTCATAACTTGAAGGATTAAGTATTTCCAAATGATTTATTGCCAGCTTGTTATTAATGTTTGAAGACAATTTGTATTCATAAATTATCTTCTGGGTATAACTTGGCTGCTACTGAAGACTATATATTCAATACACATTGTATACCAGAACTCATAAACTTAAAACCTATTGAATATTTACGCCTTGGCTTGACTGAAAATGCTAATGCTGCAATGTTATTGTTTCTGAATATTATGACAACTTGAGCCTTTCTGAAAACCTCTGGGGCAGATATCTATCTAGGCCTTAGGCTTCCTGTTCCACCATTTGTTTTCCCTTTTAAAACCCATATTTTCTGCTATCAACCTTCATCCTATCTAATTTTGAAGAATGTTCAAGATATTAGTGATTGTAGGAATAAGATTTTCATAGACGCGGATAAAAGTCAAAAGATTCAGTAAAATATTTGAAACAAACCAAACACAGAAAAGAGATCAGGTTTTGTTTGCATACACTTGCATATTATTGTTACAATACACGGGCTACATTTTCCTCCCTACATTTCTGGAATTTTATACGAAATTCCTTCTGCAAAGTCCATTTATTAACTTTTAAAACATTCTTTTCCTCTACAGGTAGTCCTCGACTTACAACCTTCTGTTTAACAATGGTCTGAAGTTACGACGGAATGGGTGCTTTACAGCCTGTAAAGCACTTCCGAACATTGCAAAATGTTGCACCACCTCCCTGTGGTCACATGATTGCATTTCGGGCACTTAGCAACCACCTCGCATTTACCACCAGTTGCAGCATCCTGCGGTCAGATGATCGCGTTTTGCTACTTTTTTGCCACTTTCTGGCAAAAAATGGCCATTGGGGAAGCTGGATTCGCTTAACAACTGCCATAAAAATGGTCATAAAATCAGATCCAGTCACGTGGTGACTTGACTTATGACCACAATGACTTACGATGGGAATTCCAGTCCCAATTGTAGTCATAAGTAGAGGACTACCTGTATTGCAAACCATGCAAAGTTAGAATGCACACAAAATGTTGGCAGAGCTTGTTCATTCTTCTCATGGAAACAATAGTCTAGGCAAACATGGACTCTCTCCTCTTCTTATCATTGCCTACAAAATGTTCCTTCATGCTCCTCATATGCAGCTAGCTTAGATGGGACTTTGCCTGTTCCCCATCTATTGTCTGAGATCAATAATGGTTTAAGCAGTATACATATGAGTCTCTTCTCATTTTACCCCCACAACAATAAGTTTGTGGGATAGGTGAGGCTAAAAGAAAGTGACTAGCCTAGAGTCCCCCAGTGAGCCCTGCAGCTGAGGAGGGATCTGAACTAGACAGCAAGTATAAAATTAAGTACACCCAGGGGGACGTTATGCAAATACATTGGGATAGAGAATGAACAAAAGAGCATTTTAGAGGAACATCAATTTGTATTCAGTGAGGCCATATGGTTTATTTAAAAGACATGCACACAAACACAGAATTGAATACTCTACTTAAGGGATATGATTAGAGTTGCATTAGAAACCTGGATTTTTCAAAAGTAATTGTTCCGTGGTCTGTTCTTACCGTTGCTACTTGGTCGTTATACAGATTCCTCAGGAGGCAGACAAGGTGACTTGGTATCCCCATACCATGGAGAACTTGCCACAATTTGTTATGATCCACACAGTCAAAAGCTTTAGAATAGTCAATAAAACAGAAATAGATGTTTTTCTGAAACTCCCTGGCTTTCTCCATTATCCAGCGGATATTGGCAATTTGGTCTCTAGTTCCTCTGCCTTTTCTAAACCCAGCTTGTACATCTGGCAATTCTCGTTCCATGAATTGCTGGAGTCTACCTTGCAAGAACTTGAGCATTACCTTACTGGCATGTGAAATAAGTGCCACTGTTCGATAGTTTGAACATTCTTTAGTGTTTCCCTTTTTTGGTATGGGGATATACAGTAAGTTGATTTTTTCCAGTCTGATGGCCATTCTTGTGTTTTCCAAATTTGCTGGCACATGGCATGCATCACCTTGACAGCATCATCTTGCAAGTTTTTAAACAGTTCAGCTGGGATACCATCATCTCCTGCTGCCTTGTTATTATCAATGCTTCTTAAGCCCCATTCAACCTCACTCTTCAGGATGTCTGGCTCTAACTCACTGACCACACCATCAAAGCTATCCCCGATATTATTATCCTTCCTATACAGATCTTCCGTATATTCTTGCCACCTTTTCTTGATCTCTTCTGCTTCTGTTAGGTCCTTGCCATCTTTGTTTTTGATCATACCCATTTTTGCCTAGAACTTACCTCAGATGTTTCTAACTTTCTGGAAGAGGTCTCTTGTCCTTCCTATTCTATTATGTTCTTCCACTTCTGCACATTTCTTGTTTAAAAATAATTCCTTCTCTCTTCTGGCTAACCTCTGGAATTTTGCATTTAATTGGGCATATCTCCCCCTATCATTCTTACCTTTTGCTTTCCTTTTTTCTTGGGCTACTTCCAATGTCTCAGCAGACAGCCATCTTCCCTTCTTGGTTTTCTTTTTCTTTGGGACATTTTTTGTTGCTGCCTCCTGACCAATGTTGCAAACTTCTGTTCATAGTTCTTCCGGCACCCTATCTACTAAATCTAGTCCCTTTAATCTATTCTATACCTCCACTGCATATTCATTAGGAATATTGTTGAGCCCATGTTTAACTGATCTATGGGTCTTCCCTATTCTCTTTAGTCTGATTCTAAATTGTGCAATAAGAAGTTCGTGATCTGAACTACAGTCAGCTCCAGGTTCTGTTTTTACCGACTGTATAGATGTCCACCACCTTTGGCTACAAAGGATGTAGTCAATCTGATTTCAGTGTTGACCATCTGGTGAAGTCCATGTATAAAGTCATCTTTTAGGTTGCTGGAAGAGAGTTTTCATTATGCACAGTGAGTTGTCTTGGCAAAATTCTATCAGCCTATGTCCCACTTCATTTTGTTCTCCCAGACCATGCTTACCTGTAATTCCAGCTGTCGTCTGACTACCCACCTTAGCATTCCAGTCTCTTGTAATGAAAATAACAACTCTTTTTGGCATATTATCCAGTAGGTGCTGCAGATCCTCATAGAACTGATCTACTTCTGCTCCTTCCTCTTTTCCACAGTAGTAGATCTGGTGGTCATCTGATGTGAAGTGACCCATTCCAGTCCATTTCAGTTCAATGACACCCAAAATATCTATATTTAATCTTGACATCTCACCAATAACCATATCCATTTGCCCTGGCTCATAGATCTTACATTCCAAGTTCCTATGGTGTGTTGATCTTTAGAACATCGTATTCGTCATTCACCACCAGCACGGTCGGCCGCTAGCCGTCCTTTCAGCTTTGAGCTAGCTGCGTAATCACATCTGGGGCTAATTGAATTTATCCTCTGTTCCTCCCCAGCAGCATTTTGACCATCTTCCGACCTGGGAGTCCCATCTTCCGATGGTATACCAACATATCTCTGGTTGTACTGATCCATTTAGTTTCCAATACAAAATGAAAATCCTACCTGCGTATTTGCTCATCTTTTTAAGTTGAATGGAAAGGGGCTGCCTTGGGGCTGTAAGTATACAGTATATATGACTTGTTACTGAGCCTGGTTTAAAGTGCTGATATTAGTAAACAAATCAAGACCAGTCAACCTTAATTACTCTTTCGCTCTCTTTATATCTGCCTCTGATGTCTGCACAATCTTCAGAAGTATCTTCTGTAATCTTCTCTCATCCATGCCACAACAACATAAGGATAGGCCTTTTCTTTTGTGTCAGTTGAGCTTCTTTTCTTCGATTGGCTCCAGTGTTGGGATATTTTAGATCTTATTCTGGAGAGCCATTTTGCTAGGCACTAATTCCCTTTCACATTTACCATCTGACTGGACTGTTTTTTTCCCCATTTTATAGTATTCTTCATGGGCGATTACAGCAATGGAGGTCAAGGAGGCGCTTTGCCCAGCCTCCACCCTTCGTCCAGCGTTTCTGAGCCATCAAGGAGCCAATGCAGTTAGGGGGCGCCAGACCTCGCCTCACGCCTACCGAGAAGGACCGTTGTCGTCGGGAGGGCTTATGCCTGTATTGCGGGGGAGCGAGTCACTGTGCTGCAAATTGCCCCGCCAAGTCTCCCGTGGCATCCTTGTCGGGAAACGGACTCGGCTCGGCCTGGCCTAAATGGGCAGTTAGGTTGGGCCGAGCTGGAATCCAGCCAGTCACCATTGCCCGTTCCAGCTCCTCCCAAGCACCTCTCCATCGCCATCACACTCCAGGTGCCGACGGACCCTACACTGAGGTCCCAAGCCATGATAGACTCGGGGGCTACTTTTAACTTCATGGACGTTGGGTTTGCCGAGAAGTGGGGAATTCCCCAACGCGAGGTGTATCCTCCGCTGGTGGTCGAGACAATCGACGGCCACACGCTCCATTCCGGCCTGGTAACCACCGCCACCCACCATATACTAATGCGTGTGGGGAACCACCAGGAGTAGCTAGAGTTTTATGTGGTCACTTCTCCCCACTGCCCCCTCGTACAGGGATTAGTGTAGCACCAGACGCACGAACCAGAAATCACCTGGACAATGGGGAAGGTCTTGTTCTCTCACCCTAGTTGCTTCGCCCATGTCAGCAACACTCTTGCCGCGTTACAAATGGTCACCCCAAGACCCCAGCTTCCCGTGCAATTCCTGGACTACGCAGACGTGTTTGATGAAAAAGAGGCGGACCAACTTCCTCCACACCGGCCTTATGACTGCTCCATCGACCTGATTCCAGGCGCAAGGCTTCCTGTGGGCCGGATATACTCCCTATCAGAACCGGAGCGAGCAGCCCTCAAAGACTTCATTGACACCAACCTTAGGAGGGGATTCATCCGACCCTCTACCTCTCCAATGGCTGCCCCCTTTTTTTGTCAAAAAGAAATCAGGTGAGCTCAGGATGTGTTGTGACTACCGGAAGTTGACTGGAAGTAAACTGGGCGGCTTGTGTATCTTGTAAATAAAGTTAGTTCAGTAACGCTTCTGTGTCAGTCTTAGTCGGAACAGGACACCAAACGCCATTATAGTTATCCAGGAAAACTTTGAATAATCCCCCCAAAGGGTTGTGATTCCTATTTACCTACATTGTGTATCAAATATCTGGCATTTGAAGTTAATTTAATTTATATGTAAGCAGTTTTTTTTCAAAAGAAATAACAATAAGCTGTTATATCCCTGCCACTAAGCCTGTTACTAAGAAGATATTTTACACTGTTAAGCCACTTGAAGGTAGAGATATAATAAGAATTTGTCAGAAGAGAAATGAAGCTTTATGTTTACAGACAGTGGCTCAAGAGGAAAAAGGATTAATTTGGATATTCTAACCAAGTATAAATCAAAGCAAGAAACATCACTGGACTTCTAGTGGATATGCAAAGTTGGAGAGTCAGCAGGTGGACAGGACACAAGGGCAACACAGTCAACCAGACAGATGTGAAGAGCAGGAAAAGGTCAATTTCAACCACTCAGTATCTGTCTATGGCAATGGTGTAGGGTTGCCAGAAAGTCAGCATGTGAAGAGAGAAGCTGGTGCCCAGCATCTCTTCTCTTTCAACCAAATATAACCTGTTTTAAAACTCTTCAAGAAGGAAAAAGAGTCAGTCTTGTATAAGCTGTATAGACTTCAAGGACATTAGAGATAGGTAGGTAGGTAGAGAGATAGAGAGATAGAGAGATAGAGAGATAGAGAGATAGAGAGATAGAGAGATAGAGAGATAGAGAGATAGAGAGATAGAGAGATAGAGGGGGAGGGGGAGGGGGAGGGAGAGGGAGAGATACACACACACACACACACAAAATCACTAAGCCTGCAAGGCATACAACGTGGAAGTATAGACAGAGATATACAGATAGATAAATGGCTATAGTGAGAGATATCACATGGAGATACAACATTTTGTATATTTCTCTATTTTGCATAAAATATTCTGATAACCACATAGAGCAGGGCAAACACCTGGGGGCAACAGAGCAATGGTTTGGTAGACTGAGCATCCACAATTGAAGGTCAGTCATGACTTTTGAAAACCTTTGTTTTACACTGTCACTATGTTGTAAAGAATGAATGAGACATTCCTACACAGCTGTGACACTGAAATGTCCAGGGAAATCCAATAATCTTGCAAACTGCCTTACCTCACTCAGTGTGCTTTTAAAAACAAACACACAAACATAATCTCCATAAATGCACACAAGAAAAAGAGTAATAACAGGCATCTGTCTGTTCCCAAAGATGTAAGTCTCTTTGTATTAAAATAAGCATTATTATTGCTTCCCAAACATTCCTCAGTTAAAGAGAATCAATACTTGAATAAATGTCACTTTCCTATTTTATTTTCCTAGAGTAGATAAATGTAAAATGCCAACAGTTTTAGATACTGGTCAAAGAAAAGCACCAAGTTGCCATACTAAATAAGGCATGGTAAAGTACAGACCAGTCCATACTCCAGGAAATCAAGCCAGACTGCTCACTTGAGGGAATGATATTAAAGGCAAAACTGAAGTACTTTGGCCACATAATGAGAAGACAGGATACCCTGGAGAAGATGCTGATGCTAGGGAGAGTGGAAGGCAAAAGGAAGAGGGGCCGACCAAGGGCAAGATGGATGGATGGTATTCTGGAGGTGACGGACTCAACCATGGGGGAGCTGGGGATGGTGACGGCCGACAGGAAGCTCTGGCGTGGGCTGGTCCATGAAGTCACGAAGAGTCGGAAACGACTGAACGAATAAACAACAACAAAGTACAGACCTCCATAGGTGGAGCAACAATCAAAAACTTCCAAGCCTTAAAATTCAGAGAAATGGAAGTAATGGGAGAACAATTACTTCTCATGCTTGGTTTCTATTCCCAGGTTCTTTGTTTAATCTTCTATTTTCTGCTCAGCAGAATCCTATTCAAAGTCAGATTATTCATTATTAAGAGCTTATTTCAGATCACAACCTGGATGTCAGTACATTAGGACACAGAAGAAGATTACCTTCTCACTGTAGTGATGGGAATCAGTTCTTTATCTTATCATTAGCATGGACTTTCATGGTTTTTTATTATAATTATGAATTCTGCCAGTAAATTTTCCACAAGGATTAAAATGCAGATAGTGCCATTTAAATAACATAATCAAGCTGAAAGTAGGGTTTAGTGATGGGCAAAATCCTCTGTTTTATGTTAGTCAATTTGCTTTTTGGAGCTTTCAAAATACCGTTTCGTTTCTTCTTTGAAATAAAAAAAAGTTTTTTTCTCATAGGCAAATTACAAAATTTGTATAATTCTCCACCTCATCATATCCTGGTTTGTGAAAATAAAACACAACACTGTGCATATAATCTATCAGCTCAGTGGCACATACTACTGAGTAAATATGCATGGAATCAAAATAAATGTAACGATGCAGTAGTTTGCTATTAGTAGAAACCAAGCATATAGGGGAAGAATTTCTGGGTGAATTCTAATTAAGTACATTTTTGTTCTCCCTCTTTCTTTCTGTTTTCCTTGAGCTTTATCCTCTTCTTGATTCTGTATTTAAAAACAAAACCAGGTACTGCAGCCTAACACACTGAAAATCCCAAATTAAACGAAATAATTTATTTGGCTCTTCTCTCCATTTATAATTAATTGTGTATCAGCTGTGAATCATACTGTTTATACTGAATTTAGATACTGTTTAAAGATAAGAGATGAAGACTCA
This sequence comes from Charina bottae, assembly GCA_023362775.1. Classification (NCBI taxonomy): domain Eukaryota; kingdom Metazoa; phylum Chordata; class Lepidosauria; order Squamata; family Charinaidae; genus Charina; species Charina bottae. Next base: position 161,034,787 of record JALMGJ010000001.1, on the reverse strand, counting down.
AGACCGACAAGAGGTAAACATTTGACTTTAAACTCATGAAACAGAAACAACTTTTGAAAAAAAAATGTTCTCAAATCCTTAGATATAGATAAATTGATGAGAGAGAGAGAGAGGGAAAGAGAGATGATAGATAGATAGATTTTTTTTGTGTTTTCTTTTTGTAGATACCTAAGGTATCTGGAGGGGTGTGGTGGCTCAGCAGGTAAGACACCAGGTTTGTCGATTGGAAGATTGCAAGTTCAGAGGTTCGAATCCCTAGCCCTGCGTGCAGAGTGAGCTCCCACACTAGCTCCAGCTCTTGCCAACCTAGCAATTCGAAAGCATGCAAATGCAAGTAGATTAATAGGTACCACTTCGGTGGGTAGGTAACAGCGTTCCGCGTGCGTCATGCGGCCACATGACCGTGTAAGTGTCTTTGGACAACGCTGGCTCTTCGGCTAACAAACGGAGATGAGCACCGGCCCCTAGAATTGGACACGACTGCACAAATGTGCGGGGGGGAACCTTTACATTTTTAAGGTATCTGGAAAGTCCTTCTGAAGACAAAGAGTTTTCCTGAAGTGAGAAATGGTATGTAAGTTCTAGAAAAAGGAAGGATCACCCTAAATGTATTTCTTCTTCCAAATTCCTCAAGGAGGTCCTCATTCTTAAAGGTAGGTAGGAAGGAAATTTTTCACTTTTAAGAAATTCATAGTTAAGTATTGGGCTGCTAGATTGAAGGCTTCTTCACTGAAAGTTATATCTTTTATTTTTCAGCTTCCCAGTCTAGGGCTGAGAGACACTGACTGGCCCAAAGTTACCCAGCTGGCTTCTGGGACTAAGGAAGGACTAGACCCTAAGTATCCCTTCTCCTAGTCCAACAATTTGACACTGGCTCTCAAATCTGAATCTGCATCTGTATCATCTGTTGTTGTTGTTCAGTCGTTTAGTCGTGTCCGACTCTTCGTGACCTCATGGACCATAGCACACCAGGCCTTCCTGTCCTCCACTGCCTCCCGGAGTTTACTCAAGTTTACTCAAGTTCATGTTCATCACATCGGTGATGCTATCCAACCATCTCATCCTCTGCCTTCCCCTTTTGCCTTCAGTCTTTCCCAGCATCAGGGTCTTTTCCAGTGAGTCTTCTCTTCGCATTAGGTGGCCAAAGTTTTTGAGCTTCAGCTTCAGTATCTGTCCTTCCAATGAGCAGTCAGGGTTGATTTCCTTTAGGATTGACTGATTCGACCTCCTTGCAGTCCAAGGGACTCTTAAGTATCATCTGTATCTACATCTATATAATGCCATACATTGTATAAACTCATTTGTGTAAGAAGCAGTCATGCCTTTGAGGTTCATTTCCAACCACAGACATTTGAATTTTATATGCAATTGGCCTTAGAATATTATCTGGAGAACAGATAATAGCTCTGTTCAAAGAACACCTTCTCTACGGAAATAAAAAATAATTTCTCCCTTTCTCACATCTTAGTTTCAGTCTGTCTTAGGCTTTGATTCTAGCTAAAATAGTCTTCTTTCAGAGTTTTCTTTCTTTCCCTCTCATTTTTCAACCATGCCAGTGGCATTCTTTAAACATTCCAACTCTTATGACAATTTAGTATAGCTCTGAAGGCGCAGTAATGTGATATATTTCACTGTAAAGTTTGGAACCTTTTATAGTACTTAGCTATTTGTTTTGCCTTCTTGTTTTATGCCTTGTAGCTATCACACAAGAGATAATTGAAAAAACGACTACTTAGTAAATATACTATTTGTTGGCAGGAGTTGCTTTAAATTTCTTCAGAGCCTGTTTAAGAGATTATGGAAGAGCAAGCAGCTAAAAATAAAACTCCTGCTTTACAGATCTATTAAATGATGGAACATGGACAAGAAATGATTCTGTTTGTATATTTAAGTTATAGTTGAATCTATGTAATGTCAATAAAGAATGAACAAAAAGGGCTTTTATACAGATGGTATTATAGTTTCCAACTTAGAACATTTAAACAGTGAGGTAGACACATTCAGTAAGATTAAAGCTATGAATGGCAACACAATGGCTATACCCTTCATCCAGAATTAGAAGCAGCTTTCCTCTGTACATTTTTGTTCTCCCTCTTTCTTTCTGTTTTCCTTGAGCTTTATCCTCTTCTTGATTCTGTATTTAAAAACAAAACCAGGTACTGCAGCCTAACACATTCCAATTGCTGGGAACCAAGAGTGGGAAGGACTATTGCTGTCATATCCCACTTTCTGATTAGTCACCATGAAAGAGGATGCTATTTGGTCTGATCCAGCTTGCTTCTTCTTACAGTAACATATAAATGCTGCTTTGATAAGAGTTGCTATAGTATGCCTATCTTTTAGGTATGTTGTTTTCAATATGCTACTGTAAGCAACCTGTTAATCTGTTTGAATGGTTCTTTTGGGAGGAGGAATGCTATGAAGGCAAAATAATTTTTAAAAATTAGAATAGAATCACCAGCTCTGAACCCATCATGTTCAATGTTAAGAGTTTGATGATCCACATAGCCCAGTATCTTGTTTTTGACCATATAATTCCTCAAAATTAGCATTCACCAAAGGCCAAGCAAAGTCTGTTCTATCTACATCATTTTAATAGGCTCTAAGTGTGTGTAAAGACATTTATTAGGACAAAGGGGAAACATTACAATAATATAGCTTGCCAAAGGTACATGTATATATTGAGGATAATATTCAGAAAATATAAATGCAATGTGAAATCTGCATTTACCAACCGTCTTCTTTTTCATACTGCCAGCTCAATAAAGAATGGAATGTGTTTATTTTTTTCATTTGATCAAAAGATTTAAACCTAGGTCTCCTTGGTATTAGTTGGATTGTCTGTTAGCAAGAAAACTCTGGAATTATCTGGCTCTGTCTGCTTACACTTCCAACAGACTTCTTGCCACATTATCTTATATGTTGCTAATTCTTCTTCCACCTCATTAATATTGTTGTTGTTGTTGTTTATTCGTTCAGTCACTTCCGACTCTTCATGACTTCATGGACCAGCCCACACCAGAGCTTCCTGTCGGCGATCCCCAGCTCCCCCACGGTCGAGTCTGTCACTTCCAGAATATCATCCATCCATCTTGCCCTTGGTTGGCCCCTCTTCCTTCTGCCTTCCACTTTCCCTAGCATCAGCATCTTCTCCATTGTATCCTGTCTTCTCATTATGTGGCCAAAGTACTTCAGTTTTGCCTTTAATATTATTCCCTCATTAATATACTTTTAGGAATCTGCCCATGTAATTTTATTTGCATATAGAAATCTGGCTAGAGATCTTCCTGCTGGAGAAGACTGACTGGGATGAGATGACACCTAATGATATGTTCTGCCTTTAGTTCCAGACTCAATTCAAACTATTAGAACTATTACAATTCTATTAGATTTAGAATTTTAAACTCTAAGTGGCCTCTAAACAGTATTGTAAAAATGATTTCACCCCATACAATCCTGTCCAACTCTTGAAAGTATACTCTCTGACTCCATGTCTCCTCTGCCATCACTGCTGAATTTTTGAAGAACTATCCTACTTCATATCAATTTGGGTCTACAGCTGAAGAATTTTCAAAGGGTATTTTTGCTTAGACATTTCCATGGTTAAGCATCATTTTCAAGAAATTTTGGAACTGCGGTATACAATGGAAACATTCTTTGACCTTTTTTTCTGTTCTTTCTTTTTTTCCTCACAAAGGAGTTCCACATTGTTAGCAAGAGCTGGGGTGAAAGAAATATTTGTCAGATATGTGTCTAGCTTACTCATTAGGGAGAAAACGTATAGTTTCTTCTACTGAAGAAATAATTAAAAAGTTGATAAAAAAATCCCTGAACCAGCAGTAATCTAGGTGATAACAGTTACTTTAATTTCATTACTGACAGATCAGGGTCACAACAACAGCAATTACCTGTAATTTCCCATATTGGCAATTATAATATTAGGAAAATGATCACTTGCTAACTGCACTAAAGCTTCTTGGGACACTAAAGTGAATTATTTTTGCTTTAGCATGCTTGCTAATTGTGTCATGTCTTTAGGGTAATGTGATTACTGCAGCATTTGTCTCTTTCTCAGAGATAGAGAGGAATAGAGAAAGAAGGACTAAGTGAAAGACTAATGTTGCTTTTCATGTGAATATTGTGTCAGAGTGCGCACCGTGGGGCGGTCTGCTCCTTTTTCCAAGACACCAGTGATCCACGTTCTATGCAGTAAATAGACACTCAAGCAGAGATTAGATAAAATAGCCTATTTACTTTATATACATACATAATCCAAATTACATCCAACAGCAGTAGCAAATAATACAGCAATACAGCGATGAGAAGTTTCAATCAGCAACAAGAAGAAAGAATACCAGACTCCTTTGCTTATATACATAAACTGACCAATCACATTACAGGTCACTCTCATCATCTGCCACACCCAACTAAACTATTAGCACCTGTAGTATGAGTCATACACTGCCACATCATCCCTACAACAATGGCTGCTAATTGGGTGACTTGCAGAATAATTCCCTCCTCACCTAGATATCAAGCCTCTCCAGTATAATTTATCTAACTGTAAATTCCTGGGTATATACAAACCCCAACATATTGTCTCATAATAAATCCACTGGGAAAAATTCAGATCTGTACCCTTATAAGAACACCTAATATATTTTCATCTTGTTTGTTGCAGTTGCAGTCAGTACAATGTTGTTAAAGAAATGACATCAAGAAAAGAAGCAAGGAGAAAACTTTAAAATGACATATATATGTATTATAAATTATTTATTAAATTATATTATATTATATTATATTATATTATATTATATTATATTATATTATATTATTATATTATATATATATATATATATATATATATATATATATATATATATATATATATATAAAATTTTTAAAAAGACATATTGGGCTATATGACCTCTCAATTGTTATTATTTTCCCTTGAAGCTTTCTTTAGAGGTATACTTTAGATACCAGATAAGTTGATTATGTCAAGATGATTATGTCTAGATGCCCTCCAGATGTTTTTTAGACTTCAATCCCCAGTAGATCTGAGATAACACAATCAATGGCAAGGATCTGTGGGAGTTACCCCACAGATATTAGCCTATCTGAGGGTTAGTAAGCAAGTCCCTCCCCTGCATTAAAGGCATCCCCGGTGAATTTATTGCTACTTTGGAGTTGTTGGACCCCGCCGGAAGAGTGGCGTTGGGGGGGGGGTTGACGGCGGCGCAACATTGCAACACCATGATGTCAAGCTTTGGAGACTTCAGAGTGTGGAGGGCCTGAATAATAGCAGTGGATTCCGTGTTTTTTCTTTTTGACTATGCTGTGGACCTGTAAGATCTTAGCAGACTCTAGCGGACCCCTGTAGTTCTGGTGGGGTCCCCCAAGACTTTTATCATCTTTAAATAATCCCAAGACTTTTATCATCTTTAAATAATCCCAGATTACAACAAGAGGAGTATGAAGAAGGAGCTTAGGTTTGGAGGATGTCTCCCATTCTCCCCCATTTGTTAGAGGTGGCAGAGACCTGGGGTCCCCCTGGTATGAGAGTGGTATTCCTCCTGGGTGTGAGAGACTCTGGAGGAGGCCAGAGCTGTGTGATTGTATATTAGAGTGCCCGCCCCTGAGTGAGAGACAGGTGGTGGGCAGGAGTGGATGGTGCCCCTTCGACCAGTGAGAGAAGCTGAGGGGGCGCATAGTGAGTGTGGAGTGAGTGGTTAGGGGGTAGTTAGGTTCTACCAGCGCCAAGAGAAAATGCTGGTATGCTGGTGGTCCTACTGCCCCCTGAGGTTGACTGAGTTAGGAAGATGTGTGCATGGGAGACGGGCCCCCTGTTTCAATCTAGGATTTTCGGAGGTCCGGTGGTGGAGGCAACTGGGCCTCGTAACTCTAGGGGCTCTGGGGCAGATTGTCCAATTGAGGTGGTGACGGGTCGGGGATGTTATGGCAGGAACCGGAGGGCAGGCCATCGTTGGGGAAGACGCCCCCGGTGTTTGTTACCGGTGGTGTGTTCTGGCCCTCCGGGTTCAAACCTAGGCCCTGGTCAGCGGATCCTTGAGTGCCCTGATTTCTGGCTGTTGATGCTTAATGCCAGGTCGGTTAATAACAAGGGCCCCCTCATATGTGATTTGATCATGGAGGAGGGGGACGACCTGACATGTATTACCGAGACCTGGCTGGGCCCTGGAGGAGGGGTTGCCCTCTCGGAGATCTGCCCGGCCGGGTTTCACGTATGGCACCAGCTGAGACATCGGGGTAGGGGAGGCGGGGAGGCAAAAATGGGACAAAATTGAGATTTTTATGAAAACGATGGGACGGTTGAAAAATGCTTAAAAAATGGGACTGTCCGATTCAAAACGGGATGTATGGTCAGCCTAACTAATCTCCCTCCACATAGATAACTTCAGTTAGAAAACAATGGAAATCTTAGAACAAGTACACTGAAAAATGCACAAGAATTCTTAGAAACATGACACTCCAACCAAACAGTGTTCACCAGAAGTACATACTCAAATCTTATTTACAGACATATAAAAAGTCACAACCACAACCAAAACTAGTTCATTACTTAACATGCAACAACATCCCCCCATCATACAACAATCAACCCAGTCTCAGAGAAACTAGAACCACCTCTTTAACTACCTCTTTATCTCCAAACAACCCAAAACCAAATGCAATGCATCAGTCAGAGGGAAGGCCCTTCCAAAAAGCCATCTCATCACCCAGCTATCAACTGCAAAAAGTAGGAATGACAGAAGGATGTATAACTGCTGCCAACCAATGAACCTCACTTTTCTGGACTTCCTGTACTAATGATGTTACCTGATGATGATGGTGTAATGAATCATCTGCAACCAAGCTCAGAGAACTCCAACAATGCAACTTAAGCAAATCAATTTGGAAAGTAGTTATGTGCAGAGAATTGCCAATGAGGAAGCATCCCCTTGGCTCAGTTTCAGATTTGGTTTAGCAAACTGGGATATTTTCCAAAATATATACTTTCCTTAGCCAAACCCAACTTTCATTTCCATCATGGGCAATAATTATCAAGCGAGTGGGCCTGCTGATATTGTTAATGTCAAATGTCCTACCATCTGCCTGTTCTCTTTTTCCTACAGGAGGGGGAAAAACTGAGCTAATGGAAGTAAGAAAAAACAAATTCAACTAAGATTGTCTTGCCATTATCTGGATTCAATAGTGGTAAGAAAGAGTTTAGAAGCTCTTTTGCCTAATGTAGCTGCTTGAACCATTAGTTCTAGGATGCACTGTCAGTTCATACATGGGGCATATTGGGCACCGAAGGGACTCGGTGGCTCGGAGCCACCGGTGACATGGAGCTGTAGACTGCCGATCGGAAGGTCGGCAGTTCGAATCCCCGCACAACGAGGTGAGCTCTCGTTGCTCGTCCCAGCTCCTGTCAACCCAACAGTTCGAAAGCTTTGCGAGTAGATAAATGGGTACCACCTTAAGTGGGTAAAATTGCTGGCGTCCTGTCGGGGGTCGCCCACCAAACAGAAGATCTTTGGAATGGCAGTGGCTACGACGGATCCAGGAAAAAGCAGCTTCATCTACAGGACGTCGGCAGCCGGCTCCGACGCAAGGCATTGTGGGGCTTGTAGTCCAAGTAGCCTCGGAAGAGTCGGTTCCCTTACCCCTTCCCTTAGCGGGCGGTTAAATTGAAAATGTATAACATGAAATGTATAACATGAAATGTATATGTGTATGTAAGCCGCCTAGAGTCCTCCGTTAGGGAGGGGATAGGCGGGGTATAAATATCAATATAAATAAATAAATATTCTGGGAAGAAAATAGACATCTTAATTTCCTCCTCCTCCCCCTTCCCCTCCCCCCTCCTCCTGAAAGACAATAATAAAATGTTGTTTTGCAATGAAAGTCAGTTAAATTGTGTTGTGTCAAAACATATGCTGCTTCAGCATATGTTTATCAGAAATATAAACTGATGTACAAGGCTCATAGGGCACTGTGCAGGAATTATCTTTTTGATAAAGCCATGGAGATGGCCTTGAAGAAGCTGTTACAGAAAGAGCAAGGACAGAATCATTCCTTATGTCCTGGGAAAGGATCGGGTTAGGAAGAGTTTTAGGCTGGCTTCTCCCTGATCAAAGGAGTATAAGTGGGTGGGTGGGCAGAACACAAGCAGACTTGCAAGAGTCTGTTACTATATCCCATCTCAATATAGTTCCAGTTTTCTTGTGGAGTCAGTTTCCTGATCTGGTCTACCTTGTAGGGCTGACAAATATTGGCATCCTGTATATAAGGACCCCCACAAAGATAAATTACAAGCCATCAGGAACATTGTCCCTGATGGTAGTAGAACACAAAGGCCCACCAAATTCTACTTACCCCCAGTTCTTTCAATTTCGGTGAAAACAAATATTTAACATCAATGTCATAGTCATGGGCACTCATATGGCATCACAATGTGTCAGTCTTCATGGTAGACTTAGGACACTTCCTCACTTCTACCAGAAGCCACTTTTCTGTCTGAGATGTACTGTAAAGATGTACTCATCTTTGCCATCTGGAATTATGGCAAACAGCTCTTGCAAAGTTCCATCAGAAGTTGTGTTATTTTCATCAGCTATGTTTAAATCAATCTATGCAATAATTTGAATATACTCCTTTTATCTGGGATGGTTGTCCTCTTCCACTGAACACACAGCTTTGGAAGGGATGCACATGGGTAGTGAGGGAGGAAGGGCACACCTGCTTAAGCAGCCATGCTAGCCAAATCAACCCTGGTAATCAATGGGGTGATATATGTTGCAGCCAGAATGCCCTCACAATGTAACTTTCTGATACTCTTGTAAAATTGAACAGTGGGCATATAATCACTACCTGATATAGGAAACCATCTGACCGTCCACTATACACACCAATGCCTTTCCAACTTCCATTCATAACATACCACAACATTCATCATCTACAGCCAAGCTGTATGAGACAATCTTACCTTCTCAAAGACACATAAATGAGGGATTTAAATCAGGTACTTCTCCGGTACAATGTAGTTCCAATGAGGTAAAAACAAAAGCAGAAAATAAAATTATTCTGAGGAATAATTCATTACAAGATAGACCTAGAAGAGAAACCAATCTTATTGTTAGCTAATTTTTAGCTAACCTAAATTATTTAGAGACTATCTTAGACAATGATACTTTTAGGTCTTGGGTGATAGGCCTTTACTTGTTTACAGGCAGCCGTCTCACCTTGGGCAGCTACTAGCTAGTGATTTTTTAATTTAAAATGCATTTACTATTTTGTGATTCAGTGTACAAACCCAATCATCATTCAGTTAATTGTTATGGGACACACAGTCTCTAATCTTGCTTATTTTACAAAATTATATATGACAGAATCTGCTAGTTATGCCCCACTGGACAAAGCAACTAATCTGTGTAAATGATAAAAGGACACATATTTGACATCAGAAATGGTAACACCCTGAAATCAAACGGGAACATTTCAGTTTTCCATGGCACACTCTCTTTGACCTTGAGAAAAGTAAATATAAAGACTGGATAGAAGAAATGGCAGGACTGACTGAAATTCATCAGAACGCCTAACTCCCTTTTCTCATGGTTTGAACATGGACCCAAGCTTCTTGATATAATGCAACTGTTAACTAGTCCTGTACTGCTAAAACATCCATTTAAAAATTTATGAGTGTTTCATTTTTAGTTTTTTTTTTTTAGTTTAAGGGGCGTGGTGGCTCAGCGGGTAAGACGCCAGGCTTGTTGATCGGAAGATCGCAAGTTCGGAGGTTCGAATCCCTAGTCCCGCATGACGGAGTGAGCTCCCGCACTTGCCCCTGCTCTTGCCAACCTAGCAATTCGAAAGCATGCAAATGCAAGTAGATGAATAGGTACCACTTCGGTGGGTAGGTAACAGCGTTCTGTGCGCGTCATGTGGCCACATGACCGTGGAAGCGTCTTTGGACAACGCTGGCTCTTCGGCTAACAAACGGAGATGAGCACCGGCCCCTAGAATTGGACACGACTGCACAAATGTGCGGGGGGGAACCTTTACCTTTTTTACTGGTTTATTTATAATTTAAGAATATTCAGTTCTTAAATTAAATTCAGTTCAGATGAGACTTGCTAACATTTTTTCCATATGTAACTGTCAATACTAGAGGTATATTGTTGTGTACTCAGAAACCCATTCATGTTCATTTAAATTTTGGAATAAGTTATGGACGTATATTTCTTAATAGGATGAGTTTTAGAGTTGAAGGAATATGAACCCTCCATAACAAGCTTAAATCAGTCACTAACCCAGTTATAGATCGTTATTGTGGGTCTGGCAACACAGAGTCACACTAACAAGTTCAAGAGTCACCTGTTTGGGTAATACAGAATCCTCATCCATTTTCTCCAGTTCTTGCCATGAACCCTTGTACCAGGAGTAAAGTTTCATGATATCAATGACCTCTTCATCATGGTTCACAGGAGAAATAGTGGATGTGGATTGGCCATTGCACCCATTCTGTGTCTGGGAAGCATGTTCTGCAGTGCCAGTCCTGGAAATGAGGTTTGGAATGGAACATCTTGTCAGCCACTCTTTCTTCCTTGGAGAACCAAATGGATGCTCATGGACCCACAGTTGACTTAACTTTGGGGTTTACACAAAGCATCTGATTGCAGAACAGTAATTTCAAATGGTCCATGTATAATTTTGCCTTACAATGACCTTTCTCTTGTGGTAGTATTGATTACCACAAGAGAAGGGTTAGCCAGTCGCACAGCATGTTGGACCCTTGTGTTAACCACTACATTATCTTTTGATCTTTAATCACATTGGACTTTCTCATTTTGATAAAGAGATAACTTTGAAGGCTGCTGGAGAAGTGGGAGAAGAAATCTGACATTATGTTGGCTCTTGCCAACCTAGCAATTTGAAATGCCGGCCACATGACCGTGGAAGTGTCTTCGGACAACGCTGGCTCTTCAGCTAACAAACGGAGGTGAGCACCAGCCCCTAGGGTCAGACACGACTGCACAAACGTGCGGGGGGAACCTTTACCTTTACCTTTTTAGTTTATTTCTGAACAGTGGCATCCAGAAGAATTTGCTGCTTTCATTTTCATTGCATTTCATCATATGATGTCAAACTGCAAACTACGTTCCTTTTGGGTGTGCGCGTAATGACCCAATGCATGTTGAAAAGAGATGAGGCTTGCATCATGATGCGGTGATGCTCCTGACCCTCCTTGCCCTCCTGAAGATGCTGCTGTTTCTAAAGCTTTGTTCTTCTTCTCCTGTCTCAATTTTTTTTCCCTCCAACCTCCAACCTACAACAAATAAAAATGTTCTAAAGCTTATAGTACGATATAAGGGAGATGCTGGACTTAGTGGAATGCGAGATTCTTTGCTGATTTTGATGGGTAGGACAAAAAAGGACATATGTTACTACTTTATTTATGACCACTATTAAATTTGTTTTGCTTCTATGTTACCTGCCCTGGCATCACAAACAAGCCTGCCTATTCATCCCACTATATTGTTTTCCTTCTTCCCCTTCCACCCAATCCCTCTAACTTTAAGTACTTACAAACACTCTCTCATAAGAACTTATTCCATTATCTGATAAAGCTGTTTTCGTGATCAATTACAGTATAATAAAATTGGTTAGTCTTAAGGGTTCCACAAATCTCTCTCTCTCATTTAGGAATAGAGACACGGATGACCATTTAGTTGCAGCTGCTTTTCAACTCTACTTTTAAGCTATGAATTCTATTAAAAACTAGAATGCAATAAAAAACACATTCAAGTTCTTAAATGCTCTGTAATTTTCACCTCAGTTTCTCACAAGTATCTTCAGGGATGTCCAGAATGTATGAAAATCATGGAAAACAGCAGCATTCCTGCAAATAATTTGCATGCCAAATGCTCTCTGTATTGGCCCCACTACAACCATTTAACACTTCATGTTTGGCTACCGCTGTGTGTAAAACACATCTCTGAATACTGTAGCACTCAAAAAGCCCTAGTGACTCCCATAAAGAAGCAGCATTCCCAGAGCAGCTGGAAAATTTGAAATGAAAAAGCATGGTGCAAATAATCTTTGAAAAGGGAATAATAGTAGACATCTGTAAATCAACCTTTTAATGTGGCTTAAGAATCCATTATTGTTAGCAGTGTTAACAGACCAGGATCCAACAGAAGACTTTTTAGATGACTCTATATATGGTGTATGTTTCTGCATACAAACACACACACACACACACACACAAACAGAAGAGCACATGTTATGTAGTGGACTAAGGGTAAGGCGTGGTGGCTCAGCGGGTAAGATGCCAGGCTTGTCGATTGGAAGTTCGCAAGTTTGAAGGTTCGAATCCCTAGTCCCACGTGACGGAGTGAGCTCCCACACTCGCCCCAGCTCTTGCCAACCTAGCAATTCAAAAGCATGCAAATGCAGGTAGATTAATAGGTACCACTTCGGTGGGTAGGTAACAGCGTTCCGCATGCGTCATGCCGGCCACATGACCGTGGAAGCGTCTTCGGACAACGCTGGCTCTTCGGCTAACAAACGGAGATGAGCACCGGCCCCTAGAGTCGGACACAACTGCACAACTTTGCGGGCTGAACATTTACCTTTTAAGGGTGAGGAGACCTAGGTTCTAATGCTCCATTAGGCACAAAAGCTGGTTGGGTGACTCTAGGCTAGTCACACTCTCCCAGCCCTAGAGTGAAAAGTCAAAAGACACATATATCAACCCATGCTGGACCAGCCTGGTAGTTTACAGTCCATAGCCTTCAGGGAAGATGCCTTCATGGAAGATGCCTTCATCCTACAGTGGATTGCCTTGGGCTGGTAATATACATACATATATAGAGTTTCTGAGACATGTTCAACTCTTACTAATTAAGAGAACTCCTCCATCAACATTAGCCTCTTGATTACCAGATTCCCTTTGTTATACTTACACTCACTTTCATGAATGTAGCCATCTCTGAGTTTTTTTTTCTTCCTCAACTTAATAACTTTGAGAAGAAGTAATTAATTCCCACTCAGGCCCAAAGTAACAGAGTAATTTTAAGTAGTTTAGTTTTAAAGATCAAGAATATTGGTTTATTATTTCAAAGACAGGAGCAAAAGGCTTACATAATTCCCCCATTTCAATTTAATCTCCCCAATAACTATCCTTTGATAGTGAGGTGAGCACAATGACTGAGCCAGAGTTACCTAATCAACCAAGCTTTCCCTTCCTTCCTTCCTTCCTTCCTTCCTTCCTTCCTTCCTTCCTTCCTTCCTTCCTTCCTTCCTTCCTTCCTTCCTTCCTTCTAATGTAAATTCCTTTACATAGGCATGACAGAATGGAGCTTTTTCTCCAAAGTCATGCTTACAGAAAGCTTTACAAATGTACTGTAATTTATTTATTTTTATTTTTATTAATTAAACCTATTTATAAGGCCACCCAACTCACACACGGTGACTCCGGGCAGCTTACAGAATTAAAAACCATAAAAAAACAATAGACACTCCCCGGCGGCAGCAAACACATTCATACCAGCCACTTGATCGGCTCCAAAGCAGCTTGGGGTCCCCAGGCTGACAGAACCACGTCTTCAGGGCCTTCTGGAACAGGAGCAAGGAGGGGGCCAATCTTATAGGAGGGGGCCACTATGGAGAAGTCCCTTTTCCTTGGTCCCACTAGATGTACCTCCCTAACTGAAGGGACCCGCAACATGCCCTACCTCTCCGCTCTGATGGGCAGGGTGGAGGTAACTGGGGAAAGGCGGTCCTGCAAATAACCTGGCCCCAAGCCATGTAGGTAGGGCTTTAAAAGTGATAACCAGCACCTTGAATTGGACCCGGACGCAAATGTCCCCACCAGGTTAGCAAGGGTAGCTGATCCTAAAGACTCCTAGCATAGGAAAAAAATAAATCTCCCAGTGGGGGAGGGGGAGAGGGAAGTGTTACAAGGTCACTTCTGATTTACCTATCTCTGATTGTACCACTGCTACTGGTAGCATTCCGGGTGTAGATCAGAGATATTTATTTGTCCTGAAGACTCAGTTGAAAAGGTGAAAGAACCATGCGAGGAAGATAATGGTTTGTTTTGGTCTACATTGGATGAAATTACATTGGCATATACTGTTATATTATTATTACTATTATTTTAGGTTAGTATTGGGATGTCAATTTTGTATATTATGTTGCTGGGTTTTTTTTTGTTTTAATCTCTGTGTACTACCCAGAGATACTACTAGGAGATGGATAGCTGTATGAATTTTATAAACAAGCAAACAAATGCACGCAGTTCTTGCCATTGCTTGTGCAAACCATCAGGGCTTTAGAAGAAGCCACAAATATCTTCTGAAAAATAAGAACTGGATGTAGACAGGGATAGGCAAGATCCTAACATATTTAGAACCAAGATCCTTGGATATAGTAGAATTGATTTCCAAATGATTGAACTGTTATAATGTTATGCATCTGTACATATAGGATTATTGCTGAGTAAAAATGCCTAGGATTGTCGCTCAAGTGGAAGAAATATAGCTTAGGTCCCCAACATAACCCCTAGGGAGACCAATCTGGCTGCAGATGTTTCCCTTGGCAGTCTTGTCTTCCTGTCCCATTTTTTACATTTCATGCTCTTAATTAAAAAAAGCACCAGCCTCCAGCATCAAATTTATTTCCAAGGATATCTCTGAGCTTTAAATTAGTCCATAAACTTTCTTAGAAAATAAACAATGATAAGTGACTGCATCCCAGAGCTTTGCTTGGAAGCCTGTCTACCTGCCTGTGAAAAGGACAAAAAAAAGAAGAAAAAAACAGGGACAGAAGGGAGGGGGAGCAGAGGGTGAGCAATAGTATTCTGGGGAATTTATTTATGTATTTATGTATTTATCATATTTATACATATATATCGGAGGAGTGTAGGTGGCTTACAGCGTTACAATTCATATATATATAATTATACAACAATTCATATATTATCATCGCACGCTCAGGAAGGGGGTTGGGGAACCGACTCTTCTTCCGTAGGTGTTGGACTACATGTCCTAACATACCTCACTTCTGAGTCTTTACAGCTCAGCGGTTTAACCCGCTGAGCTAACCGCGCCCCTTTGTTCTTTGTTACTGGCTCTGCTCCATATGGTGGCCATTTTATGAATGGGCAATCACTGAATCCATTTTATGAGAATGCTCACAACATATTCTCAAAATTCCATATGTGTCCACTGCCCCCCCCCCCAAATTTAAGGGCTCCTGAAATACAGGAATATTTGTTGCCCAGTTACCATTATTTGCAGGGAAAGCAGGATCCAGTGTTGCTAACGTGCAATTTTTACTGCTCCATAGAGTATACTCAGCCAAGGGGATTCTGCTTTAGCTTTTCCCAGGCAGCCAGTTCAGCTCTCACGGCAGAAGCATATGTTTGCACAGAGATCACTGCAAGCTATCAGACATTTGATTTGTATCTGTTTAAGGCCTGGAAGCTTCCCTCTATATTCAGAGAAACAGCATGTGCATGCATGGATCCGGACTAAAGGTGAACATGCCATTCTTGACAGAACACATTTTCTTCGTGGTTTTTTGTGATGGTACTGTCAATAATCTGTCAGTAATCTGGTTCCTATACTGTGCTGTGTCACAGTTTTCTAAACCATGTTTTCTTGAATAAACTGAAATGGCTGGGTTAACTCATCATGCTAATCCATAATCCATAGTTTACAAACTACGTTGGGTAGGTTCACACAACAAGCTAAGCTTGAACCAAGAGAAATAAAACACATTGTTGACTTTTTCCAGCCCTACATATACTTCCATGAACTGCAGAAACATATGAGAGAAACAGTCACTGATTTTTTTTACAAGGCCTCAGGAAAAATACTTGATGACTCCTCTTTTTATGATAGGAATTATTATTTACAATATAGTGTTATCACTGCATTCTGTTTGTAACTTTAAGCAACACTAGATAGACAGGAAATCAAACCACTTAGTGCTCACGGGGTAAACATAAGGATTTGGATCAAACCACAGCACTTAGTCCATAGCTTATCCAGATTGTCTCCCTTGAGCTATTTTCAGCATGTATCAGCATGAAAGTTATGTAAAAAGGCCTTAAACCATATGTTACAAAGCCGTACTCACATCAAACACATTAAGAAGGACTGTAGAGGGTTGCAGAAATATTGTGTACAGTGTCTTGCCTGCTTCTAACAGAACAGATCTGGAGAACATGAACTGCAGAAATGAGCTGCTAAAATAACTGACAATAAAGAAAATAAAGGTACTGTATGAACTAAACTCTTGACTGTGACAGGGTCTAAGAGTTCAGCTGATATATCCAAAATGATAGAATCAGCCAAATGGATCTGACAGAGAATTACTGAGAAACAGAAAACTGATTCGAAGAAGAAAATTAAAGGCAATATTAGTCTGAATGAACACAAAGGAGTATGTTGGGTATAGATGCCTGTACACACTCACCTGGAGATATGGGAAAGCATTTAGGGTAGTTTAAGTCAATAAGAGTCAACCTGTTGGCTGCTTCTTTTGACAGTTAAGATGGGAGCAATAGTCATTGAAGCCTAGATTGGATTGCTTTTTTATTTAAAGTCACAACAGAAATACAGATAACGAGGTTGTTTTGCAGTATTATCATTGTTTCACTCACTTGTTAAGAAATAAGCCACTTTTTAATATAGTGTCAGCAAGGAAGCATTTGAAAGCATGCAAATGCAAGTAGATTAATAGGTACCACTTCGGTGGGTAGGTAACAGCGTTCTGCGTGCGTCATGCCGGCCACATGACCGCGGAAGCGTCTTCGGACAACGCTGGCTCTTCGGCTAACAAACGGAGATGAGCACCGGCCCCTAGAGTCGGACACGACTGCACAAATGTGCGGGGGGTACCTTTACCTTTACCTAAGGATCCCAGAACATTTTTGTAACACATTAAGAACCTGGAAATATAAAGAAAATTTGGATTTGATAGGTTCTTCAGGTTCCTTTCTAGGATTTCTGGAAATTATAGTCCCAGTATATCTGGAAGGGGCGTGGTGGCTCAGCGGGTAAGACGCCAGGCTTGTCGATTGGAAGATCACAAGTTCGGAGGTTCGAATCCCTAGCCCCGCGTGACGGAGTGAGCTCCCGCACTAGCCCCAGCTCTTGCCAACCTAGCAATTCGAAAGCATGCAAATGTAAGTAGATTAATAGGTACCACTTCGGTGGGATGGTAACAGCGTTCCGCGCGCGTCATGCCGGCCACATGACCGTGGAAGCGTCTTCGGACAACGCTGGCTCTTCGGCTAACAAACAGAGATGAGCACCGGCCCCTAGAGTCGGACACGACTGCATAAATGTGCGGGGGGAACCTTTACCTATATCTGGAAGGCATCAAGCTGAGGGAAGATGGGATACAGAGATCTTCCACCTCACAGGGGTGTTTGTTGGGGGTGGAGTAGTCAGGATGGTGGTTGTGACTATGCAATTGAAGCCCCATCCCTGTTTCATGAGGGATGAACAATCTTATGACTGTATAGTTGAAGGATTTCACGGCCAGAATCCAATGGTTGTTGTGGGTTTTCCAGGCTGTGTGGCCGTGTTCTGGCAGTTTTGGTTCCTAACGTTTCGCCAGTCGCTGTGGCTGGCATCTTCAGAGGACAGGAGCACAGCTAGAAGATTCTGTCTGTGCCCAAGTGGAGGGTGTGTGTTCCTGCTGGTGTTATAGCTGCTGAGAGGGTGTGTGTCTTCTGTGGGTCATTTACAAGAGATTAGGAGAGGGTTTATTGTGGTGATTAGGGGGTGTGGTGCTGTCAGTGTGTGGGATTAGCACATCTATTGTGTGAGTTGTTTGCATATTTCTGTGGTTGAGTAGAGTTCATTGACCTTTTGCAAGCTGTGTTTTTCAGGACTGGCAGCCAGGTTTTGCTGATCTTTAAGCTTTCTTCTTTTTTATTGAAACTGTGTTGGTGTTTATGTATTTCAATGGCTTCCCTGTATAGTCTAAAATAGTGGCTGTTGGTGTTGTCCAGCATTTCTGTGTTTTCAAATAAGATTTGGTGACCAGTTTGTTTGAGAACATGTTCAGCTATTGCAGATTTTTCAGGTTGCTGTAGTCTGCAGTGTCTTTCATGTTCTTTTATCCTGGTGTGGATGCTGCATTTTGTGGTCCCAATGTATACTTGTCCACAGCTGCAGGGTATGCGGTAAACTCCTGCAGCGGTGAGGGGGTCCCTTTTGTCTTTTGCTGATTTTAACATTTGTTGTATTTTTCTGGTGGGTTTGAAGACTGTTTGGAGGTTATGTTTTTTCATTAGTTTTTCCATGCGGTCCATGACTCCTTTAATGTAGGGCAGAAATATTTTGCTTGTGGGGGGCTGTTTTTCTTCAGTTGAGTGCTGTTTTTTCGGTTTGATAGC
The DNA here is from genome assembly GCA_023362775.1 of Charina bottae. Lineage (NCBI taxonomy): Eukaryota > Metazoa > Chordata > Lepidosauria > Squamata > Charinaidae > Charina > Charina bottae. The sequence goes on along the minus strand of JALMGJ010000001.1, from coordinate 161,016,363 downwards.
TCTCCTGATTTCATTCTTGGAGTAGCCATTTGCCTGTAGGGACCAATCCAAATGGTTGAGTTCAGAATTGAGAAATTGAGCTTCACAGTTCTGATTTGCATGATCCACTAGTGTTTTGATGATGCCTCTTTTTTGTCGTGGGTGGTGATTGGATTTTTTATGTAGATACCGGTCTGTGTGGGTGGGTTTTCTGTAGATTTTGTCCTAATTGCAGGTCTGGTTTGCGTATGACCATGACATCTAAAAATGGTAGTTCGCCTTCCATTTCTTTTTCCATGGTGAATTGTATACTTGGGTGGATGCTGTTGAGGTGGTTCAGGAATTTCTCTAATTCTTCTTCCCCATGACTCCAAATGGTGAAGGTGTCGTCCACGAACCAGTACCAGACTGTTGGTGTGAGGGGTGCTGATTCTAAAGCCTGTTTTTCGAAATGTTCCATGTAGAAGTTCGATATAACTGGGCTGAGGTGGTTTCCCATGGCGACTCCATCTGTTTGTTCATAGAAATCCTTATCCCATTGAAAGTAGCTGGTCGTCAGGCAATGTTGGAATAGCTCCGTGATGTCTTTTGGGAAGATCTGTTCGATGAGTGCCATGGTGTCCTTTATTGGAACCTTGGTGAACAGGGAGATCACATCAAAGCTGATTAATTTGTCTGTGGGGTTAAGTTTATGGGTGCCGATTTTGTTTATGAAGTGTCTTGAGTCTTTTATGTGGGATGAAGTCTGTCCACAGTGGGTCTGTAGAAGAGTAGCCAAATGTTTTGATAATTCGTATGTTGGAGAGCCGATGGCATTTATGGTGGGTCTGAGTGGGATTGCGTCTTTGTGGATTTTGGGGAAATTTGAAATACATAAACACCAACACAGTTTCAATAAAAAATAAGAAAACTTAAAGATCATCAAAACCTGGCTGGCAGTCCTGAAAAACACAGCTTGCAAAAGGTCAATGAACTCTACTCAACCACAGAAATATGCAAACAACTCACACAATAGATGTGCTAATCCCACACACTGACAGCACCACACCCCCTAATCACCACAATAAACCCTCTCCTAATCTCTTGTAAATGACCCACAGAAGACACACACCCTCTCAGCAGCTATAACACCAGCAGGAACACACACCCTCCACTTGGGCACAGACAGAATCTTCTAGCTGTGCTCCTGTCCTCTGAAGATGCCAGCCACAGCGACTGGCGAAACGTTAGGAACCAAAACTGCCAGAACACGGCCACACAGCCTGGAAAACCCACAACAACAATCAGTCTTATGACTCTTCATCTATGTATACAGCTGAATCCCAGGATAAAAACATATGTTAAAATCATGCTAGTTGTTCTTATTCCATATTATTTCGGTTTTCACAAAGTGAAAATGGGCACATAGATGCATAATGGGCATCTACAACAAAACATATATTTTATTTTAATGGACAAATATTTTATAACAAAAATGAATATCTACCTTTTAGTCTTTGTAGAATGTTTGAAAATCATATACACAATGTGTATCTAAACTCTGTGGTAAATATGCAAAGCTATTTTGAACGGAATTCATTCTTCTCTTAAAAATGTCACTGACAAGTATTTTTCTCCACAAACCTACTCATTTCACTGGGCCTGACATAGTGGGATATCTTTAATGAAATTGCAGCATAACTGGGTTTTTTTCCCCTCATATGAAGTAGTAATTTACTGGATGTCCTCAATTTATGAAAATTGGATATCTTGAAAATGCAATGGCTTTGCAGGAAGGAGGACAAAGGAATATGATAGGAATCATAGCTGGGGAGGGCAAGGGATGGGAAAATAAAACACCAAATATAAAGATAATTTTTTGGTGTCATCAAGTCCAATTATTAACTCTGTTGTTAAGCTATATGGTTGAACTTTCTGAAATTCCGTTTCATCTTGGAGTCAAAAGGCATCTCTTACAGTTACAGGAAGATAACACTTAAAAGAAAAGCTTTTAAAAATACACCTACTTGGGTGACACAGTCAGTAAAATCTTATTTTTATTGCAGACTTAATATTGTCTTGGTTTTACAGAACATGCCCTCATATATTGTGGTATTCCCTTCCCTCACACTTTTCTCCTGGATTTGTGAAGGGTTGCAGTATATGTTGTCTCTGTTTGCATGATACTTAAACTAAATCATGGGGAGTAGTGTGCCCTACAAAACGGCAAACTGGGATAAACTGGGTCAACCAATTAATCCTGAGGAGGTAGATGTAGTCCCAAACATACCCAGTCTTGTTTGGGGTTAAGTTAGACCCCTGACTAGCTATATCATCCAGATGGTTGAGCAGAAAGTTTCACAATTCTTTCATCCTCTGCAATTGAGACAAAGTCCTAGAAAAGCCCCATAAAATGGGACTTCTCCAGGCATTCTACTTCTATGACCATTGTGGTTTCCACCACCCTATGGCCAAACAGAGGGATAGATACACCCCTCCTAATCCTGTCCAGAGGGCACCAACCACCTTTAATTTTCCCCTTCTGGAATGAAAGAAAGAATGAGTAAATCAGCCAGCCAGCCAGGAGTGAGAAGTGAAATGATAGACTCCCAACCTCCTTTGCTGCAAGGCCACCAGACAATTTAGCATGACAGCCACAGGCACAGAGAGCTAAGTCACTAGAGGTGGAGATGTCTCATCTACCATCTTGTGCAAAAACATGACCATTTAATCTGGCCATTTTGTTTTTATTACAGGCTATACATGTGTTTCCTTTCTGTCACATAATGAACTGAAACACATTACATTATAATATTTTAGCAAACATGAGACACTTTATGTGGTTTTGGTTTGGTCCACAATATTTCTCAGTGGCTTCAATTTGTGTCAGTCTTGCTCTTTTCCCTTCTGAACCCCTCTGGGAGAAAAAGGGGATATTGAATGTGTGACTTGTTGCTCTCTCTTTTCCTCTGAGAGTTTTTGGGGACCATGATCCTGAGAAAAATCACACACTATTAATAATTTATCTTAAATCCCATTAATTTCCATGGGCTATTCTGATAAAATCTGGATTATAGAATTAGCATTTCACCCACATTATGGAACTTTAAGGAACTTTATGGGACATTATGGGACATTATGGAACTTTTCCCCTGTGAAAATTCATTCTGCCCCCACTCCACCAGTCTGTAAGAGAGTCACTGTGACAACCACTGCTAGTTATTTTTTGTATTCAGGCATTCTGCAGGGCACTTGGACTTGGGGCATGAGAAAGAACAGGAGAAGTCAGGCTCAGGTTGCTAAACTTATATGGAAAATTCAAAGGGGTGGCTTAGTGCATTTTAAAACAAAAATCCACATCGGAGCTAAAAGAAAAAAAAAGTTTCTATCAGTGAGATACAGTACAACCTTAAGAAAATCAGTGTCTCGTACCATTTTAAAAGCCATGATTATTTTTGCATATACTGTATATTCTAATGTTTCCTTCCTTAAATGGCAGGAAACCACATAATGGATTTTCAACTGAATTCAGCATTATAGTTGGAAGGTACTGTTGGGGCTACAAAAGAGGTTTGGGGGCTAAGTACATATGATACCTCTAAATTTAAGGGAAAAAAAGCATTCAGAAGTTCAGCATTCAGATGTTCAGCATTCTTAGTGTTCAGACTCAGAAAAAACGTTATTATAGCCTTCTTTCCATTATGGTGGGTGGAAAAAAGTACTTGTCCAAGGTAATCCACTGAGTCAGTGCAAAAAGTTATCTAGAGCTACAGTAAGTCATGGATTTTAGTCGTTGGACAGCACTGGCTCTCACCGAAGCCTAACGCAGAATGAAAATGGGTATTTCAAAAACAGAAGGTGATTGATAATTGATAAAATATTTTATAAAATATTTAAATATTTTGATAAAATATTTTGATAAAATATTTTGATAAAATAATTGATAAAAGTGTTGATATGATGCGCCTTATAAAATTAAATTGTGATTGCAGGCACAATAGACCAAAAGTCATCACCAGACTGTTGTGTTACAAGGAGGCTATTAAAGTTACATAATCTGTGCTGATTCCTCCCTCCCCCCCCTTATTTATAAGAATTAAACCTTTGGGAACGTATCATAAAATTGATTACACTCTCTCAAATTGCAAGACTCAACTAAATGAATGGTAATTATATCATTTAGAGTGGATAGAAAATGTCTACACACCCGTTAAAATGCCAGGTTTTTGAGATGTAAAAAAATCAGACCAAGATAAATCACTTTTTTCCACCTTTAATATAACATATAAGCTGTACAATTCAATTAAAAAACAAACTGAAATCTTTTAGGGCAAAAAAATAAAAAACTAGAATAATGTGTTTGGTCTAGAGCCAGTTTGGTTTAGTGGTTAAAGCTCTGGGCTAGAAACCAGGAGCCCATGAGTTCTAGTCCTGCCTTAGACATGAAAGCCAGCTGGGTGGCCTTGGGCCAGTCACTCTCTCTCAGCCCAACTCACCTCACAGGGTTGTTGTTGTGGGGACAATAGGAGGAGGAAGGAGTATTAGGTATGTTCACCGCCTTGAGTTATTTATAAAAATATTAAAGGTGGGATAGAAGATAAATGAATAAAAATAAATAAATAAATAAATAAATAAATAAATAAAGTGGTTGCATAAGTGTGCACACCCTCTTATAAGTAGGGATGTCGCTGTGTTCAGAATCAACAAATCACATTCAAACTGATGTTAAATAGTAGTCAGTACATACCTGCCATCAATTGAAGTGACTCTGAGCAAGCCCATATAAAGTTGAGCTGTTCTCATAGGATTTTTCTGACATTTACTCAGTTGCCTCTTCCAGCAAATCCATGGTCTGCAAAGAGCTAACAAAACATCAAAGGGATCTCATTGTTGGAAGGTATCAGTCAGGAGAAAGGTACAAAAAAAATGCCAAGGCATTGGATATACCATGGAACACAGTGAAGACAGTCATCAACAAGTGGAGAAAATATGGCACAACAGTGACATTACCAAGAACTGGATGTCCCTCCAAAATTGATGAAAAAACAAGAAGAAAACTGGTCCGAGAGGCTGCCAAGAGGCCTACAGCAACATTGAAGGAGCTGCAGGAATTTCTGGTAAGTACTGGTTGTGTACTACATGTGACAACAATCTCCCATATTCTTCACATGTCTGGGCTGTGGGGTAGGGTGGCAAGATGGAAGCTGTTTCACTGTGGGTATGGTGTACTTTTGGTAATGCGCAGTGTTGTTTTTGCGCCAAACATACTTTTTGGAATTATGGCCAAAAAGTTCAACCTTGGTCTCATCAGACCAGAACACGTTTTCCCACATACTTTTGTCAGACTTGATGTAGGTTTTTGCAAAATGTAGCCGGGCTTGGATGTTTTTCTTTGTTTTTATTTTCTTACAAAGAAAAACATCCAAGCCCGGCTACATTTTGCAAAAACCTACATCAAGTCTGACAAAAGTATGTGGGAAAATGTGTTCTGGTCTGATGAGACCAAGGTTGAGCTTTTTGGCCATAATTCCAAAAAGTATGTTTGGCGCAAAAACAACACTGCGCATCACCAAAAGTACACCATACCCACAGTGAAGCATGGTGGTGGCAGCATTATGCTTTGGGGCTGCTTTTCTTCAGCTGGAACTAGGGCTTTAGTCAAGGTGGAAGAAATTATGAACAGTTCCAAATATCAGTCAATTTTGGCACAAAACCTACAGGCCTCTGCTAAAATGCTGAAGGTGAAGAGGAATTTTACCTTTCAACATGACAACGACCCAAAGCATACCTCCAAATCAACAAAAGAATGGCTTCACCAGAAGAAGATCAAAGTTTTGGAGTGGCCCAGCCAGAGCCTGGACCTGAATCCAATTGAAAATCTATGGGGTGACCTGAAGAGGGCTGTGCACAGGAGATGCCCTCCCAATCTGACAGATTTGGAGTGCTTCTGCAAGGAAGAGTGGGAAAAGATTCCCAAGGCAAGATGTGCCATGCTGATAGACTCCTACCCCAAAAGACTGAATGCTGTCATAAAATCAAAAGGTGCTTCAACAAAGTATTAGTTTAAGGGTGTGCACAGTTATGCAACCACATTTTTCTAGTTTTTTATTTTTATTTTTTCACCCTAAAATATTTCAGTTTGTTTTTCAATTGAATTGTACAGCTTTTATGTTTATTTATTTATATTTTATTTATTTATTTATCAAATTTATCACCGCCCAACTCCCCCATGGGGGACTCTGGGCGGTTTACAACAAAATGTTATATTAAAGGTGGAAAAAATTCTGAAGTGATTTATCTTGGTCTGATTCTTTTACATCTCAAAAACCTGGCATTTTTATATCCACTATATGACACATGGTTTCATCTAGTGTGTTATTGTCATTAGTAGGAGGGATCATCAGTTAAAGCAGAGATAATGAGATTCAGTATTGCAACTAAAGCTGAACACCAAAAGATTCATAATCAAAATTTAAGAGCATGCATGAAAACACTAATAGGACTGATTATTTCTCTGACAGTTTCTACCTTAGATATGTGTATGTTTGTGTTTAATAAACAGACAACAGTAAATAAACAGTATAATAGACTTTAATATTTAACAGATCTTTTAATAGCAAATAGATATCCCAAATCATTAACAATGCCTTTAATGTATGCTTCTCTCCAAAGGTCTGCAAATGAATAAAGTGAAATAAAGCAACATAGCAATTATACAGTCAGAAATAAGCGGTGGTAACATTCATTCAAAAAAATGTTAATTTCATAAGTGTTTCAAATCATAACTGTGGGTATGGATTTATGGGAAAGCTGTTTTTTGTTCTCTGACTTGAAGCTATTCGGTATGGCCAAAATCAAGAGGGAAATTGACACATTTTTTTCCTCTGCTAGGAAGGTAACCTGAACAACTTTTCAGTGGGTAGGGTCTGATGTATACAATTCTTCTAAACATCCTTATATTTAACATTAGGGATGTGCAAAGTTTGGAAACGGTGTTTTACTTTGATGATGCTTTGAGTGAAGCAGACTTTGAAGGTACCCTGTGATACAACGCGGCCTCCCAACACTTCTGAAGAGTGAAGCAAAGCTCTCGTGTTTTTTCTTTCATATCACCTTGACCGCATCATCTCCTCCATCCCATCTAGTAGCCAGAAGAGGCTTTTGCACTTGTGTTGCTCATATGCAGAAGCCTCTTCTGATGTTTCCAGTGAGTTAGTAGAATTGCTGGAAGAGGCAGTTGGAGCTGAGCTGAAGAGCATCATCACATCAAGGTGAATTAGGATGGCCTCGTGCAGGCTTTTTTAGCATCTGCATAAGGCTGTTGAGTGTTCAAAACAGCACTATCTTAGTACTCAGTGAAAAATAACTGTATATAATTATCTCCATATTATACTTGAGAAAGTGAGATTAAATGAGTCTTGTTGCCTGGTTCTCATTTCTCTGACCTGTACAATATTACAAGACAACACAACTTCAGTTCAAGTGTTTGTTTACATCACTGAATTAATCTGGCCTCCTCCAAATGCTTTGGATTTGAGGATGCTCCTGTGTTCATCTGTTTTTTTTAAAAAAAAAACTTGAAAATTCTGTGACTTTCAGGACCACTTGAGAGCCTATCAAGGTTTACAGAGATCCCATAAGAGATTTTAATCTTTCTACTAGAGAAGAGCACCAGAAAGCTACCCATTTGTCTTATGATATATGCCATGGTACAATATGCCATGATCTTGGGTTAGGGGCAAATAGCAAACTGGCCAAATTTGAGGTTGACACTAAATATTCAGGATGGTAAAAAGCAAACATGATTATGAATAGCTTCAGAAGGATCTTTTAAAACAGATGAACAGAAAAGCAAATGGCAATGCAGTTCCATTTAAATAAATGTAAAGTGATACACATTGTGGCAATCCCCCCCCCCTGAATTTCACAATCTGTAACTGAGGGGATCTGAGCTTTCTGTAATTAACTAGTAAAAAGATCTTAAGGTTGTAGTGCATAGGCCATGAAGATAGTAACTCAGTGTGCAACAGCTGTGAAAAATGCATGTTCCATCTTAGGAATCATTAGAATTGTAATGCCCTTATACAAATCAATGGTGCAACCATATCTGGAATACAATATATTGTTTTAGATGCCATGTTTGGAAAAGAATATAAAAGAGCTGGAAAAGGTGCAGAAGAAAGCAACCAAAATGAAGTAGCTTGAGCATCTTCTCTATGAAAAAGACGAAAACATTTGGGGCTCCTTACCCTAAAAAAAGATGATCAAAGGGAGCATGATTAAAGCTTATGCGTAACCTAAAGACTGGGAACAAGGAGGGTCTCTCTCTCTTTCTAAATATTAAGTCCAGGTTCAGCCAGGGAAGCTGATTGCATTTATAACAAATAAATGAAAGAAAGCATTTCCTCATATGGTGCATAATTAACCTGTGAAATTCATTACCACAAGGTGTGGAAATGGTCACTAGCTTAGATGGCTTTAAGGGTTGTCAAGGGTTATTGAACTTGAAGACTCTCAGGTTGGAGGTAGCCTGCCTCCAAACACCAATTACATGAGAACTACAGTGGGAGAGATTTTATTTATTTATTTATTTATTTATTTAATTTTTTTATCCCACCTTTATTATTTTTTATAAATAAATCAAGGCTGCGAACATACCTAATACTCCTTCCCCCTCCTATTTTCCCCACAACAACAAAATGTTGGACCAAGATGGACCTTGGCTTGATTCAGCAGGGCTATTAGAAATGTGGGATCCATTAGATTCGTAAGACTGTGTACTATGTTCCACTTCCACATAGCACGTTTCCATTAGCTGTTCCTCAACCTCATTTTCTCAGGGAGCATCAGTGCATCCTCCAGCCAAGCAATAAAAAATCATCATTCAATCATTGCCCCATCACTTGAGCCACTGGAATAACGAAAATCCTAAGTCATTTGTGGATCACTGAGGGGAACTGCATCTTATCCCAGGCTTCAATTTGGCAGACAAGGAGCAAGTAAGAAATAGAGTTTCTTTTCCTCCATTTAAGGAAACTGAAATATGGGAGACTCAAAACTGATACCAAATAAATATTTATCCTTTTTGATGTGGCCACTAGCTTTGCTGCATCACCATCGTTATTTTCGTGTTGTTCCATGGAATCGAACAACTGTTTCCACCTTCTACTCCTTACACTGATAAGTGCTCCCTCCAGCCAGCCAGCCAGCCAAAGGAAGAGCACCATAAAAAGAGGAAGCTGACTCCCAGCTCCTGTTCTGGCTCATCAGATTCACTTTTTGCAACAAGGGAACAAAAATCAAGCCACCCAGACACTGATGTCAAGGGGAGATTCCCAGAGACAAGAATTCCTTCAGTTCCTCCAGTGGGAAGCTGTCTTGTCCCACAGCTCTACAGGAAATGCTGTGAAACTGATCTTGCATAGTTAATAATGCCTGGAAGCTCCACTGCACTCTGGAGATAAGCAAGGATAATCTTGATCTGAGATCAGTGCATCCCTTGCATTTGGAAAGGGCCATAGTTAAACTATGATGAAAGTTCTTGGCACAAGATGTCACAATGGCTGCTGAGGAACTACTTTAAAAGGCTGAAATAAAGCTGTGCTCTGATAGGCTCTTCATGGTTGCTAATCAAACATGTTAAGAACTGTTGTAATATATTTCCTCCATAAAACCCTTTCCTAAGATGAGGAGGGAGGGGAAAGTAACTGTAATGGGCTGTGAGAATGATCTTGAGGAAGAGAAGGAACAGCCAAGGCAATGGTCATATAAGAGAAATCTGAGTCCAAACCACTAATGTAATTTGAGAAAGCATCTTAGATTTGACCCTCCTTAGTTCTCTTTAGGATAAAGGCAGGGAGGAGGAGGCATGTTCAGAGTTGCAAGATTCTGTTACTGTAACCTTATAATAAAAGTAGTTTTAGTATTCATTACTTTGGTGTTCAAGTCTTGTCTACCTCAAAGAGCTGACAGTAACCATACAGAGCTCTCACATCCTCAGATCACCCACCTCTCAGCCCAGCCAGTCCCCCAGGCCAAGTGCTGAGAGCATTATTCACATGCTATTGCAAGCAGTTTTATTCAAGAAGCCCTTGCCTTTCCTCTATCCCACTCATTGTACATGCAATAGGCAGTGAAGTAAAGAGTCAGTACAGGTAGCTACCTCTATCTTTTATAAATGAATAGTTTTTGGTTCCTAAAGCTGAGCAGGAGGCACCAGCTTCTGCAGGAAAGAACATGCTGCTCTCAACATACCACCTGTAAAGACCAACCCAGAGATTCTTCAGCAAAGTCCACATGGTGCAAAGAGAGCATTGCCCTTATATGGCATTCTTCCTCATGGGAATTAAAGCCTGCAAAAGCACTAAGGAGCTCTGTTTGGGCATCTGTATGAGTGATGGCACCAGGAAAGTCATGAGGAAGAAAGTGCACAAGAGTGTGCAAGACTGTGGATTGTAAGCTATCAAGAGTCATTGGGATAAAGGCAGAATATTAATTTAATTCAAATTTAAATTTAAATTTAAATTTAATTTAATTTAATTTAATTTAATTTAATTTAATTTAATTTAATTTAATTTAATTTAATTTAATTTAATTTAATTTAATTTAATTTAGATACGTTTAGAATCAAGGAATTTTGTTACAGTTGCTTGAAAGCTTACTTGAACAGCTTTATAGTTTTAGCACGCAAGCACAGGTGTGTAGATTTCAATACGCATTCAAGTGCTCAAAGTGGCTAACTAAAATTTATAATGCAAAAGAGAAAGCAGAAAAATCAACAGCATTATAATCAAAATTAAAATAATTTAAACCATGAAAGCGGCTTTTTTCCCCCCTACCCAAGTTTTTCAGTGGAATCTCTCTCCCTCCCCCTTTCATATTCTTTCTCTCTCAATTAATATATGTCTCTTTCACCTCTTTTTGCCTCCTTTGGGTTTAGGTTGATTCTGGATGTTTATTTAAATGTGTGCTTGCTGTCATAGCCTTAGGAGATCCAGGCATTTCCAGGAACATCCTGGGAGATGGCAAGCATATGGCAAGGGCTCAAGTGTCCTAATGTAAATATTATAATGGGAATTGTTGAGAGTAAAACTTGCAGCAATCAGAATTTCAGTATTTTTTTATGTCCACCTGTCTCTATGTGCGTATGTGCATGTGTGGGCATCAAACAGGGAAAATGCAGTTGGAATGATCAAACCACTACAACTTTTGTTTTATTGTAAACCGCCAAGAGTTCCCCATTGGGGGAGATGGGCGGTCATATAAATTGAATAAATAATAATAAATAATAATAATAATAACTTAATCCCAGTGTGATGAACCTTCTCAGGAAAATAATTTATTTTCCTGGTAAATTGGTAGAACTTTTACTTAGTTCATGATTCAAACTAAAACTAATGATTTTCAGGCTCCACAAACCTCTTTTTCCCCAGAGCTAAACTGAACAGAAAAAAGTTGCCACTGTAACAAAGAAAATCTGGCTTATACTGTAAAAGTTTTAGTGTTATGGTTCAAGCTCCCGGATACTCCAGTTGAATAATGGTTAATGCCTATATATACAATAGATGCCAATTCATGACGAAAGCCAAGCAGAATAGACTACTCTAAGGAAGATTCAGAAAACCTAGTACAAAAGAGCAACAAGGCCAATCACTAGTCTGGAAACTAAGTCTTATGAGAAGAAACTGAAAACTTGGTCTGTTTAGCCTTGTGAAATGATGGCTGGGGGGCAGGGGGAATATAATAGTATTTTTCAAGTACCTGAAGATATGAAGAAGGCCACGACTTGTTCTTTATGCTCCTTAGAGGAAGGCAGATTCCACTTTGGAGGTTAGGAAAAACTTTCTAATAGTAAGAACAGTTCAACAGTAAAACCAATTCCTAAGGAAGGTCATGAGCTTTCTTTCACTGGATATAACCAAGCAGATCAACGGTGTCTCTGTACATCTGTGTGTGGGTAAACTAAACCAAGTTGATAAGTTTTGCTATCATGTACTGTATAGGGTTTTCACGATAACAAGATTTTTATATGCTCACAAGTTGAATTAAAACATAAGAGCTTTTTTTCTCCCTCATTCATAACTCAAAATCCATGATTTGAAACAGCTGTCGCTATCTTGGAAAGTCCCAGGCACCACAAAAAAGAGGCGAATATGGGGTATGGGTTGACTGTTCATTTCTACAGTGTTACTGGATCTTGGAAAAATCACGTATATTCCTCAGGAGAAAATAGAGAGGTCTCTTTTTCACATAGCTTTCTCTCTACAGGCCACTGCTGCTGGCTGCAGTATAGACTTCATGGAAATCTGTACTGGAAGAAGATCTTCATCCATTTTCAGGACTTACTATAGCTTGTCATGTTCAGAGCACCACAAAAGAGGCTGTACTATTCCAGTAAGCAGAGTTGGTTCAAAGGGGAAAAAAAAACCTAGAAGAGCTTTAAAAATAAAGATTCTGGGGGAAGTTTATTTTCAGACCAGTCCAGTCCAATGTTTGCTGAGAGAATATGCCCAGGATTATATAGAAGGGGAATAGACTGAGAACACATGTCTCTGCACTTCTTAATAAGTTACATCCAATTCACTTACTGTATTATATGATGGACTGTTGTTGACAGCAATCAACTTTCAATAAAATATTAAATCTTCACTGTCACATAGCATATAGCATGGGCTTGGTGTATGCAGTGCTGTCCATTTCTTAATATTGCTTGCCATAGATATCTACCCCTTTGGCCAGTAGAAATAAATGTGATTTGAGAGTATCAATATTTATTTTGTGTTAAATTCATAAAAAAATTAAATAAAATTCATATAAACATCAAACCAACCAATAATGCCATTATAACAGTAAATTGATAGCTATGCTGTTTTTTTTACTCATTGTATTTATTGTAGAACACACCAGTGAAACGCCCAGATACATTTCAATTCATCACAGATTTATGGTCCTATTTCCCAGTGGGTATCCTTGAGATTTTATGGCATTTCACTCTGTATCCTGGCCATTTACACAATTCATCAAGAAAGCGGTAGCAAAATAGCATTCTGATGTGTGATTCACAAGATTATTGCTGTTTAAACAATGTATCTTTCTATCTATATCTGATTAGCTGATTTTCTTGAACACACATCAGGGAAATTGTGTGATCATAATACTGAATGGAGGATAAAACTGAATAGAACTGGTGAAGGTTACTGAACAATATATTAGAATTCTGGAAATATAATCAGTCTCTCACAAAGACAGAAGATGAAAGAAGCAGAATAAAGAAAGGAAGAAGAAGAAAAAGAAAACAACAAGAAGGAATATATTTATGCTTAAAGAATGACTCTATACAGAAAGATCCCCACATATGTTTATATTTGCCTAAATATGGAGCATGAGGAGATAAACTGTTTTAGATTTTGTTACTCCAGCCAAAACTCAGGAAGGAGAGCTAGTTTGGAAGTATTCCAATTCAGTTCAAAGCCCAGGTACAGAATGGGATGTGGATAAACAGAGCTCAGTTGTCCCTCAGACTAGCATGAAAAAAAATACAAATCCTTTTTCTTTTCTGGCATAATGAGATGAAATGCACAGCAAAGTTTGGTGGTTTTTAGTAAAAGAAACATGATAAATTTCATAGATATCAGTGCAGTAGCTCCTGAGTTACATTACTGATGTTTTTAAAGAACCTGTTAACTTCATCTCTGCTTTTTTTAATGCAGAATGTGATGAAATTTACAGTGCTAAAAGCCTGCTGAAAGCCCAGTCCCCACAAGAGGTGAGAAGGATTGGGCCAGAAGGCAGGCCTTTGCTATGGTTGCTCCAACATGGAATACAGTGCCCACAGAGTGTGCTTAATTCCTTCACTCGGTACCTTCAGGATGTTTTATATTAAATGTTTTTATAACATACCCAGAGTCACTTTGAGACAGCAGTATGGAGCATTTGAATGAATGAGAGAGTGAGTGAACAAACAAACAAACTGTAGCTGTTAGGTACCAAATATCATACAGATACATTGAATGCTGGTTAGGAAAGAGGCCCATCCATGAAAGTGGTGGAATTGATTGTCAAGTACTGAGTCAAAAGTACTGTATAAGGTGCTGGTTCCCTGCTCTTTGTCATAAAATCATAAGGTTACTAGGCCATTCAGGGAAGGGATTCTAAAACAGTGAAATGGAATAATGGTTAAAACTAAGGATCTCTCTCAGTCTGCAAGAGACTGTGGCAGAGATAATGATAAAATTTGTCCTGCTTGATTTGAGGGGAGACCTGCAGATTACGATTTTAATACTTTACTTTCCCCTCTCCCAACCATGGCATTTTTCCTAAATAATGACGAAAGTATTTTGTTGTTGTTTTTCTGTAAGATCCTGCCTTTCCTCCAAGAGCTCAGATCAGCTTACTTGGGGATCTCAATTTTATCCCCACCACAGCAACCTTGTGAAGTAGGTTAGGCTGAGAGAAAATGACAGTCACTCATTGAATTTCTGTGATGAAGGGTGGACTTGAACCTGGATGTCCCCATCCTAGTTCAATATCTTAACCACTTTGCCACACACTATCTCTTCATTCCTTTTGCTATGGCTACCATGGTGATACTGCAGACCAATAATCTAACAGACTCCACATGAAAATCCTGGGGAATTATGTGGAGTTACTTTTGGACTTGCAAACTGCAACATTTGCACAGAATTGCCACAAAAACCAGTGCCTGTACATGAAGACCATTCATATGACTTGAAAACCAGAAAGCTACATAAATAGTTCCCACATTAATATGCTAGTTATCAGAGGTAATGACCCAACTTCAAAGGGAGGGAGGTTATGAGATAAGTAGCAGCCCCATATGGTCTAATGGTGCTTACACAGTAGTTGCCATTAATATAAACTGCATAGCTCTCAGAATCTCTTTAGATGGAGGCATATTATACTATAAAATGGATTGATCCATATCAGACTGCAGATGGGAAAATGCTTTCCCAATTGGAAAACTACCTGCTCATAGAAAATTGGATCTTAAGGACAAGTCTCTTTAACTTTCAGCTTTATAAGTGTGTATAATTATCCAGCTGGAAGTGGTATGTGCTAACTCCTCCTCCTCTTCTTCCTCATCTACCCTTCCTGGGCTTTTTTCTCTCTCACTCACTTTATTATAATAAATAAACTTTAAAATATACATATTTGTGGGGATATATAGTGCAATGTAGCACTGAAATTAAAAAAGACAGAAAAAGGAGAAAAATATATGGAAGATGATTTCATAAACAAGACATCATCAAAATACTTGGCCAAATTGCTTGAAAGTCTTTCTTACTACTTTGTTTAAAGAAAAAAGTCTTAAATTAGATGATGAGCAATATACATCAGCAAATCAGGTACAGATTTATCTTTTAACCATCTCCATCTGTAAGAACTTCATGATCTACATTCTGATAGATTACAAATAGTGGGAATATAGCCAAGTAGAACACATGCATCCTCAACATACATAAAGTCATGATAACAATCCTCTGAATTTTAGCCAAAGTTATGGTAACAGAACATTTTCTATCAGGAACTTTTCAGAACAGCTTCCTTGTCTGATCAACACAATGTTAAACGTTTTAGCCTAAAATGATTATTTTATAGATTTGTTTATTTGATGGATGTATTTTCTGCTTTTTGTCCAAGAGCTCAAGCTAGGATATATAGCACTGATGGCAGGACCAGCACACAGGGTTGACTTAAGTAATTTGGAGATCCAGCGCAAATGCAATTCCCCCACTCCCAATCAATACTAGATTACAATAAATGAATTCCTTCATAATGAAATGGAGGAAAACCAGGAAAAGACATACAGTGTGCTTTAGAGGAAATAATCTTTGCACTTACAGAATGATCTGGTAACAGAAACCACCATTCATCACACAATAAACCTGAATTAGGAGAATAACCCTATCAATCTGATCTACCCATTATTTACTGTATATGAAACTGCATGACCCAATGAGTAGACCATCCTGCTCAAAAATCCTGTTAGCCTAATCTACCCATTAGACAGCCAGTTTGGTGCAGTGGTTAAAGCACCAGGCTAGAAACTGGGAGACTGTGAGCTCTAGTCCTGCCTTAGGCACGAAGCCAGCTGGGTGACCTTGGGCCAGTCACTCTCTCTCAGCTCTGGGAAGCAGGCAATGGCAAACCACCTCTGAAATCTTGCCAAAAACAACTGCAGGGACTTGTCCAGGCAGTTGCCAGGAGTCAACAGTCACTTGAAGGCACAAAAATAATAAATAATGAAACTACCCATTGGCTAACATACAGCAGGTTTTGCTTATAGGTCGGCTTGCCTACCTGAAAACCCTGTTGACCTAAGGTGCTTTCTCAGAGGTAGAGAGATGGAAACAGACAGCCATAGCCTTTTCAATACAATTTCTGGGCTATAGCCTGCTTCTGCCTGCAGCTCAGCTTAGCCCACCCTATGCCCCATCTACTTTTCTTGAGCTGATTGCAGCTGCATATACCTTACCCTCATGCCAATGTGCTTTGCTAGCACACACCCACCCACCTCCCATGAGTTCTTAGATTACCTAAACATGGTTTGGATGGAACATTTTCAGGCTATTTTTATATGTGTACAAGAAGAAGAGCAGGGGGCTTAGGAAAGTTATATGGGAAAAACTGTACATTCATAGGTACTGTTTGATCTTCAGTTGATGGGGTGAGGATTCTGCCACCATAGTTTCCTCATCATTCTCTCCCCAAGAACCATCAAGCTCCCTAGTCTAGACGTTTGAAATCTCATGAAGAAGATCTGATGGGAAATGGTTTGATTTAAACAACACAACCATGCATAGGATTGCAGGTAGCAACATTTTATCTTTTTACTTAGCATTGAATTTCATGCTGGCCTGGGAACTATTTTACTGCTTAATGATAAAAAGTATGGAACAAAAAGAAAACAAAACAAAGCTCACTCCTGAAAAATATATAAAAAAGAGCATTTTTTTAAAATGCAGTGTGTCTGATTCACCTTGAAAGAGATGGGCAAGTTAAAAATGGGCTGTTAAAGATGGGCTGTTAAAAAAGAAAACACCACTATAGAAAGTTTGGAGCCTGGCAGCTCCATTATTACTGCTGTTTACCATTTATATACAGTAGATCTTCTTAGCTGTGCAAAGTGTGTTGCAAACCTTATCTAATATAATCCCTCAACAACCTTTTGAAGGAGCACTTTCCAGAGGAGTAGCTGTATGTGGCAGAAAAACAAGGAGGAGATTTGTGGCATCTTAAAGACCGAACCGGATAATCATAGCATCAGACTTTGTGGGCAACAGGAATATCACAGTCACTGATACTGAAAGCTGTTCAGAATGAGAACAGAACTAGCAAGCTTGCACTCTTTGGTATATACAGTATTCAACACTAATTTGAAGGTACACACACCCACACACCAAGACTAGAATAAGATGATCACCCATTCTTCATCAACTAGGCATCAAAAGCATCACAAGCCCATTAAAAAAAGTGGTTTCCTGAATGACAAGAGTGAAGGGGCCAAGTGTATCTCTGCAAGCTTCCACAGTGTCAGGGCAACCACAGAGAAGGTTTCCCTTCTGCTCCACTTCTGATAAAGGCAAAATTTGGAGCAGACCCTTTCTATTCTTTTTTTTTTTTTGGTGTTCCTTTTAAATTACAGTTAAGAATGGCAGGGCAAGCTACTGTATATAAACAGGGAGCAAACCCCACACTCACTCGCACTGATGATGGTACCTAGTTGGGTAATGAAACAACTACAAGCAAACAACCAAGCTCAGAGAGCACCAAGGACTCTACAGTTAAGAATAGAGCTGGGAGTGGGTGGGATAAGAGAAAAGAGATAGAGTGATTTACAAACTGTAAAAATTAGATAAGAATTTATCTGATTGACAGGACAAGCAGTATCATTCTGGACAAGACAGTTCCTAATGTAACTTGAAGTGCTGGCAAATTGACAGTTTCAGTCAAGGAAATTAGCAGGCTTTGGCACAATCAAGTTATCTTGTTAGAAATCACTTATCTGTTGATAGACCTCTATCTAGTTATATTAGAAACCAGGTATTATATCTTCTTTCCTTCTTTCCAAAGGAACTATTATTCTACCTGAAATGTGATAAGGCAGTGCTGCTCAGTGGTGGCCCCCACCCTGTGGTATGACTTTCTCCCAGAAATCCAGTTGGCACCTTCCTTGACATCATTCTGTGAGATTGTTAAAATGGAACATCTTCCACATGGTCTTTTGGAAGATTTGTAAGCTCACACCTATCTTTTTATTAATTTATTTTTATGCAGTTATTTGTTTAAATATTTACCCAACTATTTATTCTTTTATTGTTGTGGATTAAATATTTTGTTTTAATTGTTATAAACCATCACAAGTTGTCCATTATGGCAGTCTGTAAACATGATAAATAAAATAAGGCTATTGTTGCTGATAAAAACAACAATACCCAATATAAAAGCCTTTGAGGAAAACATATTCATAGTTCTGTCAAACTCACTTGCTCCTACAGGATGTATACTAATATCTTCCAGGCACAGTTTGGAATTTTAAAACACTTTTTTTCTTCAATTTATATGGCTACCCACTCACTATGTGACTCTGGGTGGCAAACAACAAGCTAAAACCATGAACAAAATAATGTAACAGCAATTAAAACATATTGTGTCCAAGGCAGCATATTAAAACATATTGTGTCCAAGGTAGCAAACAGTTCATCATCCTTTAAAAGGGGCTCACCTAAACTCCTGGCCTCATGTTCTGATAGTATGAGATCCAAATTTAAATTATGCTTAGAAAATTCCTATTGAAGTTAATGGCACTTCTGCTAGACAGGATTAATTAGTCCCACTGCTTGCAATGGGTCCATGCTAAGCATGATTAAGTTTAAATTCAACTGCACATTTCTTTTTTAGTTCTAGCAAAATTTTATGATAACAATGGGGCTTTGAGGAATAGAAGGAGGATTTAAACGATTAAGCATAATCCAGTTGAAACTCTTGTCTGTATAGGTAGGAAAATGAGATGGTAGAATTCTAAGGAGATATAATTGACTGTGTTGTTTTGGCTTGGGGGTGGAATAGTCCCATTATTAATTGGCTGCATCTTATGTAATACAAAAAAAATTGTAGTTAAAATGCCTTCGATAAGCTGCCTTGTCCCATTCAAGAATTGAATCAGCAAATATATTTGGTTCTTATTGTCTCTGTATCAAAAATCTACAAGTGGAATCTGATGTTAACTCTATAAACATTATTGTGACAATTATACGCCAGGTAATAATTCCTTTTTTTTTTTTTCTCAATAAAGGTATATTTGATTGAGGGACTTATACTCTACCCATGTAATGCAGAGGTATTTGGAGAGATTATAACTTTACATATAATTTTGTCCATCAAACTGGACAAACAATTCCTGTTAGTGATGAGGGGGTTCTCTTCAGGAGGAAGCAAGATTGCCAGCTATTTATTCCAGCCCTTCTGGCACTTCTGAAAACCCAGCGCTCAGCGGCAGCAAAGCACAAGCCTATGGCATTTTGGAAAAGCCAGTGAAAAGATAAGAACCTACATTTTGATATAGTTTTTGAAAGTTTGTTATTTTAATTTGGAACAGGTTTCTTTTCTACATTGATTTAGTCACCTTTCCTAGAGAATTGGAAAGCTGTTATGCTGTCCTTCCCTATCTCTGTTACCTCTGTCCTACAGGAGGAATAGGGAATACATCCTGTTTTGCCAGTCTAGATGAATAGAACTACAACCAAATCTTTGCATCTTACCTTTTTAATCAATTTCCCATCACAATTTCCCATCACAGAATGAGGGTGCTGTGAAACCATCATATCAGAAGCATCACAATGACCTCTGGGATGTGCTGTGCTGTACTAAGTATGCCGTTCTTATTTGGTACTGACTGATATGTAGCCATAAAATGTGTTTTATATAGATGGCAATCTTGACATTCTGTCAAATTATAGATAGGAAAGGAAAAAAATGGCCTATCAGTAGCATGTATCCAGGAGGATTCAGACTCAAAGTGTCTCCCTGCACATGGTGTCCAGAGATTTCCATCCTGTTCAAATTAAAAGGTAGCTTACCAGTGCATTGGAGGCCTTTTTGGGCAGGTAGATTAGCTGAGTACTGGTGAAAGTATTGTTTGTGAGAACTGACAGGGCTTAACAGGACTAGCTCAAGGCTTGAGAAGATCCTTAACAAAGTTCTTTATAATCAATCCTAGTCAATAGAGCAAAGTGGTGGACTTGGCTGTCATTACTAGGGAGTAATAGTGATGCTCTGAGAGGTAAGTGATTTGGCCGGAGACCTAACCAAGTGGCATAAACATTTTTTTAAAGGGGAGGACAAAACAGGATAGGTTGGAGTGGTAGGATCCAGCAGAGCAATTGGAGGGTCTTGTACCTGAAGGTATCAATCATTTTACATATCTCTGAACAGAATACATAAGAAGGGCCCTGCTAGATTGGACCCGTGATCCACTTAGTCCAGCAGGCTGTTCTCACGATGGCCAAAACTGCACAGGGAAACCCACCAGTTTCCTACCAGATGACTTCCAGATGCAGTCACAATCCCATCAAGGCTAATAGCCATTGAGCCCCATGATTTCCATGATTATAAGAACATAAGCAGTGTACAAACACAGAGATAGTGTTGATAGTCCAACTGGGACAATGAATGTCACATGTAGATATAATTGAGATGGTTCTCATTACTGCAATATAAGAATTGAAGGATGCAACTTCTTCAGAAGACATAGAAATAATGCAAAGAGAGGAGGAATTGAACTGAATGTTAAAAATATCCACAGGGAAATCCAAGGGTATTAATTTGATGGCAGTATTGAGACCGCTGAAGTTACAGTAAGTACAAGAATGAATACTAGTAGTTGCATTGTTGATAATATCCTATTGGGAATATTCTGGCAAGCATGATTCTTCCAGGAAATTCCTGACCAGTCTTGTTGACAACTTATTATTCTGAGAGTGGAGGGAGGCATCAGAGAACCAGCTATGCTTGTTTTGATCCTAACCAATAGAGAAAACTTAGTAGACAAAGTGGAAACTGTGGGACAGCAACCATGTAATAGTATTTGAATGCATAATTGGTACTTTAAGAAAGCAGATTTTAATAAACTTAGAGGGATGATAAGTAGGGTTCAGTGGCAGAATTTAATGGAAAAAGTTGCTCAAGAGGGACAGATGTTCCTGAAAAAGACAATAGGTAAAGGTTCCCCCCGCACATTTGTGCAGTCGTGTCCGAGACTAGGGGCCAGTGCTCATCTCTGTTTGTTAGCTGAAGAGCCAGCATTGTCCAAAGATGCTTCCCCAGTCACGTGGCCGGCATGACGCACGCAGAACGCTGTTACCTACCCACCGAAGTGGTACCTATTCATCTACTTGCATTTGCATGCTTTCAAATTGCTAGGTTGGCAAGAGCTGGGGCGAGTGCGGGAGCTCACTCCGTCACGCGGGACTAGGGATTCGAACCTCCGAACTTGCAATCTTCTGATCAACAAGCCTGGCATCTTACCTGCTGAGCCACCACGCCCCACACAATACTAACAGCCCAATCACAAATAACTGCAAGTAAGATTTTTTTTAAAAAAATGATAACAAAACAAGAAGACAATATGGTTACAGAAAAATCTAAAAGTACAAAAAAGACACATACTGGTGGTGGAAAGAGGGACAAATCAGCAAAAAGAGTACATACAGGTAGCCTAGGATTGTAGAGATTTTGTCCAGATAGCTAAAATATAAACTGAGCTGGGGTTAGCAAAGGATAAGAGAAAGAACTTTTTCAGATTTGTTCAAAAGAAAAAGAAAAGGAGCAGTATTCTATCAATATTCCATCTGCTCAATAAAGATGGCAAAAAGGTCGCAAGTTCACCCCAAAAAGACAGAAATAGTTAACTCATAGTTTGTCTCATTCTTCTCTGAAAAGAGGATAGTGCTCCACTGTGTAACCATGAAGAGCGGCTTGCAAGAGCAGGCTTTCAGTTAGAGCTTGTTATGCAGTACACAAGCGTGATCTTTTAATTAAACAAAATTTAAAAAGTATGTAACCTAAAGCAAATCTGAACCTCAAAAATGGTGACCATGCGTGCTTCAGGGAAAAGGATTGAATTTTATTGACAGAATGAAAATATGTAAAAGCTTTCATGAAGCATTTAGTGGTGGTGTGTAACAGGCAATGGGGAATTACAGTAATAGGGTAAGTAGAACTCATTGGGGTAACATTATTCAACGAGAAAAAAGCGTTAAAAACAAAGGCAGGCAGCATGCTGGCTGGGGAATTCTGGGAGTTGAAGTCCATACAGCTTAAAGTTGCCAAGGTTGAGAAATTCTGTTCCAGACTGAAACCCAACTCAGCAGGAGCTGCTCCAAGGAGGCAACTCACATCGCATTTGAACTCTGACTCATGCAATTATTACTGTTATAAAAATGAATATGGGCTTTTCCAAGCTCTCCTTTTAATCCCAATGATTCTTATCAGTCTAAGGGGAAAAAAACCCTGCTGCAGCAATTCTACGCAATTGTAACTTCAGGCTAACCAATAGAGCAGGGCTGGCATAAAATTGGCATAGAATAGTGATGAATCAGACAGTTTGTTATTAGCTCACTATCCTAAATTGTTATGTAGTGTTGCGATGGACTGTTAAACATCTGATTACTCTCCTCTAGTTTAGACAGTAGGGCTAAACAGTGTTTTATTGCCTTTTGCCAAGTTTTAAAGTCGTAATGTTTACTTGAAAAACAGTCACTGGCTGACTATTGTTTGAACAAACACCCACGTTTATAAATTAGAAACTCTGGATGGAGGCCACCTTGAGTTAACATTTTCCGGTGCAGAACATATTTCTTTCATAATGTCTAAACAAAATATTGTTTACAGTGTTTAGAGCTCAGAGGGATTTTTCCCCCTTCCCTTACCACTTCTTAGCTGCAGATAAGAATGTAGTATATGGATGGAACATTTTGCCACTTTTCCTTTGTAGTATATGCAGATTTATTCTCAAGTTCTTTCCATCCCATTTATGAAGAAATTGGAGAATGTTACATGCCTAACTCAGTGCTTGGTGTTTACTCAAATTTAGGGATGCCATAAAGTTCCTGCTTGCCCCAAGTTGAAGACAGACCACTTATCATTTTGGGAGAGAAGGAACAAATGACATCATCCTAAGCCTGCCCCTAGCTCGCTTGAAAGGCAACGTGTATCTGCGGCTTTTTGCTCCACATCAAAAGTTGTTTTTTTTCCTGCTCTGCTGCTGCAAGCAGGGCAATCTGGTCGGCCTGCTGTGTTTCATTCTGCCTTAAACAATAGTTTCTGTTCTGTTCAGCCTTCTTCAGCCATTTTGTTCTGGGCTGTTGGGCTACCTGCTATGAAAGGCTGGATCTTTTAGGTTTTGGTTTTAGTAGTGGAATGGTGAGACAGCCAGTCTACTGTAGTGGTTAAGGCATCAGGCTACAAACAGGAGACCATCAGTTCCAGTCCTGCCTTAGGCACAAAGCCAGCTGAGGGACCTTGGGTCAGTCACTTTCTCTCAGCCCTAGGAAGGAGGCAATGGAAAACCACATCTGAAAAACCTTGCCAAGAAAACTGCAGGGAGTAATCCAGGCAGTTTCCAGGAGTCAACATTGACTCAAAGGCAAACTAAACTAAACTAAACTAAACTAAACTAAACTAAACTAAACTAAACTAAACTAAACTAAACTAAACTAAACTAAACTAAACTAAACTAAACTAAACTAAACTAAACTAAACTATAAAATAACATAAAATAACAGAAATAATGAAATAACATAAAATAATAAAGGTCTGAGTAGGAATAGATAGATCAGTCCATCTCTATTACTTTGACATGACTTATAAGTCTCTTTTGTACTATTTTTCAATCAATGACATTTTTAAAAAGAGAAAAAAGCACATAATTAAATACATGAGATTAAAAACAATACACACAAATGCATTTAACTATATATTCTTGAACAATTTTTCCCAAGAAATGCCTGATTTTCATAATCCTAATAAATTCTTTCAATCCAGGAATCTGACAACAACTCAATAATTTCCAGTCCAATCTTTCAGAAGTGAAAATCATCATAACAGAACTCACACAGACAAAATTCATCAAGCATCCCTTAAATTATAAGTTTTAGTGGAAAATAGTTCTAATGGATTGAGTTTATAACTCATCTGAATTTGTAACTCTGAGGAGCAGTAAGAAAAGGGAAGTAGGCAAATTGAAGTAGAGTTGGCACTTTATGCTGGGGATGTTTGTAAAAATTGTTCAGTTAATTGTTATTTTATTTTTTTCATAAACAAGGGTAGAAAAAATTTTAAGATTTAAAGAAATGTGGGAAAAAGCACAAGTTACAGATTCAACTATCCAGATAAAATGGTTGGACACACCTGAGTTGTGATATATAAATCAGGTACCTGGTTCATATCTGCTTCCCATCTTTTTAGTTATAAACCCATTCCAGTAAATGTTGCCTCCTCATTTAATTAAAAATTGGAAGAAAAGTTTTACTTTTGTAACTCAACCTCTTGCCTATGAATTTGTACCATTTTCCTTAATACGTATATAAAAAAAACAGAATGAATAGAAGATAGATAGATAGATAGATAGATAGATAGATAGATAGATAGAGATAGATAGATAGATAGATAGATAGATAGATAGATAGATCATTGTACCAGTGGTGTATACTCTGAAGTTATGCTATTATGTCTATTATGCTCTGCAAAATAGGTGAATAGCTTGTAGTCTTTTGCCCCATATACAGCAGATTTTTTCCATGCTTGCTAGAGGTACTGTACCTCAGATGTTTTCTTTCCAAATGCAGCTGCTACTAATTCCATTCAGAATTTGATTGAGATTCAGCGTTGGCCAAACAGCATTTCATCTACTTGGATTTTGAACAATTAGAATGATTCCCTATACTCCCTCACTTTTCTAGGCATATATTTTGGATTAGGAAACTATTTAGATTTCAGTATCTACAGAAATAGCCTTTAAAGTCACTGATGTCCACTTTTTTGGTTTTTCCCTACAGTGTTCTGGTTTACTCCTATATTATTTTTCACTAACTGCTATTATTCTTGAGAAGTACCATCCAGGATCAAGCTACCTAGAAATCCCATTCATTCTTTCAGTCATTCGTTTGTACTTAGACATGTGCAAATTTGTTCCATGGAAATAAAACAGATTTCATAGTACTTATAATTGGCCTTTCTCTCATAATACAGATTGCCAAATACTTTTCTTGTGAGGAGAATTATTAAACAGTTATTTAATAAATACTGCAAAAGCTTATGTGTCCCCCCCCCCTCTTTGTTATGAATAAAAATAGCTTGCCTTTTTCACTTTTGATAAAGAATATATAAGATTCTCATTCTCCATAATCCTTCTTCTTTACAGATTTTCTATTTTGGTGTAATTGGATCATCAACTGCAAAAATCTTTGGCTTCTGAGACTCACTTTTCTTACAATGTATGTATGAAGAAATAGATTGAGCATAATCTGCTTTCTAAATTTCCCCAGTGTGTTTGATCTTTATATTTTGCTGCTAAATTTTCATCCCATTGTTTATCAGGATTGGATTTTTACTTTCAGTGGAATGCAATATTTGATGATTTAGAACATTGAACAAAGCAAAGCTGAAATCCTCTGTATTGCAGGGACTAAACTATTTTGTCTGGTTCTAGAATCTAGGTCATTATTCTGTTTCTTTTTTCCCCACCATGAATTGCTCAGTTCCACTTAAGAGTTTCTTTATTCTGAGGTCAGCTTTACAGTAGATATGAATAAAAATTCTCTAAGATTTTGTTTTGTCTGTATATTTACCCAAGTTTAATAAAACAAACAGACAGACAGACAGACAAGCAGTTATTCTTTGGATTAGGCCTTTCTTTAAATATTGCATCAGGTAATCTACTGCCTGAAGCATGGAAGATTTCAAGGAGATTCTCTCAGAATTCCATGGTGAGCTTCGCTCTGATTTTAAACAAATCTTTCATGATACCCGTCAAGCTATTCTGCAGAATATTTGGGACATTGGGGAAGATATTATTTCTAAAGTGTGTCGTCTGACTGAAGATGTGATGGAAGAAGTTGGAGATTTTGATAGGGATGGAGATCTTTCTGTTGATGGTGAGATTGGAGCAATGCCAGACCAAGACTATATTCTGGTACTGAAGGGGTTAAAGCGACAGTCTGAACTGCAGATTACAAGGAGACTTGTTTATCTGTGGGAATGTTATGGCTTTATGAGAAAATGTTTTGGGAGAGAAAAGAACCTGTTTCGTGGGAGATTTTTGCTGAGAAGTCTGAGTTTTTAAGAGGGGCAGTTGGGCTGTTTGATTTCCGCAAGAAAAATGCCTTGGGTGTAATAGGGAGATATGTAAATGTCCTGGTTAATTTTGAAGTGGGGTAAAAATTTAAGAATGTGCAATTGGATGGATAATGAGGTTATTATGATTTCATTTCTCTTTAATGATTTGGATTAAGTTTTATTGGATTTTTGTTAAGGTCAGTTTGATTTGTAAGATTTACAAGATATCTATAAGATAATAATAATTGCTTGGTTTTTTTAGGTTTAATAGGGTTAAGATTGTAGTAGTATTATTAATTATAAAAGCAGACAATTTATACGTTTTTATACTATATATATATATAAATATAGAATATATATATAAATATAGAATAAATATAAAAATTATATATCTTTTTATACTGGACAGAAATATATAGAATAGTGGTAGGAAGGAAATAATTAAACAAATGTTGTCTTATGGGGAGGGAAGCTGATTTAAATATTACAGCAGCGCCCCCATCTCAAAGAATGTACCAAAATATGCATGATTCCAGATTAAATTACATAAAATACATTTTAATTAAACATCTTTATGAATGATTTTGTAATTTAAAAAAATGGCAACTTGGTGTAAAGCAGGGCAGAATAGATCTTTAAATAAACAGATGCTAAAGTAGCAGAAATTTGAGAAACTCATCTATCCCTAGAACAATATCCTAATTCACCATAATTCTTAAAACAGATTCTATTAGTAGAACATGTATTACTCATAAACATTTTCAGTCCTAATAAATTATCCAAGTTCCTTCATTCCACATTTCAGTCCAAACCAGAAATTAATGATATGCTTCAATCCACTGCTTTTCTTACAGCAAATCATGATTGCCAAGCAATTAGTTTAAAAAATTAATATAAATTCTGGTATAAAATAGCTACCTTTATGCAGGCCACAAAAATAAGCCCATTTTGACTATTTTTCAGGAGATGGAGGCAGATTTTCGGATGGCATATGGGTGGACATGTATGGGAATAAATATATGTAGTTTAGGGTATATATGGTCCACCACAGTCCCATTTGTTCATTGATCTGTCAGTGAGTTGCATAGATTTTTGATGTATACTTCCTCAAAATATGCAGTTCTGTATTTTAAGTTTATTGTAAACTGTGACATTTTTTAAAGGGGAAGAGGTATAGGTAAAGGTAAAGGTTTTCCCCTGCACAGTCGTGTCCAACTCTAGGAGGTGGTGCTCAACTCTGTTTCTTAGCTGAAGAGCCAGCGCTGTCCGAAGATGCTTCTGTGGTCATGTGGCCAGCATAACGCACGCGGAATGCTGTTACCATCCCACTGAAGTGGTACCTATTTATCTACTTGCATTTGCATGCTTTCGAATTGCTAGGTTGGCAAGAGCTGGGGCGATTGCGGGAGCTCACTCTGTCATGTGCTGCTCAGGTCTGCAATTTAATAAAGAGAAATTCCATAATACATATATAAATATTTAAGAATTTTTGAATACTAAAATGCTAAATAGGTTTTTTATTTGGCTCCTAAGCCTGAAACCGTTAACTTTGGCATATGAAGAGAACAATATGAAATTATAACCACAATTAACTGATTATAGAATAGATTGTAACATCCCAAAAGGTTTGGTCTTCAGCTTAACAACTGTATATAATGCATGCATGCATGCATGCATGCATGCATGCATGCATTCATTCATTCATTCATTCATTCATTCATTCATTCATGTTGAGACATTCATAGATACAGTCTATAGACATTTTCTCAGGAATCCTTTGAGTAGATTAAATTGAAGGAAATATAGTACCAGAATCCAGTTGTAACAAAGCCTCTCAAAACAATGCATGAGAATTGATCAGCAGAAAATAGTATATAGGAATTTAAGAGGAAATTGTAATTTACTCAGTTATAAAATGAGAAATATTCTAAATGAAATGCG
Organism: Charina bottae; assembly: GCA_023362775.1. Lineage (NCBI taxonomy): Eukaryota > Metazoa > Chordata > Lepidosauria > Squamata > Charinaidae > Charina > Charina bottae. The sequence goes on along the minus strand of JALMGJ010000001.1, from coordinate 160,988,109 downwards.
TCTACGATATGCACAGACAAACAAAAAAGCACCTACTAATTGAAGTATGACAATTTAGGATGGTAATGTATTTATTGGTAAGGAAAAGAATACTTAATGTATTTGAATGCAGATTAAAGACATGCTGGCTCATCTCACAAAAGGAAAAATATTTACTAAGTTGGATTTAAGGGAAGCGTACTTCAGAGTTTGCATACGTGAGGGGGATGAATGGAAAACTGCCTTTAACTGCCAATTTGGGTGCTTCCAGTATCAGGTCATGCCGTTCAGATTGTCTGGAACCCCTGAAGTGTTCATGAATTTAATTAATGAAGTACTACATGCATTTTTATAGAGAGGAGTACTGGTCTACTTAGACAACAATTTAATCTATACCAAAATGATGAAAGAACACATACAATTGGTACGTGAGGTGCTAAAGAGACTGTTAGAAACCCAACTGTATGTTAAATTGTCAAAATGTGAATTCCATAAAGAAAAATTGGACTATTTGGGATATAGAGTATCTCACCAGGGGATTGAAATGGACCCAGCAAAGGTGCGTGATGTGTTCGGGTGGGAACCTCCAAGAACCGAAGGCAATTGCAATAATTTCTAGGGTTCTCAAATTTCTATCGCCAGTTCATACCCAAGTTTGCGCAAATTGCCCTACCCTTAACTGATCCTTTAAGAATGAAAAGTCAGGGTGAATGGCAGAAAGCAGCGAAACCGGGGCTGGTGCTGAAATGGACTCCAGAATTCCAGGCTGCTTTTGACAACCTGAAGGCGCTTTCCACAGCAGAGCTGATTTTAAAACACCCTGATTCTGAGAAACACTTTGTTATTCAGACTGATGCTTCAGATACTGCAGTGGGTTCTGTGCTTTTACAGTGTGATGTAAATAATGTATTAAGACCTTGCACTTACATTTCTCACAAATTTTCAGAAACTGAGATACATTGGCATGTTTGGGAGAAAGAGGCTTTTGCAGTACACCATGCATTGGCCACTTGGAGGCATTTATTGGAGGGTTCTCCCAACCCATTTGAAGTGTGGACTGATCACAAAAACCTAGAAGCACTAAAATCTCCCCGTAAATTGAATCCCAAGCAAGTATTTATTATTTATTTATTTATTTATTATTTGGATTTATCCCCGCCCATCTCTACCGTGGTAGACTCTGGGCGGTTTACAACCACAATATAAAAGATAAAACCTATACATTTAAAACTACAATAAAAATAAAAAATAAAAATCCAAAAGATGGTCTGTTCTTAAAAGGAGGGAAACCACTAAGCCAACTAAGCCAAGTATGCTGGGCTGAGTTCTTCAGCCGATTCAATTTCACTTTAAAGTACCTTCCCACAGGGAAAAATTTCTTGGCAGATGCCCTTTCAAGATTGCCACAACACGATAGCCAGAGGGAAGAGGTGGTTAGTACTGTAATGTCTCCCTAGCAACCTGGTATTGACCCAGTACAAGTAGAAAGAATTGAGAATCCAGTAGAGATCGGTCCAAACCCACAGGTGGGGAAGGCAGCAATCACCTGCAGTAAAAAACAACCACCTGATCCTCCTTTAGAAACAGCCTTGAAAAAAGAATTAAGAATTGAAATACAAAAGGATCCTTGGTGGATGGCAAGCAGACTGTCCAAGAGAGCAATGGATTTTGGTGGAATGGGGAGAGACTATACATTCCCAATGCATTACAAAAGCACATTTTTGAGGGGTGTCACAATGACAAATTAGCTGGACATTTTGGTTTTGTAAAGATGTTGCACTTGGTCAGAAGGCAATTATGGTGGCCCACCTTAAGGAAAGATGTAAAAGACAATGTATATACTTGTCCTATATGTGCCACCACAAAGAAACTGACTGGGAAGCCAGTAGGACTGTTGCAATCAGTGGCAAACCCTTCTCAGCCCTGGAAACAAATAGCTATGGACTTTATAGTAGATTTACCCATAAGTAAAGGGAAGACTGTGATTTAGGTTGTCACAGATTTGTTTTCTAAGCAAGCACATTTCATCCCATGCAAAGGTTTGCCTTCTGCTAGTCAGCTTGCAAAACTCCTTATCCAACACGTCTATCACCCTCACGGTGTCCCCGACAGGGTAATCAGCGATCACAGAAGTCAATTTACTTCTACATTTTGGAAAGCATTTTTAAAATTAATTGGAACAGAACAAAGTTTGAGCTCTTCGTTCCATCCGCAGATGGATGGAGCAACTGAATGTCTGAATGCTGTATTGGAGCAATACTTAAGGTGTTATATCAGTTATCCACAAAACGACTGGGTCCATCTGTTGCCGTTTGCTGAAGTTGCGTATAACAATGTGGTGCACCAAAGTACTGGGTTTTCTCCTTTTAAGATTGCTACAGGGCAGGACTTTGTGCCAATACCTGATTTGCCTTCTTCCCCTTTGGGAGATGGACCCAATCCTTTGTTGGCTGATGAGTGGATTGCTAAAGTGACAGCCAATTGTCCAGTTATGAAACAGACTGTGCAAGAAGCAAAAAACACTTATAAAAAGTTTGCTGATGCAAAGAGATCCCATGAGTGGCAATTAAAAATTGGAGGCAAGGTTTACTTTTCAACGAAGCACCACACAACCTTCTAAGAAACTTGGGCTGAAATATGTAGGACTGTTTACAATTACTAACGTTATAAATCCAGTGACTGCTCAATTAGACTTGCTGAAAAATTTGAGGAAAGTGCATCCCGTGTTTCATATCAGCTTGTTGAAACCTGTGAAATCTTCTGAAAAGTGGCATCCCGAACAACCCAAACCTCTCCCAGTTATGGTTGAAGGTGAACAACACTTTGAAGTAAAACCTATTCTTGATTCCAGGCATCACAGAGGAAGACTTCAGTACCTAGTTCAATGGCAGCATTTGCCAAGAAGTTTCAATGAGTGGGTGGAGAAATGGCACATCGGTGCTCCTAGACCAGGGGTCGGAAAACTTTTTTATGCCAGGAGCCATTTTGACATGCTCGAGGACATTTTGACATGCTCGAGGGCCAGGGGGCGGGGTTTGAGGGCGGGGGCCAATTGCGTGGAAAGGGGTGGGGTTTGCGGGTGGGGGCCAATCGCGTGGAAGGGGGCGGGGTTTGCAGGGGGAGCCAATCGCGCGGAAGGGTAAGATACAGGGCTGCGCTGCGCTGCCGCCCCGGCCCTCGCTCACCTTCCATGGCCGGTCCTCACGGGCCGCCGGCGACGCTCCTGTCCCGCTGCACCCCAGCCGGAGCACCCGAGTGCCAGGCGGGCAGCTCTGCCCGCGCACCTCGCCCAGACATGCCGGCAGCAGCAGCAGCAGCTCCCAAGGCATGCCGGTCCCTCCTCCGTCGAAGGGAGCGGCAGAGAGCCCCGAGGTCTGTGCATGAGGTGTGGGCGGCTGTGGGTGGCCCCAGCCTTGGAGAGCGAGAGCGCGTAAGAGCGTAAGAGTTTGGGGGCGGGATCCAATCACGTTGAAGGGGTGGGGGTGAGTTCAGCTGCAGAATAGCCACACTCAAGGGGCCAAAGAGCCGCATGTGGCTCGCGAGCCGCAGTTTCCGACCCTTGTCCTAGACTAACTGCTCAATTTCATCGCAAGTTTCCTGACAAGCCTAAGTGAACTTTTCCTTTGTAATTGATGTTTATTCAGCTTTTATTTTATAGATCCTGGCACCGTGAAACTGGACTGAGCCTGCATTTCTTTTATTGTCTCTTATTCTCTTTCCTTTCTTTCTGGATATTATTTTCTTTGGGGGGCGGCATGTCAGGGTTCCAGTTAGAATCCTGCCATGTACTTTTGCAGATACATGTCAGCCTGAACTCGGATGGGAGGGGGAGCACATTCCAACCATCCGGCACGCTTGGAGCCTGTTTTGCAGATCGTCAAGGTCATCCACCTGCACGAGTTGGAGGGGGCTTGAACGGAGTGGGAAAGTAACGGACAATGAGATCATGGGGCAAGGAGGCTGGCACAAAGGGTGGGGGGAGAAGCTAAAGGCAATCTTTTGGTGGGAAACGTTATTCAGGTCTTTGAGAATGCTTTGATTTACATTTATCCTTAATAAAGCTTATTCTGCAATTCAAAAGAACTGCATGGAGAAGTGTTTATTGGGGCATTGAATTCAGGGTCATCACAATTTTAGTCTGAAAATGTCAACATGCTTTCCTGAAATTAAGTCGAACTGAATTCAATGGCACCTGCATCTGAATAGAGAAGAAGATCACACTTAAAAAAAGAGACAAGTTTTAATGCTACGATGGAGATACTGATTTTTGTCATTCTCAGGTGTAGGTACACTAAATGAGCTATATGCTCAAGACAGTGTAGGTATAGCCAACAAATCAGTATGACAGTTACTTTATGTCTAGAAGAAAAAAGAAATAATAATTGCCAATTCAGAAGCTAAGTACACACCATCCTTTGCATCCCCTTGGACAAGCTTGAATATTTGAAGTACCTGATAGCAAGGAGAATGTTCTTTAAATATCTTCATCAACATTTTTTGTTATTGTTCACTGCCACTGAAAATTCCTTTGAATTACCCATTCAAATGTCAGCTGGTCTTCTGTGCTTAGAGCAGTGCTCTTATTCTTTCTCCTCCCACCCCATCTCATCTTTTAAAAACATCACTATTATCAGTCTCTTTTGTTATTATTTCAAAGCTATTTCTTTGCCCTTCATTGCCTAACCTATAAATTAAACTTGACAAAGTTTTTATGGGTATGTTTGAGTAAGAAGATAATTCCACTAAGGGCTTCTTGATGGGAAGGATAGAAGCATCAAATGCCAGATTAGCAAGTGCCATAGAATTACATTTTCTATCCAATTATACTGGGTTTCCTTTGCACAGGTGGTTTGCTCCAGGAAGCACTAAAGAAAGTAGCAGTCTTGGGGAGGGGTGGGAGACACATACAGTTGCTAAGGGGTGTAAATGTGCAAACCCACAACTAACAGGCAGCTTGATTCCATACATCACTTTAAACTTTAAGTAGCCTAGTTAGGCCCAAGTATTAGACAGTCCTCTAATTATGCTCATGACATTGGCAAATATTGGAATTGGAATATGAATTGTATGGTTCTGTAAAGAGTAAGTAAGATGGCCTTGATGGAGATATGCAGCAACTGTTTCTTAAGCAAAAAGAGCTGAAGCATTTTTTAAGTCCAAAACAAGCTAACATTTGGAAGCACCTCAGGCAGATGCCTGTCTAATTCATTGAAGAATAAGAAGGAGAAGAGGTACAGCACAATCAGACTTGCAAGATTCTGTTATTATAGCCAATCTCAATCAAAGTAGTTTTAGCCTTCCCGTGGAGTTGATTTCCTGGTCTAGTTTACCTAGTGGGTTCCTAATATTAATTTAAATTATCTAGTGCCTATGCTCTGATTCATGTTTACTCCATTTGCAGTGCAGAGATGGACATCATGTGGTTTCTAGATATTGTTTACCTCCAACAACCATAAGCCCTAATCAATATGCCCAGTGACGAGGGAAGATGGGAGCTATAGTTTAACAACATCTCAAGTGCCACAGATGGCCCACCCCTGCACTTTCCGGCATCAGATTCTCATTATGCAGCTGCAATATCTCTTTATGAAAGCACCCATTTAGTAACTCCAGCTATATTCTCTATTTCTATTACTAACTCTTTTTTTAAAAAAAAACATACACATAGACCTGCCTCCTGACTATTAGCCTCCTGGAGGAAATTTCAGCAGACAATCTCTTTATGTTGGGGTTTGATAAACCCAGGAATTTACTTCTAGATATAAATTATACAGAGAGGCTTGATTTCTAGGTAAAAGGTGAAATATTCTGCACAGTCACCCAATTAGCAGCCATTGTTGTAGGAATGATGTGTCATGTGTGACTCATTCAACAGGTGCTTAGAGTTAGGTTGGGTGTGGTGAATAACGAGAGTGACCTATAATGTGATTGGTCAGGTTCACTATATATGCCAGGGATTTCCAAATTGCCGCCGCTGGCGACACACCCGGCGGCGGCGACACGCGCGCGCACGGCGACGGCGCGGGGGGCGCGGGGGGCGTGCGGCGGTGTGCGCGCACAGCGGCGGTGCGGGGGTGTGTGCGGCGGCGTGCGCGCGCATGGTGGCGGCACGGGAGGGGCGTGCGGCGGCGCGGGGGGCGTGCGGCGGTGCGCGCCGCTGCTTCCGGGTGGTGTGGCGTTAATTCTTCGCACTCAGCCTTCCTTATGTTCCAACTCTCACAGCCATACATTACTACTGGAAAAACCATAGCTTTAACTATACGGACCTTTGTCGACAAGGTGAGGTCTCTGCTTTTTAATATGCTGTCTAGGTATGTATGTATGTATGTATGTATGTATGTGTATGTACGTGTATGTATGTATGTATATATATATATATATATATATATATGCTTTTAACTGCTTGAAAATGCTACATATATATATATATATATATATATATATATATATATATATATATATATATAATTTTAATTAAAGAAATTTTAACAAGATAAAAACCATACAAATATTGAAAAGAAATAGAGTAGATATAAAAAAATAGTGTGTAGTGAGAAAAGAAGATAGAAAAAAGAAAGAAATAGAAAGAAATAGAAAAGAAAATATAAATATATAAATATAAATGCGTTTATATTTTACCCTCTAAGGTTACATCATAGTTTCCTTCTTTCCATAGGCTGCCCTTTCTAATCATCAAACCCATAAATCACAAGTTCATTTTTTCTTTTTTTCAGGAAAAAGTCCATAAGTGGTTTCCAGTCACTAATAAATGTAGTTGTTGACCTTTCTCTAATCAAAAAAGTCAAATAAATTCTTCGCCTAAATTTTGGTAAATCAAATATTTTATGTCCTTTTTTCTAATACATGTCTGGACAAATTACATCTTGTTTTAATTTTTTTTAGATAATGAAATAATTTTCTTAGTTTTTGAGGAGCATTTGCTCCATTAAGCATTAAATGCTTAAATTAAATTAAATTCCATAATTACACCAAAAATGTAGAAACGTCTATACCTGTAGTGCCTAATGTAATGGCTTCCTCCTCAGTTTCTTGTTGTGGCAGTTGCTTGGTCCCTTCTGTCACCTCCATTTGCATTTCATCCATTTCCTCTTTAAATTTTTCTAAAAATTCCCTTGCTTTTTGCACTGAATTCTGTCTGAACCTCTGCTGTTTAAAAGTAAAAATCATTCCTTCTAATTTATCCCATCAAAATGATATCTTTCTGTTTGAGCTTGTATGTCAAGAAAGATAGATAGATAGATAGATAGATAGATAGATAGATAGATAGATAGATAGATGATAGATAGATAGATAGATAGATAGATAGATAGATAACAGTATTTTCTCATATGCAGTATTCTTATCGGGATTTCTTTAAGTACAATTACATCTGTGGTTGCTGAGATTGGAAGAAAGTTGAATGATAGATAGAAATGTTTAAAAGAATGACTAGTTCCTTGTGGAATCAATAAGAAAGGAAGTAGCAACATTACTGGAATGAATGGGAAATGAAGTAGCAGAGGATGACAAATGAACTGAAGCATTAAATGAATGTTTTACAGAAAAAGAACACTAAAAATGTGCTGTTGGAAGCTGACTGTTGGATCCACTCTCATGGATGACTTCCAGACTAGTGAGGCAGAGACATTGAATAAGTTAAAGAAAGTTGAAACCAACAAATCATCCACCCTGTATGACACTGGTTGTCACGAATGACCCCACCTGGGTGTCATTGTGACATGGCGCTGGCCGAGGCACACTCAGCAAAGAAACATATGAAAGCAATAGCCGGCAGGTGCACAGGAAGAGGAAGGTGTCAATTCAGCACCTCGGACTTTCAAACTCTCCGACAGGTGCGAGATGAGTGGAGCCGCTGATGAAAGAGACTTGCTAGAAGGGAAGGGAAAGGATGTATATATACTGACTGTGGTGAAACTGAAATCACTTGGAGTTTTGAAGTGCTTTGGTCACTCATGATGTGATGATGATGATGTGATGATGATGATTTGCAACCTAGGACCATCACAGAAAACTCCAAGTCCAAATGACAAGCTCAACTGAGAGTGGCAAGTTTTCGAAGGGAGCTCACAGGCAGGGGAGCTGGAAACTGACAGCCATGTCACAACCCTGATGGGAGAGACCAGCAGAGCAGGTATCCAGACCCCCCAATTTCCCAGCAGCGTGGTGACCCCAACTTCCTGGGGAAGCATGCCACAGGGGGGATGGGTGACAGAGTATGATCCCCACTGGGCTTGGCACATTGGAGGAGACCAAGAATGGGGGCCAACTTTTGCAAAGCCCAGATTAGGAGGAAGCTTCGACTTTTGGAAGTCGGTAGAGGAGTGCAAGATGAACGCGAAGCTGAAGCGGATGGAGGAATGAGTCGACAGCCTACAAGGAATGTTGGAGTGACTGTTGCAGAGGCTAGACCCACCAACCTTGAACACGACAGAGGTGACTGCACAAGGGGTGCAGAGAACCCTGGGGGATCAGAAATGGGAGGGGAACAGCAGGAGACTGGAAGGGCATCCAATGACTACCCCATCCCAAGAGCATCCGCAGGGCGAGAGCACCACATACGTGGTACCAATGAACACAGGGAGCTGAAGGCAAAGTTCGCTGGAGAACCAAAAACACTGGCATGCTTTCTGACCCAGGTGAGGGGTTTTATGAGGGAGAATGGGGACTTGTTTTACTCTGAGGAAGCAGCTTCAAAGTTTCTTAGGCTTCGCAAATTTTTACCACCCGTTAATCCCCCACTACGCACAAGTAACACTACCCCTCACTGACCTATTAAAGACTAAAGGAAAGGGGGAGGCGGGGAAAACAATGAAGCCTAGTGCACCCAACAAGTGGACAGCAGAATGCCAAGAGGCTTTCGAGCGATTAAAGGCATTGTTCACTTCGGACCCCATCTTAAAATATCCGGACCCTGAAAAACCTTTAATTGTCCAGGTGGACACATCAGATATGGCCACGGGGGAGATGTTATCACAAAGGGATGAGGATGGAAAATTTCAACCCTGTGCCTATCTCTGTCACAAATTTAGTGCCACGAAACGCAGGTGGCACGTTTGGGAGAAAGAAGCGTATGGAGTCAAATCAGCCCTAGCAACTTGGCAACACCTTTTAGAAGGAGCAAAACACCCATTCGAAGTGTGGATGGATCACAAAAATCTACAAGTTCTACAAACTCCAAGAAAACTGAATCCTAAACAGGTCAGGTGGGCTCAATTCTTCAGCCGGTTTAACTTCACATTGAAGTTTTACTGGGGGGGGGGGACTTCCTGGCAGATGTGCTGTTGCGGTTACTGCAGCACAACAGCCAGAGGGAGGAGTTGATCGATTCCATCATCCCAACCAGGCCGGGGGGGGGGGGGCGGCAGTAACACAAAACCAGAAAAAGAAGCTCAACTTAGATGCCACAGAGGGGGTGCAGGGAGAACTGCAGGAAGCACTGAAAGCAAATGACTGGCTGAAAGCAAACAAAGAAAGCCTCTTAGAAAAACAAGGCTTTTCGTGGCAGGGAGACAGACTTTACATCCCAGATTCAATAAGAAAGAAAATCTTAGAAAGATGCCACAATGCCAAATCAGCTGGGCATCTTGGATTTCTAAAAACCATCCACCTGTTAAGGAGGCAGTTCTGGTGGCCAAACCTATGACAAGATGTAGAAAAGTACTTTTCCAGTTGCCAAACTTGTGCCATGGTGAAACGAGTAGGGGGAAAACCACAGGGGGTTACTGCAAGGGGTGCCAACCCTACCGAACCATGGAAGCAAATATCCATGGATTTCATCGTAAACTTACCGGAAAGCCAAAAAAAGACAGTGATTTGGTGGTAACTGATTTATTTTCAAATAAGGTTCACTTTGTACCCTGTGCTGGCATCCCAATGGCGGGGCAGCTCGCCAAACTGTTTATAAAACACATATACTGGCTCCATGGGGCTCCTGAATGAGTAATCAGCAATCGAGGAGTCCAATTCACTTCCAAATTTTGGAGAGCTTTTTTGAAAATAATGAGGGTAGAACAGGGTCTGAGTTCGAGTCACCACCCTGCCATGAACGGGGGCTATGAACGATCGAACCAATTGTTAGAACAATACCTTAGATGTTATGTAAATTATCAACAGGACAATTGGGTAGGGCTGCTCCCATTTGCAGAGGTAGCATTCAACAATGCAGTACACCAAAGCACAGGATTCACACCATTCAAGGTGGTAAATAGCCAGGATTTTGTAGCATTCCCAGATTTACCTATGCTGGATGTGATAACAGTCCTTCTGGATGAATGGGCAAAACAAATAGCTGAGGGGTGGCCATCAATACAGAAAGCCTTGCAACACGCAAGGGAGACATACAAAGAATACGCTGATCACAAGAGGGCTCCTGAATGGAAATTAGGAGTAGGGGATAAAGTGTATTTATCCACAAAATTTTTAAAGTCTTCACAACTCTCCAAAAAACTAGGTCCAAAGTTTATAGGGCCCTTCCCAATCACTAAAGTGATCATTGAGGTGACAATGTGACTGCAACTCCCAAAAAACCTTGAAAGGTTTCACCCAGTGTTTCACTGCAGCCTATTGAAACCAGCCAAGGAGTCAGATCGCTGGCACCCACAACAACAAACGCCAGTACCTATAATGATAGATGGGGAATGTCATTTTGAAGTGCAGGAAATATTAGATGCCAGAGTATACAGTATAGGGGAAAATTGCAATACCTAGTCCAGTGGGAACACCTCCCAAAATCACAAACTGAATGGGTGTACAATCGTGATGTAAGAGCACCCCGGTTGGTAAGGGATTTTCATAACAAATACCCGGGGAAACTGACACAAGGGGGGTTTAATTTTTTTTGGGGTGGAATGTCACAAATGACCCCACCTGGGTGTCATTGTGACATGGCGCCAGCCGAGGCACACTCAGCAAACAAACATATGAAAGCAATAGCCGGCAGGCGCACAGGAAGAGAAGGTGTCAGTTCAGCACCTTGGACTTTCAAACGCTCTGACAGAGGCGCCAGATGAGCGGAGCCGCTGATGAAAGAGACTTGCTAGGAGGGAAGGGAAAGGATGTCAATATACTGACTGTTGTGAAACTGAAATCACTTGGAGTTTTGAAGTGCTTTGGGTCACTGATGTAATAAAGATTCCTAACGATTCCAACGTGTTTTGTGTGTGGAGTGCTGATTGCAACCTAGGACCATCACACTGGTCCTATAGCCTTGAAGCAGCCCAGAGCAGAAAATGGGAGGAAGCAGCCACTTTCCTGTCCTTTAATTTCTAAGTATCTAGCTGACACTGGATCAGTTTGAAAGACAGAATTTCTGGTAGTGAAAATTAGTAGTTTAGGTCAAATTCAGAGTGGTTTACTGAAGAGTGCATATTGGTGCATTAACAAGCTTTCTGTTACTGTTACTCTTCAACCAGCACAGCAGTTTGCAGATTTCTGAATAAATGGAGATAAATGTTAAGTCTCTTCCTAATGCTATGGTTTAAAATGGAGGAAATGCTTTATGCTTTTTTCCCCCTGTGGCTGATACTGATTCCAAATAATTGAACCATATACCATCCATAATTCTGACTGGTTTATGCTTCATTTTGTCATTCCCTCATCCAAGCCATTATTGATTCCAGACATCAGTTCAGGTGATGGAAAAATGAATAAGGCTATGCTATCACCCATATAACTGTTTTTACCTAACATGAAAGTTGTTATTAATTTCAATAGCAGCTTCTCAGAGCAAAACTTTCAGATAGATAAGACTATATGACACAAATACTTAAACACTCAATTAATGTAGACATTAGAGTGCAATGGCCATGTTGGTTCTAAGTTATATTGGGCTGAAATAGCTGTCCCTCCCTTTTTCATAACTGTTTTTTTGGGTGGAGAAGCCAAGGCGTTTTCTGGAATATTGATATGGTGGAGTGATCGCACTATTTTTAGAGGAGTTTATTAAATATTCAGCAAGGTGGCCTAAGGTATTTTTCTTTGTTTTCTTTTTTAACCAGGAAAAAAAAGACCTGTTGCTTCAGGCTGCTGCTCTGTTCTTCTGCTGCGTTCCTGGGACAGAATGCTGATGAGAATGATGCTAAACAGCGGTATAGCAACATCTTCAGAATTATTCTTTCTTGGGCATGTTTTGGATGAAGATTGAGAGCTTTTACATCTGCATAAGACAATAGACTCTTCCTGGATTATCCGTATAAAGATTGGTCTAACACTAAATAGAATGATGGAGGTCTAACTACTTGGACCTTATGCAATTGCCAAAGTTGAAATTGCCCACCACAGATTCAGAAACTGTACAAGAATTTAAGTGACATCATCTTTTATTTTATTAAAATGAAATTGCTTTGGCTCATCACACACAGAGACACATGCACATGCACACACACACACATACATATGTGTACTTCCTCCCTCTCAACTCCTACTAGTATGCTGGCCAGGGAAAATATAGGGTTATGGGAAGATCTGAGATGCCCAGCTGACAAAGACAAATCTTCAAAATCTAATTTGTTCCACCTTCTTTTATACAGTAAAAATGTTTTGTTTTCTCTAGAGGGAAACATTCCTTTAGATCTTCCAGAAGTCCAGAAGAAGGAAGATGTTCAACTCTTTCTGATCTTCAAATGTTGGTATGAAGGTGATAAAACATGTCAACATGGTCAGAATCTCATTCAGATAAAAAGTTGCTTGATAATTAACTGTGTTCCACTTCAAGTCTAATTGCTAGCTGGACTTTAACTTGTTTAGCTGCAGTGGCTTTGTATTTGAATTTGGACACAGCTACTGTATATATCAGAGTCATATATCTACCCCTCTCCTATCATTGTAAAATTCCCCAACATAGTCTCCATGTTCATGCAATAAGAGAAAACTGTCATAGAGCAGCTGAGATATGTATAATAGTTATTCTTCTTATTCTTACTTGAAATTAGCCAGAGACTTAGACTTATAGGATCAATTTTCTGAAAAAGGTGACATAGCTGAAAAAGTGAAACTGCTAAAAATAAAATGTTTTATTACTGTGTTCTTTGTACTTTTTTGCATGGTTGAATTAAGGAAAGACACATTTGACAGAAACCTCTCTGGGAGATGGAATTTCATACTGCTTATTTAATAAAGAACCACCATCTTGCTGGTAAACACATCCAGCAAAGTTTTGAATTGGTCAATCCAAAATCAATCCAATGTCTTAGTAAGAAAGATAAAACAGTAGCAAAGCATTTCCTTCTTTCTTAACATATCATAAATTTCATAGTCACAATAAAATCACAATGACCAATGTTGTCTTGACTAGTCCATTTTATCATGGGTGGCCCCTGATGCTGATGGCTGCCCAGATTGTCAAGTCAGGCATGCCGACAATCAGCGATGTAGAAAATGCTGTATTAGCATTGTAAAATTGCTACAGAGAACTTCTAATTTACTCTCTTCAAAGCAATGGAAGGTGCTTTGTTTTGAAATGTTAAGAAAAGAACTATTGAAAATGTTAAGCAAAAACTTTTTCTTAAATAATTAAAGGAAATCATTATAAGGATCTTGGGAAATCATGGCAACAGAAGGTGAGAATTGATAAGTTGTTTAGGTCATTAAAAGCACTGAAGAATGAGAATGATATTGCAAAAGATGAGTCAATCACAACCTGAGTTACTGGGGGTTTCATTTTGTCTGGTATGGCAGTTTAAGGAACTTAATAAAGGTTTTCGTCTTATGAATTCCTTGTTGCAGGGGAAGCAATAACCCCCTGTGTTTTGGATGTCAGCCCAGGGACTGGAGGCCCCTGGGTTATCTCGACTTTGTAGCCAGTAGATTCCCCAAAGTTCTACCTCCAATCTTTTGAAAATACCTCTTTATGAGGGATTCCATATGGTTCAAACCCTTCCCACAAGAGGGAATTTGGAAGCACTCAACAATGAGAACGTTGTGAATTTGGGATATTTTTTGTATACTTATGTGAATTACATGTACAAGTAAAACTCATAGCTATAGCAAAAAATTATTGGTCAAAAGAGAGAGAACCTGAGTGGCTGCAACACAAAGTCAATCATAAGCAAGATGGCTTGCACAGAAAGCAAAGGCTGACCTTGTCAGCAGGCATCAGCCTGTGGAATGGAATGGGTGAGATTGGACAGAAGAAAGTAATAAAAATTATTGGACAGAAGGTAACCAAAAATATATATATCTTAGAATGTTGTGTGAAAGGGGTACAGGAAAACACAACATGACATCATTATTTTCATTATCTTCATCATCACTGCCTACCCTTGACAGTCTGAACAACCAATGAAGAGAGAGCATGACATCATAAGTATGCATCTAATAAGGACATAAGTGTGAAATCTTATGAAAGGGATAGATCAGCAACAAAAATTAGGAGCTGAGCAATAACAAGAGAACATCACCTTGAGGTAGCTGAACAAAAGAGGACTCCTTGCCTCTTTTTTCTTCAGAAGCTATCTTGAGTGTTTATGTGTATTTGCATATGCACCAGGAGCATCAATAATATCTGAAGTAGTAGAACACAGAACATAATTTTACATATGGTAAGCTATTTTCATATTAAGTATCTTTTTATCCTGAAACAATAAAATAATGCTGCATTGAATTTGGTGCTATTCTGATGTTTGACTTGATCCAGTATCATTCCCAAAATATTCCATAGAGGAGACTTGCTCACCTGCTTTTGTTTTGGAATAAAATCAGCTAAAGAAAGTGATGTACCTCATTCCTAGATCCCTGACAGCGTGCTCACCTCCACTGTGGCTTCTACTATAAGCCTAACCAAGACAGCTGTCTGCTTCCCAGCCTTTTCCAGATCTCAAAAAGCACCGGTTGGTAGGATACCAACTGAAAGCATGGTCTTGTTGAAGAGAAGAGAATTGATCTAGAAGGTGATGGCTACCATTTCTTTCCTCCAAAGGACATTGGAAGCATGGGGCCGTTATAATGTATTCTTGATGGAACACAAGACGAAGCTATTGAGAAAAAAATTGAGCCTAGATATGAAAAAACCCTAAAATAAATTACTCAGGAGGGTCCCGGAAGAACTATGGACAGAAGTTCGCAACATTGTTCAGGAGGCGGCAACAAAAAACATCCCAAAGAAAAAGAAAACCAAGAAGGCAAGATGGCTGTCTGCTGAGACACTGGAAGTAGCCCAAGAAAAAAGGAAAGCAAAAGGCAACAGTGATAGGGGGAGATATGCCCAATTAAATGCAAAATTCCAGAGGTTAGCCAGAAGAGAAGGAATTATTTTTAAACAAGCAATGTGCGGAAGTGGAAGAAGACAATAGAATAGGAAGGACAAGAGACCTCTTCCAGAAAATTAGAAACATCAGAGGTAAATTCCAGGCAAAAATGGGTATGATCAAAAACAAAGATGGTAAGGACCTAACAGAAGCAGAAGAGATCAAGAAAAAGTGGCAAGAATATATGGAAGATCTGTATAGGAAGGATAATAATATTGGAGATAGCTTTGACGGTGTGGTCAGTGAGTTAGAGCCAAACATCCTGAAGAGTGAGGTTGAATGGGCCTTAAGAAGCATTGCTAATAACAAGGCAGCAGGAGACGACGGTATCCCAGCTGAACTGTTTAAAATCTTGCAAGATGATGCTGTCAAGGTGATGCATGCCATATGCCAGCAAATTTGGAAAACACAAGAATGGCCATCAGATTGGAAAAAATCAACTTATATCCCCATACCAAAAAAGGGAAGCACTAAAGAATGTTCAAACTATTGAACAGTGGCACTTATTTCACATGCCAGTAAGGTAATGCTCAAGATCTTGCAAGGTAGATTCCAGCAATTCATGGAGCGAGAATTGCCAGATGTACAAGCTGGGTTTAGAAAAGGCAGAGGAACTAGAGACCAAATTGCCAATATCCGCTGGATAATGGAGAAAGCCAGGGAGTTTCAGAAAAACATCTATTTCTGTTTTATTGACTATTCTAAAGCCTTTGACTGTGTGGATCATAACAAATTGTGGCAAGTTCTTGGTGGTATGGGGATACCAAGTCATCTTGTCTGCCTCCTGAGGAATCTGTATAATGACCAAGTAGCAACGGTAAGAACAGAGCACGGAACAACGGATTGGTTTAAGGTTCGGAAAGGAGTACGGCAGGGCTGTATACTCTCATCCTACCTATTCAACCTGTACGCAGAACACATCATGTGACGTGCTGGGCTTGAGGAATCCAAGGCTGGAGTTAAAATTGCTGGAAGAAACATTAACAATCTTAGATATGCAGATGATACCACTTTGATGGCTGAAAGTGAGGAGGAGTTGAGGAGCCTTATGACGAAGGTGAAAGAAGAAAGTGCAAAAGCTGGGTTTCAGTTAAACCTCAAAAAACCCAAGATTATGGCAACCAGCTTGATAGATAACTGGCAAATAGAGGGAGAAAAAGTGGAGGCAGTGACAGACTTTGTATTTCTAGGCGCAAAGATTACTGCAGACGCTGACTGCAGCCAGGAAATCAGAAGACGTCTACTTCTTGGGAGGAGAGCAATGGCAAATCTTGATAAAATAGTTAAGAGCAGAGACATCACACTGACAACAAAGGTCCACATAGTTAAAGCAATGGTATTCCCTGTAGTAACCTATGGCTGTGAGAGCTGGACCATAAGGAAAGCTGAGCAAAGGAAGATAGATGCTTTTGAACTGTGGTGTTGGAGGAAAATTCTGAGAGTGCCTTGGACTGCAAGAAGATCAAACCAGTCCATACTCCAGGAAATCAAGCCAGACTGCTCACTTGAGGGAATGATATTAAAGGCAAAACTGAAGTACTTTGGCCACATAATGAGAAGACAGGATACCCTGGAGAAGAAGCTGATGCTAGGGAAAGTGGAAGGCAAAAGGAAGAGGGGCCGACCAAGGGCAAGATGGATGGATGATATTCTGGAGGTGACAGACTCAACCATGGGGGAGCTGGGGATGGTGACAGCCCACAGGAAGCTCTGGCGTGGACTGGTCCATGAAGTCACGAAGAATCGGAAGCGACTGAACAACAACACATCACAAATTGAGACAGCTCTGTTTGGGGTTACATTTTCACTAGCCTTATTTGGGTCCCGAGTTTTTAGTAAAAGCAAAAAAGACAATAGTTCAGATGGCCCGTTGGAAATCTGTGACATGCATGTCAAGAGAAACAGGCTTAAAACTGTTCAAGACCAATCTGTACAGTGCTGGGTTCAGATAACACTCACCCCATACCCAACTGAAAGGTTCTGCCTGATGAACATTACCAGAGCATTCCGTTCAAGCCATCTGGCTAGCTCTCATCCCTTCCTAATCTACTAGGATGCCTCCCCTCCCCATGTTTATTGCAATACTACAATATTACTACACTTGTGAATGGCAGCTTTAAGCCTCTTACCCATGGATTCTGACATGCATTTCTTTAGGCTCAGGGTGGCTATTTTAGTGTCTGGGTGGGAGATTTCCTGTCCGGATGAACATTGGCCCACATTGATAGTTCATGGTGGATTTCATGTTCTACTGATCCTTTCTTCCCTCATCTCAGAACACTAAACAGAGCAGTTTAGATCCACTCACATGGAGGTATGAATATGCATCCAGCCACCTTGTCCAGTGGTCAGATAAGTAAATCAGGTTAGAGGTGAAGTTTGGAAAAAAAAGTCCCAATTACATGGCTAAATAGGTGTAGCATATTAAGGGGTATCTGACCTTACTGAATGCCCTTACCCTACACAACCCAGGTTCTAGATATCCACCTGGACAAGAACAACTTTACAAGGGTATGCAACTAAACATCAGTATCTTGCTTAAATTGCAAAGTTGCAAATTAAGTTGCTTAATCTGCAAATGCTTCCAGGAGCTCATACAATACAGTTGGACTTGCTGGGGTGGAGGGTTTAGCAGAATACCAGAAACAGTAGTTGGACTATGCTGGGGTAACATTATTTAACCCTGTAACATTATTTAAGATGGATAGCATATTTAGGGATCAATCGAAGAGAATAGTTGTAGCTCAGGGCTGAACTGTGGAGTCCTTGGTGCTCTCTGAGCCTTGTTGTTTTCTTGCAGACATTTCATTGCCAGACTAGGCAACATCTTCAGTGCGAAAAGGGAGTGGGGTTAGCTCTCAGTTTATATATAACGCCAAGATTAACACCAGATGAACAATCAAACAGTACACAATACCCTAATCAAGGAACTATTAACTTGGTCAATTAACCAAGCAGCAAACAACAGCCCAAACAAGGAACTACCAAGGAGAGAACAACACCCCTACCAACACAAGCAGGGCAAGCCACTGTATATAAACAGAGAGCAAACATCACTCCCTTTTCGCACTGAGGATGTTGCCTAGTCTGGCAATGAAATGTCTGCAAGAAAACAGCAAGGCTCAGGGAGCACCAAGGACTCCACATTTAGGGATAATGGGAAGCACCTCTAAGTCTTAGGATGGGAACTTGGGCTGAAGAATATCCAAGAGAGGTCCTTAGATGTTGATTGCAGGACCAGGAGCCTAGCAGGTAAGTTAAACCTCCAAGTGGCCCGATTTTGGTGATTTTGAGCACTGGGTTAATCCCTGGTGGCAGTAAGATAGAGAGGACAGGCAAACATGGAACAGGGGCCTCTAGCAAGGGACAAAGGTAAGAGAGACCTCATGGCCTAACCAGCTCATGGATATAGGGCTTGATTCTCTACCCATGGATTTCCACTAAATATGTGATCAGCTCACTTTGTGGTATGTTTGCCATCTTTAAAATCGTAAATCATGCCTATGGAATCTATTAATTGACAATTAGCAAAAAGATGCTCTTTCCTGCTTTAAAACTTAGTATTCAGAACCTCCTGTATCTTAAAATATTCCTTTTAAATTATTAAGTTCTTGAAATATTAAATACCTTTATTGCTAAAAACTATTGTATTAGCCTATGTGCCTTTGATGTTATATTTTACTGAGAGCATATGCTGTTGAATAAAGATGGGGGGAAAAAGAAGAATTCTAGTGCTGTCATTTCTGTTAGTATACAGAAAGACCCAAGTTGAACCTGCAGTAACAATGTTAGGTCAAGGCTTTATTAAAAGGAGTTAATGTACTTCTATAAGAAGTTTACATGTACCTGTTAGCTTTCCACATTAATGAACTATAAACAGATGAATTCAACAAAGCACAAGCCATAATAGTGTGCTCCATACACATGCATGCACACACACAGAGAGAAAGAGAAATGGAGCGAGTTCTCATTCTTTTCCATTCTTTGGTTCCCTCCCTTCACTGTCTTAGTGCAGATACCGAGTTTCCTATCTCGATTAGCAACAGGAAACCAGTGAACTGTTTCCTCCCAGCCAGTTGTATCTCTGCACTTTATTCTTTTTCCAGCCAGTATTAAGTATTCTTGATTTAAATGCCTAATCCCTGTTTCCAGGAACAGAACCCTGCTCCTTTCCTTGACTTGGTTTGATTGCCTTGATACCCAGAGAAATCCTTTTCAGTCTCCTATTCATTTCATTCATTCATTGGCGATCACTCGTAGCCGAGTAAGATTGTCTTCCAAAGGTAAAATTTTAACGGTGGATCCGTAAGTGGCTATAGAGGCCAATTCTGGATCAGCACAACCTCCCACAATGAGGGCATAGGTTTCCGGGTGGGAGACGGTCATGATGAGGGTTTGCCTGACATGCCTTCCTTTTGGCTCTTTTCTCCCTTTCGCCCTATACTCGTGTTTCTTCAAAGTCCATAGCGCCATTAATAAAGGATGACCTCCAATTGAAACGCTCATGAGTTAGGGCTTCCCAGTTCTCAATGCTGATATTACATTTTTTTTAAAATTAGCTTTGAGAGTATCTTTGAATCTCTTTTGCTGTCCACCAATATTCCGTTTTCCATTCTTAAGTTGGGAGTAAAGTAGCTGATTTGGAAGACGATGGTCAGGCATTCGAACAACATGACCGGTCCAGCGAAGTTGATGTTGGATGATCATTGTTTCAATGCTGGTGGTTTTCGCTTCTTCTAATATGCTAACATTAGTCCGCCTATCTTCCCAAGTAATTTGCAGAATTTTTTGGAGGCAGCGTTGATGGAATCTTTCAAGAAGTTGGAGGTGGCGTTTGTAGAGGGTCCATGTTTCACAGGTGTACAGAAGGGTTGGTAGTACAATGGCTTTGTAAACAAGCATTTTGGTCTCCCTGTGAATGTCCCGATCCTCAAACACTCTACGCTTCATTCGAGAGAAAGCTACACTCGCAGAGCTCAGGAGATGCTGAATTTCAGCGTCGATGTCGGCTTTTGTAGATAGATGGCTGCTGAGATAAGAAAAGTGGTCGACATTTTCTAGTGACACACCTTTAAGCTGGATTGATGGCGCTGCAGAGGGATTGGTTCGAACTTGCTGGTAAAGCACTTTGGTTTTTTTAATGTTAATCGAGAGGCCGAGCTTTTCATATGCTTCTGCAAAGATGTTTAGGATAGTTTGAAGATCTTCCTCGGAGTGTGCACAGACTAGTCTAGTCTAGTCTCCTATTACCCTCTGAAAAAAGCACCTGGTGAATATACAATCTGGTTTTGTGCTTGGCCCAATCCTAGCTAGCTTAGTTACTCGGCAGCTCCACTGATTGCCTAAAGTAGAATATGAATAGCTCGCTTTAAAAATCTTGGTTGCAATGATTAATCGTGGAACTAAAGTTAGTGAATCATTGTTTCAAAGGTGTTCGTCTCTGAGATTTCAAATCTATTGTAACCAAAGTGTTTGGGGTTTCCCATATATCAGCTTTAGCTTCCATAAGATCATCCTATCATTGTCATTCAATTTGCTGACTAAAAAGAAAACAAGACATTTTCTTGGCTATTTCTAGGCAACACGAGTTTGATGTGATTTGGTATCACATTTTTTTGCCTAAAATCGAGGTTCTTATTATCTAGTCTTTTCTCAGAAACTCTTTTCAGCTGTCCATGGGCAACTTTGGTGTGACGTTCTGTTTCTCTGAATAATAATTAGAAACCATACTGTACCTACGTATTTCCTTTCTGAGTCTATCAATTTTGCCATGCACATTCCAGTTTCACCATCAGCAGAATTGCCTTTGTTCCATGCTCTTACCAATCCCTGATATTTCCTTTGAACTACAATTCCTTCCAGAACTGATAATTTCTGTGCCCTTCTCTTTCTCTTTTCTATGCCCAGGCCAAAATATTTACAATTAAAATGCTGCTTCTATGTGTTACAGAGAGTTGGCATGCTAATCATGCTGGTTTCTCCTGTAAAAACTGAATGACTTTTCTCTTTATGCACATTTGTTTATTGGCTGTAAGTCAAATAAATGTAGTCAATCTTACAAATTTAATATCTTTATGGATTGGTTAATATCTTTATGGATTGGTTCTTCACTATTGCATGTGAGTGTATATGTTGATCTGCTTTTCCACTGTTTTAGGATTTTGATTGTAAAGTCAGAAATAGCTGTTTCCCAAATGGTAAGAGCAACCCCACATTAGTCTGTTCTGTGTGTGACATACTTTATTTAAAAGATCCTTTAAAGCAGCAAGTTTGCACATGTAAATATAGGACTTTTACCTATAACACTGATAGACATTTGAAGAAGGACAGCTTATTTGTGAAGCACTTTTCACATGGATAACTCATGAAGATTAATGAATGTATGGGTATTCTATCAGAAACCAACAGTAAGAGATTTAAGAATAATTAAACCACAAGGCACTTTGGTATTTCATGTTAAGTTACAGCATAACATTCTTTTTTATAAAACCAACTGTGGGAATATTTATGTATTCCTGTGCCAATCCAGATTAAGCATTTTACATTTTAAATATGTTTTACTTTTGATCCAAGTGGGAGAGTTTAGCTAATATATAACCCTCCTCAAGAAGTCATCCCTGGACCCTACCTTACTGGACAATTTTCATCCTGTCTCCCACCTTCCCTTTTTGGGAAAGGTGGTTGAGAAAGTGGTGGCACTGCAGCTTCAGAGGATCCTGGAGAAAGCAGATTATCTAGACCCCTTTCAGTCAAGTTTCAGGCCAGGATATGGGACGGAGACTGCATTGGTCACACTTATGGATGATCTCTGGCGAGGGCAGGATGGAGGGAGTACATCCATCCTTGCTCTCTTAGATCTCTCGGAGGCTTTTGATACCATTAACCATGGTATCCTTCTGGGGCGGCTCAGGGAGTTGGGGGTGGGCGGGGTAGTTCTACCCTGGTTCACCTCCTTCCTTCAGGGCCGTTCCCAATTGGTGGTGATAGGAGAGGAGAGATCTGACCCGCGACCCCTCTTATGTGTGGTGCCGCAGGGTTCAGTGCTCTCCCCTCTCCTGTTAAACATCTATATGAAGCCGCTGGGTGAGATCATCTGTCACCACGAGATGAGGTATCATCAATATGCAGATGATACTCAACTGTATATCACCATCCCGGGTGAAGTAAGTGATGCAGTCGATGCCTTTTCTTAGTGCCTGGGGGCTGTGGGGGTCTGGATGGGGAACAACAGGCTTCAGCTGAACCCTGGTAAGACGGAGTGGCTGTGGATTGATGGCCTCTCAGTATCCAGGAAGTTGTCTTATTTGGTCCTGGATGGGGTAGCACTGCCCCATTCAGAACTGGTGTGGAACTTGAGGGTCCTCCTGGACTCACGTCTCCTGCTTGAAGAGCAGGTGGCAGCCGTGGCCAGGAGGGCCTTTGTGCAACTTCGAGTTGTGCGCCAGTTGCGCCCATTCCTGGATCGAGATGCCCTCCAAACAGTCACTCATACCCTTGAAATCTCCCATATAGACTACTGCAATGCGCTCTACATGGGGCTACCCTTGAAGAGTATCCAGAAGCTTCAGCTGGTCCAGAATGCGGCCGCATGGACAGTTATGGGTGCTGTAAGATCGGCCCATGTAACACCTCTGCTGCACGAGCTCCATTGGGTACCAGTTTGCTTCTGGGTCCAATTCAAGGTGTTGGTTATCACCTTTAAAGCCCTACATGGCATGGGACCAGGTTACCTGAGGGACCGTCTCATCCCCGGAATATTGACCTGCCCCACTCGGTCATGCAGAGAGGGCATGCTAAGGATCCCATCGGCAAAAGATTTCCATCTAGTGGGATCCAGGAGGCGTGCCTTCTCTGCAGTAGCACCCGCCCTTTGGAATATCTTGCCCCTGGAGCTGAGGCGAGTTTCTTCACTCCCGACCTTCCGGAAAGATTTGAAGACCTGGTTCTGCCATCTGGCTTGGGACGGGAATGCCAATAGTTCCTCTTGGGAGTGGCTGGTGCCATGAAACCCGCCTTATTATTAACATCTTTTTATTTGGATTTTATATGTAAACTATTGTTGCTGTAATTTTATATTTTTAACTTATTATTGTATACCGCCCAGAGTCCCCAGGTGTGGAGGAGATGGGTGGTGATACAAATTTAAACAAACAAATAAATAAATAAACAAACAAACAAACAAATAAATAATTAATTAATAACAGTCACAGGGAAAATTATTAGTTATTTTCCCTTCCTTGCCATTGGTCCTGATCCAAACTGAAATACTGGCCCTATTAATATTCCATTGATATTACATCTACTGTACTATTACAGGAATGATATTACATCTTATATTACACTGAGAATTCTAACATGAAACAAAGTTTGGCCTCCTGGACCATTGCTAATGGGCAAACCCTTAAGTTTTGCTTTTTCTAGCCCCTTATATTAACATTTCTCTTTTATGAGTCCACTATCTCTGCAGTGAATGTCATCCATTGGCTAACAAACACAAAACCCATGGCTGTTCTATGACTGTTCAGTCAGGACAGGTCTTTTTCTTTTCCATTTAATCTGCATTCATGTCATAATAAAAAATGCTATCAGTCATCTAAATGCCTATGTTATAAATGTCACCTGCAGAGTTTATGTCTTAATAAATCTGAAAGATCATTTACCTTGTTGATGTTAACTGCAGCAAGAAGAGCAAAAGTAAATCCACAGCTATATACCTGCAAGAGCTGCTGGATGAAATATATAGGTACCATGAGAATTGGGAACTCGCAGAATGCAGAAGAGGATGGTATGGTGTCAGTGCTTATGGAACAATTTAATTTTAATTCTTGACTGGGATAGCCTAATCACACAAAAGTTCTTAGAAAATGACTCTATTCATTTTTTCTGTATGGGTGCTAGTTCGATAGCTCATCACTTGAATCAGGCCATAGTTTATCTTCAAGTGTATTTTTCTAGCAAGCACTGACTGATCTTCATCTGTTCTTTAGTGCATAATAGGAAGTACTATTCTTCCTATTCACCATCCCTGGTGAAGTAAGTGATGCGGTCGCTGCCCTGTCTCGGTGCCTGGGGGCTGTGGCAGTCTGGATGGGGAACAACAGGCTTCAGCTGTATCCTGGTAAGACGGAGTGGCTGTGGATTGATGGCCTCTCAGGATCCAGGAAATTGTCATCTTTGACCCTGGATGGGGTGGCACTACCCCATTCGGAGCCAGTGCGGAACTTGGGGGTCCTCCTGGACTCACGACTCCTGCTCGAAGAGCAGGTGGCAGTCATTGCCGGGAGGGCCTTTGCACAGCTTTGGGTTGTGCAACACTTATGCCCTTTCCTGGACTGAGATGCCCTCCGAACAGTCACTCATGCCCTTGTCATTTCCCATATATACTGCAATGCACTCTACATGGGACTACCCTTGAAGAGTATCCGGAAGCTTCAGCTGGTCCAGAATGCAGCCACGTGGACAGTTATTGGTGCTGTAAAATTGGCACATGTGACACCTCTGCTGCGCGAGCTGCATTGGGTATGAGTTTGCTTCCAGGTCCAATTCAAGGTGTTGGTTATCACCTTTAAAGCCCTACATGGCATGGGTCCAGGTTACCTGAGGGACCGTCTCATCCTCATAACATCGACCCGCCCCACCCAATCATGCAGAGAGGGCAGGCTACGGACCCCATCGACCAAAGAATTCCATCTAGCGCGGTCCAGGAGGCGGGCCTTCTCTGCAGTAGCACCCACCATTTGGAATATCCTGCCCCCAGAGCTGAGGCAGGTTTCCTCACTTCCGACCTTCCAGAAAAACTTGAAGACCTGGTTCTGCCGCCTTGCCTGGGATGGGAATACCAACAGTTCCTCCTGGGGCTGGCTGATCCCATGAAGCCCTCCCTAGTATTAATAGCCATCGCCCATGGATTTCATATTTACTTATTGATGTTGTGAATTTGTATTTGTATTTCTTACCTTGTTTTTATTGTGAACCACCCAGGGTCCCCCGACTGGGGAAGATGGGTGGTAATACAAGTTTAAATAATAAATAAATAAATAAATAAATAAATAAATAAATAAATAAATAAAGTGCACAAATGATCTCAGGAAAGCAATGTTAATTGTGACAAGAAGCACTGAGACTTCCCAGTGGGGAGTCTGTGTTTGTGAGAATGAAAGAGAGTCAAGCTCTGAAAGATCTCTGTGGATGGGTCAAGCTTGCAGATTACCAACAACAAGACATTAAGTGTTGGGGTTTGTATATACCCAGGAATTTACAGTTAGATAAATTTATACTGGAGAGGCTTGATATCTAGGTGAGAGGGGAATTATTCTGCAAGTCACCCAATTAGCAGCCATTATTGTAGGGATGATGTGGCAGTGTATGACTCATACTACAGGTGCTAATAGTTTAGTTGGGTGTGGCAGTTGATGAGAGTGACCTATAATGTGATTGGTCAGTTTATGTATATAAGCAGAGAGATCTGGTATTCTTTCTTCTCATTTGCTGTAACTTCTCATCGCTGTATCATTTGTTACTGCTGTGGATGTATTCTGTACTACGTATGTATATAAAGTCAATAGGCTATTTTATCTAATCTCTGCTTGAGTGTCTATTTTCTGCATAGAACGTGGATCACTGGTGTCTTGGGAAAAGGAGCAGGCCGCCCCACAGTGCGCACTCTGACAGGTTTCGGGCCCAGCAGTGGAACGTGTGCAGCTGACATGCTGGCACGGCTGTGAGGACGTTGGAAGCCTATCCAGGAGTCGTTTGGATATCTGGGGCGAGTTTGGAGCTTTTGCAGGTTCCGTGCCTGGCTGTGTATTTTTCCTAGGCTTGTTTGCAGCTGAAGGACGTTCAGATAAAGTCTGTGTTATTTATTCATTGGTGTCTGCCCGGGAGGGCCTGAGGAAGGATGAGCACAGTGAAAATGCAGTCTACAGCTGGAGGTGGTTTCCCTCTGGAAAGGTTGAGTGACACCAATTACTTGTCATGGGCTTACAAGATGGAAGTGTTTCTTCGTCGTGAAGGTGTTTGGAACATAGTCCATGAACCACCAGCCAATTTGGACGATGAGGAAGCTAATCTACAGAACGAGAAAGCATTGGCAAGCATAATTTTATGTTTGGAGGACAGTCAATTATGTTATGTTAGAAATTTTCAGTCAGCCAGTGGGTGTTGGGAAGCTTTAAGTAATGTTTATCTTAGAAGCACACCGTTATGCAAGGTTTTGTTGACAAGAAAGCTTTATCATGCTAAATTACATGACAATTGGAGTATTCTTGAACATTTGCATTATATGTCTGGTTTGTTCCTTGAATTAGCACAGAGAGATATGCAGTTCTCAGAAGCGCATAAAGTTTATGTAATTCTCAGTTCTCTAAATGAAACATGGGATAATTTAGCTACCAGTTTCGGGTCTTTATCTGAGAGGGATTTGACCGTAAATTATTTAACTGGGATACTTCTGGAGGAGGAGCAGAGGAGAAAGGAATGTAACATAGTTAAACAGAGTACGTTTGTTAAGGAATGTTATTCTTGTAACACTGATAATATTTTATCTGTAAAGCGTACTTGTTTTCGCTGTGGTTCTGATAAGCATTTGCAAAAGAACTGTGATGTTGCTAGAAGGAAGAAAGTCAAGCCGAGGATTTCCAAGCAACAAAGTGCTGTCCAGCTGTCGGTGATTAATTCTGCAGGAAGGAATTTAAAGGAGATGTGGCTCCTTGACAGCGGAGCAAGCGACAATATTGCCAATAACAGACAGGTGTTTAAAAGATTTATGCAGGCTGAACGGGATCATGTCAGCCTGGCAAATGGGAGTGTTGCATCTGTTACTGGCAGAGGGGTTGTGTATGTACCAAGTTTAAATACTGAATTATCTATGCTATGTGTACCAGACTTAGAGTATAACATCATAAGGGTTTCTCAGTTGGATAAACAGGGATATGATGTAAAGTTTGGTAAGAGTAAATGCATTATTATGAATAATAATCATGTCTGTGGTGAGGGTGTATTACAGAACAGTTTGTATGTAATGATGAAACCCAAGACCCATGATGTAACCCATGATGTAGCTATGATCAACAAACCAACCCATGATTCATGTGAACATTTATGGCATAGGCGTTTGGGACATCCAAGTTTCAAAATAGTTGGAAAGATGTCAGAAGCAAGTTCTGGAATGGATTTGAAACCGTGCCAAGCTTACCTGGATTGCACGGCATGTAAGGTTGCAAAGTCAAAGGTGTATCCTGTAAGCAAATTTAGTGGTAGAAAGTCACATAAATGTTTTGAATTAGTTCACGCTGACCTAATTGGCCCATTACTAGACACATTAGATGGTGCTAAATATGTTTTAGTTATTGTGGACGATTTCACCAGATTCGGGTTCTGTTACCTATTGAAAGCTAAAAGCCAAACATTTGATAAGTTCAGGAATTGGGTGCAGTTTGTGGAACGTAGATATAGCACAAAGGTGTGTAGTTTACAGCCTGACCGGGGAACTGAGTTTATGAGTGGCAGTTTTCAGCAATGGCTCTGTAGAAGGGGCATTGCGCACAAGAGAACCAATCCACATAGTTCAGCTGAGAATGGTGTGGCGGAATGAAGGAATTTAGCACTACAGACAGTAAAGGATTCTTTATTAGCTGACTCAGGGTTATCTAGAGGATACTGGGGAGAAGCTATACTGACTGCTAATTATTTAATTAACAGGTTGTGGAGTGTATCTGTAAATCAAACACCATATTATATGTTGTATGGCAAGAAGCCATCATTAACTCATTTGAAGGTGTTTGGGTGCACTGCCTATGTTCACGTGCATAAGGAGGTACGTAGGAAAGGGAAGGCAAAAGCACAGAAAATGATTTTTGTGGGGTATGAGCCAGGAACCAAGGGATATAGGTTCACTGATGGCAGAAGACTTGTTATTTCTAGATCAGCAAGTTTCAGCGAGCATAGCAATTGGCTGAAGTTACACGGAGGGAGTGAGGTTTTTCTTCCTAGTCAGGGACAGGTCAAACTAACAGAGCAACAAGGGTCCAATGATGTGATTATCAAGGAAGAGGAAGTAACTCCTAGTGTGCCAATGAAGCAGGATGCTACTGTATTGCGCAGATCTGAAAGAGTTAACTAGGGCATACCACCTCAACGTTACAAACCAGGTGATGTTAAAGTGTGTTTTGTTAATTATGAACCTTGTAGTTATAAAGAGGTATTGGAGTTGCCACCACAAAAGCAGAAAAAGTGGAAAGCTGCTATGGATGTGGAAATGAATGCCATTAATTCCCATAAGGTGTTTAAATCTACCAGGCTGCCTGAGGGGCATAGGGCAGTAGGTTGTAGGTGGGTTTATAAGAAAAAGACCTTAGTCAATGGTGATATTCAGTATAAAGCTAGGCTTGTAGCACAAGGGTTTTCGCAGGTTAAGAATCAGACTTATGATGAGGTTTTTGCGCCAACGCTAAGAGGGGAGACATTCAGGTTTGCCTTAGCAATGGCAGCAGCTGGGAATTGTGTAGTGAACCATTATGATATCACCACAGCATATCTGCATGATGATTTGAGGGAAGAAATATATATGGTTGAAGCTCCAGGATATGAATCTAATGAAGCAGGAAGAGTATACAAGTTGCAGAAAGCGTTGTATGGACTCAGGCAATCAGCACGTTGCTGGAATCTGCGATTAGATGAGGCATTGCAAAGAATGGGGTTTAAGTGTAGCAAGGCTGACCCATGTCTGTATATAAAGCAATGTGATAATGATGAACAGGTGTTGCTTTTGATCTTTGTAGACGATTTATGTTTTATAGCTAAAGATCAAAGGAGGGTAATTGAATTTACTGAAAAACTGAAGCAACAATTTGATGTTAAAGATCTGGGAGAGATTAGAAATTACCTAGCTGTAGGTATTCAGAAGGTTGATGGGGGTTACGTTCTAGAGCAGCGGAAGAAAATTGAACAGCTGCTAAGAGAAAACGATATGGAACATTGCAAGGAGGTTCCTACCCCGATGACAACTGATTTTGTTAAGACAGAGGCTGGAGACGATGACCAAACATCATGTAGTGAAGAACACTATCAGTCAATAATTGGAAGTTTATTGTATTTAGCACAATGGTCGCGTCCCGACATCGGGAATGTGGTGAATGTACTGAGTAAGTATGTTGTGCAACATACCCAGAGGCATTGGAAAGGTATTAAACATGTGTTTAGATATCTTAAAGGGACTATTAATAAATGTTTATTAATAAAACCTTGTAAACCATTGGAATTAAAATGCTATGTAGATAGTGATTGGGGTAATGATGTACATGATAGGAAATCAATGTCAGGATTGATAATTATGTTTGGTGACACCTTGGTGGGGTGGAGGTCTCGGAAACAGAGTTCTGTTGCCGTATCTACTGCAGAGGCAGAGTACGCTGCATTATCTGACCTATGTTCAGAGTTAATATGGTATAGACAATTGTTAAGGGATGTTAATGTAACAATTGAGGGACCTATATGTGTATATGACAACAGTGAAGCATGTATACAGATTGCAAAGAATGATAGGATCAGAGGGAGGAGCAAACATGTTGATATCAAGTATCACAATGTTAGGAATGCTGTAAAAGAATCTCTGATTAATTTGCAATATTGTACATCTGAGAGTAATGTAGCAGATGTGATGACAAAGCCTCTAAGTATAGAGAGACATAGGATGTGTGTATCCAAAATGTGTATGTCTTCTATTCTGTATAAGTGAAATGTAATATCTATTGCAAATTGGAGGGGTGTTGGGGTTTGTATATACCCAGGAATTTACAGTTAGATAAATTTATACTGGAGAGGCTTGATATCTAGGTGAGAGGGGAATTATTCTGCAAGTCACCCAATTAGCAGCCATTGTTGTAGGGATGATGTGGCAGTGTATGACTCATACTACAGGTGCTAATAGTTTAGTTGGGTGTGGCAGATGATGAGAGTGACCTATAATGTGATTGGTCAGTTTATGTATATAAGCAGAGAGATCTAGTATTCTTTCTTCTCGTTTGCTGTAACTTCTCATCGCTGTATCATTTGTTACTGCTGTGGATGTATTCCGTACTACGTATGTATATAAAGTAAATAGGCTATTTTATCTAATCTCTGCTTGAGTGTCTATTTACTGCATAGAACGTGGATCACTGGTGTCTTGGGAAAAGGAGCAGGCCGCCCCATGGTGCGCACTCTGACATTAAGTGTTAACACCATTATGACTGTTTATGCATAATTAACATCAGCGTTCAGCAGAACAGTTGTGACACGCCCAACTCATTTTTATTCTGGTTCAGTTGTGAGACCTTTAAATGGGTTATTACGAGTATATCTTAGCTGTGTGGGTCTATGCTGATAGGACAGTCAAGATTGTGTTTCAGATGCATTTAGGATGCCATTGAAAATGTGTTGCTCTACTCTTCTTACCTCACCACACCTTACCTCACATTATCTACCCATAATACCATGCCTGATAGCATAATTTACATTTTTGATGGGAGAAGGAGATTTTATAATATTGTAGTATTCCTTTTGCAGACAAGAATAAGTGTATGTTGTTAATTGTTGGTGCCGTGGAATGATACATTTGCTCTTTTGAATCTTACCTGCTCAGCTAAACTTCTCCTGAGTCAAGTTCTCTTTTGCATATTCCATCATCACATTTTTTTCACAGAAAACAGGAAAATAAAGCAAATATGCAATGAATGCCTTTGCAAAATCTGTAATATTTTCTATCATGCATTTTAAAGAATATGTTGAAGAGAAGGACTTTTAAATGGTAACTTGGATGAATGATTTTTTAAAACATTTAGTGATCACCTCTATGGGTTTTTTGTCCCAAAGGCTGGTTCACCTAGAAAGAATTACAGTATCATTAATCTAATTTATTCTTTGGATTCAAAGTAACTATACACTTAAGCTATCCCAATGAACAAAACATAACTACAGTGTGGCTGTGGCCTTGTTACATCCCACTTCTCCACTCTGTTCCCTCCCCCCTCTACCTTTTGCAGTCCAAACTGAACTGGCCTAGAACATGTGAGCCATAATCATTATGACTCAAAGGTTTCCAAGTAAGCAAATAATAGGTTGACCATATTTCCTTGAGACAAAAACGGGACATTGAGATGGAAAAACGGGACGGGGTCTTATGTAATATTCCGTATTCATGAAAAAGACAGGGGTCCCCAACCCCGGTCCATGCAATTGGCTCCCGCCTGCAAACCCCACCCCCCGGTATGCGCGTTTGGCTCCTGCCTGCAAACCCCACCCCCGGTATGCGCAATTGGCTCCCACCTGCAAACCCTGCCCTCCTTTGCCACACACTGATAGGCAGGAGGGCTTCCTCTTTTGGGCTGCCTCTAATCGGTAGCTCTGGCTTGGATCCTCCTTCCACACCATTCCCGCCGGGTTTAAAAAATGGGACAAAATTGAGATTTTTATCAAAACGACGGGACAGTTGAAAAATGCTAAAAAAATGGGACTGTCCCGTTCAAAATGGGACGTATGGTCAGACTAGCAAATAAGAACCTAGAAATGAAAATAGAAATAGTTAGCCTCTCTTCTGACTGTGAGATGAGTGTAATGGGTTTTGGGAGAGACCTGAAGTTATACTTCCATTCCATCTTTTTTTTTATATATATATATATATATATATAATTATTGGCTTTGACAACAACTAGTACCCCAGTCTTTGTCTTGATCTGTGAACTTATAATTTGCACTCATCACTTGAGGTAACTGGGAAAAAAACACTGTCTCAAAAGCCTGACATAAACAAAATTTTACAATGAACTATCCATTGAGTTATTTAGCAAAATCTCTCAAAATTTTATTTATATGTTAGGGCAAATAAAGTAGCTTCCCCAGAATAGAGCTAGATAAATTTATCCAACTTGTTTTCTGCTTTTTTGGATCACAACTTTGAGTTACTTGTTTTTGTATCAGGTAGTGATTTTTTTGTACTAATGCTTACACAATATTCTGCATGTATTAGTGTGTCTGTGTGTCTGTGTGTGTCTGTATGCATTTGTATGATACATAAGTTTTTCTATTTGTTTTCTCCTTTCCTAAATGATCAGATATCAGAGGAGATACAAGATGTCATTCTTCAGGGCTTTGCATTTCTGAAATTGTTTGTTACTGAAAATAAGCTACTTAAAATAAGTTTAAAAATGCTGGTTTTCAGTGAAATTTCCATAATATATCTTGATAGATAATATTGATTTGATCTTGTTTTGTGGTATTTTGTTATGCCTTTGAATGATTCTTGTTTAAACCATGGGTGGGGAATTGGTAACCCTCAAGCCTGAAGCAGCTCCAGGATCTTTCCATATGACACATCACCCCCACTCCTTTTTCCTATTCAAACTTAGTTTATTTCAAAGCAGTTCTGTTAGTACCAATTGAAGCTTTTAAAAAGTATCATTGCCACTGCAAGAAGGAATATTCAAGTAATGCATGACTCCTTCCTAAAAGTACTTTTCACATGGCAAATAGAATTAAGCTTCTATGGGAGCATAGAACACTTATTAAGACCTATGGGATCACCACTCTCAGGACTTATAGCAGAGATTGTAATGCAATGTCTAGAAAGGATAGCACTCCCATACATACAACTCAAAGTATGGATCCAGTATGTAGATGACACCTTCGTCATAATAAAAAAGGATCAACTGGAAGAAACACATGAAATCATCAACAACATCTTCAAAGGAATAAAATTCACAAGGGAAGAAGAAAACAACAACACACTACCCTTCTTGGACATCCTCATCAGTAGAGGAAATGATGGCATTCTAGAAACACAAGTCTACCGGAAATCTACCCACACTAACCAAGTACTCCACTACCAAAGCAACAACCCAACCTCCCAGAAGAGGAGCTGTGTAAGAACACTATTCAGATGAGCACAAATGTACTGTAGCAACCCAGAACACCAGAAAAAGGAAACAGACCACTTATATAGCATCTTCCAGCAAAATGGATACCCACGCAACTGTATCAAAAAGTGCCTGACCACTCAACCCACCACAGCAAAACCAACAGAAGCTATGAAAACACTGCCATACATCAGAAACATATCAGAAACTACTAATAGACTGTTACAATCACATGGCATCACCATAGCACACAAACCAACCAAAACCCTTCAGAACATCATAAGTAACCCAAAAGACCCAGTAGCCCAAGAAGAAAAAACAGGAGTTATCTACAACATACAGTGTAAGGACTTTAACGGCCACTATGTAGGACAGACCAACAGAAGACTAGCAGAACACATCCATTAACACCAACTAGCAGTCAGAAGACATGATGAAAACTCCTTAATCTCACAACACATGGACAGACTTAACCATACTTTCAACTGGGAAACTCTGAGCATCTTAAACCAAGCCAAATCCAAAAATGCTAGAGAATTCCTGGAAGCTTGGCACTCAGACAAAGCAGCCATCAACAGACACATAGAGGTAAACAACATTTACATACCATTCATAAGAGACAATAGAAAAGCCAGAAGACCAGAACACCTCCTTGCCAGCAATCAACACCCAGATATGCAAAGGTTAACACCAGGATTAGCACCAGAGGAACAATCAAACAGCACAATATACCCTAGTCAAGGAACTATTAACTCAGTCAATCAACCATGTAGCAAACAACAGCCCAATCAAGGAACTCCTAAGGAGAGAACAACACCTCCACCAACACAAGAAGGACAAGCCATGGTATATAAACAGAGAGCAAGTCCCACTCCCTTTTCACACTGAAGATGTTGCCTAGCCTGGCAATGAAACTTCTGCAAGAAAACAACAAGGCTCAGAGAGCACCAAGGACTCCACAATTAAGCTTCTAGTGGCACCAAGGGATTTTTTAAAAAAGTATAATTGCATTACTGGGGAGGGGATTTTCAGAGGGAGTTATTATGGACAGGGTAAATCTCTACTTCTCAGCAAAATCACTTCCCTCCCTTGCACAATAAGAAGGCTTTGTGAAAAGTTCCCACTGGCCCTTTAAATCTTAGAGTACCTGCAACAGAAACTACCATTGGTACTAGATTCTGCTTTTCCTTCTGAGATTTCACTGTGGAAAAGAGGAAGCATCAAGGGAAATGTGAATGGAAATTCATTGCAAATGACACCAGCATACTGCTAACATTCAAACGTATTTGCCTATCTGTCAAGCCCAGAAATACTGAGAGTTGGGCAGCATGGAAATAATAATAATAATAATAATAATAATAATAATAATAATAATAGTAATAATTTGCAGGATTTCTTCAGATCACTGGAAGCTAACTGAACTCTTGTAAAGGATTAATTACTGCTCTTCTTTTCTTTCTGCCAACTGTTTTGAGACAGCAGTGTGCTCTGTAATTCTAAGTATGTTCATTCAAAGGTAAGCCCCACTCAGTTAAACATCTATTCGAAATGGCAAGGTAGTCTTAATGTCATCTGAAATTTTTGCCCTCCCATTAAGATTCACAGCTATGATCTATAACAACTTGTCATGATTTTTTCACTCCTTCAAGCAGCAAAATGTCCACTGTGAGAAACTGGATCAATTTTGGCATTCATAATGCAAATATCAAAGGACACAACCCTACCCCCATTATTTTTTTTTCCCTTGGCCAGTGTACACCAGCCTGTTTTCACATTTAATCCAACTAGTTGGAGCAATACATGGAAAATCCATGAGAAAAAAAATACTGCAGATTTCAATCTTCTTTCCAAAGTCTATATTATTCCAGCTTGAAATGAGAGCTATATTACACTAAGCACAGAATATTGATGTGCCTGTCAAATTCCCATTAATGTATAAAATGAAAGTTTGGGCTAAGACAACTGGTAGAAGTATAACTCACTCTTTTTCAGAGGAGTAATCACTGTCAAAACAAATGTCAGTGAAAATATGCTATCTAAGTGTTTTGTTCAGCTTCAATAAAAAGATCCATAATCTGGATTTAAATAATGTGTGTATCTAGAGAACAATCCTATCTTTTTCTAAAATTTCTCTGATTTAGCAAGTTATGTTCATCATGTTAATCAAAGCTAATGTTTCTGAATAATCAAAAATATTCTTCACAGAGGGAAGTGCTGAAAATTGTTGTTAATAAATTATTGCAACAAAGTAGAGACATTTGCCTATAGATGTTGGTCACCTGGCAAGCAATCTTGGTTCCAATAACATGTTTGTATTGTCGAAGGCTTTCACGGCCGGAGTTCGATGGCTGTTGTGGGTCTTCCGGGCTGTGTGGCCGTGTTCTGGAAGTTGTGGTTCCTAACGTTTCGCCAGCATCTGTGGCCAGCATCTTCAGAGGGCAGGAGCACAGATAGAAGCAAAATCTCTGTTTTTTTATTTTGCTTCTATCTGTGCTCCTGCCCTCTGAAGATGCTGGCCACAGATGCTGGTGAAACGTTAGGAACCACAACTTCCAGAACACGGCCACACAGCCCGGAAGACCCACAACAGCCAACATGTTGTTTGTTCAGAATTATGCCTTTAGTAACATTGTATTGACTCAATACATGCTCCTTCTTAGCATTCTGAGTTTACCTCCACAGGGATAGTTTAGCAGATTCAGAAGAGGTTTGCATGCTGTACTAACTTGTATTTCTTTAGATTCTTTTTACTATCCTCTCCCTCCAAATCTCTCAGCCATTATGATTCTTCTATAAGATCATATGTTGCTAACAGGCAATGGTTGTTTTATTAAGTCTTTTATTTTACAAAATTGTT
The DNA here is from genome assembly GCA_023362775.1 of Charina bottae. Lineage (NCBI taxonomy): Eukaryota > Metazoa > Chordata > Lepidosauria > Squamata > Charinaidae > Charina > Charina bottae. Next base: position 160,952,122 of record JALMGJ010000001.1, on the reverse strand, counting down.
TTACTTCATTTATAAAATGTATTTGCTGTCCTATAACAAAAACAATTTAATTATAAAATAGAACACAAAATCACATAATTATGGAATCAAAAACAATGTAAAATAATGGAGTTTGAAACTGAGAGGATGTGACTGCATATGTTTTCATTTAACATCAAAAAGAATACATAGAAGGCCCATATGTGTAGAGTTACCAGATATCCAGCAAAAGGAGGACATATCCTCCTTTTAGCCCTAATGTCTTCCATCCAGCAGGCATAGCCTTAAAATCAAATATTGTTTGGCTTTTTGAGTATCTAACAAGCTTATCTCTTCCGGGGCAGCTTTTCTCTGTGGTGTGGAACTTCCCTAATAATTGGTAACGCAAGTTAGCAAGCCCTGCTCTGTGACCTTAATTCAGGGCTTTCCAAAGTGCCGCCGCTGGCGACGGCGCGGGGTGTGTGTGCGGCGGCGCACGCGTACAGTGGCGGCACGGGGGGCGAGCAGCAGTGCGCGCACGCACGGTGGCGGCGCAGGGGGGCGTGCGGCGGCACGTGCGTGTATGGCAGATGCTGTGCACGTGCGCGCCACTTCTGGGTGGTGTGGCGACACACCACGCTGTGTGTGGTGACACACTTTTGTGTCGCGACACACAGTTTGGAAAGCTCTTCCTTAATTAGTTGACCTTCTGGCTGCAGCTGCCTGAAATTGACAAGATCTTCATCAGTTACATGCTGAAGATTTTTGCCTCCTAACCGCTCTAGAAAAATTCTGGAAAAATTAATTTCAAATACACGTAAGCCTAAGTACATATTTTTTTGCAGTTTTTTCACTGTAATGTTTGTTGTGGATGTCAAGAAAATTAAACAGTTAGTGTGTCCTCCTTTCCCCCATTTGTCCTCCTTTCCAATTGTCCGTGTCCTCCTTTGCCTGTTTAGATATCTGGTTACCCTACATATGAGTATCTTTGAGAAGGCTATTCTTAATTTGATCATTCTGTGTTCTATAGAATCTTCCTAGAAAGATATTTAACCAAATAAATTCATTATTAGATAAAATGATACTATTTTCACATATTTCTGCTCTTTATGTTTGGTGATACATAACTTTGTGTGAGAGAGATTGTTTATTTAATAGAAATAACAACATTGCTTAATTTTTTTAAAAGCCAAAATAAATGTATTAATAAATTATTTGACATAGTTTATTTCTTTAACAGTAGACTTTATCCCATAATTAATTTCCTTTCTTCTTGGAATGAAGAAAGATATGACTTAAATGTTTGTAAATCCTTTGCCATAATTGTCACAAAAATGCAAATGATCATGTATTTGAGGACTATCAAGTAATAGAATTATTTAAAGAAATAAGGTTTAAGGATGGGAAAGGATAATTAATAAATATAATTTTCTCTTGAGTAATATTAAAATGAAGTGGAAAATATAAATTAAAACCTTTAAATTGGGGAAGTCTTATTAATTTAAATGATTTGAATTTGACAAAGGGGTATTCAAAGTGTCAAAGCTGTTTTTATTAAGACTTGCAAATGAATATTTTTCTTTTGGTTCCATGCTGTGCTAAAATAGTGAGAAAGAACATTGTTCAGAACCACTGATGCAATATAGTTATTTCCATAATATTCCACTCCATTTGTGAGCATATTTTTTTAGAAGTTTATTTCAATCTGAGAATAGCTTACTGCTAAATATATTTTCATCCACATAAAAATATCTATGTGGTATTACAGAATGAGGGCTGCTTATGACTATGACTAAGTGAACAGAGTTGATTTATGTATCACACAGTTATTCCAGTTTTTCAAAATGTTGTATCCATCCAACATCAGAATTTGTTGCAGTCTCAGTTCTGTGGATTTCCAGATCATTTTTGTTTTCCCTATAATAGGCTGAAATATTTTTGGAATTTTTTTGTTCAATAATTTTATCTTTTACATCAAAGTTCCTCTGGCTGTAGCAAGTCTGTAACTGAAGTTGCATGAACCATATTTTACCAACAGATTGAACATAACTCACCAACCATGTATTTTAACTCACTAGAACTTTTCTCATGCAGAAGGATCCATGTAATTCCCATATTTAGGAATTTTAAGATGTATGGACTTCAACTCCCAGAATTCCCCAGTCAGCATGCTGGCTGTGGAATTCTGGGAGTTGAAGTCCACAGGTCTTAAAGTCCCTGAGATTGAGAAACACTGAGATAGAGTCTCTGGTGTCTCCAGGCAAGACTAGGAAAAACCTCCAGCTGAAAGCTTGCAGATCCATTGCCAGACAGTGCAAACAATATGGAACAGCTGCAGTGGAGCTTCTGCTTGCATCATTGGAATAATTTTGATCTGGATGCATTGAGAAATGGCAGTATGTCTTTATCCTCCTCCATATTTTCAAAGAGCGAAGCAACCTTTTCAGGGTGTGATGTGGCATTAAGAAATAATTGCTTGACTAGTTGTGTATTAAGAGTTCCTCAGATTTTTTTTTTAATCTGTTCAATCATGTCCGATTCTTGGAGACTGCCTGGACAAGTCCTTGCAATTTTCTTCGCAAGATTTTGGAAGTGGTTTGCCATTGCCGCCTTCCTAGGGCTGAGAGAGTGACTGGCCCAAGGTCACCCAGCTGGCTTCGTGCCTAAGGCAGGACTAGAACTCACGGTCTCCCGGTTTGTAGCCTGATGCCTTAACCACTACATCAAACTGGCTCAGATATACAGCTGATATAGATATAGGCCTCAGATATAGAGCTGCTCAAATACTGAATTTTTTGTTTTGGTGAGGTCTGTGGAAGATACATTGCTTGCCTTCTGCAGCACAGTGTACCTCAAACTTTGGTGAGTGATGCCAGAGAACATATCTCACTTCTTCCAGCACAACTTCCAGACCGTGCTTACCCTCAGCAAAACCCAAGAGGCTTTTATTCTATTCATCGCTTTGGCAAATGAGACCACAAACAGGGGAAAAAACTGCATGTCTTTGCTTTGTCAGAGAGAATCACATTGCCTCAATGGTACAGATCTCTTTACTGAGATGAACCTATTTCACCTCATACAGATGTACTAATAAAATACTCTTCTATTGTTGTTGTTGTTGTTTTAATAACACATCGCCTGCTTCTGTGTAGAGGACATTTCTTCTCGAATGCTGAAATATTTTCCTTTCTGGCAAATTTACTTTCAAAACATGTTCTTTAATTGTCAATGATTGCTTTAACTGCCAGTAATCTAGATTCTTTGGAGAAAATATTATCTTGGATTGGGTCACACCATCCAGTCAGGTTTCCAAATGACCTGGAGCTGGGTCTCTTTCCAAGACAGTTCTCTCTCCCTGTCAAGAATCATGCAGTGGGGAAAAAATAGAAGACAGAAAGTTGGAAGAAATCTGCAGGTTAGATGAGCCTGCACCCCTGTACATGTCTTCTCATCCATCCCAGTTTCTCACAAGAAAGAAGCTAAGGGATTGGTTACTGGGGTAATTGGAAGATGAGAGGTGTCCCTCACTGAAATCATACTGGATTCCCCTGGGGTAAAAGGAAAGTATCCTTCAAGTCAAGCCTGATTCTTAGTGACTTTATAGACACATCAATGAGTTTTTGTTAACAACCAAAAAGTAACTTAAATCTTCTGAATCTCTTTTTTTGGGGGGCCTTCAAGTCGGTTTTTGACTCCTGGCAACTGCCTGGACTAGTCCCTGCAGTTTTCTTGGCAAGGTTTTTTGGAAGTGCCTTGACATTGCCTTCTTCCTAGGGCTGAGAGAAAGTGACTGGCCCAAGGTCACCCAGCTGGCTTCCTATCTAAGGTGGGACTAGAACTCATCATCTCCCACTTTCTAGCCTGCTGCCTTAACCACTACACCAAACTGGCTCTCTGTAAATATACAGTAGGTCATTTTGAGACACTTCCAAAATACATATATTTTTCAGACACCCATGCAGTGTGTACTTATTCCTGCTGTACTTTACTGAAGAGCTACCCCTCCCTCCCTCCCTCCCTCCCTCCCTCCCTCCCTCCCTTCCTTCCTTCCTTCCTTCCTTCCTTCCTTCCTTCTTTTCTTAGTTCAATTTCTGCCCCACCTACCCACTGGAAAAAAAATTGTTTTAATTCGTTCAATTGTGTCTGATTCTCAGAGACTGCCTGGACAAGTCCTTGCAGTTTTCTTGGCAAAGTTTTTCAGAAGTGGTTTGCCATTGCCTCCTTCCTAGGGCCAAGAGAAAGTGACTGGCCCAAGGTCAGCCAGCTGGCATTGTGCCTAAGGCAGCACTAGAACTTCCGGTCTCCCGGTTTCTAGCCTGATGCCTTAACCCCTGCACTAAACTGGCTCCCTACTGAAAATATAGTCTTCGTAATTGCTTCAAATGAAAAATGCAGGTAAAATTCGAACTTGAAATATAAAAATATTAGTTAAAACAAGGAATGGAAAGCACTCACCTGACTGGTATTCCCTTCAGCAAATATTCCACACTGAAACTCCAAAGCTTGCCTGGAAAAAATAACTGCTTATTGAAAGAGAGCCAGTTTGGTCTAGTGGTTAAGGCAACAGGCTAGAAACCAGGAGACTGAATGTTCTAGTCCCGCCTTAGGCATGAAAGGACTTCCAGCCTGTGATTCCAATAAATTCTGAGTTCCTCCCCCCAGGTTCTGTTGGGCCTTCAATAATAGCTCCCTTCAACCTGATGTTGCAGGTGTCTGAACCAGCTGACATTTTCAAACACCTTGCAAAACTAAGCTGAGTAACAGTAGTCTAAGTGGGATATAGTCAAGACATGGATGACACGAGGAAGGAGGATTCAGTGGCTGTAGTGTACAGCACAAGGAAATATCATTGGAATAGATGTTTCAGGATTGCCTAGGTATATGGATGAGGATGATGGGATTTGTGATTCCACACCAGGTTGGGAAAGACATAGTGTATAGCAAAGATGGGCATAGATATGGGCCATCCCATTATCTGAAGACATCTGAGAACAGAGGAAAGGACTGCAAAGAAAAAAAAGGATTCCAGCAAAATTATAGAAAACAGCAGAAAGTGAAATGCTATGGAATTAGAAAAGTGTGGCATAGCTCAGGGGTAGACACAGCCTTGTTACAATACTTGCTATTATCTTGAATTAAAGAAACTGTGATCCTAAGAATGGAAAATGCCTTGGCTTGGGACTATGGAAACTTCAGTATCAGCTGGAGTTTAAAAATGGGCCAGCTAGATGGACGCTTTGATTCTTATATAAAGCAGACATATATGCCTTCTTTACCCACCATCATATTCCCTGCATTTTATTTCAGATTCAGCTTTCACCAGCTCCATGCAACAGTGTCTGCTTAGTCTCTTTGCCAACCATATGCTGACACTTAATAAAAAGATGCTTGTGAAGGCATAGAGCTTATTAGCTACCTTGTAATGATGTAATGATGACAGAACAGTGTTCTGTGCGCGTCATGCCGGCCACATGACCGCAGAAGCGTCTTCGGACAACGCTGGCTCTTCGGCTAACAAACGGAGATGAGCACCGGCCCCTAGAGTCGGACACGACTGCACAAATGTGCGGGGGGAACCTTTACCTTTACTAATGATGACTTAGTTACAAGTTCCATGAAACACTGTTCTTTCTGGATAATCAATCATGCCTTTATTCTGCTACTAAAAATAAAAATTCTTGGAATAAATCAGAAAGTAGACTGACTCATTGTAAAGCATTATTCTGATTCTATTATTGTAATTATTAAAAAAATGAAATGTTTTGATAAAGGCCTAGGTGGATAGTGGGAAGAACAAAGTAGCTAATATAGGACCTGAATGTTGGAAGGAGTGAATTATGTGGGGTTTTATCATGCTTAAAATGTATAATGTGTCTGATTTTGATGTATAGTCTTTACCTTCTGGTTAGGGATATTATGTTTGGTGAATATGGTTAAATCAATAATCTTTCTGTTTACAGCTATCTATATCCCTGTTTACAGCTATTTATAGCCCTGTGTATGAACAGGAGAATTCAATGTGTTTAGGTGGCATAGAGCTATGCAAGTTTTCTTCCATCCACACAATTAAGAAATGTCCTTTCAGATCTACTTACTCAAGACAGTCCAAATACTTTTCAGATCTACTTGCATGATGTCGGAAGGTTGCAAATAGAGATGGAAGGAAAGACATATAGTACATACTGTAGAACTGAGATGTGTGACCCACTCTATTACTATCTCATGTTCAGACCTAATGCCCAAACAGGACTTATGCCCATAAGTTTTAATGCAAACATTTAACATGTTAATAAACTAAAGTACCAGTATTTTTGTTGTTCAGTCGTTTAGTCGTGTCCAACTCTTCGTGACCTCATGGACCATAGCACGCCAGGCCTTCCTGTCCTCTACTGTCTCCCGGAGTTTACTCAAATTCATGTTCGTTACATCGGTGATGCTATCTAACCATCTCATCCTCTGCCATCCCCTTCTCCTTTTGCCTTCAGTCTTTCCCAGCATCAGGGTCTTTTCCAGTGAGTCCTCTCTTCGCATTAGGTGGCCAAAGTATTTGAGCTTCAGCTTCAGTATCTGTCCTTCAAATGAGCAATCAGGGTTGATTTCCTTTAGGATCGACTGATTTGACCTCCTTGCAGTCCAAGGGACTCTCAAGAGTCTTCTCCAGCACCACAGCTCGAAAGCATCAATTCTTCGGCGCTCAGCCTTCCTTATGGTCCAACTCTCACAGCCATACATTACTACTGGAAAAACCATAGCTTTAACTATACGGACCTTTGTCGGCAAGGTGATGTCTCTGCTTTTTAATATGCTGTCTAGGTTTGCCATAGCTTTCAGTACCAGTATTAAGCTTAGAGAAAAGGTAAGCAATGGGATATTGGGTAAAATAGGATTGTGGTTATTATTTCCTCTCTTTTTTTGTTTTTGGATAGAAAAAGAGATCTGCAACTGGCAAACTCTTGGTCCCCCCCACCCCCCCGCACAAAAGCTTTTGCTACCATCACTCCTATATTCTGGCTCTTCTGATCATGGAAGGCAATGAAAGGAAATGTGTCAATGTATGTTGGGGTAGATTGAAAAAAGAGTCACTAAATCCAAAGCTTTCCTGTCCTGTGACATGCCTCTGAGAAAAGAGAAAAACTGCAGTTCTCCATTTGAAAGGAACATAAAAAAGGATTTCAGGATATGGAGGAGGGCAAATGTTTTCTTATCATTTCCCTGGCCAGACCTTAGGAAGAGTTTGCCTCAATTTCCATAGAGCTGTTTAGTAAATAATGTAGCCAAATAGGATTAAGTTGAAATCGTCATCATCATTGGCGATCACTCGTAGCCGAGTAAGATTGTCTTCCAAAGGTAAAATTTTAACGGTGGATCCGTAAGTGGCTATAAAGGCCAATTCTGGATCCGCACAACCTCCCACAATGAGGGCATAGGTTTCCGGGTGGGAGACGGTCATGATGAGGGTTTGCCTGACGTGCCTTCCTTTTAGCTCTTTTCTCCCTTTCGCCCTGTACTCGTGTTTCTTCAAAGTCCATAGCGCCATTAATAAAGGATGACCTCCAATTGAAACGCTCATGAGTTAGGGCTTCCCAGTTCTCAGTGCTGATATTACATTTTTTTTAAATTAGCTTTGAGAGTGTCTTTGAATCTCTTTTGCTGTCCACCAATATTCCGTTTTCCATTCTTAAGTTGGGAGTAAAGTAGCTGCTTTGGAAGACGATGGTCAGGCATTCGAACAACATGACTGGTCCAGCGAAGTTGATGTTGATTATCATTGTTTCAATGCTGGTGGTTTTCGCTTCTTCTAATATGCTAACATTAGTCCGCCTATCTTCCCAAGTAATTTGCAGAATTTTTCAGAGGCAGCGTTGATGGAATCTTTCAAGAAGTTGGAGGTGGCGTTTGTAGAGGGTCCATGTTTCACAGGCGTACAGAAGGGTTGGTAGTACAATGGCTTTGTAAACAAGCATTTTGGTCTCCCTGCGAATGTCCCGATCCTCAAACACTCTACGCTTCGTTTGGGAGAAAGCTACACTCGCAGAGCTCAGGCTATGTTGAATTTCAGCGTCGATGTCGGCTTTTGTAGATAGATGGCTGCCAAGATAAGAAAAGTGGTCGACATTTTCTAGTGACACACCTTTAAGCTGGATTGATGGCGCTGCAGAGGGATTGGTTCGAACTTGCTGGTAAAGCACTTTGGTTTTTTTAATGTTAATCGAGAGGCCGAGCTTTTCATATGCTTCTGCAAAGATGTTGAGGATAGTTTGAAGATCTTCCTCGGAGTGTGCACAGACTACGTTATCATCAGCATATTGAAGTTCTATAACAGAAGTTGCAATTACCTTATTTTTTGCTTTCAGCCTACTAAGATTAAAAAGCTTTCCATCTGTTCGATATATAATTTCTACACTAGTAGGAAGTTTCTCTTCAACAAGGTGTATAATCATAGCAATGAAGATAGCGAATAAGTGGCTGTTGTGGGTCTTCCGGGCTGTGTGGCCGTGTTCTGGAAGTTGTGGTTCCTAACGTTTCGCCAGCATCTGTGGCCAGCATCTTCAGAGGGCATAGCGAATAAGGTTGGAGCAATAACACATCCCTGTTTAACGCCGGATTCCACTTTAAATGGATCGCTTTGAGAGCCATTGTTATTCAGGATTGTTGCCATCATGTCGTCATGGAGTAACCAAAAGATGTTCACAAATTTATCAGGGCATCCGATTTTCAGAAGGATGGTCCAGAGAGCAGTACGATTTACAGTATCAAAAGCTTTAGTCAGATCAATAAACGCCATGTACAGAGGGCGGTTTTGCTCCTTGCATTTTTCTTGAAGCTGTCGTGCAGTGAAGATCATATCCACTGTTCCCCTGGAAGGGCGGAAGCCATTTTGTGTTTCGGGGAGGATGTCTTCTGATACAGATAGGAGACGGTTTGCGATGATCTTTACCAGGATTTTGCCTGCTGTGGCTAGAAGGGAGATGCCTCGATAGTTTCCACAGCCTGTTCTATCACCCTTTTTAAAGAGACTGATAATTATGGCATCCCTAAAGTCTGCTGGAATCTCCTCCCTCATCCAGTTTTTTTCAATGAGCTTATGAAGTTGTTGTGTAAGTTCAGGCCTGCCTTCTTTAAAGACTTCAGCAGGAATCCCATCAGGTCCACTAGCTTTGTTATTTTTCATTTGTTTAGTGGCTTTACTGACTTCCTCCAAACTAGGGAGTACTGCAAGCTCATTTCTTATTTGTTTTTACGGGATTTGCAAGAAGACTTCATCAGCCACAGTAGAGTGATGGTTAAGGAGATTGTAGTAATGCTCTTTCCATCGCAGTGCAATAGACTCTTTGTCCTTTAGAAGTTTAGCACCATCTACTGAGCGTAAGGGATTTGTACCATGGTTTGTTGGTCCATAGATGGCTTTTATGGCATTAAAAAAGCCCCATGCATCATGAGCATCTGCAAAATGTTGGGTTTCTTGGGCTTTTTTTATCCACCATATGTTCTTAAGTTCTCTAGTTCTTCTTTGGACTTCTGCCTTTGCACTGGCATAGATTTTTTTCTTAATGGCACAGTTAATATCTTTTTGCCATATCTGGAAGGCTTTCCTTTTCTTGTCAATAATATGTTCAATCTCAATATCCTTCTCATCAAACCAGTCCTGATGTCTCTTAGTCTGGTATCTGATAGTTTGTTCACAGGCTGAAATAATAGAAGTCTTCAATTTAGTCCAGTGTTCCTCAACATTTTCAGGAAGTTCCATAGGCAGATGTTCCTTGAGAGTTGATTGAAAGCAAGCTCGTTTAATAGAATCTTGAAGGGCCAGTGTATTCATTTTACGCCTTGGTTTTCTTCCTTGGAGCCTACGATGAGGGACAATCTTTATGGCCATCGTGGATCGAATTAATCGATGGTCTGTCCAGCAGTCATCGGCGCTCGTCATGGCTCTGGTGAGAAGTACATCACAGCGATCTCTAGCACCGACAATTACATAATCTAAAAGATGCCAGTGCTTCGAGCGTGGGTGCTTCCATGATGTTTTAAATTTATTTTTCTGGCGAAAGAGTGTGTTAGTAATGACAAGGTTATGCTCTGCACATTTAGTCAGAAGTAAGATTCCATTCGTGTTGCTGTTGTCAACTCCTTCTTTCCCAATGATCCCTGGCCACAAATCAAAATCACGCCCAACTCTTGCATTGAAATCGCCCAGGAGGATAATTTTATCCTCCTTTGGTATCTCTGATAAGATGGTGTCCAGCTGGGTATAAAATTTTTCCTTGATATCCTCATCTGCATCTAGTGTTGGTGCGTAAGCACTTAGGATAGTTGCCTGTTGGTTTTTGGCGAGTTTTATTCGGAGAGTTGAGTGTCGTTCGTTAATCCCAGTGGGAACTTCTGACAAGAGCTTCACAAGGTCGTTTTTGATAGCAAAGCCTACCCCATGTATTCGTTGTTCTTGTTCAGGCAGTCCTTTCCAAAAGAAGGTATAACCTCCTTTTTCTTCCTTCAACTGTCCTTCTCCTGCTCTTCAAGTTTCTTGGAGTGCTGCTATATCAATATTAAAACGTCTCAGCTCTCTTGCAATAATGGCAGTCCTACGTTCAGGTCGTTCACTATCCATATTGTCTTGCAGTGTCCGTATATTCCATGTTCCAAAATTCATGTGTTTTTTACGACCGCTAGATGGTGACCCCACTGGTCGCGGTAATCCAGTCAGGGAGAAAATGAGGCAGACTATGTTTAGGGCACCTTTTCTAGCCCCCTCCCCATATGGGGTGAGCAGAGTGGATCCTAAATAGGGCTGCTCAGTCGTGGATACAGCTGCCAAACTACTCAACTGCCTCGATCCTTGAGTCAGGGCGACTGAATCCGTATCCACCGCCCATGTGCTGGTCCATGACTAGGAGCTTCCGGATTTCACAGTCCTGCCCCCGTTGCCATTCATCAATCGCCATTGGACTTTTGATTGTTTTGGGTTTGGTGTGGTTGGAAGACGCCTGTGCGTGAATTTGTTTTATGTGTGGAGATCGGTGCACAACGATCAGCACACAACCTTCACAGAAAAAGGCTCTAACCCAATGGCATGGATACCATGACGATTGGTGACCTTTTGTCTGCTGCAGCCTTCATCCTCCTTCGCAGCCGTTGTAACAATACACCTTGTTATCTTCCGCCTGTTCTGCCGTTGAGGACTTTCTTGGATCGTTCTTTGTCTGGTTCCTCCCCCTGGACCTTACCGCCATGGGTGACCCTACCAGGAGTACATGACTCCCGACGGCTTCGCTCACAGGGTTCATTGGGAACACACAAGCCCACTCACCACAACAAGGTGATGATCCAGCGAGTGAGTAAGTTGAAAAAAGTTGAAATAAGCTGGCCAAAATGATTCCCAAAAAGTGTTTCAGAGCTCATGAGAGCACAAGTACACCACCTCTCTGCTACTAATTAAAGCAGTCATGTCCTTTTTCAGGCTTCAATACCAGCTCCAAAAAGAGGCCAGTCAATTAAAGGACACTTAAATAGTGTCATCTTTTTTCAAGATTTCATGGAAGCCTGGGAAAAGATGTGGCTGTTTTAATGAATAGTAGAGAAGTGCTGGGCTTGTGTAAGGTACTGTATGATCATAGGTTAGCAATACCTCATTCAGTGCCAGATGAGGGGTTGTTGTTGTTGTTCAGTCGTTTAGTCGTGTCCGACTCTTCGTGACCTCATGGACCATAGCATGCCAGGCCTTCCTGTCCTCCACTGTCTCTCGGAGTTTACTCAAATTCATGTTCCTTACATCGGTGATGCTATCTATTTATTTATTTATTATTTATTATTTCTAACTTACATCATCTAACCATCTCATCCTCTGCCGTCCCCTTCTCCTTTTGCCTTCAGTCTTTCCCAGCATCAGGGTCTTTTCCAGTGAGTCCTCTCTTCGCATTAGGTGGCCAAAGTATTTGAGCTTCAGCTTCAGGATCTGTCCTTCCAATGAGCAGTCAGGGTTGATTTCCTTTAGGATCGACTGATTTGACCTCCTAGCAGTCCAAGGGACTCTTAAGAGTCTTCTCCAGCACCACAGCTCGAAAGCATCAATTCTTCGGCGCTCAGCCTTCCTTATGGTCCAAAGATCAGGGGTAGTATATCTATATTGGTGTGTGTATGCGTGAGAAAGATTTCAAAGTTCAAATGACCACACTTGGGAAAATTCAATGTTAAATTCTTAGAAAGCAAGCAATATGTTCTCAGATCTCTTACGTACATTTATATCTCAAAATATAAACATTTGGAGAATGGATCTGATAGATTTTACATATATAGAACTTAAATACAATTATATTTCATATTAATATATTTTATATTTCGTATTCATATATTAGAACATTTGCACTCTTATTATGGCTCTGAAACCATGTCTTATTTCCCTGAAGAGTTATTTTGGCTTTCTTACTCTTCCTTTCTAACAGGCCTTGATAGATAGCTGTGCCCATAGAAACAAGATAAGGTGTACAATCCAAAGATAGCTTCTTCAGAGGAAAGGTATTGTTTAATAATGGTCAAGGGGCCCTAGCAAGGATGGAAGGAAGTTCCTTATATGGAGTGATGTTAAGATAGAGTGAAGGAAGGAAATTCCTAATATGGAATGATGTTAAGGTAGAATTGTCTGTAGCTTGAATCATGTCAACTGGACTTCTATTTTCTCAGTGGAAACGTTTCGCTCCTTATCCAAGGAGCTTCTTCAGTCTGAGCAAAGTTAGTAAGGGAATCCTAAATACGTTTCTAGGTAGCTGTGTGACCTTACACCTGGGGATAGGTCATGGTTATATTGAGATGTTATTTTAAGTCCTTTTATCATCTAAAGGAGGATCGTTAAGATAACCCTTCTGCTGTTGAGCTTGCGAAATGGTCTTAATCTTCCTAGGTACAGAAGACAAAGCAGGAAGGAAGATAGGGGAAAGGTTGTGCCTGAGGCCCCCACCTCTATTCAAGGAAGGATTTTCCAAGTTGGCATAAATGGATTCCTTGACCCCTCTCTCAAACCACCTATCTTCCCTGTCTAAAATGTGAACATTAATGTCCTCAAATGAGTGTCCTTTTTCCTTTAGATGAAGATAAACTGCTGACTCTGGTCCTGTGGTGTTACTTCTCCTGTGTTGGGCCATCCTCCTGTACAAAGGTTGTTTGGTTTCTCCAATGTAGAGTTCAGAGCACTCCTCACTGCACTGGATTGCATACACTACAATGCTTTCCTTGTGTTTTGGAGTTTGATCTTTGGGGTGTACAAGCCTCTGTCTCAGTGTGTTGGTGGGTTTGAAATATACAGGTATGTGGTGTTTGCCAAATATCCGTTTTATCTTTTCAGACATGCCAGCCATGTAGGGAATGACCAGGTTCTTTCGTTTACTCCGAGTCTCAGCCCTATCTGTCGCTGTTTTAGGTCTGGTAGATTTAGATTTGGTGAAGGCCCAATTTGGATATCCACAGGCCTTTAGAGCTGTTATCAGGTGCTGATTTTCATTCTTTTTGGAATCCATGGAGGTGGGGATGGTTTCTGCTCTGTGTGACAATGTCCTGATGACTCCTAGTTTGTGCTGCAGTGATTGGTGGGAGTCAAACATCAGATATTGATCTGTTTTTGTGTGTTTCCTGTAGATCCCTATTTCTAGCTTGCCACCGGTCCCAATGAGGACTTCACAGTCTAGGAATGCCAGTCTTTTGTCCTTGGTGTCTTCTCTGGTGAAGCTAATGTTGGCATCTATAGTGTTTATATGGTCCGTGAAGGCCTGTACTTCCTGGGCCTTGATTTTGACCCAGGTGTCATCCACATACCTAAACCAGTGGGTGGGCACCATTCCCTGGAATGTGTTGAGTGCTTTCTTCTCCACTTCTTCCATGTATAAATTGGCCACAATGGGTGACACAGGAGAACCCATGGCACAGCCGTGTTTTTGTCTGTAAAAGTCACCTCTGTATGTGAAATAAGTGGTGTTAAGACACAGGTCCAGAAGATGGTAGATCTGGTTTGGGTTGAGATGGTTTCTCCTTTCAAGGGTGCTGTCCTCTTCTAGTCCCTTCCTGACAGCGGATAGAGCATGAGTGGTGGGGATGCTGGTGAAAAGGGAGGACACATCAAAGGAGGCCATAGTTTCATCTGTATCCAGTTTCAGGATCTTTGTTTTGGAAACAAATTCTTCCGAATTATGGAGGTGGTGTTCAGAGTGTCCAACTAGAGGTGCTAGTATGGTAGAGAGGTGTTTGGCAATGTTGTATGTTACCGAATTAATGCTGCTGACTATGGGTCGGAGGGGTGTTCCTTCCTTGTGGATCTTAGGAAGTCCGTAGATGCAGGGGATGGCTTCTCCAGGATACAGACGGTGGTAGGTAATTTCCACTGAGAAAATAGAAATCCAGTTGACATGATTCAAGCTACAGACAATTCCACCTGGATGACTGAGAACCTTCATAGACATACTTCATAGACATGATGCTAAGGTGGAGTATGGGTAACTGAGTATGGGGTGGTATTCTAAAGGAGGAGTTGAATGGAATGTATATAATGTGCTGTAAGGAGGGGTCCTGCATGATTGCCCACCTAACAGCTTGCTGTCATTGCTATTGCTCTTGGGTGAAGAATAAAGAACCTAATTTCATGCAACTGCCTGTATCTTTGATCCTGGCTCAGAAGCAAACCTGGTAAGGAAATAAAAATTCTGACAGATCAATCATCCTTTTAAATTTCTTTTATAATAAAAAGAGTTGGAGTGTTTGAATTATGTTTCTGCACCAGCAGCAACCCACTGACCATTATTCTTCCATTTATCCCAGAAAGAAGGAAAGCAATTAAAAATCTTACCTTAATGAATGAAATAAAGCATCCCACTTATCTAACCTATTTAAAATAAGTAAGATAGATAAAATAGTTCCTATCTACCTTGTTTCAAATTTTGCTTAGTATATAATTTTTAATGTTTAGCAATTCAGGAAAAAAAAATGCATGAACTTATACTAGAATTTTCAAGATCAAGAAAAGTTGTTTCTCTCGGTATTGCTCATCCAAGGAAGAAGTCCTTCAAACTGCTTGAAAATGAGCCAGCTAGTCTTCCCCCCCCCCAAACAACTGATTTTTCTCTGTTATAGGTATAAAACAACAACAATAGCACTGGCTTAGATCCAGAGTCTTCTTCCATAGGCTGAAGGAACCTTTCACTTGCAAACAGATTCAGGTTCAGTAGAACAGGCTATCTTTGCCAATTCTTGGTGACAGAGGTGATGCAAGGTCTGCAAAAGAAGAAGAAGAAAATAAGAAAGATTGTCTCCCCTTACTACTGTTAAGAATGTTTAAGCCAAATATTGATGAGACCATTGAACAAGCCCATCGGAAAGAGTGTTTTTATCACCCTGTATTAGTGAGAATGCTACCTGTACATTTTTGCTTTGTACTTCTTATTCTAGGGTTTTGTTTTTTGTGTTATTTGGTTTAAATGAAAGCTCAGAAGTGCCCCCCTCCCCCACCCAGATGCTACAAATCTTTTATAGGCTTACCTGTACTTTCCCCTGGGTAAGTTAACTTCAGTAGATGTTTGTTGATACATTTCTAAAGGGATTCCTGGAGGGCTAGAAACTTATTCTTAAAGAGATCAAAGAATCTCAGCGTTTCAAAATCTCATATTGCTACAAGATTCCATTCTTGGGTGGAGGGGGGAACAGCAATGTTTTTAACATAGATTTAGAATTGTATTTGTCAATGCACTTCTCAAAGTCAGAGAAATGCAATGCAATCAGGTAATTATTTCAAAACCATAATACGTAGCAAAATTCTTGTTACTCCTGTCTACATCCCCAAACATAGGAAAATTATGGTAGAACTGCAGAACTGGCACTGGTTTTCTAAATGCTCTAACCCACCTTTCCAATCTTAGCAATATGTTACTCTTATTTTTGCTGCAACAAGTAGTTTAGCTCCTGTTTTGGATTTTGATGAAACCAGTATCTGGCAGAAGGTTCATTAATGAAGGAAGATTCTATTCCACCATGAATTGTCCCTTTTCTGTTAGCCATGTAATTTTAGTTCTTTGCCATTCATCAAGTCCATTCCTCTCCCTTTAGATATTATTGCTGTACAGAGATGAATGGATGGCTGAATTTCAGACTACATTAGCTGGCTGTGCTTTGGTAATGCAGGGATTGTTCCATATTCATGTCAGATATCCCTGCTTAAATACATTTTTGTCTCTCATCTGAATTTCATTTATAACTACGGTATATGGGATGCCTCCATTGACCCCAATGGCTCCAAGTTAGAGGTCTTCTGGAAACATAACACTGTATTAATAGAAGCCATCCCATTTTCATAACCAGCATGGGATCCAAATTTTCAGATAATTAATGGGAGATGGCAGTAAAGCCTCAGTGATATGGAAGTCCTGGAAATTGATGAATAATAAATACAAACATTTCTGCTTATCTTAACAGATAATGTTGCCTGTGATCCTTGCAAGCATAGCTTCATTTGTAAAAGACAGGTGTGAGCTGAAGAAAGGACTGAGTTAAGCAAGCCCAAGGTTAGCACAAAACTTGCTTGGAGAATTGCTGAAGCCCTTGAAGCCCTTGAGGGGCTAATGCCAGCATCACCTTTCCCCTGAAATGAGAAATGAACCACTGGACCATGTAAATACCATTTCTCAGGCTCCTCCTCCTCCTCCTCCTCCTCCTCCTCCTCCTCCTCCTCCTCCTCCTCCTCCTCCTCCTCCTCCTCCCCCCTGCTTTGGAATCTGACTTCCACCCCCACTCCCTGCTGTGCAGAGTCAGAATCCAGAAGCATTCTGGGAAATAGAGTAGCTTAGCAGTGCTGAGATGGGGGAATCCTATATGAATGAAACCCACAACCTTTTGGCACTGATTATTCATGTCCCTCTGCACACTGCTGCCTTCTCTTCCTGCGTGGGAATTCCTCAACAAAACTACAGCCAGACTTCCGGTGGGGACCAATGGCAGCTTGGTCTGGTTTTTTCCGCTGTCTGCGGACTGACCTGTCAGGGCGGCTTTTTTTCTTGGGCTCAGGCAGGCTTCCTTGGAGCCCAGAAGCATTCTCCGGATTAAGGAGAACCCCAGGAATCACCCCATGACAGCTGGTCACAACCAGAAGACCGCAAAATGGCGTTTTGAGATCGACTGGTAAGCGATCAGCTGGGAGGTGGGGCTGTCATCTTCTTCCCAAGCTGCTCTGAAGCTAAAAATGGACCTTAAAGCTGCCCACCTCATTTCTATAGCACTAAGTTTGTTTTGTTTGAATTGTACCAAAGAGAGGCTTTCTACAACAAAGAAATGCATAATCTCTTGGTGACTCTCGTTATTTCTGAAAATTATTAACTTGGTAATTTGGCTTTTTATATATAATTTGTTAAATTGAGATTTAAAGAATTTTGGTTTTTTATTGCTTTTTTATTAAAGTGATTTTTGAGGAATATAGAACTTTCTCTTCTTTGTTGAATCTGCAGATTGGAGTTCTGATCTATTTGCTTTCACTTTCCCGTGGGAATGCTGTTTGTTATTACTTTTTATTTTCCTGATTGGCCACACTGGAGATAAAAAAGCTGGAGAGAGTGTTCAGTTACAGCGTTAATGACTTTACCTTCCTGAGGCACTAGAGGGCACCGTAATCTATCTTACTGTTAAGAAATATGGAGGAAATTAATTTGATATTTAAAGATCTCTACAATGCTGTTATTCAAGTCTTGGAGCATTTCTCAGAATTTGTGGAGTCCAAATTGTCACAAGAATCAAGTGAAACTAATAAGGCTGAAAACTACCTTAAGGGTAAAGTGGTTTCTCCAAAGAAAAAGATGAGAATTGGTGAATTACGTTTAAATAGTCAAAGAAAAATTGAGTTGTCAAAAGTTGAAGATAGGAAGATTGTGTTGCCACCACACCATGATCAAGAAAGAGAATTAAATTCTAGAGGCTGGAAGATTTTGGATGAATATTTGGTTTTTTTAAAGCAGGTTGTAGAATTTGAAATTGACAAGAAGAAAGCTCTGTACATAATACTGAGATAAGTAAATGCCTTGGTTTACTTTGAACTGGGATAATTGTCTAAATGTGTTTATCAGGACTGTTTCTTAAAGGTTTGGATGAATGGTTATGCTGTTTCAAAAATTCTTACATTTTTGGTAAATGCTTAGGTTATTGTTTAAATGCGGTTATCAGGAGGGTTTTTTTTAAGGGTTTAGATAAATGTTTATGCTGGAGAATTCTTTAGGTTATTTTTGTTAGTTTAGTTTGCAGATAGGAGCAAATTATAGTGAAGAAGGATAGTGTTTGTTACTATATTAGGTTCCAAATTATGTTTGAAGGAGTTTCAGGGAGGGTAATCTTGTTTTAGAAGGGAATGTAATAATGAGAATCTAAATGTATTGTTGAAGGCTTTCAAAATGTTCCATGTAAAAGTTTTCTATGACTGGGCTCAGGGGGCTTCCCATGGCAACTTTCATACTTTCAATGGGAGAATGAGTTCTATGAACAGATGGATGGCGTTGCCATGGGAAGCCCCCTGATCCCAGTCATAGCAAACTTTTACATGGAACATTTTGAAAAACAGGCTTTGGAATCGGCACCCATTACACCAACAGTCTGGTTCCGGTTCGTGGATGACACCTTCGCAATTTGGAGTCATACAGAAGAAGAACTGGAAAAATTTCTGGACCACCTAAACGGCATCCACCCCAATATACAATTCACTATGGAAAAAGAAACTGACGGCAAACTTCCATTTTTAGATACGCTGGTCATACGCAAACCAGACCTCAAACTAGGACACAAAGTATACAGAAAACCCACCCATACAGACCGGTATCTGCACAAAAATTCCAATCACCACCCACGACAAAAGAGAGGCATGATCAAAACCTTGGTGGATCGTGCTAATCGAAACTCTGAAACCCAATTTCTCAACAATGAACTTAACCATCTGAATTGGGTCCTACAGGCGAATGGCTATTCCAAAAATGAAATAAAAAGAGCCATCAAACCAAGAAAACAACATCCAACTGAAGAAAAACAGCCCCCCACAAACAAAGTATTCCTGCCCTACATCAAAGGAGTCACTGATCGCATGGGAAAACTGATGGAAAAACACAACTTTCAAACAGTCTTCAGACCCACCAGGAAAATACAACAAATGCTAAAATCAGCAAAAGACAAAAGGGACCCCCGCACCGCTGCAGGAGTATACCGCATACCATGCAGCTGCAGGCAAGTATACATCGGAACCACAAAACGAAGCATTCACACCAGGATAAAAGAACACGAAAGACACTGCAGACTACAGCAACCGGAAAAATCTTCAGTAGCTGAACATGCTCTCAAGCAAATGGGACACAAAATCCTATTTGAAAACACAGAAATACTGGACAACACCAAAAGCCACTACACCAGATTATACAGAGAAGCCATTGAAATTCACAAACACCAGCACAGTTACAATAAAAAAGAAGAAAGTCTAAAAATTAGCAAAACCTGGCTACCAGTCCTGAAAAACACAGCCTGCAAAAGGTCAACAAACTCAGTCCAACCACCAGGACATGGGAATACTTCTCACAATGAACATGCTAATCACGCTCATCAGCCACTCGTTAACATTTCAACGCAACAAAAAACTCCATCTAATCTCCTATAACTTAGCTCTATAAATAGAAAACAAACAAAACATTGCCACTCTATCTGGGCACAGAGATTTCGCTTCTGTCTGTGCTCCTGCCCTCTGAAGATGCTGGCCACAGATGCTGGCGAAACATTAGGCACCACAACTTCCAGAACACGGCCACACAGCCCGGAAGACCCACAACAGCCATAGAATCTAAATACTTTATAAAAATAATGTTTACTATAATATGAATTGGAGTAAGAGATTTTTTTATATCTTTGTCACTTTGTAGTAGTTTGTTTTGTGTTTTTTCACCCCTTTTTAGTTATGTTTCTTTTTCTTTGTAGGCTTCTTTGTTTCAATCTTTTCAGTTTTTATGTATATTTTGAAAATGTTTTAATAAAGCTCTTTATAAAAAAGAAAAAGAAAACTACAGCCCAGTTAAATTCATTGAAGGAAGAAACATGGGTGGTGGTTTCAAATTAACTTAACTTATTCTCTTAACTTGTTCGGGCCTAGAACTAAGAACCTTCAGCTCTTTGTCCAAAAGGTAAAGCTTTATTTGCATTAAAATGCCTTGCAAACTTTTCCTCAATGAGATGAGGAAATGGATTGTTATGATTCAATTAAGTATCAGTTTCTAAGAAGCACTTAGAGGTTAACCAAATGGGACTTTTCTTTTTACCTCCCTCTGCAGTACTTCAAATTCCTCCAAAATCTCTTTATGAGTGTCTGTCAATCATTCTGGACAGAGTATGGTACACAAAGCGAAAGGTAGAGATATAAGTACTCAAAAAAAAAAAGGCACTGATGTCTTTCATGTGCCTCTGCCAATTTGGGATGATTTCTCCTTATGTGTCTGCCTACTCCATTTAGAAGGTCCGAAACACAAGAGCAATTTTGGAGGCTGTTAGGAGGGTTGCATTAATCTCTTTGTGCCAAGCAACATCCCTGAATACCCAATAGGATTCAAGTTACTATTTTGCAAATGGTTGGGTTGACTTGTAATAGACTGCATATTT
This sequence comes from Charina bottae, assembly GCA_023362775.1. Taxonomy (NCBI): domain Eukaryota; kingdom Metazoa; phylum Chordata; class Lepidosauria; order Squamata; family Charinaidae; genus Charina; species Charina bottae. The sequence goes on along the minus strand of JALMGJ010000001.1, from coordinate 160,931,530 downwards.
TGCATTCTGTTTCCTACAGTAAATAGGGAAGCGATGCAGAAAGACTTCTAACTCACGCACACAGATATCCCACACCCTATTGTTGCCAGAGGACGAACTTGGATCTTGGATACAGGCTGCTAATACTGTTTTTGTCCAATCAGATACTTTTTATTAGGGCTATACAATAAGCATGCAAAGTGAGAGATGCTGGAAATATATGATGGAAAAGTCCCTTCTCTAGAGTGACAAAATTGCCACCACCATAATCTCTATTAAGTGCTCCAAAATTACAGTATAACAGCTCTGAAATTACATGTGACATCTGCATGAATACCAAATTGATTCATTATGCTCAGCCCTATTATAAAAAGCACTTACTGAATTTTGTACTGATTACAACTCCTTCAAATTAACAGTTACTCAAGCAAACCTACTGCCAATATACATATATTATTTAAAGATCACCGGTTAAATGGAAATAACAGTACAAATAATCTTGCCACTTACAGAGGAGTGGCATTTCAAATAAGAGTACCCCCCACCCTGTTTGATCTATCTATATATCTATCTATCTATCTATCTATCTATCTATCATCTATCTATCTATCTATCTATCTATCTATCTATCTATCATCTATCTATCATCTATCTATCATTTCTCTCTCTGTCTCTGTCTCTGTCTCTCTCTCTCTCTGAAAACACTCAACAATGTTTACTCACAGGAAAGTGGGAATAAGATTGCAGTAGGCTCTGTTTTCACTTTCTTGAGATAAACTGAATAGGAGATACCTCTGAATAGACACCCATAGGGTTGTATTGCTAGTAGTTTATGTTTAGCTAAAAAAATAAAACACCTAATCCACAGCACTGCTCTCTGTGTGTAGAGTTGTATCACTCTCAACACATAATATAAAGACTAAAAGAAAAAAAAGTGATAAATGGCCATTTTATGCTGATTTTTTAAAAAAAGTCGTCTTGCACAATTTGGAATTTCATAGAGATATAGATTCTAAAGAAATAAGAAGCCAGTAATGAGAAGTATATGTGAAATATGGATGCAAATCCTTGCCACCTGCTGAGACAAAATCATTTGCAGTGATTGTCCTCAAAAACTGAACTGCCATTAACTCCTTGTAAGAACTATATCTGAAGACAAGGAAGAGGCGCTGACTGATAAGTCTGCAAAATGCCAGTGGCCTGCCGGATTTATTTCTCAGCAGAATGTTTCAGCCTTATCTACATAAATATTTTACCAAGAATTTAATGTTAATTGGAATCTCATTGTATTTTGCATGCTATCATTTGGCCCCCAGAGCATTGGCTCTTTCATGTATAAGCAGTGATTATTCTGATTGAAACCAGGGAGAGAGCCTAAAGAGCTACCAATTGCTTTGCTTGTCTTATTACAGGTAGTGTAATTGTATCTTTAAAATGGGGTATTTGTTTCCACATAACTATCTGCATTTATATCCAATTGAAATATAACTCTGATGTTCCGGTATAAATAATATGCCATATTGTTAATACAAAGGACACATTTTTCCAGAAATGTAAGCATTCAGCTGCTCTGCAGCGGCTCTCCAAAAATAGGTAGGCTTAATGGCTTCACATTCTGGAGTTCTGTGTGGAGTGGATTGGATTGGATTGGATTGAGGAGAAGGAATTGGACCAAGGAGGAATTGGATTGAGATGAAAGATGGTTAGAAGGGAGAGGTGGAGGTGGAGGAGGAGAAGGAAAATCAAGGAAGAAGCAAAGCAGAATGCCTTCAATGGAATTAACCAGAGATATCAGTTATAGCATATTAGATGCAACAATGCATCACATTATATATATTTTTTTCTGTAAGCAGGATTCCAAACTGAATGGAAACATAGCCAAGACTAGGTGTTAAATTGTGTTCGACAGAAAAGATCAATAATGCTTCAGTTGCTTAATTATAATTGCAAACTACATTAACTGCTTCCTGTAAGTGATGCAAATGCATGCAGCCATCTATAGCACTTTTATAGTTTATCCTTTCTCAGATACAAGAACCCTGGAAAAGATTAACAGATTAATATAATCTGCTGCAAACATATCAATGCCCTGGGGAATAAGATAACTGAAAAGAGTAATTATCATCATTTCCTGGAGTGATAAATTCAAGCCAATAAAAAATATCACTTATTAGACCAAGTACTTGGTTAAAAAAATACAAGCAATCTTTTAGGCACCGTATTTTAGTCATACTATTAAATGCAAAAGGAACTTCAATGTACCTATCTTTAACTGTACAGGGTGATAGTCACTTTCAAAGCAAAAGAGGAGAAGAGGAGAATATTTCATTTTTATTACAAATGCTTTGCCTGTGGTCAAAGAAAGAACTGAGGACTCTGGTTACATTGGCTGCACACACAAAAATATTTAAAAAGTTATATGAGCACATGACAAACAATAACTCAAGCATGAAATATAAATCTGATTTATATGGACCCTCAAAATTCGCCCACTCCATTCTCAGTGGAAAAAAATGTTATTTTATTGCTATTGTTTTTGATATTTTGTTTTTGATGGCTGTAAGCTGATTGTTTCCTGAAAAACATGCAAGTTCTGTCATCCATTCACACTGCTGGGGTAGAGGAAAAGAAAGCTAAACCACATTTTTTAAAAATATAAAAAACAAAGAAACAAACATGAATGCCTATTGTATATAATATTATTCCCAAGAATATCTTTCTCCACAATTTCAAGTGGAAGAGCACTATGCTACTCTGCCAGTATCAGTTGGGTAAAAAAAAAAAAGGAAAAATATTTGGATACCTCATTGAAACATAAATTCTTCACACCTTAAAATAAATCCCACAAAACATATTTGGGAAGGGTTTTTGCCTCCCTCTTCATAAAAGTGCTAGAAAAAATCCCAAATAAAACCAAATGGGATGGGCCAATGTAAGAATTAGCAACTTGGTGCCTTCCAAAAGTTTGGATTACAAGACCCACATTTTTTAAAACATTGGCCATGTTGGCAGAAGGAGATGGGAATTAAACTTCAAAAATTCTGGAGGATACCTTATTTATTTATTTATTTATTTATTTGTTTGTTTGTCTGTCTGTCTGTCAAATTTATCACTGCCCATCTCTACAAAAGTAGACTCTGGGCGGTTTACAATAAAATGTTAAATCTAAAAACCTATAAATCTTAAAATACAATCCAATAATAAATAGTAAAAATCCAAATGATGGTAAGATCTTAAAAGGAAGACACCACTAAGCCAACCACCCCCAGGAGGAACTATTACTTCCTTTGTCCCAAGCAAGGCGGCAGAACCAGGTCTTTAAAGACTTCCTGAAGGCCAGGAGCGAGGGCGCCCGCCTCACCTCTAGGGGCAAGATATTCCATAGGGCGGGTGCTATCGCAGAGAAGGCATGCCTCCTGGACCCCGCTAGATGAAATTATTTTATTGATGGGGTCCGAAGCATGCCCTCCCTGCATGACTGGGTGGGGTGGGTAAATTGCTACCCCTGGGAGCAGGAGGTGTCTTTTCTGTCAAATCTACATCTCTTTGTGGGTCTACTGATAGCCAGTCTTTCATTTCCTTCAACTTCAAGCATAAACATGCATGAAGTAGGGTTTTGTTTTAGTACTTATAGTTGTATGTATTAGGTTCAGAGGAGGGAAGACAAGCGAAGAAAGAGAGTAGTAGTCAATTGTAGTCAAAGACTGAGGAAACTTGGACATTTTGTCCGACATCCCCTAAAATCTTGGAATCTCTACTTGGCAAAAGGAAAAGGAATATTTAATATGCCGGGATACATATGAAATTGAATGCATGTGATATTCCATCCTTTTTAACCCCATGATGGCTCATTAGCATGCATACTATGCAAATCATGATTGCTATTACAGTCAGTGATGCTGGTGGAATTTTATGTGAATTGTAGCAGGATCTAAGCTAACTCACATCTCTTATGCTTACTATGGATATTGGGACTTGGTTTTCCACTTGTTTTTACACCACTCAAATGTTTCAACACAATAAATGACAATAAAGAACTGAAAATGTGAATTCTGAAGAATACAGAAAATACTTTATATATACGTAATGCTGTCCCAAAAGTTGCCTTGCAGTTTCTCAAAACTTTTCTTCTCTTAGAAAAGAAGCATTATTTTCTTTATTATCAGAATGCTTGATAATTTCATGTGAATTAATGGTGTTCCTGAGTCTACTTTATTATTAAATGGGGCAAAGAAGGCTATGCTGGTACTGCTGTTTCCTATTGCATTTCTTTCCATTACTTGCAATGTTTTCTAGCTGCTCAGACATTCCAATGTGCAGGGAGGGGAATGGGGGAAAAGTTCCCTGTTGGCATCTTCCTGTAGGATGTAATTGGAACATGATAAGACAAGAAGGCTACAGTCAGCTGGAGAAATAATCATACAATGAAAGAAACAATTTTGACGTCTAACTCTGAGCCTCTTTCTAACCACCTACCAGAATTTCACTGTGATTCTCTTCACTCAAATTTCAAAATCGGATTTGATTATCTAGATAAAGTAGTTAGCGAAGATAAGAATGAATTAGTTTATGAGCATGTATGCATAAATAAAGCCTCAGATCAATAAAAGGATGAAAAGAGTGTGCTAGGTACATCTGCTACGCTTACTGGACTTTATTTCCAATGTGAAATATCATGAGTTATTGAAATAAGCTATCAGTGGGACTCTATTTGTAATAAAACTTTTTTAATGCCTTCAAGTCAGTCTTGATTCCTGTCAGCTACACAGCCATGTCCTGCAGTTTTCTTGGCAATATTTTTGGAAGTGAGTTAGCGAAGAGTTGCATTCTTCCTAGGGCTGAGAGAAAGTGATGGGTCCAAAGTCACCCAGCTGGTTTTCATACCTAAGGCAGAAGTAGAATTCCTAGTCACCCAGCTTCAAGTCCAGTGCCTTTTACCACTGCACCACACTGGTTCTCAATAAAACATTACATATCTGATATAGGATATTATACATGGCTTGGGGTCACCTGTACTTCAGAACTAGGTGTATTGCCAAATGTCTAAGCAGTGATCACTTGCTCAAGCAATTCGTTCTTTTAGATCCAGAGATAATAAGCACACCAGTGGATAAAGAAACTTAAAACCTTTATTAGAAATGGCTGTTGTGGGTCTTCCGGGCTTTATTAGAAACTTAAGCAAACAAAATTAAACAGAAACACACTTTAGGCAGATTAAACAAAAGTATAAGAAAAGCATAGCATATATAAAGAAATCATAACATTTATTTTTATTTATTTATTATTTAAATTTATATCACTGCCCATCTCCCCCAACCGGGGGACTCTGGGCGGTTTACAATAAGATCAAAGTTAAAAATATAAACATGGCATTACACTAATCCAGTGCTTTCCAAACTGCCACCGTTGGTGAGAAACCAATGGTGGTGGCGGCAGTGGCGCGGGGCCATGCACGGTGGCGGGGGTGTGCACGGCGGTGGCACGGGGGGGGGCGTGGTGGTGGTGGCGGCGGCAGCCTTGTGTTTTCCACTAAAACATGGAAACGCTGATGGCGCAGCGCTGCCGTTGTTGCTGCCACCGCCACACACCACCACCACCACCATGCACACCCCCGCACCGCTGCCATGCATGCCCCCGCCATTTCCAGATTGTGTTGTGAGACACTAAACTGTGTGTTGCGACACACTAAAGTGTCACGACACACAGTTGGGAAAGCTATACACTAATCAGTATAAATAGAATAAATAAATATAAAATCCAAGGGCTAATAGATCTCAAATAATGGGGAGGCCAGCCACCCCCAGGAGGAGCTATTGACCTTCCCATCCCATCCCAGGCAAGGCAGCAGAACCAGGTCATCAAGTTCTTCCAGAAGGTCGGGAGCGAGGAAACCTGCCTCAGCTCTGAGGGCAAGATATTCCAAAGGGTGGGCACCACTGCAGAGAAGGCTCGCCTCCTGGACCCCACTAGATGGAGTTCCTTTGCTGATGGGGTCCATAGCATACCCTCTCTGCATGACCGGGTGGGGCGGGTTGATGTTATGGGGATGAGATGGTCCCTCAGGTAACCTGGTCCCATGCCATGTAGGGCTTTAAAGGTGATGACTAACACCTTGAATTGGACCCGGAAGCAAACTGGTACCCAATGCAGCTCACGCAGCAGTGGTGTCACGTGTGCTGATTCTACAGCACCAATAACTGTCCACGCAGCCACATTCTGGACCAGCTGAAGCTTCCAGATATTCTTCAGGGGTAGCCCCATGTACATCAGATTGCAATAGTCTATATGGGAGATGACCAGGGCATGAGTGACTGTTCAGAGGCCATCTCGGTCCAGGAATGGGTGTAACTCATGTACAACCTGAAGCTGTGCAAAGGCCCTCCTGGCCACGACTGCCACCTGCTCTTTGAGCAGGAGTCATGAGTCCAGGAGGACACCCAAGTTCTGCACTGGTTCCGAATGGGGCAGTGCCACTCCATCCAGAACCAACGATGACAACTTCCTGGATACTGAGAGGCCATCAATCCACAGCCACTCCATCTTACCAGGGTTCAGTTGAAGCCTGTTGTTCCCCATCTAGAGCACCATAGCCCTCAGGCACTGAGATAGGGCATCGACCGCATCACTTACTTCACCTGGGATGGAGATATACAATTGAGTATCACCAGCATATTGATGATACTTCATCCTGTGGTGATGGATGATTTCACCCAGTGGTTTCATGTAGATGTTGAATAGGAGAGGAGAGAGAACCGAACCCTGAGGCACCCCACACAAGAGGGGTTGCGGGTCAGATCTCTCCTCTCCTATCACCACCGATTGGGAATGGCCCTGGAAGAAGGAGGTGAACCAGCACAAAACTATGCTGCCCACCCCCAACTCCCTGAGCCACCCCAAAAGGATACCGTGGTCAATGGTATTGAAAGCCGTCGAGAGATCGAAGAGAGCCAGGATGGATCCCTCCATCCTGCTCCCACCAGAGATCATCCATAAGCATGACCAATGCAGTCTCCATCCAATATCCTGGCCTGAAACCTGACTGAAAGGGGTCTAGATAATCTGTTTCCTCCAGAGTACTCTGGAGTTGCAATGCCACCACTTTCTCAACCACCTTTCCCAAAAAGGGAAGGTGGGAGACGGGACGAATATTGTCCAAGATAGTAAGGTCCAGGGATGGTTTCTTGAGGAGGCGGTGCACCAGTGCCTCCTTGAAGGCAGCTGGGAACACCCCTTCCCTCAAGGATGTATCAACCATCACCTGGACCCAACCACAAGTCACCCCCTGGCTGATTTTACCAGCCAGGAAAGGCAAGGGTGTAGATGGCATGTGGTGGCATTTACAGTCCGGAGGATCCTGTCCACTTTCTCAGGCCCAACAGGATCAAACAGTTCCCAGATAACAGGGTAAGTACATTCCCCTGGCATCTCCCCAGATTGTGCCTCACACTTAGAGTTCAACTTAGAATGGATCTGAGTGATTTTATCCTGCAGATGTGCCGAAAACTCTTCTGAACGGCCCTGTAAATGGGTCACTGAGTCCATCTGACCCAAAAAAGATCTAGTAATCTTAAACAGGGTCATTGGGTGGCATTCTGCAGATGCACTAAGATTGGAGAAATATTCATGTTTTGCTGCTCTTACCGCCACAAGGTACGCCTTCCAGACATCTCTTAACTCTATTCAAAACCCTCAACTCCTCCATAAACCACGGGGAGGGACAGGTTGAACATGGGAAGAGAGGTCACACAGTCGCGAACCTGTCCAAGGCCCCAGCCACCTCCCTATTCCAGGCTGCGGCCAGGACCTCCGCTGGACCGTGCAGCAAGTCCTTGGGTATAACCCCCAGCTCCCTCTGAAAGCTCATCGGGTCCATAAGTCATCAGGGGCAGACCAATCGAATGGGTCCCTCCTCCCTCTGGAGTGGGGCGGCACAAGAGAATCTCAGGGCTAACTGGGCATACTGGTAACATACTGTAACATAACATACTGTACCTAGGCAAGTTGAAACCCTATCTCCTATAGGCTGTCAGGAGCCCCCTAATAAGGACAGCGGAGATACCCCAAGGTGGCTTAATTTTCACAGCATCCAGCGCTCAGGCCTGTGCGGACTCACCAACTCAAAAGACAATCCCAAGGTTTTTTATCAAAGTCTGGCCCCCAAACCCCGTGACCAAGTTTCCATGGTACAGAAGCTGCATGGCCTGACCTTGACTGGGATTCTTCCTGTGGTCTAGCACCTGTCTATGGCATCATTCCAAGAGCCTGGGAAGCTATCAGATAACCCAGTGCCTAAGCATAAACAATTTTCTTATCTCCCCCCCCCCACTCCAAGCCGCTGGAGGGGCAGCTGGAGGAGTAAACTTATGCTCAAACTAACAAGCTGGGGGTTTTCTCTTATCTCTCCCCCCACTTCCAACAAAGATATGTTCTGGAGGGCTGTTGGAGGAGTGGGCGTATTTTTCTCTCTCCCCCTCATGCCAAACAGTTAAATAAAAACAAGCCAGTTAAACATCAGTATAACTCAAAATAAACTCTAATCTCCTAGGTGTGTGGGAGAAAATCAAAACATGTCACTTAACTCCTCGAGATACAAAGGTCTTCTGCATGTTGCCACTACACCAGGTAACATGTTAAGTGTGAATGGAAGGACATAATTTGTAACTCATATCAAGCATAAATGATTTTGTGGTATGAAAAAGAACCTTATTCATGACCCAGATTTCTTTAGTGGTGTTCTGACAGTTAAACTGAGGATTTTTTATTATTATTATTTCTTCCTGGATCCTTTTGTTCAATCTCATCTCACAATTCTGAGAACTTCCTGTCAATTTATCATTCAGTTTTAGATACTATAGGAGCTGGCAGTTGGGATAAACTTTGGTCCCCGTTTTATTTATTTCTTCATTGTTTAATGCCAATAGCAAATTTGAGTGTCTCATCTCTGGGGAATTTCTCCTAGTGCTTCATGATACCCATTGTTTAATTTTTCCCCAGGGGATTAGAGCAAATAAAAATGTGTTTCCTGAATAACAATTGCATATTAAAAAGGCTCTGGAACTGTTTGGGGATAATATTTGAATATTTAGATGCTGGAAGAAAATAACACATATTTTACTTATATTGCTAATATTACAAATAATGATTACAGCCAGCATTCATTCCCTTTATTTTAATTAGGGAAATGGTTTAGCTTCTAAACAGAAATATCCTATAGGCTTAATTGCAGGAGGGGCATAATTCTGGGTTCAGATATTTTATTTTTTAATAAAAGTATTTTATTAAGATCCGAGATTACAGTTAAAAAGTACATTTAAAAACATCTGCTGTCATTATTTTTAGGTTTCATGATAGCAACATATATAGTTGATCCTAAGGAATAATATGAAGAAATAATTTCAGATTAAAATAGTTTTTAAATCTTTTAGCTTTTGGCTGCTATAGCGTGTTTTGGCCAGCTAGGTTGCAACATCTAGCTGAGTTTGGCTGATTTAGAAAAAGCCAATGTCACTGTTTAATTATTTTTATTAATTAATTTATTGATTTTGTATTCAGTATTTATATCCAGCCTTAATCTAGATGACATTCTGGGCAGAGAACAATAAGATAAAGCATTTGATACAGAAAATCAAATAAATAAGATAAAAGCACCTACACAAAGCTCTTAGGAAGGACTTAAGGCAAAAAGCACATTCAGACAAAATGGTTTTAGTTTGTTTATGAAAAGTAGGCAGGGCTGGGTCCAGAAAGAGGGTATCCCAGAAAGTTTTAACACAGGGTCTGTCCTTGGTTCAAGAAGCTGGCTCTTCTAAGATACCTAAGTAGGGATCTCTCCAGTTCCTTTGCAAAGACTGGTGATGAGTCTTCAACTAGTGGGTAGCAGGGGAGCTCAAGGGGCAATTTCCCTCCTCCACTTCTTTACTAATTCAATTAAAAAATAAATAAATAAACCTCTATTTGTGAACAAACAAAATCAATTTTAGCATTTGCAATAAAGAAACATCCATACAAATCTACAACAGGTACAGGAATAATTCTAAACAATGCAAAGCTATGGAGTCCATGGTGTTCTCTGAGCCTTGTTTTCTTTCAGATGTTTCATTGCCAGGCTAGGCAACATCTTCAGTGCGAAAAGGGAGTGGGACTTGCTCTCTGTTTATATACCCTGGCTTATCCTGCCTGTGTTGGTGGGGGTGTTGTACTCTCCTTAGGAGTTCCTTGATTGGGTTGTTGTTTGCTGCTTGGTTGATTGACTGAGTTAATAGTTCCTTGATTAGGGTCTATTGTGTTGTTTGATTGTTCCTCTGCTGCTAATCTTATGCAAAGCTAATGAACTCAATGGGCTTGCTGAGATATTCGCAGTCCATCCTCTCTCTCTCACTCTTACCCAACTGACTAGGCAGTCCTCCTAAACATGCAGTACATTTCAAAATCACAGTCCCTGTTTAAGCAAACAAACTCTCCTCCCTCTCTTACAGAAATGACCAAGGAAACATCTGGTTTGCAAAAGGCTTTTGTAGCAGGTTTTCTCACTCTCAGTTTCCACCTCTTCATTTGAACCCTCCCCCTTGGTTGGATCTACTCTATCCAGCCCATCTGATCCAGTACACCTTTCCTTTCATTTTTCAAGGCTGGATCTCTCCTGGATTTACCCGGCAATTCATTCACCAGTAAAGCTACCAGCATCAATCTTTTCCTGTCAGAATGCGTGGGTGGAGCGGCCTGATCCATCTTCCTATACACCAGTGATCCACGTACTGTGCAGTAAATAGACACTCAAACAGAGATTATATAAAATATCCTATTTACTTTATATACATACGTATTACAGATCACTTCCACACGGGTAACAAATGATACAGCGATGAAGTTACAGCAAACGAGAAGAAACGAGAAGAATACCAGGATTCTTCTGCTTATATATACAAACTGACCAATCACACTATAGGTCACTCTCATTATCTACCACACCCAACTAAACTCTTAGCACCTGTGGTATGAGTCACACACTGACACATCATCCCTACAACAATGGCTGCTAATTGGGTGACTTGCAGAATAATTCCCCTCTCACCTAGATATCAAGCCTCTGCAGTATAATTTATCTAACTGTAAATTCCTGGGTATATACAAACCCCAACACCCCTCCAATTTACAAATAGATATTGCATTTCACTTATACAGAATAGAAGACATAGACAATTTGGATACACACATCCTATGTCTATCTATACTTAGAGGCTTTGTCATCACATCTGCTACATTACTCTCAGATGGACAATATTGCAAATTAATCAGAGACTCTTTTACAGCATTCCTAACATTGTGATACTTGATATCAACATGTTTGCTCCTTCCTCTGATTCTATCACTCTTTGCAATCTGTATACATGCTTCACTGTCATCATATACACATATAGGCTCATCAATTGCTATATTAACATCCATTAACAATTGCCTATACCATATTAACTCTGAACATAGGTCAGATAATGCAGCGTACTCTGCCTCTGCAGTAGATACTGTGACAGAATTCTGTTTCCAAGATCTCCACCCCACCAAGGTGTCACCAAACATAATTATCAATCCTGTCATTGATTTTCTATCAAGTACATCATTACCCCAATCACTATCTACATAGCATTTTAATTCCAATGGCTTACAAGGTTTTATCAATAAACATTTATTAATAGTCCCTTTAAGATACCTAAACACTCGTTTAATACCTTTCCAATGCTTCTGGGTAGGTTGTGTAACATATCTACTCAGTACATTTACTGCTTGCCCGATATCAGGACGTGACCATTGTGCTAAATACAATAAACTTCCAATTATTGATTGATAGTGTTCCTGATTACATGAAGTTTGGTCATCGTCTCCAGCCTCTGTCTTAACAAAATCAGTTGTCATCGGGGTAGGAACCTCCTTGCAATGTTCCATATTGTTCTCTCTTAGCAGTTTTTCAATTTTCTTCCGCTGCTCTAGAACGAATCCCCCATCAACCTTCTGAATACCTACGCCTAGGTAATTTCTAATCTCTCCCAGATCTTTATCATCAAATTGTTGCTTCAGTTTTTCAGTAAATTCAATTACCCTCCTTTGATCTTTAGCTATAAGACACAAATCGTCTACAAAAATCAAAAGCAACACTTGTTCATCATTATCACATTGCTTTACATACAGACATGGGTCAGCTTTGCTACACTTGAACCCCATTCTTTGCAATTCTTCATCTAATCTTAGATTCCAGCAACGTGCCGATTGCCTGAGTCCATACAACGTGTTCTGCAACTTATACACTCTTCCTGCTTCATTAGATTCATATCCTGGAGCCTCAGCCATATAGATTTCTTCCCTCAAATTAGCATGCAGATATGCTGTGGTGATATTATAATGGTTCACTACACAATTCCCAGCTGCTGCCATTGCTAAGGCAAACCTGAATGTCTCCCCTCTTAGCGTTGGTGCAAAAACCTCATCATAAGTCTGATTCTTAACCTGGGAAAACCCTTGTGCTACAAGCCTAGCTTTATACTGAATATAACCATTGACTAAGATCTTCTTCTTATAAACCCACCTACAACCTACAGCCCTATGCCCCGCAGGCAGCCTGGTAGATTTAAACACCTTATGGGAATTAATGGCATTCATTTCCACATCAATAGCAGCTTTCCATTTATTCTGCTCTTGTGGTGGCAACTCCAATACCTCTTTATAACTACGAGGCTCATAATTAATAAAACACACTTTAACATCACCTGGTGTGTAACGCTGAGGTGGTATGCCCTTGTTAGCTTTTTCAGATCTGCGCAATACAGTAGCATCCTGCATCATTGGCACACTAGGGGTTACTTCCTCTTCCTTCTTAATCACATCAGTAGACTCTCGCCACTCTGCTGGCTCGAACTGTCTCTGACTAGGAAGAAAAACCTCCCTCCCTCCGTGCAACCTAAGCCAATTGCTATGCTCACTAAAACTTGCTGATCTAGAAATAACAACTTTTCTGCCATCAGTGAACCTATATCCCTTGGTTCCTGGCTCATACCCCACAAACGTCATCTTCTGTGCTTTTGCCTGCCCTTTCCTATGTACCTCCTTATGCATGTGAACATAGGCAGTGCACGCAAACACCTTTAAATGAGCTAATGATGGCTTCTTGCCATACAAAATATAATATGGAGTTTGATTTACAGACACACTCCACAACCTGTTAATTAAATAATTAGCAGTCAATATAGCCTCTCCCCAGTATCCTCTAGATAGCCCTGAGTCAGCTAAAAGTGAATCCTTTACTGTCTGTAATGCCAAATTCCTGCGTTCCACCACGCCATTCTCAGCTGAACTATGTGGATTGGTTTTCCTATGCGCAATGCCCCTCCTACTGAGCCATTGCTGAAAACTGCCACTCATAAACTCAGTTCCCCGGTCAGTTTGCAAACTACACACCTTTGTGCTATATCTACGTTCCACAAACTGCACCCAATTTCTGAACATTAAATGTTTGGCTTTTCGCTTTCAGTAGGTAACAGAACCCAAATCTGGTGAAATCATCCACAATAACTAAAACATATTTAGCACCATCTATTGTGGCTGGTAATGGGCCAATTAGGTCAGCGTGAACTAATTCAAAACATTTATGTGACTTTCTATCACTAAATTTGCTTACAGGATACACCTTTGACTTTGCAACCTTACATGCCGTGCAATCCAGATAAGCTTGGCACGGTTTCAAATTCATTCCAGAACTTGCTTCAGACATCTTTTCAATCACTTTGAAACTTGGATGCCCCAACCGTCTATGCCACAGATGTTCACATGAATCATGTGTTGGTTTGTTAATCATGGCTACATCATGGTCTCTGCGTGTCATCATTACATATAAATGGTTCTGTAAAACACCCTTACCACAGACATGATTATCCTTCAAAACAATGCATTCACCCTTACCAAACTTCACATCATATCCCTGTTTGTCTAACTGAGAAACACTTATGATGTTATACTCTAAGTCCGGTACACATAGCATTGATAATTCAGCATTTAAACTTGGTACATACACAAACCCTTTGCCGGTAACAGATGCAGCAACACTTCCATTTGCAAGACTAACATGATCATGTTCAGCCTGCATAAAACTTTTAAACATTTGCCTATCATTGGCGATGTGCTGGCTGGCTCTGCTGTCAAGAAGCCACGGCTCCTTTAAATCTCTTCCTGCAGAAGTAATCACCGACAGCTGGACAGCACTCTGTTGCTTGGAAATCCCTGGCTTGGCTTTTGGTTTCTTTTTCTTATCACAGTCTTTAAACAAATGTTTATCAGACTTACAGCGAAAACAGCGTCTCACATATAAAACATTCTCGGAGTTACATTCCTTAGAATAACTGTTTTGCTTTGACTTAATTATGTTAGAACTTTATTTCCTCCTTTGCTCTTCTTCCAGAAGACGCCCAGTTAAATAATTTATGGTCAAATCACTCTCAGATAAAGACCCGAAACTGGTGGCTAAATTATCTCATGTTTCATTCAGAGAAATGAGAATTACATAAACCTTATGTGCTTCTGAAAACTGCATATCTCTCTGAGCTAATTCGAGGAACAAGCCAGTCATATAATGCAAGTGTTCACAGATATCCCCACTTTCAAGCAATCTAGCATGATAAAGCCTCCGTGTCAACAATACTTTGCATAACGGTGTGCTTCTAAGATAAACATTCTTTAAAGCTTCCCAACACTTACTGGCTAACTGACAATTTCTAACATAACATAATTGGCTATCCTCCAAACATAAAATTATGCTTGCCAATGCTTTCTCGTCCTGTAGAACAACTGCTTCATCGTCCAAGTTTGGTTGAGGGCAAAGTACAATCTTCCAAAGACTTTCACGATGAAGATACATCTCCATTTTGTACGCCCAGGACAGATAATTAAATGCATTCAGTCTTTCCAGAGGGAATCCACCTCCAACTGTTGGCTGCATCTTGACTGTGCTCATCTTTCCTCAGCCCCTCCAGGGAAGACACTGATGATAAATTGCACAGACCTTATCAGAATGTCCTTCAGCTGCAAACAAGCCTAGGAAAAAACACACAGCCAGGCATGGAACCTGGAAAAGCTCCAAAATCGCTCCAAATAGCCAAATGACTCCTGGATAGGCCTCCAAAGACCTACAGCTGTGCCAGCATACCAGCTGCACACGATCCACTGCCAGTCCAAAGCCTATCGCCTCTGGGCCCGTAACCTGTCAGAGTGCGTGGGTGGAGCGGTCTGATCTGTCTTCCTAGACACCAGTGATCCACATACTGTGCAGTAAATAGACACTCAAACAGAGATTATATAAAATATCCTATTTACTTTATATACATACGTATTACAGATCACTTCCATATGGGTAACAAATGATACAGCGATGAAGTTACAGCAAACGAGAAGAAAGAATACCAGGATTCTTCTGCTTATATATACAAACTGACCAATCACACTATAGGTCACTCTCATTATCTACCACACCCAACTAAACTCTTAACACCTGTGGTATGAGTCACACACTGACACATCATCCCTACAACAATGGCTGCTAATTGGGTGACTTGCAGAATAATTCCCCTCTCACCCAGATATCAAGCCTCTGCAGTATAATTTATCTAACTGTAAATTCCTGGGTATATACAAACCCCAACATTTCCATTGGCTGAGCAATGCCAATTGAGACTGATTATTTCTTTGACATGTCCTCCCATCTCCCCAACCCCAGGCTGCATATTGTCTTTGATAGTTGTAGGGAGTTGAACTCTGGCTGGGCAGAGTGCTGAAGGATGGAAAATCTTTCTTTCTTTCTTTCTTTCTTTCTTTCTTTCTTTCTTTCTTTCTTTCTTTCTTTCTTTTTCTTTCTTTCTCTCTCTCTCTCTCTCTCTCTCCCTCCCTCCCTCCCTCCCTCCCTCCCTCCCTCCCTCCCTCCCTCCTGTTTAGGCTAACCTTTTCCTGTTTTTAATTTGCCATTGCTCCAGGCTAAATTTCTGCTCCTTTCTTTTCTCTCCCTGGACTCCATGACTTATCTTTATACCTTTCCTAACTCTTTTGAGTTTTCTTTCTGCCTCTCTGCTCCTTGGTGCAATTCCCTTCCTTGTCCAGAGGTCTCTAATTCTAATTTTTTGGCTCCAAGCTACCTAACCACTGTATTCTCCCCTTAATCTTTACCTCTTTGATCTCTGCAGAGGTTCTTCTCCTCCCTAATTCTAATCTGTTATACATCCAGATCTGTGGCATCCAAGTTTTAAAGTTCCTTACTTCTGGAAACCTCCTACTGGTTTGCACCAATATCAACTCCTTTAACAATTTCTCAGCTCTACTGCAATCTTCTGGGTTGCAGTCAATAGGAACAGACCTGATTAGTTCTTGGATGGAACCAGAAGGAAATACCAGGGCTGTAGGTTAGACTAGGAAGTCAAAAAGCATCCTGAAGATGGTAGTGGCAAACCACTATCTCTGAAGTCATCAGTATGTTTTTAATGATTTAGGCTGCAGTGGCAGATTTATCTCTATGCTAGCAAAAGAACAGTGTAGCACAAACTTTCAAGGGATAGTTTCATAATTGTATCATGAATTTTTGCTATTCTTGACAAATTAAGGAAGGCATATCATCTTTTGAAATGAGAATTTGTATTGGATTAAAGTAAAGAATCCAGAAGCATGTATTTAATTTGAATTTGAATGTGAACATGATCCTGCCATTTGAAGTTATTTCCAGTTTGGTAGACACTTGCTGAATTAAGTCATCCAAGCTAGTTGCCAAGTTGTTGCTAGCTGATTTTTGGGAAAGCACTTGCCCTGATGAGCAATTATTCTTCTTTTAAAATAAGAGATGGTTTCTTTCATTTATCCATGGCACATTAAACTGGATAGCAAATCAAACTGAAGGCACAAAGCCGTTTAGAATTACCTTCTGATCATGAGAATGTAATTATAGATGATAAAACAAATAAAATTATGGCAATTGATGGAGATACTAGGCAGAAAGATCTTAAGAAAGCAATTTTGTTTCTGAAATTCATCTTTTGTGTATAGGTTCAGAGGTATCTGCAGAATTGAAGGTTTTCATCAAAATGACAAAATCAGCATCATGCTGTCACAATGTAAGCTCCACCCTTTTCATATATGCACGCAAAATCATGAAGCATATACAAAATATATGGAGCCTGCATTACAATGTCACAGTATTATTTTCATCATTGGCATTCCTCTCTAGACATCTCTGCCCAGGGCTGACACTGGTGGTGTACATCTTCCTTCTCAGTTCTAATAAAATGGCACTCAGTAAGAACTGTTGAAAGTCTCACTAAATATAAATCCAGTATTCTCTTTCAAAGAACAGTATCCTTTTGTTTTGTTTTCACATTTATTTAGAATACACACCCTCATACACACATTTATATTTTGAGGGCTTAGGATAAGAGGAAGATGTAAACAGAACACAAAATTAGCTGTCTAGAAACTTCCTTTGAATGTATTCTTAGACATACTGTAGTTGCAAAGATACATTTTAATAAACCTGCCTTTGAAGAAGCCTAGAAAATGTACTACTACCACATGGCTCAGGTCATAAACAGAATTTATGAAGCTAAAGAATAGTACAAATTCAGTCTCACTGGACTAAGAAAAAGGAATATTACTTCAGTCAGCCAACTCACTAATGGTGATTCCTCCAACAGATGAAACATTGTAAGGAGTAGCTCTTATAATGAGATTATGCACCATACCTAATGTTCTAGAACAGCCATTAAGAATAGCAAGTACTTCACTATTTCATTGATAGAGAGCATTCTTATGGTCCTTTCATTGCATATTTGCATTTATCAGCTTAAATTTATTTTGAGAAGTTATAGTTTTTCCCAGCTACTTGTTGTTTTATCTCCAAGGAAGGAAGGAAAGAAGAAATCTATACTAAAATAGATGGGAAGAAGGGCTTGAACCAAAGACCTTTGTTTTCAGCTAAGATCTAGTCTGGAAAAGCTACCATGTTCTTTTCAGAAATAAAAGAATGTCCAAGTGCCAGGCAGCATAAATTTTATGGATTGGACATGCCATATAAAAGTTCAGTTTTTGTTCTTGCCTACACAGAAAAATAGCATTTTCTACCAGCTATACTGTGGGGACAAGTACTTACCACAGGAAGTGTAAGATGCTAATAAGAACCTTCAGGTATAGATTTAGATATGTTCTTAGCCTTCTTTTGTTTTGATAACTGGGGGTGATTAAACATGGGCATATTATGGATAAGAATCTAGTGGTTTAAATATGACAATAGCTCAAGATTCTCTTCAGAACACAGAATGAGAGTATAGAGGGTGAAAACCATTAGGGACAGATAGGCTGTGGACATTTTCAACAAGGCTCAATCCGAAAAACTACAGACAGAAAATCTTTAACCTTAGAAGTACAGTAGCTGTACAGATATTCCAGTTCAAGACTAAGGAAACGTAAAGGGACTATAAGAGGTTGCTAAAAGGCCCAGATATCCAAACAAGCCTATTGAGGCAACATGGACAAAAAGCCAGACCATACTTTTTTCTCTGATCAAAACAGTCTTCACCTATGCATTAGGTGTACTCATTATAGAAATATAATGAAATTTCATTATAGAAAAAAAAACATGCACAGAGAGCAAACTGTCCTGCTAAGGTTGCTGAATCCCAAAATTGTATCAGAGAAAAAATACTTTGCAGCTTGTTGTACTCAAGAGGTGTGAGAAGTTGCAAAACACTGTGATAGAAATGACTGTTTTTTTGGGGGATCATTATAAATTCTGTTAAATCATAGGAAGCATCCTTGCAAATCAATGGCTATGCAGTGTGCTTCACTAAATAAATAAACCCAATATAAGATATGGTCTAAACTATGATTTCATAGAGAGCCAGTTTTGTCTAGTGGTTAAGGCAACGGGCCAGAAACCAGGAGACTGTAAGTTCTAGTCCCGCCTTAGGCATGAAATCTGGCTGGGTGACCTTGGGCCAGTCACTCTCTCTCAGCCCAACTCACCTCACATGGTTGTTGTTGTGGGGAAAATAGGAGGAGTATTTGGTATGTTCGCCACCTTGAGTTATTTATAAAAAATAATACAGGCGGGATAGAAAATAAATAAATAAATGATTTCAGAATTTGTCTACAAATCCTAACTTTCTTCCTTTACACTATAGCAGTGTTTCTCAACTTTGGCAACTTTAAGATGTGTGGCCTTCAATTCCCAGAATTCCCCAGCCAGCATGCTGGCTGGGGAATTCTGGGAGTTGAAATCCACACATCTTAAAGTTGCAAAGGTTGAGAAACACTGCACTATAGGCTGTTTGCAGAGTCTTTCAAAAATGTATATTTGTATGAATATTTTATAGCCAACTCTAGAGCTACTAAATATGGCCTGCAAAAAGGCAAATGATGGCTAGATGGTAACAAAGAGTTAGATGTTTTTGCCCCTCTTTGCTACCATCTGAGGGTCTGTACTTTTGCTTCTAAGTCCAATACATTTCTTACCTATCTTCATCACCTGGGTCAAGGATTGATTTTCATTATTATTGTTTCAGCAATTTGTTTGGGCGATCATATCCAGACTGCAAAATTCCAAGTGACCACCAGATGTCAAAAATAAGTTATCTGATTGTTGTCCAGGTTTGTGAAGCCTAGATCTGATAGGCCTGACCAGTACCTCATAGAAAGGCAGAATATGAGAATTTAAACCATACGCTTTCTATAGTCAGAAGAACAGCCTTCTGAGCCAAGAGGCATCTGTCCCAATGGATGTATAGCTTCTACCTTAAGACTTATATTAAGTAACTGTGTGGAAGAACTCTTCAGACAGTCTTACAAAGAAATAGGAACCTTGAAGATTCTTTTAATTAATATAAGGTTTAAGGAAGGAGTGATTCCCTAAGTAGTCCATAGAGCCAGAATGTTATCAGTCCCTCTATTCTCAAAGTAAATATGGTTCTTAATCACTGAATCAACAGACTGGTATGCATCAATGTAGCAAGCTAAAAGAAAAATGGCAGAATTCACATATGTGTATAGACCTGGAGTAGCTAAACAAATGAAGAGAGAGAGAGGAACTTCCTCCCTACTATAGATATTATCCTGTGATTTAGAGCTACTCAAGTATTTTAACCGCTTGATGCTGGTAATGACTCTTAGCAGATCTTGTCAGACCTAGATTGTGTTATGCTATTTAATAGATTTTTCTGTAAATTATTTTTCAAGATTTCTAGTGTTCCCAAGTTGTTTACAAGAGGTATTTCTTTCTTCCATGCAACACATGAGATGTTGCTGTTCAAAGATCTTGGTTTAAAGCCCTAGCAACCATAAAAGCTACTGGTCTAAAACTGAACAAAAACAAACAGCCCACATATTTAATGGAGCAAATGAACATGGAATGAGGCTAAATGCAAAAAAAGTGGATGTTATTTTAGAACTTATACCCAAATCTGTAGCCGAGTTCAGGAGAATGTTGGGCATGGTACATCATCTGTAAGGATTTGTACCACAAGTAGTAGGGATCCAACATCCTTTAAATGATCTGCTCAAAGCAGTATCATTTCGCAGTTGGGACATACACAAATTGACTTTTTAATGGGTGTCAGATTACTATTAACAAAGCCTCAGAGTTGACATTCCACGATATCAACTGCCATAATGTTGTGAGTGTAACACTAAAAGCCAAAGAATGTATGGAGTATTACTTCAAAATCACAGCACCAATAGCCTATTTTTCCTTAGACTCACAGATCCAACAATGTGATATACACAAACTGAGAATAAGTATTTTGAAGCAGTGTGTGCATGTGAACAAATATCCTACTACAAGGGTCGGAAATGGCGGCTCGCGAGCCAAATGCGGCTCTTTGGCCCCTTGAGTGTGGCTCTTCCGCAGGCAGGCGTGGCGGGCGTGGCGTGGCAGGCGTGGCAGTGGGCATGGTGTGCGTTGCTGTGGGCATACCCCTGGCAACCTAGGCCCAGCCTCTCTTTTTCCTCCGGGGACGGGCTTCACACAGTCTCGCGGGAGTTTGGAAGCCTCCGTCTCCGGCAGCCATCTTGACGACGGGCACTTGCCCATCGCCTTAACCCAGGGCTTTCCAAACTGTGTGTCGGGGGCCCCCAAGTGTGTCGCGTGACAAGCCGGAAGCGCTGATGAAAATGCCCTCGGCTCTGGCAGGGAGGTGAAAATCGCGTGCGCGCGCGCTGCCAGGCCACCCGGAGTGGAAATTCTCCGCGCCAATCAGCTGTGCGTCGGGAAGCCCGGCAGCCTGCACGCGCGATTTTTGCCTCCCTGCCGGACCCGAGGGCATTTTCGGGGTCCCCGGAGCCTGCCCTTTCAAAGGGGCAGCACTGCTGCTGCTGCTGCCGCTGCCCCTTTGAAAGGGCAGGCTCCAGGGACCCCGAAAATGCCCTCGGTTCTGGCAGGGAGGCAAAAGCCTCCCTTCCCCTCCCCGCACGCACACGCTGCCCTGGAGTGGGGTGGAAGTTTTCCCCGCAGAACAGCTGAGCGCTGCTTGCGCGCAGCCTCCCTGCCTAAACTGAGGTGCTGCCCCTTCAAAAGGGCAGGCTCCGGGGACCCCGAAAATGCCCTCGGTTCTGGCAGGGAGGCAAAAACCTCCCTCCCCCTCCCCGCACACGCTGCCCTGGAGTGGGGTGGAAGTTTTCCCCGCAGAACAGCTGAGCGCTGCTTGCGCCAGCCTCCCTGCCTAAACTGAGGTGCTGCCCCTTCAAAAGGGCAGGCTCCGGGGACCCCGAAAATGCCCTCGGTTCTGGCAGGGAGGCAAAAGCCTCTCTTCCCCTCCCCGCACGCACATGCTGCCCTGGAGTGGGGTGGAAGTTCTCCCCGCAGAACAGCTGGCGCAGCTTGCGCGCAGCCTCCCTGCCTAAACCGAGGGCATTTTCGGGGTCCCTGGAGCCTGCCCTTTTGAAGGGGCAGCACCTCGGTTTAGGCAGGGAGGCTGCGCGCAAGCAGCGCTCAGCTGTTCTGCGGGGAAAACTTCCACCCCACTCCAGGGCAGCATGTGCGTGCGGGGAGGAGAAGGGAGGTTTTTGCCTCCCTGCCAGAACCGAGGGCATTTTCGGGGTCCCCGGAGCCTGCCCTTTTGAAGGGGCAGCACCTCAGTTTAGGCAGGGAGGCTGCGCGCAAGCAGCGCTCAGCTGTTCTGCGGGGAAAACTTCCACCCCACTCCAGGGCAGCGTGTGCGTGCGGGAAGGGGAAGGGAGGTTTTTGCCTCCCTGCCAGAACCGAGGGCATTTTCGGGGTCCCCGGAGCCTGCCCTTTTGAAGGGGCAGCACCTCGGTTTAGGCAGGGAGGCTGCGCGCAAGCAGCGCTCAGCTGTTCTGCGGGGAAAACTTCCACCCCACTCCAGGGCAGCGTGTGCGTGCGGGGAGGGGAAGGGAGGTTTTTGCCTCCCTGCCAGAACCGAGGGCATTTTCGGGGTCCCCGGAGCCTGCCCTTTTGAAGGGGCAGCACCTCAGTTTAGGCAGGGAGGCTGCGCGCAAGCAGCGCTCAGCTGTTCTGCGGGGAAAACTTCCACCCCACTCCAGGGCAGTGTGTGCGTGCGGGGAGGGGAAGGGAGGTTTTTGCCTCCCTGCCAGAACCGAGGGCATTTTCGGGGTCCCCGGAGCCTGCCCTTTCGAAGGGGCAGCCGCTGCCGCCGCAGCGACAACCTGGAAGCACCGCTGCCGGTGCTTCCAATTTTTGTGGGCTGGCCGTTGGTGTGTCGCCAACGGCAAAAGTTTGGAAAGCCCTGCCTTAACCTCTTCGTTGCTGCTCTGCTTACTCTTTTTCTCCGTGCAAAAGCAGCACATTTCCACCCCACAGCCCTAAGTGTGCGCAATTGGCTCCCGCCCGCAAACCCCGCTCTTGCGCTGGATTCCCCAGCAGCTTTACTTTGCCTGGACTGGGAGCGTGAGCGGCTCCGGAAGAGAAGCGACTGGAGCAGTCGAGCCTCTCTTTCCCTTCTTTTTCCAAACCTCCCCCGCCCCCTTCCACGCGATTGGCTCCCGCCCGCAAACCCCGCCCCCTTCCACGCGATTGGCTCCCGCCCACAAACCCCGCCCCCTTCCACGCGATTGGCCCCCGCCCGCAAACCCCGCCCCCTGGCTCTCGAGCACTTCAAAATGTGCACGAGCATGTCAAAATGGCTCCCGGCAAAAAAAGTTTGCCGACCCCTGTCCTACTACCTTTATGAATAGAATTCTTGCAGTTATATAAAGACCATGAGCCATTTTGTTGTTGTTCAGTCGTTCAGTCGTGTCCGACTCTTCGTGACCTCATGGACCATAGCACGCCAGGCCTTCCTGTCCTCCACTGTCTCTCGGAGTTTACTCAAATTCATGTTCATTACATCGGTGATGCTATCTAACCATCTCATCCTCTGCCGTCCCCTTCTCCTTTTGCCCTCAGTCTTTCCCAGCATCAGGGTCTTTTCCAGTGAGTCCTCTCTTCTCATTAGGTGGCCAAAGTATTTGAGCTTCAGCTTCAGCATCTGTCCTTCCAATGAGCAGTCAGGGTTGATTTCCTTTAGGATTGACTGGTTTGACCTCCTTGCAGTCCAAGGGACTCTCAAGAGTCTTCTCCAGCACCACAGCTCGAAAGCATCAATTCTTCGGCGCTCAGCCTTCCTTATGGTCCAACTCTCACAGCCATACATTGCTACTGGAAAAACCATAGCTTTAACTATACGGACCTTTGTCGGCAAGGTGATGTCTCTGCTTTTTAATATGCTGTCTAGGTTTGCCATAGCTTTCCTTCCAAGGAGCAAGCGTCTTTTAATTTCATGGCTGCAGTCACCGTCTGCGGTGATCTTGGAGCCCAAGAAAATGAAATCTGTCACTGCTTCCATTTCTTCCCCTTCTATTTGCCAGGAAGTGATGGGACCAGATGCCATGATCTAGGTTTTTTTAATGTTGAGTTTCAAGCCAGCTTTTGCACTCTCCTCTTTCACCCTCATCAAGAGGCTCTTTAGTGCCTCTTCACTTTCTGCCATTAGGGTGGTATCGTCTGCTTATCTGAGGTTGTTGATATTTTTCCCGGCAATCTTAACTCCGGCTTGTGATTCATCCAGCCCGGCATTTCTCATGATGTACTCTGCATATAAGTTAAATAAGCAGGGTGATAATATACAGCCTTGTCGTACTCCTTTCCCAATTTTGAACCAGTCGGTTGTTCCATGTCCGGTTCTAACTGTTGCTTCTTGACCCACATACAGGTTTCTCAGGAGACAGGTAAGGTGGTCTGGTACTCCCATCTCTTTAAGAATTTGCCACAGTTTGTTGTGATCCACACAATCAAAGGCTTTAGCATAGTCAATGAAGCAGAAGTAGATGTTTTTCTGGAACTCTCTTGCTTTTTCCATGATCCAGCGAATGTTGGCAATCTGATCTCTAGTTCCTCTGCCTCTTCGAAACCCAGCTTGCACTTCTGGTAGTTCTCGGTTCACATGCTGCTGAAGCCTAGCTTGTAGGATTTTGAGCATAACCTTGCTGGCATGTGAAATGAGTGCAATTGTACGGTAGTTTGAACATTCTTTGGCATTGCCTTTCTTTGGAATTGGAACGTAAACTGACCTTTTCCAATCCTGTGGCCACTGTTGAGTTTTCCAAATTTGTTGGCATATTGAGTGCAGCACTTTAACAGCATCATCTTTTAGGATTTTAAATAGCTCAACTGGGATACTGTCTTCTCCGCTAGCTTTGTTGTTAGTAATGCTTCCTAAGGCCCACTTGACTTCACTCTCTAGGATGTCCGGCTCAAGGTCAGTGACCACACCATCGTATTTATCAGGGATATTAAGATCTTTCTTGTATAGTTCTTCTGTGTATTCTTGCCACCTCTTCTTAATCTCTTCTGCTTCTGTTAGGTCCCTGCCTTTTTTGTCCTTTATCATGCCCATCTTTGCACAAAACGTTCCCTTGATATCTCCGATTTTCTTGAAGAGATCTCTAGTCTTCCCCATTCTATTGTTTTCCTCGATTTCTTTGCATTGTTCATTTAAGAAGGCCTTCTTATCTCTAGTTCCCTGAAAATTTTAAATGATTTGGACTGGGCACCAATGTGATTTCTCCTCTGGATGAGGAGCTATAATTCTCAGCTCAACATTTTCCAAGAAAATCATTTGTAGTAGCAAACACATGGATTCAATCAATTGCAGCTAATTCCAGAAAAGAATCATTCAGAATCACTGGAATGTCATGAAACAGGTTCAAGTGAGATAGTGTTTTCATTTGTTCTCAAGCCTAAGATATAATTAGCATAATCAAAGGATAATAATTTCACTCCACCATCATCATACTGCTGCTCTTCATCTTTAAGCCCAGATCCTGTATTTTCTAGAGGCAGCATGATCTAAAAAGCCTGAACATTACAGAGTGTATTTGTGTATGTAGAAATATAACCATTTATTGAGGCAGAATAATCCCCAGGTATTATTAGAGGTGGCTGACTCATCTCAAAGCTAGGAAATTGAAAACCAGCAGTGCTGGGGAGGAGAGGGTCAAAAAAGGCAAGATGGTGGATTCATGCCCTATCTCCATGCTACGTGCATCAACATCATGATGCTGCCTCCACCATACCTTTTTTTATTACCTACCCCACTCCGTAGATACTGCTGTTGAAAAAATGTATTGACTTAAAGGAAAATATAATGAGAAATGTGATCCTAGTTAGTGAACAGAAGGTGAAAACAATACCTTACAATATATGGAAATAAAAGAAGTAAGAGTTAGCTGGCAAAAATTTGTCCTATTAGGAAAAGCAAACTAAAGGTTGTAAGTGGTTTATATATTTAGTTATTAAATAAACTAGGTGATTTGTGTTTAACTGAAAATCTCAGGCCATTTTATAAAGAAACAATCTTCAGGAAAGGTATTCAACTAAGACTGACAGTAATGGGGCATAAAACATAACGACTAGTTTTGGGATTGGGTAACAGGATTGAGAAACAAAAATTGAAATGGACCACTTTAAACTTTATTTTTTAAAAAATATACTGTATATATTTAAAACTACAATCGAGAAGAAAAGCAGAAAGGAAAGTTAAGAAAAACAAAACAAAATAGAAAGGAGATTTACAAGCATTATAAGACTGAACAAAATGTTAAAGTAACAATAGATTACTACTATATTACAGATTACTACTGTATATTAAGGAATCTTGTATTAGTTTAGAATGTTGGAACATTAAAATGAAGTCAACATGCAATAATTAGCTACAATAGCCAGTATATTATGTATCATCAATCAAAATGAAGAATTACAAAGATTGCTGCCTGATCTAAGAATTCTATCCTTATTTAGCAGTACAAGTCCATACATTAAATGTAGAATTATAATTCATGAATTGTTTCTGCTTTAAACATTATTATAAACATGTGGTGCAAAGTATAAAGGATGGGTCAGATCCAGAAAAGATAGAGGGCCCTGATTTTGCAGAAAAGGAGTGTCACAGGTTCTTTTTCATATCAAAGGTTTGATTGCTTTAGGTTCAAAATTATATCCCAAAAAAACCCCACTGTGCTCAACAACCCTTACAGTTTTTATATCTCCCCTTATAGGTTGGAGAGGTGTTTCTATTATAAACAAACTATTTTATTATAAACAAACAAAATAAAAGTGGGGACTTACATGACTAATTAATATCTAATAATCCTAGCTTATAACTACCTAACCTTATCTCACTAATGGAATTATACTATACAACATTCCTCTTTCCTTATCTTGCTATGTTATATACAACTACTTCTATCCTTATACTAATACATATGTAATCTAACTCTTATTTTGCTACTAATCCTACAAGTTTACTACTACTATAGCTAGTATCTGTAATTGGGCAGTTTGCACACACTTGCCCCTTCTCACTCATTTGCTGCAGGACTTTGCTTCATTGTGTTGTTTCCTCAGGACCTTCCAAGTCTGTGGGGAAAACAAACACATTTCTGTTCCTTTTGGTTTCTTTCTGGCTGGCTGGCTGCTGCAAAATCTCCAAACACACACACCAGCTCTACAATCTCCTTCTCCTGCTTTCTCTCACCTCCTCTCAGCTGTTATGATGGCTGAGGCTTTTTATCTGCCACTCCCCCATCCTGACACTGATAGGTGGTTTGAAATAAGAGGGAGGCAGCACAGGTGCCTGTGATTACCCCAGCAGCCTGCTCTCCCACAAGGAGCAAATATCTACATGAGATGCCTGTAGGTTAAGTCATGGCAACTGGATTTCTTTCTTTTGGTTGAAACATTTAGCTGCTTGTCCAAGTAACTTCTTCAGTCTGAGCAAAAGTTGGTGAGGGGACCCCATATATGTCTTCCAGGGTGGCTGTATTGACCTTACACCTGATTGGCTTGTTATTTGAGCAATTGAGGTGTAGATAATCTTTGGGATGTCTTACTCCTAAAACCTTTATTCATCCCCAAGTGGATTGTTAAATGTGGCCTTGCTGGTGAACTTGTGAAGTGGTCTTAATCTTCCTGGGGACTAATGAAAGAGCAGCATGATAAATAAAAGCCAATCAGGTGTAAGGTCAATACAGCAACCTTAACCTTGGAAGTCATATATGGGGTCCCCTCACCAACTTTTGCTCAGACTGAAGAAGTTACTTGGACAAGCAGCGAAATGTTTCAACCAAAAGAAAGAAATCCAGTTGCCATGACTCAACCTACAGACAATTCCACCTGGATGACTGAGAATCTTCATTGACATATCTACATGAGATGAAGTCAGCCAAATTTGGAATGCATTATGGTGGAATTATACAGTATAATACTTTACAACTGCAGCTGAATGTGACATTCACATAGGTTTTAAAACCATTGTCCTTGCCTTAAATTAGTATGTGATGTACCTCAAGGGAGCTGCTTCTCCAGACTACTTCAACAGATTCTGATATACAATATTCAATAGACTTCCTCTCTGTAATTTAACATGAAGGATATTATTCTGACTGATCCTTCTTGTTAGCTTTCTCTCTTCCCCCTTCCAATGCAAAAAAAAAAGTTCTTTGATTTAGCAGTTCAGGCCATATTTTAAGCTATTAATTTCACAGCAGGACCATCTTGCATCTCTTTCTTTTCCACTCAAACTTTAATTTCTTCCTGAAGATATTTAGTGCAAATCCCAAAGGACCTATTTCCCCATGATGCCAATGATTTGAATACAGCTTTCTTCTGTAACTCTAATTAGCTGGTGGGATGAGGTCAAGTCTGACTTCCTCTTGATTTGAATGAGAAGCGACAGTCCACAGTAGCTTAAACTGCAGCAATAACTCTGATCGCCTTCTTTAAATGACAGTGCCTCAAAAATGAAAAAGAAGTAGAAGTGACCCAATGGCCCTTCACTTGGACTCTTTCCATCACCTTTCTAACAACTGACCTGACTTGATGTTCATGGGGAATCCATATTTTGCCCTGCTTGGAATAAGAGCTGATGAACTTGAAGGAGGCAAAGAGTGAAATTACATTTGGATGTGGTGAGGAAGGGAGCTTACTATTAACAGTGGCTATAATTCCACTCAAGTTATTATTAGGAGCTGGGTTTATGTTGCTAGGTAACAGCCTCATGTGTTCTCTGAAGGAAACTTAGTGTTAGGTGGCACATATACAGGTGAATATGCCTGGGATCTTTGAGTTGATTTCTTTTCTTTTCTTTTCTTTTCTTTTCTTTTCTTTTCTTTTCTTTTCTTTTTCCAGTCTATACCAGTTACAAAACAGTGTTTTGCGAACACAGTTTTAGACAATGCTTTTAGCTATTTTTGTGGTATGGCAGAAAATTACAAAAGGAAAGGTAAAAAATGGTCAGGAATGCATTTAAAGTAAGTAAATCTATGCTAAGCAGGCCAAACACTAACAGTTAAGCAATGGGCAAGCCCTATGTTCTTTAGGAAAGATCTTTTCCTACTGCATTCCCAGTACAATTTTGATGAGAAATCAGCTACTGAAAGTCTGTAGCTTGAATCATGTCAACTGGATTTCTATTTTCTCAGTGGAAACGTTTAGCTCCTTATCCAACCCCACCTCTAGATGAAGATAAACTGCTGACTCTGGTCCTGTGGTGTTACTTCTCCTGTGTTGGGCCATCCTCCTGTACAAAAGTTGTTTGGTTTCTCCAATGTAGAGTTCAGAGCACTCAGGAGAAGTAACACCACAGGACCAGAGTCAGCAGTTTATCTTCATCTAAAGGAAAAAGGACACTCATTTGAGGACATTAATGTTCACATTTTAGACAGAGAAGATAGGTGGTTTGAGAGAGGGGTCAAGGAATCCATTTATGCCAACTTGGAAAATCCTTTCTTGAATAGAGGTGGGGGCCTCAGGCACAATCTTTCCCCTGTCTTCCTCCCTGCTTTGTCTTCTGTGCCTAGGAAGATTAAGACCATTTCACAAGCTCAACAGCAGCATGGTGATCTTAACGATCCTCCTTTAGATGATAAAAGGACTTAAAATAACATCTCAATATAACCATGACCTAGCCCCAGGTGTAAGGTCACACAGCTACCTAGAAACATATTTAGGATTCCCTTACTAACTTTGCTCAGACTGAAGAAGCTCCTTGGATAAGGAGCGAAACGTTTCCACTGAGAAAATAGAAATCCAGTTGACATGATTCAAGCTACAGACAATTCCACCTGGATGACTGAGAACCTTCATAGACAGCTACTGAAAGACTATACTGTTCATTTACTGTAATAATACAGGTTGAACAGAAAAAAAGGTGAATTAGCATAAGAAAGATCCTTCATATATAAAGAATAACTCTCAATCACTATTCAAACCACAACTAATATATCTTATTTATTTACAGGATTCATAGCTGCTTCAATCAAACCAAATCTGAGTGGTGTACTGTGACACAAATCATTAATTTGTGTTAAAAGGATAGATAGACAAGATCAATATCAATAACATAATATCAAAACTAAAATCCAGAAATCACAATACATCTGCACATAACCCTGGAATCTCAATATTCAAATCCAAAGAACCAACTCATCATGGAGAAGAATAGTCACAGCCCCCATGCCTTGATGGAACAAGCACGTTTTTACAGACTTTTTGAAAGTTAGGAAGGAGGGGGCCATTTGAACCTGTTGATGGATACTGTTCTAGAGGAGTGGGATATAGATTGAAGAGCTATACTTCCACGACCCCTGTAGAGATTGCACCATATTAGACCTTATCAGATGGGCAGATGTTACTGCAAGAAGGTAATCCCACAGATATCTAGGTTTTGAACCATGAAGGGCTTGGAACCAGCACCTTGAATTGAATCTGGAAGCCAACTGGTAACCAGCTCTCAAATATGGGCACCTTGAGGAATACCATTAACTACCCAAATTGCTGCATTCTGGACTACCTGCAGCTTCTGAATGCTCTTCAAGGCCAGCCCTATGTACTCTCGTGCATCTCAATAGTCCAATTAAGACATGACAAAAGCATGAATAACAGTAATGCCTCCCACTCCAGGCAAAATCACAATTGGCTCACGGAGATAAAGCCATGAAAAGGCCCTCTTGGCCACAGCTGCTATCTGCTCCTTTATAAGTTTTTATTAAAAGTTTTAAAGAGAACATAAAAACTAACACAAACAAAACAGAAAGAATAAATAAAGAAAGAGAGAATAAAAAAACAAAAACAAAAGTGCAATGAAGAATAAAAAGAAATAGAAGGAAGAAGCTTCCGATTTTCTCTGCAGCAAATATAAGTATGATTACAAAGTCATCTCTTATTCTATGATTACAAAAAAGCTCACTTTTTTCTATTATCCATTTTTTTCATAATCATCAAAACCACAAACCATAAGTGCTTTTTTTTCCATTTCATGCAAAAAGTCCATAAGGGGTTTCCAGTCAGCCATAAATGTAGATATTGTCTTTTCTCTAATCAAGGAAGTTAATTTAGCCATCTCTGCAAGCTCCATCATCTTCACCAACCATTCTTCCATTGTGGGTAGTGTAGAACTTTTCTACTAATAGTCTCGCTGCAGTTGTCATATATAAAAACAAAGTTCTATGACTTTTTTCTAGTTGCCTGTCCATTAGTCCCAAAAGAAAAGTCTCTGGTTTCAGTTGTACTTTAATCTTTAAAATATTCTGAATTAATGTATGTATTTGTATCCAAAACTTTTTGGCATTTTTACATGTCCACCAAACATGATAAAATTTTAGCAGGATCTGTGAGTCCAAGAGGGCACCCAAATTGCAAACCAGTTCTGTTCAGGGGAATGTGACTCCATTCAGAACTAAACATAGTATATCTCTAGAACTGGCATTACTTCAAACCCAGAGCCTCTCTATCTTGCTAGAATTATATCTTAACTTGTTCCTCCCCTTCAGACCCAAACAGCCTCCAGGGACCTGGACATCACTTTGACAGCATCACTTATTCAGCCCAGGATCAAGATGTAAAGTTGGGTATCTCCAACATACTGATGATATCTCACCCTGTGCCAACTCAGTGGGTTTATGTAGATGTTAAATAGGAGTGAGAAGGCCAGTGGCATCCCACAACTGAGGTTTCTAGGGCTTGATCTCTATCCCTACAACCCACTATCTCTTCAAGAAAGAGAAGATCCACCACAAAACAATATCTTCACTCCCAATCTAGGAGCTAATTCAGAAGATTCATACTGAAAACCACCGAGAGATCAAGCAGCACCATAATGATTGCATAATCCTATTCTGGTCCCACTAGATGACATCTACAATACTGATCAATGCTGCCTTTGTGCTATACCTGGGCCTGAAACTTGACCGTTTCCTAAAGAGCACTCTGCAGCTGTAGTCCCACACAAGGGAAGGTTGGAGATAATTGACATACAGGTCAAGCAATGGTTTCCTGAGAAGGGGGTGCACAAGGAAGACAACAGCACCCCTACCTCCACCATGTGTTACCACTGCCTTGAGCTAGCTTGTACTAACCAGGAAGAGGTCCTGACTACAAGTGGCTGAGCTAATACTGCAGAGAATCCCACCCACTCACAGGATTGAACTCACCCCTGATAGTCTTGTAAGAGAAAATATGAGTCATCTCCTCTGGACTTGCTCAACTAGCATCCACCTCCAAGCAGATCTGAGCAATTTTATCATCTAAATAAGTGTTTCTCAACCTTGGCCACTTGAAGATGTGTGGACTTCAACTCCCAGAATTCCCCAGCCAACACTGGTCTAGATGCTTAGCAAATTCCTAACAGTGGCCATTCAAATGTTCATTGTATATCAAAGGAGATGCTTTCTCAGGGCAATTTCTTTTTAAACTAGAGCCAGACTGAAATTCCACAGAAAATAATGTTCTGAAAATTCACTGAAACTATATAAGCTGCTCAAAAAAATAAAGGGAACACTGAAATAAGACATCCTAGATCTGAATGAATGAAATATTCATATTAATTACTTTGTTCATTACATAGTTGATTGTGCTGACAACAAAATCACACAAAAAGCAATGGAAATCAAATGTAAGCAACCCCTGGAGGTCTGGACGTGGAGTTACACTCAAAAATTAAAGTGGAAAAGAACACTACAGGCTGATGCAACGTTGATGTAATGTCCTTAAAACAAGTCAAAATGAGGCTCAGTAGTGTGTGTGGCCTCCACATGCCTGTATGACCTCCCTACAATGCCTGGGCATGCTCCTGATGAGGTGGCGGATGGTCTCCTGAGGGATCTCCTCCCACACCTGGACTAAAGCATCCCCCAACTCCTGGACAGTCTGTGGTGCAACGTGGCGTTGGTGGATGGAGTGAGACATGATATCCCAGATGTGCTCAATTGGATTCAGGTCTGGGGAATGGGCGGGCCAGTCCATAGCATCAATGCCTTCGTCTTGCAGGAACTGCTGGCACACTCCAGCCACATGAGGTCTAGCATTGTCTTGCATTAGGAGGAACCCAGGGCCAACCGCACCAGCATATGGTCTCACAAGGGGTCTGAGGATCTCATCTCGGTACCTAATGGCAGTCAGGCTACCTCTGGCGAGCACATGGAGGGCTGTGCGGCCCCCTAAAGAAATGCCACCCCACACCATTACTGACCCACTGCCAAACCGGTCATGCTGGAGGATGTTGCAGGCAGCAGAACGTTCTCCACGGCGTCTCCAGACCCTGTCACGTCTGTCACATGTGCTCAGTGTAAACCTGCTTTCATCTGTGAAGAGCACAGGGCGCCAGTGGCGAACTTGCCAATCTTGTGTTCTCTGGCAAATGCGAAACGTCCTGCACGGTGTTGGGCTGTAAGCACAACCCCCACCTGCGGACGTCGGGCCCTCATACCACCCTCATGGAGTCTGTTTCTGACCGTTTGAGCAGCCACACGCACATTTGTGGCCCACTGGAGGTCATTTTGCAGGGCTCTGGCAGTGCTCCTCCTGTCCCTCCTTGCACAAAGGCAGAGGTAGCGGTCCTGCTGCTGGGTTGTTGCCCTCCTACGGCCTCCTCCACGTCTCCTGATGTACTGACCTGTCTCCTGGTAGCGCCTCCATGCTCTGGACACTATGCTGACAGACACAGCAAACCTTCTTGCCACAGCTCGCATTGATGTGTCATCCTGGATGAGCTGCACTACCTGAGCCACTTGTGTGGGTTGTAGACTCCGTCTCATGCTACCACTAGAGTGGAAGCACCGCCAGCATTCAAAAGTGACCAAACCATCAGCCAGAAAGCATAGGAACTGAGAAGTGGTCTGTGGTCACCACCTGCAGATCCACTCCTTTATTGGGGATGTCTTGCTAACTGCCTATGCTTTCCGCCTGTTGTCTATTCCATGTGCACAACAGCATGTGAAATTGATTGTCAATCAGTGTTGCTACCTAAGTGGACAGTTTGATTTCACAGAAGTGTGATTGACTTGGACTTACATTGTGTTGTTTCAGTGTTCCCTTTATTTTTTTGAGCAGTGTATATTCACTAACTCCCAAAATTGTATTTAAAATGTTCCACTTTAATGCCAATTAAAGTTAGAAGTGAGCTGAAATATCATAATATGGAACTACAATAGAAAAAATGGCATGCCAGTTTTGGTCAGCTCTGGCTAGAGATGAGCAGACATTTTCTCCTGAAATCTCTGTTCTACTCATAGTCAATTAAATTATGAGAATGATTTTGCCAAATATTCTTGTGGTTGGAATGCACCCTAACTAGTTTGCATAGCTACATTCTTTTATTCTAAGTTTTTGTGTTTGCTTTTTTTCTCTTTTGCAACAGGCAACCACACCTGGACTGACAAAAATCAGTTGGCATTTTGCATCCTTCCTATTGCTCTTGATCTAAAATTCTTCTTGAGTACCATGGGGGGGAAATGTATCAGGTTCCACAAAAAACTGGTTGAGAACATTCAGAGATTACAGAAGGGAATTGCCCTTTTTTCTAGCAAAGGGAAAGGAGCACAGAAAACAAATTCTGCCAAAACATTAACTTTTTTTCTGAAATAATTCAGCTGAGATCCAGCTTCCAAGTCACCATGCTTAGAATGTTGCATTTGTCTTCACCTCAAGTAATTAAAAAATCTTGTTTGTTTTAAACGTTGTTGTTGTGTGGAGTCCTTGGTGCTCTCTGAGCCTTGTTGTTTTCTTGCAGACGTTTCATTGCCAGGCTAGGCAACATCTTCAGTGCGAAAAGGAAGAGGGACTGACTCTCTGTTTATACACCCTGGCTTGTCCTGCCTGTGTTGGTGGGGGTGTTGTACTCTCCTTGGTAGTTCCTTGGTTGGGCTGTTGTTTGCTGCTTGGTTGATTGACAGAGTTAATAGTTCCTTGATTAGGGTCTATTGTGTTGTTTGATTGCTCCTCTGGTGCTAATCTTGGTGTTAATCTTTGCCTATCTAGGTGTTGATTGCTGGCAAGGAGGTGTTCTGGTCTTCTGGCTTTTCTCTTGTCTCTTATGAATGGTATGTAAATGTCGTTTACCTCTATGTGTCTGTTGATGGCTGCTTTGTCTGAGTGCCAAGCTTCCAGAAATTCTCTAGCATTTTTGGATTTGGCTTGGTTTAACATGCTCACAGTTGTTGTTGTTTATTCATTCAGTCGCTTCCGACTCTTCGTGACTTCATGGACCAGCCCACACCAGAGCTTCCTGTCGGCCGTCGCCATCCCCAGCTCCCCCACGGTCGAGTCTGTCACCTCCAGAATATCATTCATCCATCTTGCCCTTGGTCGGCCCCTCTTCCTTTTGCCTTCCACTTTCCCTAGCATCAGCATATTCTCCAGGGTATCCTGTCTTCTCATTATGTGGCCAAAGTACTTCAGTTTTGCCTTTAATATCATTCCCTCAAGTGAGCAGTTTGGCTTTATTTCCTGGAGTATGGACTGGTTTGATCTTCTTGCAGTCCACAGCACTCTCAGAATTTTCCTCTAACACCACAGTTCAAAAGCATCTATCTTCCTTTGCTCAGCCTTCCTTATGGTCCAGCTCTCACAGCCAGGTTACTAGGGGAATACTACTGCTTTAGCTATGCAGATCTTTGTTGTCAGTGTGATATCTCTGCTCTTAACTATTTTATCAAGATTTGTCATTTCCTGGCTGCAGTCAGCAGTAATCTTTGCACCTAGAAATACAAAGTCTGTCACTACCTCCACTTTTTCTCCCTCTATTTGCCAGTTATCAGTCAAGCTCATTGCCATAATCTTGGTTTTTTTGAGGTTTAGCTGCAACCCAGCTTTTGCACTTTCTTCTTTCACCTTCATCATAAAGCTCCTCAGCTCCTCCTTGGTTTCAGCCATCAAAGTGGTATCATCTGCATATCTGAGATTGTTAATGTTTCTTCCAGTGATTTTAACTCCAGCCTTGGATTCATCAAGCCCAGCATGTCGCATGAGAGTATACAACCCTGCCATACTCCTTTCCCAATCTTAAACCAGTCTGTTGTTCCGTGATCTGTTCTTACCGTTGCTACTTGGTCGTTATAGACAAGATGACTTGGTATCCCCATACCATCAGGAACTTGCCACAATTTGTTATGATCCACACAGTCAAAGGCTTTAGAATAGTCAATAAAACAAAAATAGATGTTTTTCTGAAACTCCCTGGCTTTCTCCATTATCCAGCGGATATTGGCAGTTTGGTCTCTAGTTCCTCTGCCTTTTCTAAACCCAACTTGTACATCTGGCAATTCTCGCTCCATGAATTGCTGGAGTCTACCTTGCAAGATCTTGAGCATTACCTTACTGTCCTGTGAAATAAGTGCCACTGTTTGATAGTTTGAACATTCTTTAGTGTTTCCCTTTTTTGGTATGGGGATATAGGTTGATTTTTTCCAATCCGATGGCCATTCTTGTGTTTTCCAAATTTGCTGGCATATGGCATGCATCACCTTGACAGCATCATCTTACAAGATTTTAAACAGTTCAGCTGTTTAAACATTAGATCCACAGAATTTTACTGTATTATAGTAGCATATATAGCCAATGAATTTCTGCCAAGGATACTGAAGTCTCTTTGGAGTTTCCCATTAACTGAATGATATGGTTTATAAATTACTTTCTGCATTCTAAAAGATATACTTCCTGAAAATGTTATTTTTGTTTTAGGAGGGAAGAATTTCAGACGATGATGAGGTGCTATTTGTGAACTTAGACTGATTAAATGATGATTTATTATCATTGGAGAGTTCATAGTGTACTCTAAATTCCTTGACTCCCCCCCAAAAAAAACACCCTATAGTTAAAATCACTGTAAATATGATAAATTAAATATTCTGTAATTACATATATTTAAATATAATGGAAATATATTTAAATAAATTAAATTAAATTTATAAATAAAATTTTAATTTAATTTAATCTAATTTTTAAATAAATATAATGGAAGAAACAACACATTAATAAGGTTCAAAACTCCTTGAGGCTACAGAAATACTTACCAAAGATAATGCAACAAGCAGTTTATTAAACTAAGTAACTAACTAACTAAATAAATCATAAGTCAGTCAAGTTCATCACCATTTAAAATATGTTCTTTTTCTTATTTTCCGGAGAGAAAGAGAGGGAGAGAATTATGTATATAGCAAGGAGAGATACCCATGGTATACTATCCATTATTAAATCTGCTTTTTAAGAGCAAAGGTTTGTATAGAAAATAGTAATCATCTAGCTATTGTAGGTGAGTGATGTTACTGGAAATATATATCAACAAGATACTAAAAACTATGGAAGCTATCTTTCTAACAGCATTGTTATTTATCAATATTGTCATGTGTACTGATATTTTTATTGTGTTGACATCTGTATATTATGAGGAGGTTTTATACCATGGAAGATTTATTATATTTTATGCTGACTTGTGAGCAACTAGGAGTTGATGATACATAAACTTAATAAATCAGCATCATCTTGAAGGTATTTTATTTATTTATTTATTTATTTATTTATTTATTTATTTATTTGATTTAATTTATTCCCCGCCCATCTCCCATGCAAGGGACTCTGGGCGGGTTACAATAATTAAAATTATTTAATTAAATTTATTATAATGTAAGATGCACTGATGTTACATAATGTCTATGCTAATCAAGGCCAGAAAGCAAATTTTCTAAACTTCATCAAGCTGCTAGATAACATGCATACAGAGCAGCTAGTTAGGACTGCATTTTGACCACTGCAAGTATGTTTTCAGACAGGAAGTAAAAATTAAATTTTAGTTTTATTCCTTGACACTGATATTTTGTTAAAGAAATGCTTCTTTTGACTTGTCTTGCATCTCCAACCACTTGGGTTCCTGGTTAACTCAGAGTTCTGATGCTATGGGAGTGAGGAAAAACACATTTCTATATTCCCACTTTCCCCATAGCATGCACAATTTGATATACCTCTGCCATATTCCTTCTTAGGCTACAGTCTTGATACATTTACCCTGGGAGTGAGCCTCTTTTTGCTTCTAAGACGTTCTACATGGAATTGCATTTTATTACCAATTTCAGCAATGTGTTTATAAACCCTCTCAGCTGGAGTTCTCTTGCAGCCCCTAGATAGTTCTGGTTGCCCTTTCAGCACCTTTTCCAACTCAATATTACTATACTTTCAGGATATGAATTACTTCCTGTACTGCTCTAGGGTTTGTAGCTAAAGCATTAGGTGTTTTTTTCCAGTAAAGAACAGTAGCGAAGTTTACTCCTGAAACAGGAGTGAAAGCCAGAAAAAATGTGAAGGACAGTCCTTCACTGCTGAAAATACTTACTTGAAAAACTAGGTATGAATGCACAGGATTATCTAGTTTGTGTTCATGTGCAAAAATATCTTATTCCAATGATATGTGTAAATGTATTCTCTATAATGTGAAAAAACATGTCAAATATTGATAAATGCTATGATGAAGGTCTTCTTCAGAACTAATAGCAAATAAACTCAAGTTAGTTTTTTACAATCATCTGCAGTGGAGCAATTAGGTCGAACCATCTCAAGAACTGGACATAATTTTGTTCTCTCAATCTTGAAAACATTTTCTCAGTAGTAAGTTTCACTCAAATGTCTTGAAGTGTAAATATGACATCTCATTCTCTGTAACCTACCTCCAGCAGAAAACAAATACATTTTCCAAAGCAGGACACTGACATCAGTGAAAGGTGAGACCATTAAGTTGTCAACTGAACACATTTCTCAACTGTCAGCCTGTATCAGAGCCAAGTTCATGCCAATTTCCAGGTTAGTCATCTCAGACGTTTTATGCTGGCACAAAGATGCTAGAAACAAATGCAGCTTATATCCCTTGAAAAGCCACAAGCCAAAAATGTAAATGAAAAAAACGTCCGTGGCATGGGTGCCCTGAAGGCATGAAAGCTGGCTGGGTACTAAAATGAAAAGAAAAATAGTTCAGTAGATCTTGTTTCATTAACTTGATAAGAGTTCCCCGTTGGGGGAGATGGGTGGTCATATAAATAAAATAAATAAAATAAATAAAATAAATAAAATAAATAAATAAACGTATACTGTATTCTACCTAGCACGTCTACACTAGCCTAAAAGGGATATACAGGTAATCCTCACTTACCGACCACTCTTTCAGTGACCGTTTGACGTTGTGATGGTGCTGAATGAACGGTACTTATGACCAGTCCTCAAAATTCCTGCTGTGCAGCACCTCCGTTGTCATGTGATCATGATCTGGGTGTTTGGCAACTGGCTCGCACTTACATGGTTGCAGTGTCCTGTGGTCACATGATCACCATTTGTGACCTTCCCTGCTGGCTTCCCACAAGCAAAGTCAAAGGGGAAGCTGGCAGGGAAGGTCACAAGTCACTCGGGTAAGTCTCCCCCACCTGGCAGTAGCCACTCCCAGGTCTGAAATTGTTTGCACACACTGCTGCAGCCATCCATGCACCCTCCCCGCCCCAGCAGCCATCCCTGGACCTGAAAATGCTCGCATGTGCCACTTACCTGCCTGCCAACCTGCTTACAAGCTGCCTGGGACTTGCCACTTCCCCACTGACTTTGGTTGTTGGAAGCCGGCAGAAAGTTGCAAGGAGGTCCTTGCTTAACGACCCGCGATTCTCACTTAACAATGGGGACTGCTGGCATTGCCATTGCTAAGCAATGCAGTCATGTGAAGTCGCACTTTATGACTGCATTGCTTAGTGACAGAAATTCCAGTCCCAATTACTATCATTAAACAAGGACTACCTGTATGTGATTTGTATAGCACATATTATTGGTTAGAAATAGAAAACCATTTTCAATTATGTAAAGCTTATTGGTCCTTGTAGTTTGCATTCTTTACTTGGCATTTCTTTGTTTATTTGCTTATTTATTTATCAAATCTCTACCCTGTTGCAATCAAACAACTCTCAGTGGCTTACATTTATCATAGTGCATTAAAAAATCCTTAGTCTGATTAAAACCAATCATAATCACAGTCACAGCTATAGAATAAACACAAAGCAAGGATTGTCAAAAACCACATAAACAACAGATAACAATAAAGTAAGGGTAAAAAATAGAAAGTAGGGAAAGGAAGAAAAAGATAGCATCATATATAAAGCTTAAGAGAATGCCCTTCAAAATAGTTTGGTCGTCAACATTTCCTAAAAACCAGTGAGGAGAGGACTAGCCTGATCTCCATTAGAAATCTGTTCAGGTTTCTGAAGAAGGAATGTTTTGAGCACATTCACCAGAGATCCTTTTGAATGAAAATACTAGGTATAGGACTAGGGATCGCCTATCAGGAAAGACAGTGAGCCTTGGTCTTTTGAAGTGGGAAGCTAAAGTTTTACAACAAACACAAGCATTAGGAGAAAGGCTGGTTTTTACAAAATATTTGCTCTGACTCTATCTTAAATGGCTGTGAAAGATTTACAGATTTATAGATTCTTTTCTATCTCTTTTTCTTTATTTCTTTTTCACTTTCTACATTTCTCTATTTATCTTTAACTTAAAATTTTATTTTTTTTACTGTGGAAAAGCTTCTATAAATAAATAAATAATGCTGTTCTCCATATCCTATTAAATTGCATTTAATAGGATTTGATTAGGA
Source organism: Charina bottae (assembly GCA_023362775.1). Lineage (NCBI taxonomy): Eukaryota > Metazoa > Chordata > Lepidosauria > Squamata > Charinaidae > Charina > Charina bottae. The sequence goes on along the minus strand of JALMGJ010000001.1, from coordinate 160,891,085 downwards.
AATACAGGATTAGCCAGATGGAGTTTTTGGGCATGATTTTGAGATTGTTGGTACCCTATTTACTGTTGTGAACATAAGAAGAGTCCTGATGGATCAGCCCAAGGCCAATCTTAGTCCAGCATTTTGTGTCTCACAATGGCCAACTAGATGCAGAAGATGGATATATGCCCCTCTCTCACCACTGTTTCTTGCAACTGGTATTTGGAGGCATGTTCCCCCCAATCCAGTGTTCACACTGACTCTCAAAAGTGATAGCCCTTGGCAGACTTGTGCTCCATAAATTTATCCAATTCCCTTTTAATGCCATCTGAGTTAGTGGACATTGGTACATCTGGTGGTAATTAATTTTACAGATTTATTATGTGCACTATAAAGTACTTTCTTTTTCTCCTCACAGGCTATTGTTGAAGTAATATAAATCTTGTTCATTCTTATGCACTTTTTTGTTGTTGTTTATTCGTTCAGTCGTCTCCGACTCTTCGTGACTTCATGGACCAGTCCACGCCAGAGCTTTCTGTCGGCCGTCACCATCCCCAGCTCCCCCACGGTTGAGTCCGTCACCTCCAGAATACCATCCATCCATCTTGCCCTTGGTCGGCCCCTCCTCCTTTGGCCCTCCACCCTCCCTAGCATCAGCCTCTTCTCCAGGGTATCCTGTCTTCTCATTATGTGGCCAAAGTACTTCAGTTTTGCCTTTAATATCATTCCCTCAAGTGAGCAGTCTGGCTTTATTTCCTGGAGTATGGACTGGTTTGATCTTCTTGCAGTCCAAGGCACTCTCAGAATTTTCCTCCAACACCACAGTTCAAAAGCATCTATCTTCCTTCGCTCAGCCTTCCTTATGGTCCAGCTCTCGCAGCCATAGGTTACTACAGGGAATACCATTGCTTTAACTATGCAGACCTTTGTTGTCAGTGTGATGTCTCTGCTCTTAACTATTTTATCAAGATTTGCCATTGCTCTCCTCCCAAGAAGTAGACGTCTTCTGATTTCCTGGCTGCAGTCAGCGTCTGCAGTAATCTTTGCGCCTAGAAATACAAAGTCTGTCACTGCCTCCACTTTTTCTCCCTCTATTTGCCAGTCATCAATCAAGCTCGTTGCCATAATCTTGGTTTTTTTGAGTTTTTTTTTTTTTTTTGCACTTTTTACTTCCATCATATACAACTCTTATCACATTCAGCAACCAGCCTTCCTATTCAAGCATAATATTCCATAAGTCAGGCCTGTAAGTCAGCAAATGTACAATAAACTTTCACTCATTGTCACCTTTTGTACCAATTCAATCAGAATTCAACCAAATACTTTTTGTGGGTTGCTTATAAACTAATTCCCATGTAGTTTTTCCATTCACTCATGTACCTTTTTTTTTAAATACAAGAACAATTTTACTGTTGGGCATAGATACAGCTTTTACACACAAATTAAAGAAGTCACACAGCCACTTAATAAGGAAACCACATCGACTTTTTAACATTTCTTTGGGTATATCCATTCCTGCAACTATACCATCTTTCAGTATGCTGTTAGCACTTATGACTTCTTTTTCATTAATATTTTCTTGGACATTAATATATATAGCATGGTGGCTCAGCGGGTAAGATGCCAGGCTTGTCGATCGGAAGATCGCAAGTTCGGAGGTTCGAATCCCTAGTCCTGCATGATGGAGTGAGCTCCCACACTCGCCCCAGCTCTTGCCAACCTAGCAATTTGAAAGCATGCAAATGCAAGTAGATGAATAGGTACCACTTCGGTGGGTAGGTAACAGCATTCCACGTGCGTCATGCCAGCCACATGACCACGGAAGCGTCTTCGGACAATGCTGGCTCTTCGGCTAACAAACGGAGATGAGCACCGGCCCCTAGAGTCAGACACGACTGCACAAATGTGTGGGGGGAACCTTTACCTTAATATGTATAGCATTTATTTCTACTCTTCAGCGTGTCATTATAATTCCCATATAGATGTCCAAAATATTCCTTACACAATTCTCTTTCTGCAGATTCTTCCAAAATCATTTCATTGCTTTTAATTCTATTCACCCTGTTGAGACTCCTTGTTTAGCCTTCTTCAACCACTTCTGAATTTTTAAAAAAAATCCATCAAAATAATTCTACATTTTCTTTTCCACTTGCCTTGTATATAGTCTCACCATATTATTAGTAAAATCTGCTTCTGGTTAATGTGCTGTGAGCCCAATACAATTCTTGCTGGGCCTGACTGGTACCTCCTCACAGTAAAGGAGTGGTTGAGACCACTCTTCATATAACCGCCCAGAGTCCCCAATTCAGGGAGATGGGCGGGGATAAATTTAAATAATAAATAAATGAATGAATGAATGAATGAATGAATGAATGAATGAATATCTACCCCACTCCTCTAGAACCAACTTCCATTAGGATTACACCAGTCTAGTTTGTCAAGATTTAAAATCTTTTCTCGTTTATGGGTCTTTGTGAAGTTGATTAAAATCTAAACCCATAGTGTAGAATTCTTACTGCTATACAGGTATAGGTTCTGTTGTATATATTTTTTATGTCTGTAGAATATGGGGCTGAGTTTTTAAAAAAGCCAGGCCTCAAACTTTTTTCCTGTGAGTTTCAAGAGAGAGCACATGTTCACACCCACTCAGGAATGTTAATTTGCCTTGGAGCCAGCCAGACTGGGAGTTCTGACCAATCAGAATTAGCTGTTAGAGCTTTGCCCATATTGGGAATCTGTTGCCTAGGTGTTTTGGTCACATGCTGGATCCTGTCCACTCAGGTGCTGGTCAATTTAAGGTTTAAAATGTAAATGCCTTTTGTTCTCTCTATTCTGCACTCTGCTCTGCTATCTCAATGTAAATAGCTATGTTAATCAACCATGCCTTCTTTGGCTAAAGAAGATTCAAGGTTTGTTCCTATGTTCTTTGTTTTTAAATAAAGCAACATTTTTACTACGAGCTTGTCTCTTGGAGTTTCCATAACTCTGATCACAAATTTTATAAAACAACAAAAGGTTCTAATGACTGGTTTAAATTCTATGGGCCATTCAGATCACTGAGGCTCCACTAAGGTATGATCTCATTTGGAATCCTAGTGTGCTACTGTACGGAATTGTTGATGCTGAATTTTCTAACTTTGTACTCCACCTATTTAGAGATGCATGAAAAATAAAGCTACTACTAACTACTGTTATTTTAATTTTAAGTGATCCTTACTCTCTTTGACTACATTGTTGGCAACTATTCAAAAAGGTAAGGAACGGGCTGTTGTAGGTTGCAGCTACCTAGTGACAGCTTCTCCAGAGAGGGCTATAATTTCATTTCCCAGCTGTTGCTTTTATAGTCATATTTAGATTCAATTGCTGAACATAACTCTTCTTTCTGAGATTCTCTCAATAAAGTGTTTTTACTTGTCTTAATGTAATCCTTTATTACTATTACTATTATAATTAACACTAAGGAGGCCAAATACTTCTCTGGTGCAATTAAAGTATTTGTAGTCAAGGCATTGGCAAATTTCCTCATTGGGGTTCAATTATATATGCTGTTTGATCTGAATTTTTGGAGATGTTTTTTCCAGATGGGATGCTGTGTTCTGAAGAGGGATTGACTGAAATCAAGACATGGATCACCATCATTATTCTTAGTTAAAGCTAATAGTGGGAAAATCTGCTCTCCCCCCCACCCCCAGCAAATATTAGCTTCAGTAGAAAGTTTTCCCAAAAGATTAAGTGGGGAGAAAAGATTAAATTTTCCTTCCCCACATACCATGATCTCAATTAGTGAAAATTCCCTTTAACCAGTGCATTTAAATAAAAATATAAAGATATATTTAATGTTATGTTTAGTGTGGCCCTAAGATATTTCTTATCTTAACAGAAGTATATTTTCAAAGATAATCCTGAAAGATAAGGATCAGAAACAGAGAATGATCTAGTTTAGGTTAAATCCTCAATGTCCTTTAAGAGTTACGCGATTGGATAGGTGATTGGACAGAAATGAACATCATCATCATATATGCTATATGTATGTGGGACTATGAAATTCATAGCCTTTACACATATATGTTATTTCCAGGAGCTAGACCAAATTATGTTAGAGAACAAAGAGGTTAATGATTACAAACTTATGCAAGTAATAAAAACCCTAAATATCACTTCAGTAGAATAGACACACCATGACAAGATCTAGGCTATTTTCAGTGTGAGATCTCATTGGTACTGGGACATGTAGAGGACTCTGCTTTCCATAATCTTCTTGGCCTGAGAATGTGGTTGTTCATTAGAGTGGTCAGAGTTAGCTCAGCTTTAGAACTCAATAATGATGCAGCTGCTGCACTTCACCTTGTTGCCTTGGTTAGAGGAGCTTTGCAAAATAGCAGATGCTTCTGAATTTGGAGCCATGAATCACTGTCAACAGCTTGTGTCTTCAAACTCTCCACCATAGAAAGAGCTTCCAAAGCCTCATGCCCCCCGCCCCGCTATGCTAAATTATGTTGATCTCAAGTATTGTTGCAAACATGATCTTGATTACTAATATTACTGTCTTGAATATTGGGAAAAAGAATTGCAAAGGATAGGAAATCACTGCAGTTCAGTATAGGATAAAGATTTCCTTCTACCATAATTTTTAGTAGGGGGAAATGCATAGATAAATTAGCATCTTCTCCATAAGTTATTGAAGATTCATAGAGACCCAAAACAAACAGCAATTTTAAAAGCAGTGGTAATTGATATTTCATATATGTCAAGTAGCTGGATGGAGCAATGTAAAGAGCTATAATACTATACAAGGATGCAGTAAATCAACGTATTTCTAGTCATTTTATTTATTTATTTTTATTTATCATATTTGTATATTTCATTTATATTTATATTTCACTTATACAGACACATCCATTTTCATTCATTCTGTTGAGAACTTATATTCTAATGCTTTTTCATACAATTCTAATATTTTCTTTCCTGCAGTCACATATTTTCACCCTTATTTCTTTTCCTTTTCTTCCATGTCCATTTTTATTTAATATCCAGTTTTGACACTCCACCAAAATGGTCTGTCTCACTTTCAGAATCTCTCACCCTTTTATTCTTTACTATTTTTTTCAATACTTCATCATAAACAATCAATCATGCTTTTAGATTCATAATTATTTCTTTTCCACATGTACCCATGAATAGTCCTACACTGAAAGCATGTATTTGAAATGAGCAGATCTTTTCCTAAGTAGATACTCACCAATCATGTTTTTCATTCATTCTTGAGTCTCTTAATGGCCCAGTCACTTCCTGTACTTTCTGAACTCATCTTTACTCATCTGTTCATGTCATCTAACAGAAAACCCTTTTCTCCTTGATCATATGAATTCAGAATGTCGCATCATTTTCCCCAAAAGTCATCCCTGATTATTTCAGTACTTTAGTTCCCTGAAGCATTACATGAAACTATCATCAGTCTATGAATTCTTATTTTCATACATACCTACTACAATCTATATGACATTGATTTATACTTTCTGACATACATTTAGCCCTTTCTTTTATAATTAAGCTTCCATATTCGTATTCATAAATCTGTTCCATTAGACTGGACCACTTTCATTTAGTTCTAGTACATCTTTGCCATTTCTCTTAGTTTCACATGTGACAAAACTATTATTCTTCTAATTTTTGTATGTTAATTCATGATCTTTACTATTTACAACATTACATTTCCATCTGCAAATTTCCATATGCCATAGTCAGAAACAGATAGCACCACAGATATTAAGTGTGTCACCCATCATAACATTTGTTGATTGAAGCTTTCATATATTGCTTTGTAGTAAGAGAAGGAAGGAGTAGACTAGGTTAATAGCCTTAGTTGTATCTGTGCAATATGCAGGACTTTACTGATCGCTTTTGGCACATTCATTCATTTTCAATTTCATAGAAAACATCATGCGACGTGCTGGGCTTGAGGAATCCAAGGCTGGAGTTAAAATCGCTGGAAGAAACATTAACAATCTTAGATATGCAGATGATACTACTTTGATGGCTGAAAGCGAGGAGGAGTTGAGGAGCCTTATGACGAAGGTGAAAGAAGAAAGTGCAAAAGCTGGGTTGCAGTTAATCCTCAAAAAAACCAAGATTATGGCAACCAGCTTGATTGATAACTGGCAAATAGAGGGAGAAAAAGTGGAGGCAGTGACAGACTTTGTATTTCTAGGCGCAAAGATTACTGCAGATGCTGACTGCAGCCAGGAAATCAGAAGACGTCTACTTCTTGGGAGAAGAGCAATGGCAAATCTTGATAAAATAGTTAAGAGCAGAGACATCACACTGACAACAAAGGTCTGCATAGTTAAAGCAATGGTCTGTAGCTTGAATCATGTTAACTGGATTTCTATTTTCTCAGTGGAAACGTTTCGCTCCTTATCCAAGGAGCTTCTTCAGTCTGAGCAAAGTTAGTAAGGGAAGAAGTAACAGATTCCCTTGCTAACTTTGCTCAGACTGAAGAAGCTCCTTGGATAAGGAGCGAAACGTTTCCACTGAGAAAATAGAAATCCAGTTGACATGATTCAAGCTACAGACAATTCCACCTGGATGACTGAGAACCTTCATAGACTTAAAGCAATGGTATTCCCTGTAGTAACCTATGGCTGTGAGAGCTGGACCATAAGGAAGGCTGAGCGAAAGAAGATAGATGCTTTTGAACTGTGGTGTTGGAGGAAAATTCTGAGAGTGCCTTGGACTGCAAGAAGATCAAACCAGTCCATACTCCAGGAAATGAAGCCAGACTGCTCACTTGAGGGAATGATATTAAAGGCAAAACTGAAGTACTTTGGCCACATAATGAGAAGACAGGATACCCTGGAGAAGATGCTGATGCTAGGGAAAGTGGAAGGCAAAAGGAAGAGGGGCCGACCAAGGGCAAGATGGATGGATGATATTCTGGAGGTGACAGACTCAACCATGGGGGAGCTGGGGATGGTGACGGCCGACAGGAAGCTCTGGCGTGGCTGGTCCATGAAGTCACGAAGAGTTGGAAGCGACTGAACGAATAAACAACAACATACCACACTCTATCACTAGAACCCTGGGTGAAAGTTTGGCCTATATTTGCCGCAAGCAAGCTTACCATCTCATAAGCCAACACATCCCAGCAAGAAGGAAGGAAGGAAGGAAGGAAGGAAGGAAGGAAGGAAGGAAGGAAGGAAGGAAGGAAGGAAGGAAGGAAGGGAGGACAGATACATAGTGTAAGAAATACATTTAAAATAAAGGACTTCTTTTTTTGATTGTGGATATATGACTATTAAATATTGAATACTATTAATAGCATTTTAATACAGTCATGCTTTTCAATTTATTAGATAAAGGCATAGAACAGAAGTAACAATTAATATTATCTTCTGTCCTCTGGTTTTCTTCTCCATCCTGTCAAAGTTTCATTATTTTTTAGGATGTATGTTTTCATGAGACTGAGATAAAATATTTTACATTGTTTATTGCTTTTCTTTCTCAGAATAATGTCAGGCATATTATAATCAAGAAATTGTGCTGAGAGGATTATCCCAACACAAATTCCAAAGGTCATTTTCAAAAGAATTTTCAAGGAGCACATTTCTAATATAACAGCTAGTTCTTCAAAAGGACAGTCATATCCCCAGATGGGATCTATGAGCTTAGGTAGCTGATTATGCTTTTCAAAACAGTATGTATCAACCAAAGCACAAAAAGATTATGACTCATGTTTTGAAAATTTGAAGGCATCTTCCATGTTCAGCCTTTCTCTCCAGTGTGGGAATTTCAGTTATTCTTCAGTTTCTCCAAGGGAATTTCACACTGCATCCTAAACTTCTTCTCTCCTATGCTGCTCCCAGCTGTTTCTTAAGGCAACATCTGCACTGGGTTGGCAATGGTGCTTAGCCCAGATTATGGCCTTTGCTAGACCTGATTGTTCATTCCTCTGTGCCTTGCCCTTCCCATTCCTCCCTGTGTCTTTTCTTTCCCAAATGTTTGCACACCTGGATGCCCACCAGGCACACCTGCCCCCCCATTATCTCCTTTGACACTAACACAGAGCCTTTCATTTTCTTGATGCACTGTTGTAACAGAGGGACAGGATGTTTTTCAGTTCCTACCTTCTTCTGTAGGTTCAATGAAAATTTCTAACAAAGAAGAATGGATAGTTCAGATTCATAGAAACAGAGTACCAACGTTACTGCATTGGAACTTAATGGTTGCATTGAAGGAATAAAAGGAAGGGAAGGGAAGGGAAGCTTTGCAGTATTGCAGGCAGGGATTTGGAAAGCAAGAGGAGCATAGTTCATCCAGCCTGGACAGAATCCAAAAGGATGCCCACTGGGAAATGTAAGGGTTGAATGGAGCATGAGCTTCTGAAGTTCAGAACAGTTGATTAAGTTAATGTGCCATCATTGGTTTAATGGCAAGATGATTTAAAAAAAATGGGAAGCACACAGTAGCCAGGCAGTCCAAGACATGGCTGCATAGGACAGAGACTAGCTGCTAGATGAGAGGGCATGTCAAATACTGTAACCAATCAAAGCTGGACTGCTACCAGAATGGAACAAACTACTGGAGATCAGCCTCTATTTCTGCACTTAGGAAGTGGCGAGTGGCCTATATTGGTTATGAGCCAAGCAGAAAATACAGAGCTGCCATTTCTCAAACTGTAAACTATAAATTATTTTAATGGAGATATGGCCAAACTCTACACTTCTTTTAGAATACTGTAAGTAAAATCCAAAGAGTCAGTTGCATGTTACATAATTTGCAATTTCATCTTTAAAGCCACAACTCAGGTATATTTTACTTAATGATAGGATTGTTGGGGGGGAAAATGAAGCAAAATGACTGGGCCAACTAGGGAAAAGACAGGTGCTGCCATGCATTCCTATGCATCTTTACTGAAGGGTTTGTACAGCCCTAATAGCATTTTGCTTTCTTTTGTCATTAGTGAAAGTCATTTATTTCTTAATGACTGGGGCAAGATATTCTTTCACATCATAAAATTGCCTTCATATCATCTCTCTGAGTAAACACTTTTCTAGGGTTGAATTCTTGCCATGTGAAGACAGCTAATATAGGTTAGAGTAGAAGGTGGTCAGTAAATGGTAAGTGAGATATATTTTTAAAAACAATGATAATAAATGAGTGGAAAATATGTAGACCAGCCTTCTACAAACTGATGCCTTAGCTGGGAATTACAATACTTGGGAATTATGAAAATTGAAATCCAGTGTATCTCTAGGTCACTGGTGGAAAGATTTCTGTAAATTACAGTGAAATATATAAAGTAAATTTAAATTTATTATTTAAATCATTTTACAGTTCACAGTCTTTATCATAGCCATGACTGATTTTTTGTATCACAGAATTAAAGCAAAGCCTATAGCACTAAATCTTTCAGTCTGTCATTACAGAGTACTGCAGAGCTATTACTATTGGTACAATTTGTAGCAGGGGGAATAATCAGAATTAAAGAAATTACAGAAATCAGAATTAGAGACCTTGTCTTGATTTGGTATGTTTTAAAATGTTTAAGCATCAGCTTGTGACATGTTTTTCTGTTATCCTGAGTCAAAATGGGAGTGATGTAGTGGTGGAATATATTTATGAAACTTAACCTGACATAACTCAAAATGTTCTTTTTGGCTAAATTGTCCACATTCATTGCAAAAGATTAGGTAACTGTACAACTAGGAGCATAAAACTTGAAAGGGAAAGAAAATCTATATGTGTTCAAGAATTTTTACCTGAACTCTGGGTAAAGAAGTGTATGTGTTGTAGGTTCTTTTAACTTTTATATTGCATTCCATTTGTTGCTGCATTTTAAAATGGACACAATGTATTTTGACGTTGCACACACTCTGGAGATGCATGACATGACAGGCATAATAATGAGTGAGTGAGTGAATGAACATTGTTGACTGTCTCAGCAGATGGCAGCAGCTAGCCAACCTGGACTGAACTCAGAAAACCTAAGTTGAGGTTAATACTTGGTTGAAAGCCCCCAGGAAATCACAGATCTAAAGGCTAATCAGGGAACTAAAAAAAAAAAAAAAAACATCTCACAAGACAGCAGTGGCAAACCACTTACATACTGCTGCCAAGAAAAAAAAAAGATTGTGTCCATGTAGTCACCAGGAATCAAGCTTGACTGGAGGGGTGGGGGAGGGTTACCTTTATTTTATTTTTTCAATTAATGATTTGTTTAAAATATTTAACAGAATAGATAGCTACAGAGAAGAAAAAGAAAGATGGAGAAAGGCAAGGTTGATGAAGAATAAAATATCAGTAAAGGATTTACAATTACCATAAAATTTAAAAAATTAAGTAGCTGATTAGTTGGGCACAAAGTAGATTGAAGTAAACATCTGAATTTTACAATTGTTTGAAAACAATGAAAATGTTGCACCTCCTCTTTGATTTATTTTCATATACCCGAATGTGCACTGCCAGACAACATGCAAAAACAGTACAACGTTGGGCTTTGCAATTCTGGTAACGAATGAAAATGACAAAATGTCACGATATGAGTCAGCATTGGTCCACTTTATTTGGACAACAGAATTACATCTCCTGAAAGTGATTTTGTTCAATAAAACTTCATTTTGACTATGGTATCAAATGGTATCACATATTTCTCTTTGATCACAATGAGATGGAAGGAAGAAGGTCCAAATAGTAGGCCAGAAGCTTCCAAGCAAACACAACTGCAATCATGGTTTATGTGCTTTAGAAAAAAATACTGCATTCACACACTGTGTGCCAGATTGTGCCAGAGAAAGAGTATTTTCTACAACCTGAAGAAATATTATACATTTGTAGAATTCAGCTCACTCCAGCCATTAGACAATATTGCACAGTTTGGCTTGATTAAGTTGAAATTACTTGCCCTTAACGCTGATGTAATTTTAGCAAGCAAATCTAATGCATTTTGTTAAGTAAACAGAGATGATTTTATTTCTTCTACCTTTCCATGCTCACCATAGTTGCAGGACCTTTTTATTATTTTTGTTTTATTTTCTACTAATATTTGGGGCCTCACTATGGATGTTGGGAAAGTTGAGCTAAGGTTCAGTGGACATCATAACATGGACGATCAAATAATAAAATCTCCATGCTGCTTCTAGATATTGAAAGAAGAGTCCAAAGAAAGTTTCATTTCTCCATAGCATTGTGAGAATGTGACATTGGAAAAGCATGAGGAAGGATTTAGCTGTGCAGCATGAGCCCTAATGGAAAACATGAAGTAAATGAACCTGAAAAGACCAAGAAACTAAGTGGTTTGTACTCAGGCTATGTCCCCCAATCAAGCTGGCCGCGTGTAAGCAATATGGCATTCTATCTTTATTAAAGATATCTTACAGCCAGGAGCAGAGTAAAAGAAGCAATGAAGGTCAATGATGTAGCTGAACAATTTAATTTGTCATCTATAGATAAACCTTGCCTTGCCTAAAATTCTATACTAGTCTTCATTTTAAAGGCTGGCACCACTTCCACGCTGAGAAAAGCTGAACATATGGGGCAGGACCACAGACTTTGGGGAGGGACATTTCAATTACGTTTCAGTGACAGAAGCAGAAACATGCTACCATGATGACCAGTAAAAAGGTTTTATGAGTGAATTCATGGTCACTAAGAGATGTGCACTATGAGTCTCCACTGTTAATTATACAGTGGACTGCTAAATATACAGTGATTTCATATTCTATTTTTGATAGACAGCCTATGATCTGCAGTGCCAATTAGATTATGATTTATTATGTATGTTTATTCATACTTATATGACTTCTTCACTTTTCTCCAAACATGTGGCCTCACAATTTGACATCTATTATGAGCTGCCATTAATATTTTTCTCCCTCCAGCTGCTCTTTTCTATTCATTACTGCATTATTTTCAAAAGCGTCAATACTGTCTATCCTGCTTCTTCAAAGTCCTTCCCTTTCTCAATATCCTCAAAAACAACAACAACAAAGGAGTCACCTAGGTTTGGTGAAAGGGGAGACACTGCCACACAGCTGGGAGGACAGTAGAATAGCAGTACCTCTAGTTTGTCCTTCTGGCCAACCTGCAGAACAGTGCTCCTGTTTATGTGTGAATGTGTTTAAAATTGGAAAACTTCACTGTTAACATTCTTAGCCCGAACAGAACCTTTGGAACAATTGACTCTGTTTCATAATAATAAGGTTGAATAGTATATGCTGGACAAATAAACATTACAGTACAATACAATATTCCAATCCACTTAATTATGAACTTCAACAGTTATTAAGAACAACCTTGCCAAAGGTTAGCTAAATACAATTGTTTGCTTTCAGGTTTTCCCCTTACCAGTTGGAGCTTTTCTTGAACAGAGTTCTACCAAGGACATTCTGGCTGATAGGGATTCATTTTTCTTCACTTCCCTACCCTCTCAATTACCAATTTGTTCCAGAAGGTCCCTCACATTTGTGAAATATATTTTAAAACCCATGAAACTGAAGAGGGAACAGAGAGGTTCTACCACTAATGTGAAGCAGATTCTAGATCCAATATTATGTAGTTATCCATCCTTGAGCCTTGCAAATCTCAAAGCATGAGGATGATAGTATCACATGGAAATGCACCAGTAGAATAAATAATATTATAATAGAAATTGTGGCTCAACTGAACAGATTTATGCTTAGTGTTCACTGAAGTGTGGTTCACATAATTATATGGCTCTCTAAAAACAAAGAGAGCCAGTTTGGTGTAATGGTTATGGCATCAGGCTTCAAAACCGGGAGACCGTGAGTTCTGGTCCTCCCTTAGGCACAAAGCCAGCTGGGTGACCTTGGGCCAGTCACTCTCTTCTCTCTGCCCTAGGAAGGAGACAATAGCAAACCACTTCCAAAAAACCTTGCCAGAAAACTGCAGAGACTTGTCCAGGCAGTCACCAGGAGTCAAAGTCACAAAACCAACCAATCAACCAAAAGTGACCAACCCCTTTCCCTCCGCTTTACAACTGTAGACTGAAATAATGTAGTTTAAATATTAATAAGTATCCTTGTATTATAAGCTCATGATGACAGAAACATCTAACTTCTCCAGTAAAGCTTTGAATTGAAGATGGTTTACCTTTGAAGTTTGACTGGATCTGGTTATTATCATTGATGCTGTTGTCTGCTGCTGAAGCAGCAATTCTAGGCAAATTCTGGCTGGCTTAGTGAATGTCTTATGTACTGGTTACACCCCATCAAACTTCACAGACATCTGGCTGTAAAGGGAACATGGGAGCTGAGAGGGAAGAACAGAATAAAAGAAGATAGGATGAGCATGAGTGACTAAGCAGCAGGATTCTCTCTTGGCATCTACTTATGCAAGAGAATAAAGGGGAGCAAATTAGGGCTCAATTATAGAACTAGCTGCTGAAACTGTTTCAGTTTCTTAGGCACAGAACAGCAGCCCTTGGCATGGCCTGCTCATACAGTATGTTCAAAAGAATCTTGATCCAGCCACAGTTGATAAGACCGGTTTGATTTGCCAAATTTTTATGTGCTAATTATTCATTAGACAGAGGAGAATCAAGGCAGAATTGGACTCAGAAACCAAAGGCTTAGAGAGCATCTACAGTGCCTGTTATCACCAGATATGCTACAAAGGTTCATTACTTAAGCCCAACCCTATCGCCTTCTGGTCCCAGTTCAAACATGACCCATTTACCCTTTGTCAACAACATGTCCTCATAACACTGCCTGTATCTCATTCTCTGCCCTGTGCTAAGGCAAATCTAAAGACAGCTTTAGTTATTCTGGAGTGGAAGTGGTGTTTTATGTCAGCACAAAACTGCCATGCAAACAGTTTAGGGTGCATGAAGGAGACTGCTTCATGAGGTGGTCAGGGTCAGTGATCTGCTCAGTTGCAACCAGTCCAGCAGGTTGCCCACTTCTGTCCAGTCGCTGGGCTCTGTGTCTGTTCTGCAGTGCTAATTTGGCCTGGGGGGAAGACAAGTAAGACACAAGCTTCTGAAGCCATTTTCTTTGTGGTTTATTTTTTTTCTCTTAATGGATAACTTAATATATCTTAATGGATAGCTCTCACTCCCATTGTGATGAAATGTTTTGAGATGAAAGATTATATTGCTTCCAGACTCCCCCCTTCGTTTGATCCACTTCAGTTTGCTTATCGGCGGAATCGCTCCGTAGAGGATGCTATCTCTTCTGTTCTTCATTTGAGTCTGGTACATCTTGAGGAGAAGAACAGTTATGTGCGATTGCTGTTTATACATTTCAGCTCAGCGTTCAATACGATTGTTCCCCAGCATTTGGTGGACAAAATGGGTTCTCTAGGTTTTAGTACTCCCTTGTGTAATTGGCTACTTGACTTCCTTACTGAGAGGTCTCAGTCGGTGCGAGTTGGATATAATACTTCTAGCTCTATCTCCCTAAGCATCGGCTCCCCACAGGGCTGTGTCTTGAGCCCATTGTTGTTCACCCTGATGACACATGACTGTTGCGCCAGGTTTACCACCAATTCCATTGTGAAATATGAGGACGATACAACTGTAGTGGGTCTTATCAGGGGTGAGGATGAGTGGGCTTATAGGGAGGAGGTAAAGGGTTTGGTGGAGTGGTGCAATAGAAACAGCTTGGTTTTAAATGTGGAAAAAACTAAGGAGATTATTATAGACTTCAGGAAGAACCGGTGCAGTCACACTCCACTTTTTATCAATAACATAGCTGTGGAGTCAGTCAGTAGCATTAGATTCCTGGGGGTGCAGTTAACAAATAGTCTGACCTGGTCCCTTAATACCACATTTTTGGTAAAGCGAGCACAGTAACATTTGCACTTTTTGCGTCGGATGAAGAAAGTACATCTCCCATCTTCCATTCTCCTTACTTTCTACAGAGGCACTATAGAGAGTGTACTTACAAGCTGTATTTCCATCTGGTTTGGAGGCTGTAGGGCCTCAGATAGAAAGTCTGTGCAGAGAGTGGTAAGGGCAGCAGAAAAGAAAATTAGGATATCTCTGCCCCTCATCCAAGATTTAGCACATGCACGCTGTTTGTCCAGAGCTCAAAAGATCATCAGTGATGCCTCCCATCCTCATCATGGTTTGTTTTCTTTGTTATCCTCTGGGAAGAGGTTCCGCTGTATCCGATGTAGAACAGCCAGATTGGGAAACAGCTTTGTCCCCCAGGCTATTGGATTCTTGAATGCTTAAGTAAGTTCTTTTAGGTGAAATGTTGGATGTGTAAAGAATGTATATTTTATAGTAACTATGGATTCTTTATTAGTATTTTAGTGTTTGACTGAAATTGTGAGTTAAAGAATGTATATTTTATCAGAATGGGTATTTTATAGTAATTATGTTTTTTTATTATTATCATTAGTATTTTATTGCTTGAGTGAAATTGTGAGCCAACTGCAATGAAATTTCATTCTATTGTGCACTTGTATAGTGTATAGTGGGATGACAATAAAGTTATATTATTCTATAAGTCAACTGATTGACCTAAAAGTAGTTGCTGCTCAAGTAAGAGATTCCTGCTCTTGAATACCATTTCCATTTACTGTATGCCATACTTCTGAGCCAGGGATATGGATCATTGTGAAGGGGGAAGGAGATGAAGAGAAGGGGAGATGAAGGGGGGAAGCAGATGAATGGGGGAAGGAGCCTTCCTTTGTGTTTATCATTACTCTGGCTGCCAAGGAGACCAGAGCCTCACCTTCTGCATCTATTTTATTCACTGTATTTTGAAGGAGAGGTCATCCTGTCCATCTACATATACACAGGAAAACCCTCTGTTGCACAAGATTCATCAGCTGGTCCGAGTCAAAAGCCAAAGTCATGAAATGCAATGTCAGGATTCAAGGCAGACAGAGTCTGGGTTAGTGGATGGTTGTTGCCAATGAAGAGGCATAAGTTCGCTGTTCTTCTTATACAGAACCAGCACTGGGGTTGCTCATTAGGAAAGGTCTGGAGTCTTGCAAAGCACCTTTGCTCTACTCCCTTCTCTGTAGGGCAAGCCCTTGAGCAGGGCTTGGGGCAGGGGCAGCAACTCAGACTCCTCATCCTCAGAGACCAACAATACTGTTCTTGTTGATTGCTGGATGGCCCCACCTCAACTGTCTGCATTTCCTCAGGTGGTGGTCCATCTGGCAACTCATACTGCTCATTGTTGGTCTCCTCATCTGAGTCTGAGCTCACCATGACAGCATCAAGATTTAGGGCAACAGGGGTCCTTCCCAGTTCCAGGATGGGAGGAAAGCATGGCAAAAGTAGCCACTGTGCTGTGCAGATGAGACATTTGTCTCTTTACCAAAAACAAAGTTGGGCAATTTTTGCAACTCTATATGTATTTGCCTGGGTATTGATGTATTGATTATGTGCCATCAAGTCAGTGTTGACTCTTAGTGACCACTTAGACAGATTTTTTTCCATGACAGTTTGTTCCTAACCTGATCCTTCAGGTCTTCCAATGGTACACTCATCACCACCATAACTGAGTCCACCTGCCTTGCTGCTGGTCGTCCCCTTTGCCTCTTTGTTCCTTCCACCTTTCCCAGCATTAGTGCCTTCTCCAGATAGCTATGTCTTCGCATAACATGTCTGAAGTAGAGTAATTTGAGCTTGGTCATTTGTGCTTTGAGTGAGAATTCTGGGTTGATTTGTTCATGCTGTTTATTGAGTAGACATGTACAGAATGTGAAATCGTTGATTGCTATGTTCCCCATTGTTAGACTAAATAGAAATGCCTTTCTCACTCCCAAGATATTGTTTTGCTTTAAATTGTCCTTTGCTATTATTGACTAGATGTTGTTTGATGATGTCCAAAGCAATTGATTGTACTTATGAGAGTCTGAGAAAGTAGCAGGATCTGCTTCTTTCTTTCATGTTATAGGAAAATATTAGGTGACTCTGGGTGTCACTGTCACTGGTTTTGCCTGAGAAACAAATTTGCCTATATTATTAAATGTACTCATTGCAGCAAATACCTTAAGGGTGGCAACCAAATGTAGGGTAACTGTCTGTAAATCCTATTGATTTAATCAGGAAATATAAGCCCCTCTTTAAATTCTCTTAGCCTTTAAGAGATTCTTGTAAACAATTGTCAAAATATTTCTCTGTAGAACTGATACTACGAAATACAATAATATATTCTAACAACTTTTCATAGATCTGAGTGCTTTATATTGAGCTACATATATTTCTCCTCCCTCCAGGGAGCAGGTTTCCTTGAGCAACACAGACTATGCGTATTTTCCTTCTCAATTAGACTCTCAGAAAGTTGGACCACAGCAGAGTTGATGATCACCATTCTGTAATACACAGAACGTCTCCTGGCTCCAAAATGAATAAAAGGAACCACAGATATGATTCCTCTCCCCCTCCCACCTCCCTAGTTCGTCTTGAGGGGAAAAAAGTGTTTCTTAGAAGAGAAATTGCATACACTCCTCCAAAGGCTTTCTCCATTCTCAGAAGAATAGTATATTCACTCTCCTAGAAGCTGCTCTGCTCCGCGGCTTCCTCAGATATTTCATTCATTCATCAAGGCCACATCCTCCTTATTTCCATTAAAAAGTGTCCTTGGAATCAAAATTTCCCCATTGGCTTTCTACATTGAAGTAGACATAAAAGTTTCATAGCAACATCCCAGACATTCTGCTGTCAGTTTAATAACCCAACCAGAGCACCGTTCCCTTTCCTGCTCGCAGGCATGGGAGGACTGCTGTCATACATTGACTCTAATGTATTTTTTAAAAGGTCAGGTTGTTTGTGGTGCTACTTATGGCTGTTATCCTTTTGCTCATTATTTTTTATTTATGTTTCCTGTTCACTGAATTGTTCAAAATTTTAGAAAAATAATGCCAGGTGAACAACTAAAAGAAGAGCCTAGATAGCGAGGGCTGTCTATTGTAAAAGTTCCAAAGTACCAAGGAGATAGCAACTTTTATTAGGACCAATTTAAATAGTACAGAATAGTAAACATCCTCTCAGATACCCCAGAACTGGCTGGAGAGAAAAAACAGGGGAAGGTAAAGAGAAAGTCACAAAGCAGTGTTCCCAAGTCTAGCATCCTCCATCTACTAGATCAGAACATCTGGAAGATTTCAAGTGGTTGAAAGCTGCTATAAATGCTGTAGTTTGCAACATTCTAAAAATGAAATGCTGTCGGAATTGTGCAGACTTAATTAGATTACATTCTGCCCTGTGCTGAACAGCTTCCAAATATCAAGATGTCTATAATGCTGATAGTAGTATCACAGAATCACAGAGTTGGAAGGTGCATTGGAGGTCATCTAGTTCAAATTCCTGCTCAGTGCAGGTTCGAGTACAGCATCTCTGAGAGATGGCCATCCATTTTCTGTTGAAGACCCCACTGAAGGAGTCACATGGGCATCCTGCTTCTTGGCAGACAGCTTACGTAGTCAGGAAGTTCCTCCTACTATCTAAAATGAACCTGCTTCTTTGTAATTTTAACCATTCAGATTCTGCCCTGTGGGACAAAAGAAAATAAGTCTACTCCTTCTATGTGACAATCCTTCAGGTATTTAGACGGCTATCTTCAGATATCTGAAGAGCACAATTCTACTTATTATTGGCTATCTTTCAGATAACACATTGCTGAGGAATATATTTTTAAAAATATTTTTAGTAACTTCATTTTGAAGCAGTCATGATAGGATCTCTTCATGTTAAACCAAATAATTAAATTCCAGATCAAGATATTGTAATCTATGAAGATGTAGGTATGGATAATTTATGAATCAACAATTTAGAAGTAAGAAGCATATACCTATTCCCAGTGAGATTAGTTGGGCATCAAAATGATTATGTCTGGCAGGATTGAGTCATTAAGTCTTCATGTGGCCATGAGACTTTGTGCTGTTTATAAGGTCACTGAAACATTGAAGTAGCATCATATTGTCTCATAGGTTTTTTTTAGAGATAATCAAACATTTACCCAAGCTACTGCAATAAATCTTTCAGAGAATACTAAACCCGTCTCTAGAGCTTTCTTCAAGTATGAAACTTGGACAGAATAATAAAGCTTGTTACAGATACAATTAGCCCTAATTATAACAAAAATAACTTATATGAAGTTTAAGGACCTCATTCTTTATAGACAAAGAACAAGCCCAACCTCACATGAGTAATCCCATATTCAGGATTGCATTGTGGTGACAAGGGAAGCAAAATACTGTTATTTCTCCACCCTTATTGCATCTGTCAATAGTCACCCAATGGCCCTGTTTAAGGTAACTTGTTCCCTGCTGGGAAGAAATAGGGCAGGTATAGTTACTTGGATTTGCTTGGAGGTCCAGTGGAGGTGCCTGGGGTAGAGTTCTGTAGGGTTATCTGGAGTGAGTTTGTGCCTGTGACTCCTGAGAAAATGGACATGGTCCTCCAGACTGCTTGTTAGATCCAGGTCACTCTTGGTTGGTCAAGGATGCTAGGATGATTACATGTCTTTGGGTCTGTGCAGTGACATCTGCTTACTTGAGGGAGGGGTTGTCCCCACAGCCTTGAAAGAGGCTCACCCCATCCTCAAGGGGCCACCACTGGACTCAACAACTCTGGACAATTTCCAGTCAGTCTCCAACCTTCCCTTTTTAGAGTAGGATGTTGAGAAAGCTGTTGGGCTTCAGCTGCAGAGGATCCTGTAGGAGATGGATTATCTGGACCTGTTTCAGTAGGTTTCAGGCTAGGTTACAGCATGGTCAGAGCACTGGTCAAGCTTGTTGATGACCTGTGGTTTTTCTGGTATTGGCAGTATTTTATCCTTCCTTGTGCTTCTTGATCTCTCAGCAGCTTTTGATACCGTTGATCATGGTATCCTTCTGAACTGGCTATGAGATTTGGGAGTGGGGGACACTATTTTGCAGTGGTTCTCCTCCTTTTTTTGTGGCCAGTTTCAGTTGGCATTGAAAGGGAGGAAAGATTGAGCCCACAGCCTCTCACTTGTAGGGTGCTACAGGGCTCAACACAGTGTGGGCATGCCTCATTATGCCCTTGTGACCCCACTGTTCAATGAACTGCACTAGTTACCATTGGGCTTCCAGGTGCAATTTAAGATGCTGGTTATCATCTATAAAACCTTTCAGGGCATAGGGCCTGGTTATTTGAGGTACCCTAATTTCCATTTATTTCTGCCCATCTGTATGATTGGGCAGAGTGGGCATGCTCTGGGCCCCATCAATTAACTTGTGAGATCCAAGAACTGTGCCTTCTCTTTCACAGCGCCTGTCTTCTGGAATGATATTCCCCGAGAGATCTGGGTGGCTCCAACCCTGATGATGTTCAGGAAGCTATTAAAGACTTAGCTATTCCCCCAGGCTCTGGGGAAAAATGAGGGTTGAGCCCTTGCTGGATGGGTTTTCTTTGAGGCTCTTCATGATTTTATTTTGTGTGTTTGGTATTTTATACTTTTAACTGTAAGCCACCCAGAGTGGTTGGGAGTTGGCAGCCTATAAATTATGTATTTATTTATTTATCAAATTTTGCCACCACCCATCTCCCACAAAGGAGGGACTCTGGGTGGTTTACAATGAAGCTAAAAGATTAAAACACAATAAAAACAAAATATAGTACAAAATATAGAAGTTGAGCAAAGGCCCCCCTGGACATGACTGCCACCTGCTCTTTGAGCAGGAGTTGTGAATCCAGGAGGACCCCCAGATTCTGCACCGGGTCTGCCTGGGGCATTGCAAACCCATCCAGAGCTAAAGATGGTAAGTTCCATGTTGCAGAGGAACCCCCAACCCACAGCCACTCCATCTTACCAGGGTTCAGCTGAAGTCTGTTGTTTCCCATCTAGACCCCAACAGCCTCCAGGCACCGAGAGAGGGTGGTCATAGCATCACTTACATAACCTGGGACGGAGGTGTATAATCATCTGCATATTGATGATACTTCATCCCGTGGTGATGGATTATCTCACCCAGTGGTTTCATGTAGATGTTGAAGAGGAGCAGGGTGTCATGTGTAGATGCAGAAATAACACGCCGAGGCCAGGAATCTAGTCTCTAGTGTTTATTGCATACCTACAAGCAAAATCCTGCTAAACTAACAGTGCCTGAAGATTCCCAAGTATATCAGCTCACCCTAGGGCGGAGCTTTCTTCTGACGTTTGGGAAAATAGGCTAGGCTCTCTGAGCTACGTGCTCGCTTCTTATCTATTGTCCAGCCTTCTTCTCTGCTCTCTAGAGTCTCCCTGACACAGGGAGAGTACCGAACCCTGCAGCAACCCACAAAGGGGCAGTGGGTCGGATCTCTCGCTCCCTATCACCACTGATTGGGACTGGCCCTGGAGGAAGGAGGTAAACCAGCATAGAACCACACTGCCCACCCCCAACTCCCTGAGCTGCCCCAAAAGGATACCATGGTTAATGGTATTGAAAGCCACTGAGAGGTTGAGAAGAGCAAGGATGGATGCACTGCCCCCATCCCACTCCTGCCAGAGATCATCCATAAGTGTGACCAATGCTTTTTCCATTCCATTTCCAGGCCTGAAACCTGTCTGAAAGGGGTCTAGATAATCCGTTTCATCCAGCATTCTCTGGAGTTGTAACGCCACCACTTTCTTAACCACCTTCCCTAAAAAGGGGAGGTGGGAGACAGGACGGAAATTGTCCAGTACGGTAGGGTCCAGTGACAGTTCCTTGAGGAGGGGGTACCCCAGTGCCTCCTTAAAGGCAGCCGGGAATGCCCCCTCCCCCAAGGATGAATTCACCATCGCCTGGACCCAACCACACATCACCTCCCGAGCTGCCTTTACCAGCCAGGAAGGGCATGGGTCTAGATGGCATGTGGTGGCATTCACAGTCCGGAGTACCCTGTCCTCTTCCTCAGGCCCAACAGGATCAAACTGTTCCTAGATAACCAGGTAAGTACGTTCCCCAGGCATCTCCACAAACCATGCCTCATGCTTGGAATCCAACTTGGAATGGATCTGAGCGATTTTATCCTGCAGGTGCCCAGAAAATGTCTCTGCGTGGCCCTGAAGGTGGGTCACTGGGCCCACCTTTCCCAAAAGGGATTGAATGACCTTAAACATGGCCAATGGGTGGCATTCTGTGGATGCAATAAGAGCGGAGGAATATTGATGTTTCACCACTCTTACTGCCACAAGGTAGGCCCTTATAGTGGCTCTAGCTTGTGTTCGGTCAGGTTCGGTCCTTGTTTTCCTCCAGTGGTACTCTAGACATCTCTTAATCCTCTTCAGAACCCTCAGCTCCTCCATAAACCATGTTGAGTATTGGGTCAGATGAGACAAGAGAGGTCACATGGGCATGATCCTGTCCAAGGCCCCAGCTGCCTCCCTATTCCAGGTGGCCACCAGGGCCTCCACTGGACCTTGCAGCAGATCCTCAGGTATAGACCCCAGCTCCCTTTGGAACCCCATTGGGTCCATCAGTCGCCGGGGGCAGACCAATCAAACGGGTCCTGCCTCTCTGTGGAGGGGGGCAGCATAAGAGAAACTCAAGGCCACCAGGGTGTGATCTGACCATGACAGATTATATATAAACAAATGGACAAATTATATAAATAAATGAACAAAGAGAATCTCCCAAGGTTTCAAACCCTGCAACTCTTTCTCCTGCCTTGTTTTGGATTACATCAGCCCTTTTCTTAAGCATTATTGGTTATGTCTACTTGTAAGTTATTTCCCAAACGGCCTTCTCTGTTCCCAAACAACCCACATCCCACCTTGCCAATTTCCTCCTTGACACCACCTTCCCAAGAATATATGGCAACTTATATCTGAATATATAGAAATAGTATCTGAAATCATTAATAAAAATAACACCAGATGTTGGTTTGCCTTTGGCTATTTGGGTAGATCATATAGGTTAACACCATATCAAACGTATCGAAACCTTAACTGATGGGGTAATTTTAAAAGTCTACAGCCATACTTTGAATATGTCTTGGGACTCTTTCAGAACTATAAATAGAATTTGTTCTCACCAGTTTTGACCAGTATTCTCCCAATTAGATAAATGGTACCTGGGAGGTATTCCAGGAATGTTAGTTGTTTAAAAAAACACATACCCATATGGCATCTTAAAAAATAAAATTAACTTAATACTGTGAAGTGTAAAAGCTTCCTTCTCTCACATCAGAAGGATCTGAAAGTACATATACATTTATGTTAGCAGTACATTTCATTTCTTTTTCTTTTACAATTGTCAACATATATCATTTCAAGTGAGCAGTTTCATAAGAAATTGATGTGTGAAAAAGTGAAATAATTATATACATGAAAAATGTGAAGTAAACCACAGGTTGCCCAAGCAAAGGATCAAAGTATGAATGGCAGTGACATGAAAAGCTTTTGTGTGTTCTTTGTATAGAAATGTTCCCTTCATTTTATTTTACTGTATATAGAAGCTTTCTGAAAATCTTCTATCTTTTCAAAAGAAAGCTTAATGAATAGTGTACATGAGGCCATTTGTAATGAGGAAGCAGTACAGAACTTCTGGTAAGTTCTTCAAGTGTGCTGCCAAACAATCTTTAATGTTTAAGTATGCTATGGTGATTCCTTCTTTTGAAGGTTCTGGAAGACTGTATTCCTTGATATTTTTAGTTTCATAGATTTTATCAGACCATTTGCTGATACGTAGATGCTCTTGTTAGTGGCAAAATAACAATAGCATTTGTGACACTGTGCATTAAAGTTTCAAAATCTGCAGAAGGCATAATTTAATTAAATCTCACAGTGGTTCGGTAAATGTTTATAATTACATTTTTTTTAACAAGAGGAAACTGATCCAGAACAACAACAACAACAACAAACCAAGGAACTTGCTGAAGACTATTTGGTGACTTAGTAATAGGCTAAGACATTCAGGCTAACATGATACTTTGACCTTGCCACCATGTCAATATATTCAATGAATCATTATATATCTTCTCACTCTCACTCTCTCATTTTTTTGGGGGGCAGGGAACAGGTATTTCTAACATCTATAAGAAATCAGACTAATCAACTCAGTAAGATTATTTATTTATTTATTTATTTATTTATTTATTTATTTATTTATTGAATTTCTATAACCGCCCATCTCCCCCTCAAGGAGGGACTCTGGGCGGTTCACAACACAATATCAACAAAATATAATAAAAACTATGATAAAAATAGAATTACAATAAATTACAATAAAATAAAATAAAATAAAATAAAATCCAAGAGGCAGATAGTTCTAAAGTGACGTTGACTATGATTAAAATTAGATATCTAAGGTGGCTCTAAGGAATCAGCCATCCCCAGGTTTGACTGCTTTCCTTTTTGACTGCTTTTTGCCCCAGGCAAGGTCACAGAGCCAGGTTTTTAATTTTTTTCTAAAATCCAGGAGCGAGGGGGCCTGTCTTATCCCTGGTGGAAGGATGTTCCATAGGGCAGGAGCCGCTGCAGAGAAGGCTCGTCTCCGGGACCCTGTTAGGTGGAATTCTTTCATAGACGGGGTCCTCAGCATGCCCTCTCTGCAAGATCGGGTGGGACGGGAAGATGTCATGGGGATGAGGCGGTCCCTCAGATAACCTGGTCCCATGCCATGTAGGGCTTTAAAGGTGATAACCAACACCTTGAATTGGACCCGGAAGCAAACTGGCATCCAATGCAGCTCACGGAGCAGAGGTGTTATGTGTGCAGATCTTGATGCACCTAAAACGAAGAAAGAAAGAAAGTAAGTTACCCTGGTGCTAGGTTGCTCAGAGCTGGCATGAAGGAAGAGAAGAGCAGAGCAGAGTGGAGTGGAGTGGAGTGGAGCAGAGTAGAAGCATGGAGTTCCTTAGAAGGAATATTGAAGCACATGGCAAGAATGGATTTGCAGGAGAGAAAAATATGAGTATTAGGTGAAGGTTCTGCAATTCTCTTACATTTGGGAGTAATACGGCTGACAAACTCATGGAATGGCTAGAGAGGAAAGTTTCTGCACACCCCTTATTTTGTTTTACAACCAGTTTGGAATAGTAAGGCTTGTAAATATCCTGTACCCTGAAACTATCTTAATTTTTATCATGAACTGCCAAAAGTAAATCGATTACACACAAAGGTGATTAGTCACTTAATATATTTGCTCTGCTCAGCAGGTTCTAATGATGAGCCAAGATTTCTCTTCATTTTTAAAATACGTTTTATAGTTGCTTTATGCCTACTAGAGGCTTAACTTGCCTAGATTACTTAATGTCCAACCAAAACTCAATGGGAAATTATGCTGTAGTTGTTTTGGTGATTTTTCCACTGGATTTTGGAGGCATGATCTTAGGAATTGTACTGTAAAAAAAACTTGCACTGTAAAAAAAGGGTCCACTTATGTCTGGCCAATAAGCAGTAGGCTGCCCAGCCCTTATTAAATTAGCCAGAATACCACATGGTTCCTCTGTAAGCAGTACAGTACAAATCTCCATGGACATACATGATATGGTCTCAAGTATTTCAGGATTTTGCAACTGCCTGTGTGAGCCCAACAAAGTTCTGATAGCTCGGCCCGTATGTGCCTTACTCCTTGGTCACGACTGCAGTGCGATAAAACAAACAGTTGAGAACTAAAGACAAGCATTCACATTTTAGACTTTTTTGACTTGTCAGTCATCATATTACTTGATTGATCTTCTCATATAAATAGGGATTGAATTTCTAATGACAGATTAAAATAATATTGGTTCCAAAGACCACATAATCCCACTCAATATTTTATAAAGCCTTGACTTAGGTAATAAATTTGTTTGTCTTCCTTTCATAAGTAAAGATTTGTAAGGCTATAATGGCACTGCCTTTTTTTTTCTTTGCTTGATTGGCAATTGCTTCCCATATATTTAAATAATTACATGATCCATCTCCTAAATTATCATTATTTGAAAGCAAAAACTACACCACAATTCTTAAAGGAACTCCTATACTTCAGCTCATCTTTACTCTCTGCTCTTTTATAGTTTATTGATATAACAGGGACTTTGTTGCTCATGTCCAATTGCATTTGGTTATGTTCTCAGGAGAAGCTACAAAGTGTTGGATTTATGCTTCCAGGTATGGTTAATTAGGCTGTGCTCATTAACCATGAAAGGAAAAAAAGGTGCTTCATGCCCTTTAAAGAAACTACATCTTTTCCCATGATTGCATGGATGCTTTCTGCAGGATGATCCTGGGGGGAAAAGGTGCATTTGGTTTAAAGGTTGCTAAGAAAGTGCTCCATACCTGCATGCAGTCTGGAAAACTTTTTTCTCCTTTGAATATTTATTGATTTATAAATAACTCAAGGTGGCGAACATACCTAATACTCCTTCCTCCTCCTATTTTCCCCACAACAGCAACCCTGTGAGGTGAGTTGGGCTGAGAGAGAGTGACTGGCCCAAGGTCACCCAGCCGGCTTTCAAGCCTAAGGCAGGACTAGAACTCTCAGTCTCCTGGTTTGTCATTGGCTCCTAATCCTAATAGATAACCATGTTTTTTTTAATTAAAAATATGTAAGGGAGGACTGTCTTACACATAAAATAATGTCAGAATATTGTTTCAGCTATTAGCAAAGTGGCTTCATGGCTGATTTCCACAGAAATAATTTTGATTGGGTGTGAGGCTGTTGAAGTTTTATGATTTTTTGGCTCAAAGGAGACATCAGTGGCTTCTGATTATTACTGAGGCTGTGCAAAGCTTTAAAAGGGTGCTTTGTTTTGATGAAGTTTTTAATGAAGAAGCTTCTTGAAGCTGTTTCATGAAGCCGCTTGATCCGCTTGCTTTAGGGAAAGCAAAACAGTCACTAAGTCTTCCCCGGCAAAGCTCATGTTGCAGGAGAAAGCTGAGAGGAGCTTCTCTGGCAGCATTGGCT
This sequence comes from Charina bottae, assembly GCA_023362775.1. Taxonomy (NCBI): domain Eukaryota; kingdom Metazoa; phylum Chordata; class Lepidosauria; order Squamata; family Charinaidae; genus Charina; species Charina bottae. The sequence goes on along the minus strand of JALMGJ010000001.1, from coordinate 160,864,304 downwards.
GCACTGCTTCCAAGCAGAGTCCATTCCAGAGAAGGCTTCACACAATCCCTTGCTAAGTGCTGCCTATCCTGCATCTTCCTCTAGAGTGCTTTTTCTAGGGTGTATGGTTAAGAGAGTCCAGTGAAGTGAAAGGATAAATTTCATATAGGGCAGGGACATTATAATACACTCAGGCCCTGACCAACTGTTAACTATTGATGACGTGTGATGGGTGTCACAAGTTCTTTTTTTAAACCACGCCCAATTGGATTGACCCAGACTCAAGAGAGACACAAAAGCACTGGACCCTGGAAATGTAGTTTCTTTATACCTCCCTATAAGGGTTGGGGAGGTGTTTTATTCTGTAAAAACAAACATATAAAAGTGATATGTGAGAGCCACTTTGGTCTAGTGGTTAAGGTGCTGGGCTAGAAACCAGGAGACTGAGAGTTCTAGTCCAACCTTAGGCATGAAAGCCGGCTGGGTGACCTTGGGCCAGTCACTCTCCCTCAGCCCAACTCACCTCACAGGGTTGCTGTTGTGGGGAAAATAGGGGGAGGAAGGAGTATTAGGTATGTTCGCCACTTTGAGTTATTTATAAAAATAATAAAGGCGGGATAAAAATAAAATAATAAACAAATAACAAATAATAAACAAATAATAAATAATAAACAAATAAAATAATAAACAAATAAATAATAAACAAATTTATAAATAATAAATATTTATAAATAAATAAAAGTTTATAAATAATAAAGTTTATAAATAATAAACAAATAACAAATCTATTGTTATCTCTATACTATTACTATGACAGTTATGACAATTACTATTACAATTACTAAGACAATTACTCTATACTATTACTATTCAATATTAAAAAAAAGGTAAAGGTTCCCCTGCACAGTCGTTTCTGACTCTAGGGGCCGGTGCTCATCTCCGTTTGTTAGCCAAAGAGCCAGTGTTGTCTGAAGATGCTTCCATGGTCATGTGGCCATGCATGGAACGCTGTTACCATCCCACCGAAGTGGTACCTATTTATCTACTTGCATTTGCATGCTTTCGAATTGCTAGGTTGGCAAGAGCTGGGGCGAGTGTGGGAGCTCACTCCATAATGCGGGATTAGGGTCTCGAACCTCCGAACTTGTGACCTTCCAATCAACAAGCCTGGCGTCTTAACCGCTGAGCCATCACACCCTATACTATTAAATATACTATACTCAATTACTATTATCTATTATCTCTATTACAATTACCTATACACTATGCTCTATACTATTGCTAGTATGCATCAACTTTTCTTTCTTAAGCTGTTCTGTCTTAAGATTTGTCTGTCTGAGATTTCTTCTTCTTTTTCTGTTAGTGGCCAGCATGTAGAGCTCTTGCACCTTTTTTACGTTGAGCTTTGTCTTGCTGGGCTGCTATACTTCTTTTCCTCTCTTTTGGACCGTCCACTCCTTCTGAAGGAAAAACACCTTCTTTCATTTGGCTGCTGTACTCAGTTTGCTGGTGGCGGCAGAGCTCCAAAACACCCATCTCCCCCCACACCTGTTTCAAGGTTGCAGCTTTATTGGCAACTCGGCCATGCTTGCACTGGGGGGAAGGCTCAAAATGGAGGGAAAGAATGCGGCACAGGTGCCTGCAATTTTGCCAAGCAGCCTGCTCTTCCACAATGGGCAACCTTCAATGCCACATTCTCTCTCTTATTGTGGTTGTTTTTATGACATGTTATTTATTTTTTATTTTATTTATTACTTCGATTTGCGTAGTCACCCATCTCATGTATATGACTCTGGGAAGCTTACAGCGGCTAAATCACAATCAAAAACAATAAACAAAATACAATATAAAAGACATAAAACCATTTAAAAATATAAAAAACCATATTAAAACCATTAAACATAATCAGCAGCCGAGTTACAGAAGTACTCCACAACATTCAATATAGCCACTGAACAGGCTCTCGCTTCATCGTGCATGCCATCTTTTATCTTTATCTTTTATTTTTTATTTTTTATTGATTTTATTGTAATTTCTTTGTTGATTGTTGTGAGCCACCAGAGTGGTCAAGAGTTGGGCAGCATACAAGTTTAATAAATTGTTGCTGTTGTAGTTATTACACACCCATATCCCCAAGCCCAGTGGCAAAGCCATGTCTTCAAAGTCTTACAAAAGGCTAGTAGGGTGGGGACCAATCTAATCTCCAGGGAAATTATGTTCTAGAGCAGTGTTTCTCAACCTCAGCAAGTTTAAGATGTGCGATGCTGGCTGCGGAATTCTGGGAGTTGAATTCCGCACATTTTAAACTTGCTGAAGTTGAGAAACGCTGTTCTAGAGGGTGGGTGACACAACAGAAAATGTTCTCTTCCTGGGCCGCATCAGATGACACTTAGTAGGCAAGACATGGAGCATGCCTCTCCTGCCAGATCGAATGGGACAGGTAGGTAGAAAATTCATTCATGCAATTGCAGTTAGCAGAAATTCAAGGCTGTCCAGAAATCTAAACTCTTCTTTCACTTGCACAGCAGGGCAACACGCCTGCCTGAAATCTCAGAGACCACTGCCAGTCAATGCCAACAATATTTTTCCAGGTGGATTAACGTCTGATTCAATATAAGGCAGTTTCCTATTTTCCTAAATGGAGAAACAGTTAAGCAGTTTCACACATTTAAGAATATACATTCATAGACTGTACAAAGTGAAAAGTATCCATAATAAAAGGAAAATCAGTGGCCAAAGGCTTATTCTGAAATACTATGGTATCCTAAGAGGAAGGGTTTTTTTAAAAATATATATTTATGTTCCTCTTTTCAAAGAAATACAAACAACTATCTGAAATCCAGTCAAAGTGAGCTATTGAGTGATGTCCCTCCTGATCTCATAGGTAGGATTTCATAGCTTTGTTGCATTTACAATGCTTCTATTGTAGACTTGTATGCAGCACAGATTATAAAAGTGCCTGTGAAAAAGTATGTACTTAGAGAGGTTGACTAAAATGTGCTGAATGAATCAACTGGATTTATTACATATACAGAAAAATAGGTTTGTGTCTCTGTGTGTGGGTGGGGGACAAGATTCCTTTTAGCTCTGTTACATTTTTTTAATGAGGGAAGTAGCTACAGGATCTCTCTCTCTCTCTCTCTCTCTCTCTCTCTCTCTCTCTCTCTCTCTCTCTCACACACACACACACACACACACACACACACGGATAAAAATTGCAGAAATGTTAGTTGCCCCTCCCAATTCCCACATTTCAGAGACTGCAATATTTTGTGCAAGGGGATTTGTTAATGTTTTGGGTGGGTTATAATGAAATTTTCTTCATTTGCCTATTGAAGCCTCTCTTCCATTTTTCTAAGATATTATAAAAGGATCTCTTTCTCAGAAATAAAATATTGAATAATATATACAGTAGAGGTATTTTGTAGTAGATACCATCAGATTCAATTTTGGGATGGGAAGGGAATAATATGAAAAATGTTTCATACATGAACATCTGAGCTTATGGTTGGGTGAACAATGAATGGCATTTATCTATATTGCTCGACAACTTTGGAGACAGAAACCATTAAAAAAAGATGTCAAAGGAACTGTGGGAAAAATGAGAGATGAATGAATAGATTTGAGTGGAAGAAGAAAGATTTAGAAGTAGGACTCTCAGATCCTCACCATTCCTGTGAGAGGATGGATTTGTCTATAACTTGATATTTAAAAATGAACAATAAGTAGTAGTCTTGCTTGCTTTAGAAAGCTCTTGCTTTACCTTAGACGACCAAGGTTAATTTGTGCAAAGTAGCCCAATTCAACATGAATTTAAACAAATCTAGTACACATTCCTATTGGCAGTGCAACAGGAAAATTCTTGAGAACTATAATCCATTAGCTTCCAAAGGTGAGCCATATTAACAGACTTTCTATTCAGGAGTTAAGAGTCCTAGTAAGATTGAACCTTATAAGGATGATCTCTTTGTTAAAACTCAACAAAAGAAACAACACCCCCCACCACCATCTTGCTTTCTAAATTGTTTTCCTCCCATTCAGCAGGGAGGGAGATGGGTAGTGATGAAATTTAATAAATAAATAAATAAATAAACAAATAAATAAAGACACTTTTCCATAGAAAGCTGTACAGAAAAAAAAAAGTCAATGTTACCAGAATATTTTTTTTAAGTGCGACATTTTCTGGGTTCTATGTAATCTGTCCAAATTACATTGGATAAAATCCTTGCTAGGGATTGTTCCTTGGGAGGACTGATTAACTGGCAAATCATAGAGTTTCATACAATCTTACCTAATTACATTTTAACACTGTTAAAATACACCTTATGATCTACATGTATCAGCCACCAGATGGGTAAAAAGGTGAATGTGAAAAGTTGCTGAAGAACATCCTTGTCAAATAAAATCAATTCCATGATGTCAATTTTTGTTTTTTTCCAAGCTCGTCTTTTTGCTGGTCCGTAGAATTATATATTTTGCCTCTCACCCACAGCTGACATTCTGCCCAGCATAGGACTGTTTTGTTTTGGGTTTTTTTGGGCAGGGATTTTAATTCCAGCTATTAGATGTTTATAAATGTTGGCGAGAAAGACCTTCTGAGGCATTTAGCATGCATAGTAGAATGCTGAAAATGGATTCTTTTGTATCTGCCTATGCCATCGGTAGCAAAACTGAGACCCATTTATATTGCAGACAGGTAATATTTTAAGGGCTTTTGCCCATTTCTGGATGTAATTTTCTCATATATTTGGTGAATTGCATAATTGTGATGAATTTCTGGGCTACATTTTGGAATAACTGATACAAGTTATAGAAAAGAATCTTGTCAGAGATCCAGTTTCTCTGACAGATTCTACAACCATCAGGAAATAATTGGATCCTCAAAATCTGCAGCAGGGCCATGGTGTCAGTATGATCACAGATAATATCATCACTGTAATATTATCACCGCTGTAATATTAATGTTAGAAATTACTGATGTGCTAATCATTATACTGAGATGCTGGATAGATGGCAAACCAGATCAAATGGCACGGATTTCCCTACATAACTCTTCCTTGAAAGTAAGCCCTACTAAGCAAGGACTTATTTTCAGATGTTCATGTGTTAGTTCAAGCTGTAGTTAACAGCATTTCTGATGGTAGCCTCTAGAAGAGGTTGAAATAAAAATTGACTGAAAGTGAACATGATGTAGTTTTCAACTTCACATATTTCCTTTTTAGGTTAGATGTTTATTTTTATTTTAAATAATTAATACATTACTTAAGTAGATCTTCCTATTTCTACTTATTTAGCATGATGCTCTTATTTTACTTTTAGTTATTCTTTTCAAAATATTCTTATATTGCTGTTTGGTATAAATGGCCTCCAAATGAATAGTAATAAAATAAAAGGCCAGATTAAATAATCACAATGATTGAAATGACATAGTAGGGTCCATAAAAACAAATAAAACAACAAAACAACAGCATGGTAGGATGTAAGGTACCAAACTGAATTTACGTATAATAGTCAAGACAGCCTTACTATCTAATTCAAAGCAGGGATATAGTTGGCTACTTAAAAGAAAATATTACCTGATTAAAAAATGACAAGTTTTTATTTATTTAGCATTTCAAATTCTTACGCTTGCCCACTAAATTAGGTTTAGAAGAGAGATCAAGAGAAAAGCTCACATGTATCTTTCTCTAACTCATAGGTCTGCCTGTGGCCTCTAAAACATTTGGGTACAGCCTCCAGAAACCTTGAAGAGGTTGCCAATGAATTAGAATTTTTTTAATGTGATATATGGTAGAAATATAAAATGCATAAAGGGTAATATTATTAATTGTATTGAGTTTACTTTTTAAATAAATTTTAAGTGAGATTAGATCAAACTTAGTTTTCCTCCCAATTCCATCTCTTTCTTTCTTCCTGTTCTGTTTTTAGAGTGCAGCAACCAACAATAAATATACTTAAAAGCTAAGTGTGACAAACACAAATTATGTCTGTTGTCTCTCCCTGACCAAGAACACTGGCCTTAACTTCCAATCTGGCAGATCAATGTGATATGCAAATTACTTCTGCAGTGTGTAGCTTGAATCATGTCAACTGGATTTCTAACTTCTCAGTGGAAACGTTTCGCTCCTTATCCAAGGAGCTTCTTCAGTCTGAGCAAAGTTAGTAAGGGAATCCTTAAATATGTTTCTAGGGTGGCTGTGTGACCTTGCACCTGGGGCTAGGTCATGGTTATTTGAGATGTTTATTTCTAAGTCCCTTTATCATCTAAAGGAGGATCGTTAAGATTACCCTGCTGCTGTTGAGCTTGCGAAATGGTCTTAATCTTCCTAGGCACAGAAGACAAAGCAGGGAGGAAGATGGGGGAAAGATTATGCCTGAGTCCCCCACCTCTATTCAAGGAAGGATTTTCCAAGTTGGCATAAATGGATTCCTTGACCCCTCTCTCAAACCACCTATCTTCTCTGTCTAAAATGTGAACATTAATGTCCTCAAATGAGTGTCCTTTTTCCTTTAGATGAAGATAAACTGCTGACTCTGGTCCTGTGGTGTTACTTCTCCTCTGTTGGGCCATCCTCCTGTACAAAGGTTGTTTGGTTTCTCCAATGTAGAGTTCAGAGCACTCCTCACTGCACTGGATTGCATACACTACATTGCTTTTCTTGTGTTTTGGAGTTTGATCTTTGGGGTGTACAAGCCTCTGTCTCAGTGTGTTGGTGGATTTGAAATATACAGGTATGTGGTGTTTGCCAAATATCCGTTTTAACTTTTCAGACACGCCAGCCATGTAAGGAATGACCAGGTTCTTCCGTTTACTCTGAGTCTTAGCCCTATCTGTCGCTGTTTTAGGTCTGGTAGACTTAGATTTAGTGAAGGCCCAGTTTGGATATCCACAGGCCTTCAGAGCTGTTCTTGGGTGCTGATTTTCATTCTTTTTGGAATCCATGGAGGTGGAGATGGTTTCTGCTCTGTGTGACAATGTCCTGATGACTCCTAGTTTGTGCTGCAGTGGATGGTGGGAGTCAAACATCAGATATTGATCTGTGTGTGTGGGTTTCCTGTAGATCCCTATTTCTAGCTTGCCATCGGTCCCAATGAGGACTTCACAGTCTAGGAATGCCAGTGTGTGTGAAAATGGAAAATGGAAATCCAGTTGATATGATTCAAACTACAGACTGTTCCACCTGGATGACTGAGAACCTTCATCGACATACTTCTGCAGTGAATTATTTATTTATTATTCAAATTTATCACCGCCCATCTCTACAGTAGTAGACTCTGGCAGTTTACAATAATAATATTAAAATTAAAACCTATACATCTTAAAATACAATACAATAATAAATAGAAAAAATCTGGAGGATGGTGAGATCTTAAAAGGAGGATATTACTAAGCTAACCAGCCCCAGGAGGAACTATTACTTCCTTTGTCCCAAGCAAGGCGGCAGAACCAGGTCTTTAAAGACCGCCGGAAGGCCAGGAGCAAGGGCGCCCACCTCACCTCTGGGGGCAAGATATTCCACATGGCGGGTGCTATCGCAGAGAAGGCATGCCTCCTGGACCCCCTAGATGAAATTCTTTTATTGATGGGGTCCGAAGTATGCCCTCCCTGCATGACCAGGTGGGACAGGTAGATGTGGTCAGAATGAGATGGTCCCTCAGGTACCCTGGCCTCATGCCATGTAGGGCTTTAAATGTAATGACCAACACCTTGAATTGGACCCAGAAGCAAACTGGTACCCAATGCAGGTCGCAGAGCAGCAGTGTTACATGTGCTGACCTTATAGCACCCGTGACTGCCCGTGCGGCTGCGTTCTGGACCAGCTGAAGCTTCCAGATACTCTTCAAGGGTAGCCCTATGTAGAGTGCATTGCAATAATCTATATGGGAGATGACAAGGGCATGAGTGACTGTTTGGAGGGCCTCTCAATCCAGGAAGGGGCACAACTGGCGCACAACCCGAAGTTGTGCAAAGGCCCTCCTGGCCACGACTGCCGCCTGCTCTTCGAGCAGGACTCATCAGTCCAGAAGGACCCCCAGGTTTTGCACTGAATCTGAACAGGGCAGTGCCACCCCATCCAGAGTTAAAGATGACAACTTCCTGGAAGCCGAGAGGCCATCAATCCACAGCCACTCTGTCTTACCAGGGTTCAGTTGAAGCCTGTTGTTCCCCATCCAGGCCCCTACAGCCCCCAGGCACTGAGATAGGGTGTTGACTGCAACACTTACTTCACCCGGGACAGAGATATACAATTGAGTATCATCAGCATATTGGTGATACCTCATCCCATGGTGACGGATGATCTCACCCAGCAGCTTCATGTAGATGTTAAATAGGAGAGGAGAGAGAACCGAACCCTACAGCAATGCACAGAGGAGGGGTCAAGGGTTGTGTCTCTCCTCTCCTATTACCACCGATTGGGAGTGGCCCTGGAGGATGGAGGTGAACCAGCGCAAAACTACGCCACCCACCCCCAACTCCCTGAGCCACCCCAAAAGGATACCGTGGTTGACGGTATTGAAAGCCGCTGAGAGGTCCAATTCATTCCATGAATGCTGGAACTAACTATGGAGGTAATTGTGCAATTATAGTGGTGAAACTGGGAGATTCCTATTCTCTTCACCTGAAAGTAACCACTTTTCTACTTATGATGTTGGATTATCTCAGATATCTTCATTCTTGCTTCAAAATGCTGGATGATGATGATGATGATGATGATGATGATATTTTTATCCCACCTTTTTATACAGTATGTAACACAACGGAGTGAGGACACATAATACTCCTACCTCTTATTTTCCCCACAATAATTCTGTGAGGTGAGTTGGGCTGAGAGAGAGTGACTGGCCCAAAGTTACCCAGCCAGCTTTCATGCCTAAGGCAGGCCTAAAACTCACAGTCTTGTGGTTTCTAGACCAGTGCCTGAAACGCTGCACCAGTGTCAGAATGTTAAGAATCAAATTGTTGATGGAGGAGGTCATTAATGAGCTCAGAGAGGAAATATGCAGAAGGTAAAGAAATTAGGGCATGAATCTCCCCCCCTCTTTTTCAAGCTTGCTTGCAAACTCTGAGAAGGGTCATTTGTTATTTGAAAAATGCTGTTACTTCAGAAGTAACATAGTCTCTTTCCCTGTTTCTGAAGTTTTTGTACCTGCTTCCTCAAGTTTTAAAATGATAAAAAAACCTGTGCATCTGTTAAAAAATTGAGCCTCTTATCTTGACATTGAAAGCACCTTTTTTGCCTCTTTGCTATCATCAGTGACAGATATTGAAAGTTATGGAGAATGCTTTCAATCATGGCTAAACTGTAATAGGCTTCCAATGATAAGAAACACAGCACCTTGTTTATAAACCATATTTGGTTCACACAATATAGTCTACCTAATCTCTAAGAACAGGGAAAGCCTGATTGGTTCTTGCTAGTCCCTCCAGTGTTTTAGAAGATATTGCAGACGTAAATGAATGATGGAAGTGCATATAAACAAATGAAAAGGAGAATATAATCGCTCCATATAAGTTAATTGGAGAAAAACAGTGCATCAGATACTGTACAAGTTGTATACCACACACTCTCTATCTTACCTTAAAAGGTTAACTTTAAAAAGTTTTGACAAGCATAACATGTAATCATATGTGCTCCTGTTCATAATCACATCACTTTCTTCAAATGAAATGATGGGAGGGAGATCATTTTCTATTTCAGGCCTGAACATCTGCTGCAGGGTTACAAATGTTGACAAACTGACACATTTTGATTTGTAATATTTTATGGGAAGAAAAAAAACTCCCCTACGTATTAAATATTTCATGTCATGTTGAAAAATCCCCCAATATTTAGATCTTACGTTCCATTCAGAATTAGTTGGGGAAATGGTATCCTATTGAGCTGCTGCTGCTTCCATGATCAATGCATGGATCACTGTGAAAGACTGTGATTGATGAGGGCTTTCTTTTCCAGCAAGTGGTGAAGCAGAGCTGCTCGTGTTCCCAGATCACTACCCTTCATAATCTCTGCGGGCAGTTATTGAGTTGTCTGGTACAGGGTTGGGTTAGGGATAGGACCACTGCTTTCCAGGTAGATGTTAGCCCTGCAAGGTAGTCCAGACAAGAAGCACAACCAGGAGTACTAGTTCTATCTTTAGTGTAAGGTTACATTAACAGAATCTTGCAAGACTGAAAACATTTCTCACATCCTTTCTTTAACTCTCTGGAAAACTAGGGATGGTCCCTTTTGAAACATTTCCCATGCCCTGCCTCCTTCTGTGGGCTGAGATATCTTTTACACACCACTTGTCCAGTCTGTGGCTTTCCCTCCTGTCTTCCAAGGTCATTCCCACATACCATTACAGTGAGAGCCAGAGAGAAGCTGAAGGAACAATCTAACCCTTTCCCAGGGGAACATGCTCTTGGTGAAAGGAGCACCAATGGGAAAAGATAGTTGTTGGGGATATGGAGCTGAAGGACTAAGGGAAGTGCTGAGAGGAGCAGAAAGGAATTTTGGATCTGGCAGGAGCACCTTGTGGCTGGATCTGTAACCATTGTTATTTGTAGTTGGCTGGATAGTTGAAGGTGGCTTATTAGGAAGGCGTGTTTGGGTTTTATAGTGGGGGAGATGAGATAGAGGAGGGGGCTAAGGAGACAGGAGCCAAATCACTATGGTGAGGGGTATGAGACATGAGCTAGCCATTCCAGAAAAGAGATGGGACAATTTATGCCAATCCCACGTCTTTGCTCAAGAATCTCTTTCCCATTACTTACTGATGACTTTGGTTGCAAGTTCCTGTTAGTTCCAGATCTGTATGTAATATGATTGTTGTCCTCTGTGCCTTGTTGTGGAGGAAAAAAACAAACCTGCCATGTATAACTGAACCCCACTTGGCAGCAAATGAGAGGGTTCTCCCAACCAGGTTTGTCACCAGGTATTTTCTTTCTGGTATCAAAAATTCAAGGATGGCAATAATCCTTTTTGAAACCTGTTCTGTCTATAGTTGATGTTGGGTTCCAGGAAGAAGCTTGAGATGCTTTTGGTGTACCATCCACCCAGCTGCTCAGCAGGATTTCTATCTGAATTCCTGGATTTCATCATGGGACTGGTGATTGATTCACTAGGATGTTCATATTAGAGAGGCTCCATCTCCATGCTCTGATATGGGATCTAGAATAATTCAGGAATTTATGGCTGCCATGGCAATCATGAGTTATTTTTTCAATTAATATCAAGCCCAACTGACATAGAAAAACACATGTTTCATCTAGTCTTCATTTCAGAACAGATCACCACTGATCTGAAGAAGGAAGACAATTAAATCAGTTTATTGTCATTTTCAGATAATTTCTGTCCAGTTTATAGGTAACTGCTACCACCAAGGATGTGGACTGATTAAGATGGCCTACCTGGTTTTCCCAGCACTATGGCAGGCAGTTCTACTGTTCCTTAATCAATGTCTGGAATTAGGATAAAATTGTTCCAAGCCTCTTTTTGGTTGCAGATCATGGGATATTTCTTAATTTTTAAGGTGGATCCTTGCCCCACCTGCTTCCTTAGGGCATGAAAGTGGTAGGATTTGGGAGATAATTAATGCCTCATTGAAAGAAAGGGTTGTATCTGCTGCCTTGAAAAAGGAAGTAATACTCCCCATTTCAAAAGTCCATCTTTGATCCAATCTTATTAGATAACTTCTCCCTAGTCTCTAACTTTTACTTTCTAGGTAATGTTTTGGAGAAAGTGGAGGATCTGGGATGAAAGAGATTATCTGGATCCCTGGCAGTTGGGATTCAGACCCAGATACAGTATGTAATGGAAACTCCATTAGTCACTTGTGTGGATAAGGGTTGTGCAGCTCTTTTGTCCTTTTAGATATCACAGTAGTGAACCCAGTATTCTTTTGAGCCAACTGTAATGGTGTGGATTGCCAGTGAAATAGTGACTGGGCAATCCTATAGCTGTCCAATTTGGAAGAACTTCAGCCAGTGGGTGGGAGAAGGCTAAGAAGAACCTTTTCCTGCAGCATTGGCTTAAAGTGATTCAAGACCACCCAGAGTGGTTCAGAGAAGCAAATTAGGTAATTTCCATAGCCAAAATCACTTTGTTGAAATTAATCTACAGTACATGCTTTATACAGGCCTAGCATCTATATATACAACTGCTATTTACTGTATTAATAATAATACCTAGATATTATTTGTTTTAATTTTTTAGGTAACTGGACTGAAATCTGCCAGAAACTATGCAACTTCTAAAACTAGAAGGGAAAAAACAGAACTTCTAATTAAACATGAACTTAGAAAAAAAGAATACAATATTTGTTGTTGTTGTTCAGTCGTTTAGTCGTGTCCGACTCTTTGTGACCTCATGGACCATAGCACACCAGGCCTTCCTGTCCTCCACTGTCTCCCGGAGTTTACCCAAATTCATGTTCATTACATCGGTGATGCTATCTAACCATCTCATCCTCTGCTGTCCCCTTCTCCTTTTGCCTTCAGTCTTTCCCAGCATCAGGATCTTATGAAATTCCAAATAAATATAATAGAAAAGCCACTCATACATGTTAGCTACTTCAGATGTTCTTTTACATTTTGTGCTCTATGGAAAAGCAGTCATGTGTAAGTCAATCATCTTCTGAAAAGGAAATAACCAGGGATTATTTACTAACATTCTAGCTATGGAACTTTTATTTTTCTTTTAAGTGGACAAAACAAATATTTTGGGATATGAAAATCTTACATTGGAATTCAGTGAGATCATTCTTTACTTAACTAAAATGTATCAGATAGTATTGCAATGATTTATATCTTCCTCTGTGTATAATGTGTTCTCCCCATTCAGGGACTTAAGAGAAGAGAATGAATGTACTGTAGCATAAGGAGAAGATGGGTCTCCTCTCATTTTCGTTTCATAAAATGTATAAGGAACTGATGATCTGCTTGTTCTCGAGATTGTACCAGTTTTGCTTGAGACATAAACTTTCTTCAGAAGTTCGGTTGAATGTGTGGAGAGCACCATGCTGGGTAGAAATCAAGATACATACGCTATTTTGCTAAAAGGCAGTCAGATAATATTTCAATGATTGTGCACCTTCCTCTGAAGAGAAGGTCTTTCTCTGACATCAGAATTCAGCCAGAGGACGAAAATTGTACTCACAGTTGCACAGACATGAGTGCATCTACAACTGCTATATGCAACCCTTCTTCATTAGGTTCCTGGATTTTGTGGAGAACTGTACTCAGATTGGAGTAAATGCAGGCACTGCTCTGCTTCAGATCAGATCCTCAGCTGAATACATGCTGGTTGGAGAGTGGGCTTCTTTGTGCAGCCCTTTTCTTTATTCATTTTGAAGCCCAACATATGTTCATCTGAATTCCTGAAGAAGGCATAAATAGAATGGGATCAACAGTTGTGGGAAAAGAGGGTGGCAAGACAAAGAAACAAACATATTATAGCTGATAGAGAGCAATTTAGGACTACACAGTAATTGGTTTAGTTCTTTGAAAAAAGCTGTCTGTAGCATAGCTTTGTGAAAACATTCCTTCCCACTCAGCCTGCTAGGTTGAGTTGAAATATTAAACAGCAACAACTAGAACTATTTCTACTTTCACCTTCGTTGCCTCCAGTGTTACTTGCCAATTCCAAGCTATCTTCATTGTTGATTCTACTGCTCCCAAATGTTTATTGACAATTTTATGTGGTTGTGATTTGATATGGAGTCTGTTTTGTAAGATGTAATAGAGTTTTGGTAGAGATAGAAATAATATTGTACTATAATAATGTGGTAGTATTATTTTACAGACCTATGAAGGTGGAGTTTGGTATATTGTGACTTTTTGTTGTCAGTAGTACATCCTTTCCAAACTGCACTCATTGCTGTTCCATCCTTTGCTTTTGTTTTACTTCCTACAACTCTTTCTTCAAAGGATGGAGAACATGAATATAAAGCTGTTATAAATTAATAAATTATTTAAGTGACAAGATCACTCAAGATTTTGTGAATTTTCATAAAATGAAAACTTGTATTAAAAATTATTCTGTATTTGAAAAAATAAATCCCAATTTGATGTCAGCAAATCCCAATCTTTCCAACTTCCTGATCCACATTGAGATGAAGGTCATATCCATATCTTGTTGCACCTAGGATACATGATTTTCTTAATCCTTCCCTTCACTACAGTCCCTTTTATGCTGGTTGCTACTTGATCAACTTCTTGCATGCAATATATATGTGTGTGTGTATGTATGTATGTATGTATGTGTATATATATATATATATATATATATATATATACATACATACATACTTTTATATATATATATATATATATATATATATATATATATACACACACACACACACACACACACACATATATATATATATATATATATATATATATATTGCTTTTTTTAGCTGAAGCTGCTTAACATGAGTAGCTGAAAATAGCTTGATTTTTCTTCTCATAATGATTGAAGACAAATAAGCTCTGTTCTCTATTGCATTTGAGTACCTTCATTCTGACTGAAATCCCCTCGAGTTTTAAACCTATTTCCCCTTTGTTTTCCTGTCCTCCTAGGAAAGGAAGAATAAAGGACAGAAAACAGCAATGATGCCTCTGAAGTAAGCCACCTCAGGTCATGTCAGGTGACTCACAGGCTACCTGAAGGCTAGCAGCATAGTTAATTAAATTGAAATATATTCTTGTATATCTGAGTTTAAAATGAAGCTATTTTATAGTAAAAGAAATACCTACTGAGGCAGTATGACATCTGTTCAAGGGGAGATGTTGCAGCAACAGTCAGTTGGGGCTGTTCATGACAGGCTATTGTTTCATAACACTCAATCGAAGAGTGAAATTTCACTCAAGAGAAATTTGAATGTGGGAAGGAAAAACAACTGCACATATTTAGGTTCAACCTCTTTTACTGAGAGGGACATCCTATTTGCCGTAATTGCTACTGACTAAGGGTGGAGGTCTTGAGGCTTCTAGTATGAGACCCAGTACCTCTCTATTCTGAGAATACATGAAGAAGGCCTGCTGTAGTACATCCTGTTTTGCTGTTCATAACCAGAAGTGGTACCAAGGTTGAGAAGGACTAATAAATAATATCCTGTAGGGAGTATTTGTGCCTGATCCCTCTATTGCCTTCACTGTCATTACTAAACCTGTTTAAAGGACTGCAGCATTAAATTACCAGCCTAGATAATTGACAATTACCAGCCTAGATAATTGACAAAGCAAATGGATCTGACAAGAAATGAAAAGGAACTTTGTTACCTATATCACATCATATACTTCCTTTCTAACTTCCTAAGAACTCCAGTTGCAAAATTGTGACCAGCCAGTTAGTTGGGCTGCTGCTATCAAAATATTTTTTTGGGAGCTACTGCTTATTAGATCTGGTAGCAAGTGTTTACACTGTTATCCCACTTTTATGGTCCATATTTTAATAGTTTTATTGTATGTCTTTTTTTTCAATTAAAACATTGTTCTGTATGTCATTCAGGATTATTTTATGAGGAAGAGAAGGATATAAATACATTTATGACCATAACTACTTTCTGCACGAATGCAATTCATTTCATGTGGCATCTTGTGCTGCTTTACTTTGCCAGCTCTCCCAGCAGAAAAATGTTCTGGACATGATTGCAGGAGGGCCCCAAAGCAACTGTGCTGAATGAAATGCCTCAGCAAATGATCTTCACAGCCCAACTAATTTCAATGAGACTTGTAACGGAAATCTTCCAAGTAAATTGAGCCATTTTCACTTGCTCGTTCTTCCTTCAAATAGTCTCTGGCAAGGAATTGTTATTAAGAGTGTTAACCTATGACAGTTATTTAGTCAAGACTTTAACTGTGATTCTTACTGGAATGAAGGCATTTTGCTTATATGGGGTCTGGGGTTTGTTATAATTCCACTACAATTCTCTTTATTCTTTTTCAACCTATAAACCTGGTGTGTTTCTTTGTTTTTGTTTGATTTTGCTTAAATAATATGAATCCTTTCCTATCAAGAGCTTAATGCAAAATACGTACAGTTTCAGGTAGATTTCCATCCAGGCACTAATGCCCATTAATTAGCAAATTAATCCAATGTAAGAAAGCCTGCACAAATCAGCAGTCTTCCCAGTTAGAATATAACTATAACTACACCTACATCATCCAGCTCTATATCTAATAAAAATATTGTTTCTCAGCCTGTGGAAAAGAGTATCCCTAGTGTTCTCTATTGCTTGGACCATCTACAATAAGGAAAAGGCATTATTCAAGTTTTGCCTCTGATGTTAATCTATATGTCTTGAAAGGTAGAGTGAACAGTCCCAGATTACATTTTCAACAAGGAATGAACTGAGACAAACTATGACAACTAATATTAACAGGACATAGTACTTTTTCATCTGTCAATGACCTTTAAAGAGAATTGTAGTTATTACCTTACAATATTTTCTCATTTATTACCTGTCTTTTTTTTTAATTCCAAAACCTATATGTAACAGAAATATAGATGCTTGCCTTCAAAATACAGAAATATGATTTGACTATTATAATGGCTTTAGGCACTAAAAACTAATTCATTTTTTTTTCTTTCATTATGAAGACTTTTTTTTTTTGGAAGATGATGGTGGTTCCTCAACTAAGCAGTTCACTGGAGACAGACAAGCTTATATCTTGCAGCAAAAATGTCATAAAGAAGTAGTTTCTCAGATCTGGCAGAAGTTCATTAAAGTGATTATGTGTGTTCTGGGATAGTGATATGAATAATTATTGTTGGTAAAGCCTTACTGTATTCTAAGTAAAAGGATAGCTATTGAAATGAATAAAATCTGAAAGATTTGCAGTCTCTTACTGCTGAGTTTAAAAACCTTTCTTAAATGTAGTTTATTTTATTTTCTGGTATTAGACATCCCCTCTCTTAGATATACTTTCTGATCCCAAAGGCATCTATATATCTTTGATTTTACCTTCCTGTTTCCCTTTTCTAATATTAGGTGCTAGCATATACTTGACATGTTTTATGCTTCTATTCTGATTGATTATGTACCATCAAATCATTGTTGACTCTTAATGTCCACATAGATAGATTTTCTCCATGATGATTGGTTCCTAACCTGGTCCTTCAGCTCTTCCAACAGTGGACTCATCACCACTGTAACTGAATCCATCTACCTCAGAGCTTTCCAAACTTTTCACGTTGGGGACACACACCAATGGCGGCGCCAGCGGCGCAGCCTGTGGTGTCCTGGTCTGTCACACAAAATACCCGGAAGCACTGATGCGGGGAACCGAAAGAAGCGGCACCCCTGCCAATCAGCGCCGCTGCTGCGCCGGTAGCGGTGGCGGCGCTGATTGGTGGGGGTGCTGCTTCTTTTGGTTCCCCCATCAGCACTTCCAGGTTTTTGCGCAACACACCAGGACACTGCAGGTGACACAGTAGTGTGTTGCGACACACACTTTGGAAAGCTATTATCTACCTTGCTGTTGGTTGTCCTCTTCTTCTCTTTTCTTCCACCTTTCCAGCATTAGAACCTTCTCTAGAGAGCTAGGTCTTTGCATAATGCGTTTGAAGTAGGATAATTTGAGCCTGGACATTTGTGTCTTGAGTGAGAACTCTGGATTGATTTGTTTGGTGATCCTTTTTTTTTTTCATGGCTGTCCAAGGAATTCTCAGGAGTCTTCTCCAACACCAAAGTTCCAAAGCATAAATACTTTTCCTATCCTGCTTCTTCAAAGTCCCATTTTTGCTCCCACAGAGTGTCACAGGGAATATCATGGCTTGCACAATTCTGATCTTTGTGGGTATGGAGACATCACAACATTTGAATATATTTTCCAAGGCCTTCATGGCTACTCTACCAAATACTAGTCTGGGTATTTCTTGACTGCTTGTTCCTTTACAGTTGATGGTTGATCCTAAAAGGAAGAAGCTATCCACCACTTCGATATCTTCATTGTCAATTCTAAGGCTGGTTGTTCTACCTGTTGTCATTAGTTTAGTCTTCTTTATATTTAATTTTAGTCCCATTTTTTGACTGTGCTCCTCGACTTTTATTAGAACTTGCAGATCCTTTAGATTTTTGGACTATCAAGGTAGTGTCATCAGCATACTGCACGTTATTGATGTTTCTTCTTCCAATTTTAAAACCATGCTTATCTTCTTCCAATCCAGCTTCCCTTAATATTAGGCTGACCATATTTCCCTGAGACGGAAATGGGACCCTAACATGAGCATATGTGAGCGCCGGCATGCACATGTGCATGCATGCATGCATGCACACATGCACACATGCAGGCACGTACACTGGTACGTGCACGTGCACGCACTCCATCCCTTAAAAAATGGGACGAAATTGAGCTTTTTAAGGAAAAGATGGTACGGTCCGGAAAAGGTAAAAAAACAGGACTGTCCCATTCAAAATGGGACGTATGGTCAGCCTACTTAATATATATTCTGCATATAGGTTGAATGAATAAGGGAAGAATATACAGCCTTTCCTCACTCCATTGCCAACTGTAGTCAGCCTGCTTCCCGATGTTCTGTACATATTATGGCTTCCTGATCTATGTATAAATTTCTCAGGAGGACAATGAATTGTTCTGGGATTCCCATTTTTCTGAGCATGTTCCACAGCTTGGCATGATCAACACAAACAAGGGCCTTTCTATAATCCAGAGCTTTCCAAACTGTGTGTCGCGACACAAAAGTGTGTCGCCACACACAGCGTGGTGTGTCGCCACACCACCCGGAAGCGGCGGCGCGCGCGTGCACGGCAGCAGCAGCAGCGGCGCGGGATCAGTGGTTCCGCGTTTTAGTGGAGGCTGCCGCCGCCGTGCACGCGTGCGCCGCTGCACGCCCCCCGCGCCGCCGCCGTGCACGTGCGTGCTGCCACATGCCCCCCTGCGCCACCGCCGTGCACGCGCACGCTGCCGCACGCCCCCCCGCGCCACTGCCGTGCACGCATGCCCCGCCGCACCCCCCGCGCCGCCGACGTGCACACGCGCGCCGCCGCCACACTGCCACCGCCGCCGCCACTGGTGTGTCGCCAGCGGCGGCACTTTGGAAAGCCCTGCTATAATCAATGAAATACATAGTGACTTATTCTTGGTATTCTTTGGCTTTCTCGATTATCCAGCATAACTTCAGCAATAATGCCTCATGTTCCTAGGCCTTTTCTAAAGCCAGCTTGAGTGTCTGGCATCTCCTTTTCCTCTTCCATTTAGGGCTCTAATCTGCATTGGATGATCCTAAGCGTTTATTTTACTAGCAATTAAGGATATTGTACGATAGTTTGCACACTATGTTAAGTCTCTTTTTGGGGTATTGGAATGTAGATTGCCATCTTCCGAAGTGTTTGCCACTGTGTTGTTCTCCATATTTGTTATCAAAATTTGGTTAGAAACTTTACTGATTCTTCTGTTGCTTGCCATGTTTCTGTGGGTATTCCACCAGTTCCTACAGCCTTCCAACTAGCATATTGTCTAGGGTGACGGAAGTGTGCCTTCTCGGCAACAGCGCCTGCTCTGTGGAATATTCTTCCCCCAGAGTTAAGACAGTCCCCCTCGCTCCTGGACTTCCGGAAAAAACTCAAGACTTGGCTCTGCCAACAGGCCTTGGGCGGGAAGAAGAGTATATACTCTTGGGGATGGCTAATACCTTAGGATGGCCCTAGAACTGCCCTTTCCAATGTTTTAAGAAGATACTACCATCTTGATTTTATTATATTTATTGTATTTTTAAATTGTTTATTTTAATGTTTATTTAACTTTATATTTGGATTGTAAACCGCCCAGAGTCCCTTTGAGGGAGTTGGGCGGTGATAAATCAAATAAATAAATAAATAAATAAATATTTCAAATAACAATTCTTCCTATGAACATAATAAAACATAGGATCATTTATCAACAGAACTTCATTATAACATTCAGGTACCTGCCAGTATCCACAGCTCAATCTCCAGATGCTCTTTGAAAGAACCAGGTTTTCAAAGCTTTCAAAAGATCAGAAGTAAGGAAGGCATTCCACTGAAGGGAAGGCCCTGCAAAGAATGTTTCTCTCCAAGTCTCCTGCCACATCTTGTAGAGTCTCAGCAACCCCTCTCTGCATGCATGCCTTGGGTAGCAGGTAACCAGACACCAAACTGTGTAGGACTTTAAAGATTATAACCAACACTTGAATTGCACCCAGAAACAAATCAGCAACCATTGATTCTCCCACAGTACTGATATGATTTGATAATACTGAGTTGTCCCCATTATTACATAGGCCACTGCATTTTTCATCACCTGCAATTTCTGGGTGATCTTCAAGGGCAGTCCCATGTGGAGTACATTACAGTAGTTCATCAGTGAGGTGTATTATTATTTTGAGGAGTAAGTCACAGCAATATAGCCTTATTAGGTAAAAACCTGCAAACTTTAAAAGGTCAGGCAGCACATGATTCAGGCTGAAGAGTATAAAAGAGCCTGCCTGCCCCACCCTGCTTAATTTGTTTCTGTTTCTGTTTACTCCTGTTTGTTTCTACTATCTCATATGTGGAATTGTAATACTTCCAGGGATCTGGAAGAAGACTGTAAATATCTGTTTGAATGAGAAGCTAATGTAACTGCAACTAATTTACTACAATGACTGGCATCTTTATTGGTCTCTACTGCAAAAGCTTCTGCTACTCTCTGTGTGCAGGAAAATGCACTCTCCAACAGTAAATAGGGCATGAGTGACTATTACCAGTGCATTCTTTACTGAGAATGCATGCATCTGATGCATCAGCTGAAGCTGGGCCAAGGCCCTCAAAGCCACAGATTCTATTTGCTATTCTAGCAGGAGCTGAGAGTTCAGGAACAACCCAAGTTGCACAGCTGCTCTTTCTGGGGGAGCCCCATCCCATCTGGAGCTAAATTTATATTGACCCAGAATCAGTCAGCTTCTGAACCCACAGCCACTCTATTTTATTTTGAGGATCAGATACATAGCTGATGGGAATTTTTCAATCTCTGAATAAATTAGAGCCAGAGTATCTAAATGGACTTCCTTCCTTCCTTCCTTCCTTCCTTCCTTCCTTCCTTCCTTCCTTCCTTCCTTCCTTCCTTCCTTCCTTCCTTCCGGCACATGGCCACAAGGAAGGACACTTTCTCTGCTGTGGTCCTCTGCATATAGAATATCCTTGAGATACTGAAAGAATATCCTCTTTTGAGGAACTGAAACTATTTTTTTTCAGTTCCAGGTGAATAAATTTCTTTCCTCCAGATATTTTTACTATTAGTTTTGAACAGTTAATTTGATGAGCCCATACTATATTGGACTTGAGATTTATATATATTATATTCAGCAACCACAACAATAATAAAAATAACTGTTGTGTTACAAAGGGCCAGCAATCTGGAAATTAAGCACTTAATAACCATGCAACAGAAGCTGAAAAGTCTTTGCTGAACCGCATATGTTAGGTGATGTCTGAAGAGCTGTAGGCATCTTCCACCCCCAATTCATAAAGATATCTTGATAAAAGTATAATGCACTTATACAAGACAAATTTCCATGTAGTATTAAACGGGTTACAGTTTTGCAATTATTTCCAGTGAAGCTGATAAAGCATTAGATTTCATACATAAGCACTTCAAATCCCTCAGGATTTTCAAAAGCCCTGTGCCAATCAAACAATAGTAAATGAGAATTACAAAAATTCTTAATAGTAGATATGTCAATCATATCACCCATGTAAAAATACCAGTGAAACATCTGACTGCTATTTTCTGATTCTGTGCTATTAATAAACTGAAGGAAGACATTCAACTTGTAGAAGCAAAGTTTCACTGTACTGTGTGTGCTACCAGCATGCATCAATCAGAAAATCCAATAGGTATTAGGGCAACATAAATCAGGCAGAAATCTATCATGTATATTTATTGGAGCTGAATTTCAGACAGGAAAATTACTATCACAGGTGAAAATTCTCCCCCATGTTTTCAAGACATTTTGTTTGTTTGACCATTTCCTTAAAAGAAGAAAAGAAGAAGAGGAAGACAGAGAAGGAGAAGGAGAAGGTGAAGGAGGTGTTGGTATGTGGAAGGAACTCATCAAGACATTAGTTGGATGGCTGGATTTTACTGTGGAATATTGCAGCCAGGACTTTTCCTAACAGCCAAAACATAGTTATAAGTTATAGTATATCACTCTACATATATGCATGAAGGAGGGACAGGAATGGTTCACTTAAGCCCAGAGACTGGAAGGTGGGGTGAATAAAAAGTTTGGTTCATGTGACTCAAATTAACAAGGAAAATCCAGCCATCCAATTTTTTTACATAAATTGACTAGAAGGTTTTAGTTTAGTTTTTCTTATAAGGTTTTCTGTTGGTTCATTCTCATGTCACTAACCACCAACGAAACATGCTCTGCTAACCTTATTTACATTATGTCCTCATGGCACTGCCTTCATTTCATCTCTAGCCCACTGCATAGGCCAGATTAATTTATCTTTAGACATTTCAGATTAAAAGTAGTGTTTTCTTTTACAACAAATTTATGTTGATGTATGTTAATGTTTATGCCAGCATCAGGACTGGAGGACTGTAAATTAATATGACTATCTGGCTGTGCCCTGTGAAATGTACTACAGAACTTGGGGAAATAGCCCATCCCAAGACCTACAAAGCTTCATAACCTTCCAAAAATGAATGAATTAAATAATTTAGCATTGAGCAGCATCAGAGTTAGACTGTCAATATTCTTCAAGCTGTGAAGCTGTTAAGCATCAGAAGTTCTTTGAAAGTATTTTAAAATCACATTGTGGGGACCTCCTAAATGAAAGGTGGGATATAAATCTAATAAATAAATTAAATAAATATGGTCAGATTCTGACTTTTAAAATAGCTCCTGGCTGAAAACTGCCTTGATGTTTAATAGAAGCTTAAATGGCCCACGGTTATCGCCTATTTCTATTGTCTAAATTCAGTTATCATTCCAGTTTGCCAAACATGGAAAAAGATCTTGAATGTCTCTACGTTTATGCTAAAAATAATGGTCTGATGTGCCATTTAGATATTCTCAAACTCATATAGGTGTCTTTAATTTATTAGTAAACAGCTTCCTTGTAACTGAAAGGATGATTCAATAGCCCAACAAAGCTAGATCTAATTATATTAATCTTCCTCATGTAACTTGCAAGGACCAATCCTCTGAACATTACCAAAAGCAAGGATCACTTAAAATATCTGCTTGGTTTGTAGGACCACTTCCTTCAGTGCCAATCAGAGAATATCAAATTTGCATCAACTCAAGACATTGATGCACAATTAGATCTTAGCTAGAAATAGTATCAGGAAGGAGAAAGCTTTAAAGATGTCTGAGATCAGGATCTAAACCAAACAAATCAAAACAAATCTCTATTAAGGGGTGCCCTAAAATATTCTATAACTTGAAATTACAATCAAATGTTAGAAATTGCTACACCACACATACTACAATTACCCATATCTATTTGCCACAGATGCCTTGAAACAGCTTGATAGACTAGAATTCAAGTATCTTTACAAATATTAATTTGTTATTGGAAATGGGATTTGGATATAATTTCACCTTTTCAATCAACCAATTATATTTTCCAGCAGAATCAGATAGTAATAATGAATTAGATACAGATTTTATTTTCAATTAAATAGGGGCACTAAACAAATATATCCACTATTTTATTTTATTTTATTTTATTTTATTTTATTTTATTTTATTTTATTTTATTTTATTTTATTTATTTTATTATTTTATTATTTTATTATTTATTTTATTATTTTATTTTATTTTATTTTATTTTATTTTATTTTATTTTATTTTATTTTATTTTATTTTATTTTATTTTATTTTATTATTTTATTTATTTTATTTTATTTTATTTTATTTTATTTTATTTTATTTTATTTTATTTTATTTTATTATTTTATTATTTTATTTTTTCCACTCCATTCTATGGATACTGATACATTATCATTACTAGTAGTTACTAATAGCCTTATCCTCTATGAGTGTATTTATTTGTTTATTTTTTTAAAAAAAGAAAAGACAACAGTATGGCTATCTCTATATATTTGGAGATCAACTTCACAGTCAAATATGCAGTGTGCAGAAGAAAGTCCATTTACCTATCCTGAAACTCCCATTGGAGAATGGAGAAATGCATGATTAATATTTGATTATGAAGACTAGATATTTTATTTTTGTAGATCAGTCATCCCTTGATGACAAACATAAGACCAATATTTCTGAAAACAAGTTCACAATAGTTCTTTTTAACTAATGTTCTTGCATAGAGATATTGTGCTTATGAGATGCTGGAATCTTCACATAAATCAGTGTCAATTAATTTTAAGTGGCATTTTTTATTATAATTTTAAAAATCCAAGCACCAACAATTTTGATAATCTAAGTCATGTGTCTTTGACATAATAGCACACACAACATCTCTGAATGTTTTTTTTTTGTCATATACTGTAAAAGATGTAAATATTAGACTGAATATTATTAATTTTTCCAGCCTGGTTGTACTATGAAAGGAAATAATTAATATCTTTGTTAATTGAAGCTGCAGGGGGAATGCTAAAGAGGTACATAATGAAGCAGTTTGGAAGCTGGCCAGAAAATGCAGGGATGATATCTCTGAAGTCCCTGAAATTGTTATTAACTCCAGCTTGTATATTTTAAAACTGCCACCTGGCTAGTTTAACCCTCCTCTTACCACCAACAAGTAGGAGTGATATTCAGCTGAATATGCTAAGAAATTCCCCTAAATAAAAGGAAAACTGCTAACATAACTGTAGGGGCGTGGTGGTTCAGCGGGTAAGACACCAGGCTTGTCGATCAGAAGATCGCAAGTTCGGAGTTTCGAATCCCTAGCCCTGCGTGCAGTGTGAGCTCCCGCACTAGCTCCAGCTCTTGCCAACCTAGCAATTCGAAAGCATGCAAATGCAAGTAGATTAATAGGTACCACTTCGGTGGGTACGTAACAGCGTTCCGCGTGCGTCATGCCGGCCACATGACCGTGGAAGTGTCTTCGGACAACGCTGGCTCTTTGGCTAACAAACGGAGATGAGCACCGGCCCCTAGAGTTGGACACGACTGCACAAATGTGCGGGGGGAACCTTTATCTTTACCTGCTAGGCATGAGAACAGAATGCCAGACAGGATTTCAATAGGGCTTGAACCAGATGAGGGCAGAAGATTTTGCTTCTTCTTACCAGCTTCTGTTCTCACTGACTATTACAGGCAATCAAGAAGATGAAAAGGATGTTAGGTAATGTTCTCCTTTGAAATGCAAATACTCAGGAAGACAGCAGGTATTCCATCTTTTGTCAGGCAGTTGACTGCAAGATCACCTCTATAATTTTAGGAATGGATGTTTTTCAATCTGTGGATTGCTCCTTTAAAAACAAAATTTGGCACTGTTTGTCAAGGAACAGTGTGAAATAGAAAAAGAGTGAGCATTAATGGCTTGAGGTGCATCATTCTCAAGGATACTATGATTTTTTTAAAATGATACCACTTCTTTTATTAGATCATTTTGCTGGCAATGATGAATGCCACTGTGTTGTAGTGTTCTTCCTCTGCTCCTGACTGAAGTGGAGGTAAAGCTATTATTTACTATTAGTAGTTGTAGAAGTGATTGCAGTAAAATGGATTATCTACCACTTTGAATAGCACCTAGTTCAGAGAGAGAGAGAGAGAGAGAGAGAGAGAGAGTAAGAGGGATTGACATTGCCTTGACACAAGTTAAATGGAGGGGACTGGAGAGAAATATCCTTAAAATAAATGTTTACTTAATATAAAGTGTTTTTGGATATTAATTTAATTAATTTCATTAATATCTAGATATATGTGGTCAGCTTTGCAAAATAGATACATTTTACTTTTTTTTAACCTGAAAAACTGCATCACAACATTCAGAAAAGTTTGTGCATTGATGCAAGAACAGATACATTCACATAAAAAAATCCTATTTTCAGCCAAATAGTAGATGAAATTTGAATGCACCCAAACAAATGTAGACACACTGTATAATGCTAAAAATAAATTGGTCCTTTACCTAGGTATAACAGAAGTAATACACTAAGCTTTTTTGTTGTCTATTCGTTCAGTCGCTTCTGACTCTTCGTGACTTCATGGACCAGCCCACGCCAGAGCTTTCTGTTGGCCGTCACCATCCCCAGCTCCCCCACGGTTGAGTCCGTCACCTCCAGAATATCATCCATCCACCTTGTCCTTGGTCGGCCCCTCTTCCTTTTGCCTTCCACTTTCCCTAGCATCAGCTTCTTCTCCAGGGTATCCTGTCTTCTCATTATGTGGCCAAAGTACTTCAGTTTTGCCTTTAATTCATGAAAAAAAGTGTTCTGGTTTGAGTACTTATGAATATGGCTTGCTTTTGCAGTATACTTTTCTTGTTAGAAAAGTTTTCTAACATTTTTCTTTACTTGTTAGCAACAGAAGGATCAGCTGAGGCTGATGTTATGTTGAGGCTGATCTTTTCTAACAGAGTTTATAAATGCAATAATAATACTTTTTAACAGAGTTTATAAATGCAATTTAAAGCACTACATGAGCAATAAGTAATACACTGAATAATGAACTCAAATGTATTTAAGCAGGTTAATGAATGTTATAAAGCAGAAGCAGTCACAAATAAATCATCTTACACAGTTTTGATGATAATAATATAATGATGAAAAACTGGAAATTTGCTAGTCAAAAATAAAGGAAATGATTTAAAAGTGCACCTCAGATTTGGATCCTGGAAGAACAAGAGAATGGCAAAGCAGTTCTTCATTCTCTTATAGAAGCTTATTTAAGCTTCAACAACATCCATTTTGCCTCATAAAATCAATTCAAAGCACCAGATTGTTAGATTTTCCAGCATTGCCCCACTGCATAATAGGGTCTTTTTTGAAAGAGAAAAAAATATATTTTATTCCATTTCTTTTGCTTCACTGGTTCTTTCCCACTTTCATTTCAAAGAGTTTGTTGTTGATGTTGTTGTTGCCATTTTTACTAGGAAAAAAAAATTCTGCTGCTTTTGGCATTTCAAAACCTAGAAGCAAAGCCCCATTGTTCTTCTCTTGACATCAGACTCCATGTTGCTTGTCTGCCAGTAGATTTTTCCTTTTAAGATAACAGTCTAAAAACAGAATTGTATTACTTTTAAGAAGCCTAAAGAAGATGAAAAAAAAAGTGTTTGGCTGGTTATGAAAGGCTCAGCTTTCCCAAATTGGAGAGGCAGATGTTTTCACAAGTTGTCACTGTTTTCCTCCTTTTCCCTTGACTGTCAGTAATGTTATGATCTCTGATCCCATCCATATGGATGGTAGCATAGCTAGTTCCA
This sequence comes from Charina bottae, assembly GCA_023362775.1. Taxonomy (NCBI): domain Eukaryota; kingdom Metazoa; phylum Chordata; class Lepidosauria; order Squamata; family Charinaidae; genus Charina; species Charina bottae. The sequence continues at coordinate 160,836,980 of JALMGJ010000001.1, read as the reverse complement.
AATGCCTGAAGCAGATTTCATGTTTGTCATCACAATTAAGGGAAACAGCATAGTTCCAAATCTTTCCATGGAAGGAATACATTAATAAGTAAGGCTTCTTCTTTTTCCTTTTTCCTTCCCCTTCTTCTTACTTTAACTTTCAGTGAACTTTTGGTAGACAATGTAGAAAGGAAGGGTTGTTTGGTTGTTGCTGGCCCATGGAAGTGCACTTGGAGTGGAAAAGTATATCCTTTATTTTGACTCTATCAAAATATACCTTTTTATGTTTTTAGCATCCTTCAGCAATCTCAACTCATTATTGTCCTGTCCCAGCCCAATCACATGCAATACACCAGGGAGGCAGTTGTAAAACTTTACTGAGAAACTTGTGAGGTAAACATGTGAAGTAAACTTTGCTGAGAAACTTGTGAGGCGGCCAGGGAGTGTGAGCACAAATGCACACACTCTAAAGAAACAAGCCCCAAAAGTCCCACGAGCTTGCCTTAAGGGAGTTTCATGTTCAAAACACAATTAGTCAACTCAAGAGTCAGGTCACAAGGTTTTCTGACCAGGAGTCCAGGTACATGGAGTCCGGTAAGCAGACGGTTGTCTCCAACAAATGGTCAGGGCTTGCAGCTCCCTTTTTATAGAGGCAGACCCATGTGGAGCTTATTTAGGAGGGTGGGGCTACTTTCTCGCATGTTGCCTCGCCGACCTTTGCTGTTCCTCTCTCCTTTCCTCTCTCCTTTCTCAAGCACTGGGAGGAGGTGGCAGCTCTGAGTCTTCATCCTCACTAATCAGCGGCACCTGTGCCTGCTGCTCGCTGACCAGCCCCGCCTCCTCTGACTGCTCAGGCGGCCGTTTATCTGGAGCTGTCTGCTCACCCTCCATCTCTACATCAGAGGCTGGCCACCCATCCTCCTCGTCTGACTGACTCTGACTCTGACTCTGAGCCCAAGCCCCCCATTACAATTATGAGCTTTAGCTTTCACAGCTCTATCTCTACGGTTCCAGGCTATCTATGAATCTGGGGGTATCTTTCATGGGGACCTGATCTCTGTCTATTACTTATATGTCTTCTTTTTTTTCAGATATTCATTAAGTTTTTGTAGCCACAGTGGCTTTTAATATCCACCATTTTTCTTCTTTGTAATTGTTTGCAGTTCTACTGTTATCCTCTCAATTTTAGGCACCCTAACCTACTCTCCCCTCTTTTTCCTGTTAGTTTCTCCTGTCATAGAATCCTACTCCATGTTGCTCTGAGCTAATTAAAGTCCACCTAAAAATATCCAAGATAGACATTCAAATTGTACTCCACTTAATTTAGCTTAAAATCAAAAATTCCAGTGTATCTTAGCCAGTCTCCTCAATGTTCCTGCTATTTTCATTTCCTTATGCATTGATTAGTATCAAATCAAGGAACATTCTCCTCTTGTAACTTCCTCAACCCTCGGAAGCAGAAGGTTGTCAGCAAGTCAAGTAAGAAAATGCCTTGAAGAATCATGTTTGGAAGAATTTGTCTCAGAACAAGTTTCAGTGTTATTAACATTATGCTATTAACATTATTTCTTCCATTTCATTATATTTGTTGTTGTTTTGGATAGATGATTCTGTCCATCTATTGAAATGGACCATTGGGGAGTCTTTCTGAGGTCTCAACCACAGATGCTTGGGAGGAGAACAAATCTAATACCAAAGTTCTTCCTTTGAGATCATAGTCCTGCATAGTTCTGCTTCTGCCCTTAAAGGATGTATTATGAATCCCCAAAGACTATAGGATTCCAGCCTAAATGAAGGAAAAATAAGTCTTCAAAAGAGGTTGAGAATATGTGCTGGAATTGGAAGCAAATTATACAACAGAACCCAAAGCAGTAGCTTTCAGCATTCTTTAGATTTTTTTTAAATCCAGTATCTTTGTGGGAAATTTTTTTTTACAAGTGTGTGATATGTCTTTCCTTAGGATGAATCTACTAACAGATGTTACTCCAGGAATAAATATGGGTAAGTATATTTTTAAAATGTATCATTTTTCTCAAGCAGCTAAAATAGTTTTAACAAGAAATGGCCACTTCTCTGAAGAACACGTGCCTGTTTTTTCCTCCAAAAGTTACTTCAAACTCTATTTATTTGCAACCTAATTTCCTTGTTAGCTTCATGAGGTCTCTGAGAATGCTTATTTGATTCTGATAATGAGCACATGTCTAGCTAATTCAAATTACATTAAACTCATTATTGTTTTCATCCAATATCACTGAAATTATCTTCTTGAATTTTAATTTTAAACTGTGAGAATTCATATTTAATCTGTTAGGCTTTCCACTCAGTACTACAGCCTGCAGAGTATTGGAAGCATCATATTGACACATCATTTAGCAGAAGATGAAAATTCTACTTCAAAATGATGATTTCATATACATATATATGTACAATATTGGAAAAAACAAAACATACCAACAATGGAGGAATGGATGATGAAACTTATGGAATTAGCACAAATGGCAAAATTAACGATTTTATTAAAAGATAAAAATATTTCAAAATTTAAAGAAATGTGGCAACCAATATTAGATTACCTGTATACTATTGAGAAAAATGAAGCAATGACAATGGGTTTTGTATTCTAAGGAATTAAACATATAGAAATAAATAGTAAGGTAAGGGAAAATAAAGATAAGAGATATATTAAGATGCTAATTGTATATCTTTAGCTAGGATAGTTGGAAACCTTATATATATACATTACTTCTTATATATTGATATATATTTTTTAGAATTTGTGCATAAATAACAATATGTAATAACAATATATAACAATAACATAATAAGATCTGTAGTATTTTATGTATTTAAATTTGTTATTTTGTATGTTGATCTTTATGTATGTATGCTTTTGTAGAATATTTTAATGATTAAAGAGTTTATTAAAAATGATGATTTCATTTGAATTGCAAAAAAAAAAAGGGGGGTGGATAATCTTGGATATATTTTAAAATCAGACAACTGGCTTAGATGTAGGGCATGGAGAGATGTATTAAAAGGATAATATAAGGGTAAAGTCTACCCTAGAATTTTCACATGGTCTTCTATCTAACTATGCACTAGGTCCAATCCTGCTTAGATTTTAATATCAGCATCTTAATACATAAAATAGAACTTTTGCACCCATAAAGGACTATCATGTGGTCTTAATATATAATAATTAAGAAAACATCTTTTACTGACTAGTATAACGTTTTACTTAAAGAGTTAGTGCATTTATTTATTAGATATATGCTCCACTTCTCCAACAGCAAAAAATGGATTTAATGGGTATCCTCCTTTATTTTATTCCTACAAAACAACCATGTGATGTAGATTGAGCTGCGAGAGCATGACTGTCCCAAAATCACCCAGTGAGCTTCTGCATCTGAGGGTAGATATCAATCTATATCTGCCTAGTTTTAGTGCAACACCTTAACCATTATGTCTCCCTGAATATGCAAAGGAATAAGCAAAATTAACCTCATGGACAACACATATATTTAGTGCTATGGAAACTTAGATTTCACAGGAGATTGAAGAATTGTGACTGGATTAGTAAAAATAGATTGATATCTCAATCCTGCAGGTGCTATTCTGATATTCTCAGACTTCCAAAACTATTTGGAGGACTTCAGAAGTAATCAAATGGAGATTAGAGGGTTCATGGGACAGGATCTGGAAAATTTGCAGCCTGTGAAAGAACAGAGTCCACACCCTATAATCACAATCTATCCTTTAAAACCAGGTTAGCTATTAGTCCAACATTATGCTGTGTCCCCTAAATGGGCACAAAATTAAAAACAAATTGGTTGGCAAAGAACACTTCAACTATTATCAGTGTCCTGCCTTGGCTGCCAACAGTTACCATTACATCAAGGTAACCATTCTCCTCCCCCAAATGTAAAACCATTTGATCTGGATTAGAAATTTAAAACATTCTTTGGGGTCAAGGGATGCATCTTTCTTCCTCCTATTTTCAGTGGGTGTAGTCTATATCTTGTGAGTGCCCTTGGTTTTTTCCCCAGAGTTTTATTCTGCTTGGGGGAATTACCTTTAGGGGAAATATTTAAGGTGTATTAAAATAACAAATTGATTTTATTTTCCCTCCAGAAATCCATAGGGAATTGTGTGGCTGATATTTGGCCATTTGCCACTAATTTTAGCATCATGATCCTGGGGACCACAATGCAGAGACCATCAATGGGCTCAGCACTGCTCACCCCAATCTAGAGAATCTAGCTCTTTATTATCCTTGGATTCCAGTGGATGATATACTAGAGATGTTAACTGTACGGGTCATTCATTTTTCATTCATTCATTCATTCATTCATTCATTCATTCATTCATTCATTCATTCATCAATGAATCAATGGGTCATTGATAGTATAACTTGTTGACTGTTGTGGAATTTTATTTCAATTGTTTTCATCATGACTTTTGCAGGCAAAGAAACAAATACCTGTTTCCCCTATCCCTTAAGCAGATAATGGGAATAGGATAATTGCCTCTTCTACCATCTTTTGACAGGGGATGAGTGGGAAAGAGGGACACATTTTATCAGTTATAACCAGGAAATTTCCCCTATTTGCACCTCCATGAGAGAAGTACTTGAATGCCTTGTCAAAGGTGGTGGTATTTCAAATGCAGTGTTGCTTTCTTGATGCTATCCATTTTGGATAGTCTGATTGCAGAAGCTTTCAACTCTTTGCTCACTTTAGGCAATACCACATTTTGAGAATCTTGACTCAGTGTGATAGCATAATATCAATAAAGGAGTAGTGACAGGTTCTTTTATTCACTTACAGTACTATAGGCTGCTTTTCAAAAGTACTTGTGTTTCTCCCACTGTGCATCTCAAAAGAAGGGCCTGATGAGGACCCCAGCATCTGGTTTGGGGCAATTCTTGTATCTCCTACCTCCTCTCTGAATATCAAGTCTACGGTAGGGATCATTTAATGAAAAGCTTCCATAAAACCCCTTTCATTTATAAGATGTTTATACGTCTGGCAAAATAGGAGTACATTTTAATAACAATCACGTCCTACACTGGATTATTTATGGGACCTCACCTTCAACAAGAGACTCTTGAAATATTTCATAAATTCAAAGAGAACAGTGTTTCATACTTTCACTCTAAATTAACTTGTGATTGGCTAATGGTGAAGTCAAGCCAATTCAGGTTGAGGTCATGATTATCTGTCTGTCTGCCTCATCTTTACAGTATATTCTCACATAGCTAGAGATGAAATTGTTTTTAAAATAGTTCTGAAGCACTTGTCAACAAAATTATATACTTGTATGAAAAGAAAAGGTGCTTAGATTTCTTTTGAGAAAACATCAGCAGAGATGAGCTAATTCACTTTATTATTATATGGTTTGATTATGACTTTGGTTTTTCTCTCCTTTTCTTCTGGCAAAAAAAGGATAATTTTAGATGCTGGCAATGAATCTTCATAGGAAAATGTGTTTATCTCTTTGAGATATATACATATAAAGTATGTATACATTCTTATATATGGCAAAAAAAAAGCTTTTTCTTTTCCAGAAAAAAAGACCAGTGCTCTAAAACGGCATAAAGCCATAATTAAAACAACAAAGCTTGGAATTAAATGCTTGCTTTTGTGATGAAAAGCCTACCTTACTTTTAATTTCTATAGCAAAATCTACCAGTGTTTTTGTATAAAACAGACAAAGCAGATGAAAAAGTCCTCATCAAAACTAGAGAAAAAAATTATACTTTGTGTGTGTGTGTGTGTGTGAGAGAGAGAGAGAGAGAGAGAGAGAGAGAGAGAGAGAGAGAGAGATATTCTGTGTTAAAAACATTGTGTAGCTACTTTTCCTATGTATGCACATATAGCAAAACAGAGTCATGTACTGAGATGAGTGGCTATATAAATTTAAAAAGTAAGTAGCACTAGGTGCAGGAACAACCATAAAATAAATTCTTCGGCAATAACAGTATCTTTTATTTTTATTTCAGTTTTGGGTCTTCATTCTTGGAGGCCCAACTCTGGAGGAGCCCCAGATTCCAGTGTCATCAATGTCACAGCCATAAACATTTCTTATGATTTCAATTCTAATTATCAGGTCAGGGGTTCCTGTTAGGGGAGGATTCTGAAAGAACTTCTGTTTTCAGAAGTGAGTATCATTTTTCCTAACCAAACTGGTCAGCTGAAAGTGTTTGTCAGTTTTATTTTTTGTGTTACTCACTGTATGTTCAATAATATATCTTACACAGAACTCTGTTAGAGTGAAACATGGGATATAACGTTGGTAATAATTTTTCTGTACGTAAAAGACTGCATGGGATTGTCATCTTGATCAATTGCAAACATGGATAAAGCAAAGCAAAGATGGGAAAAGCACAGATCAGAAAAATGAATGTGTGACTTATCTACATATAGAAGCAACTTTTAGGAGTCCTGCTTTTCTGCCTTGACTGTCTGCATGTACTTTTCTGTTCCCAAATCATGAATCCAACCAGATCAATAAGCCTATGTTTCCTTGTCATTATAGTTAATCAGTGTACACTTAACAGGGAGTTATGCTTCCTTCCCAACATCTCACTGTTAAAGCTTAGTACTGGAATTTAAGTGAGTCACAAGAGGGGGATCTTGTCTTTTGTTTCTTTGTCAATAAATAAATAAGCTTAGGGATTCATTTTGTTCATTCCAAATAAAGCACTTCTCTGCCATTCACATGCTGAAATAAAGAACGTGACAACTTCTGACCTCTAAGATGAAAACTCATTTTGTGGTAATGTAAGCACCACATATCTGAACAAAATGAGTAAGGCTTAAGCAATCTAACTTTCTAACCAAGGGCTATTCTATTTCTTCCTGATACTCTTTCACTGGCAAAAAGAGGAATGTGAAAACAGAATGAATGGGGAATTATCCATAGATAGATAGATAGATAGATAGATAGATAGATAGATAGATAGGGAGTCTTTGGTGCTCTCTGAGCCTTGTTGTTTTCATGCAGACGTTTCATTGCCAGGCTAGGCAGCATCTTCAGTGCGAAAAGGGAGTGGAACTTGCTGTCTGTTTATATACCCTGGCTTGTCCTGCCTGTGTTGGTGGGGGTCCTGTACTCTCCTTGGTAGTTCCTTGATTGGGCTGTTCTGTGCTGTTTGGGTGATTGACTGAGTTAATAGTTCCTTGATTAAGGTCTATTGTGTTGTTTGATTGCTCCTCTGCTGCTAATCTTGCTGTTAATCTATGCATATCTTGTTGTTGATTGCTGGCCCAGGGGTGTTCTGGTCTTCTGGCTATTCTATTGTCTCTTATGAATGGTATGTAAATGTTGTTAACCTCTATGTGTCTGTTGATGGCTGCTTTGTCTGAGTGCCAAGCTTCCAGGAATTCTCTAGCATTTTTGGATTTGGCCTGGTCTAATATGCTCACAGTTTCCCAGTTGAAAGTATGGTTAAGTCTGTCCATGTGTTGTGAGATTAAGGAGTTTTCATCATGTCTTCTGACTGCTAGTTGGTGTTCGTGGATACGTTCTGCTAGTCTTCTGCCAGTCTGTCCTACATAGTGGCTGTTACAGTCCTTACACTGTATGTTGTAGATAACTCCTGTTTTTTCTTCTTGGGCTACTGGGTCTTTTGGTTTACTTACAATGTTCTGAAGGGTTTTGGTTGGTTTGTGTGCTACAGTGATGCCGTGTGGATGTAACAGTCTATTAGTAGTTTCTGAGATGTTTCTGATGTATGGCAGTGTAATCCTTTTCATAGCTTCTGTTGGTTTTGCTGTGGTGGGTTGAGTGGTCAGGCACTTTTTGATAAAGTTGTGTGGATATCCATTTTGCTGGAAGATGCTATATAAGTGGTCTGTTTCCTTTTTCTGGTGTTCTGGGTTGCTGCAGTGTGTTTGTGCTCATCTGAATAGTGTTCTTACACAGCTCCTCTTGTGTGAGGTTGGGTTATTGCTTTGATAGTGGAGCACTTGGTTAGTGTGATAGATAGATAGATAGATAGATAGATAGATAGATAGATAGATAGATAGATAGATAGATGATAGATAGATATAGAGTGAGTGAGTGAGCGAGCCAAGGATACTTGGGTTAGGAAATCATGAATGGGTTATTGGTGACGAGAGCCAGTTTGGTGTAGTGGTTAAGGCACCGGGCTAGGAACCGGGAGACCGTGAGTTCTAGTCCCGCCTTAGGCATGAAGCCAGCTGGGTGACCTTGGGCCAGTCACTCTCTCTCAGCCCTAGGAAGGAGGCAATGGCAAACCACTTCTGAAAATCTTGCCAAGAAAACTGCAGGGACTTGTCCAGGTAGTCTCCAAGAATCGGACACGATTGAATGGAAATTTACATACATACATACATACATTATTGGTGACAAATATTTAATTAAAGGCTCCTGATCACTAGTATCAGAAAGTCCACAGACCAGCTCTGTTCTGGATAGGATTCATTAGTTGTGCATGTCAATGTATGTATGTATGTGTGTATGTGTGTATGTGTGTATGTGTGTATGTGTATGTGTATGTGTATGTGTATGTGTATGTGTATGTGCATATATCCATTTTTAAAACGCCTACTGTTAATTATATGGAAAGACAATGTAACAAAAACATGGAACATTTATAAAAATTGTAGTTGCAATAAACAAAACAAATCTGCAAATGTAAAAAATGTTTAATTAAAAGAGTGAAATGTTTATTCCATGTTGTGTTTTGAGCTGACAAAAAAAGAAGAAGAAAAATCAAGATAGGGAAGGATATTTTCATCCTTGCTTCTTGTCCTATGATTGTTGATAAGGATGCTTGGTAATAATTAATGGAATTTATCTGTAACACTTTCTCAAGCTCTGCAGATATAGTCTGGGAGCAGTATGGCGGACCAATATAAAAATCAGAGGGACAATTTACAGGTATAAATTAAGGACACCAATGAATATCAAAAGGCAGTCATGGTTGGGATGCATATCTAATTCTCACTGTTTATCTTTGTGGTAGATTGCTTTGTGGTGGTAACCAGGCAGGAGACAGACTTTTCTTACAAAAAGAGTTTGATTATACAAATATGTACAAAACACCCTGGGTGCTCACATACTAAAGGGTGTTATTTTTTATTTGTGTCACGTCTAAACTTTATTGTTCTGTTTAAAAACTGTGTTTTCTGTCTTATTTTAACTTAAATTCCTATATATATGAGTCACTGTTAACCTTCAGTCTCTTTGTCTAGTTAACAATAACTTTCTCTAACTCTTCATTATACCTCTCTTCTCTCTCTCTTCCTTTGTTATTTATCTCTTGTTAAATAAATATGTTGCATTAAATAGGGCCAAGTACAAAGCACCCTAAAAGCAGTGTAATTTAAGATCAAAATTTATTAGATGGAAAATGTTGATATTTTCAGAGACTGCTCTACCTTCCAGTCCTGACATATTTTTGTAGGTGAGTATATGGGATTAGTAAAAGCACGAGAAAAAAAAAGCTAAATGTAGAATAATAATGTAATGTATTTCCAAAACTTGGTTCATCTGAGACTCTTTTACTGATTTGCTGGCTATAATGTTTTCTAGACTTTTCATTACACCATTTCTTCAGGCAACCTTCATATAAAATTTCTTCCTTGGGATAAAAGGTATTTTGTGCTATAAAAATAGCACTGTTGTATTTCTTACTATGGAATTATAGACAACATTATTGTTGAGGATATTGTTACATCATTAGTGTTATTAGTAACAATTCTAATCAATATTTTTGTAGATACTTGTAATTTGATGCTATCAAATTCTTGTAGAAAGTTTTTTTGTATGATTGATTTCCTCTTATTTTTTTATTATTGCCAGAGATACCAAATCTGTTAACTATGAACCCTAAAATTATATTTCCACCTGAACTCTATAGCAAAGTTTGTACCATTTTGTTTAAGAAACCTTGAGTTTTGTACTACCATCTATAAGTGGATATTGACATTCTGAACTGTCAAACCAAATCAACATTTAAAAACAGACCTTGTTTGCAGTTGGTCACAACATATTCTACTGTACATGCCTTAGTCTTTAATCTGCCACAAGACATTGATTTTATTTTTTGTTGTATTAGCCTCATGTAAAAGTGTCTTCAGCTAATCAAAATTTGGATGAATGGGTGATGGATCAGCTAGTTGCCTTGTCATTTTTTCTGCCCTCTTCTGTGATTAAAGATAGGTAGGTAGGTAGGTAGATGTAGGTAGATTATAGATACAGATACAGATACAGATGATACAGATGATACAGATACAGGTACAGATACAGGTACAGGTACAGGTACAGATAGATACAGATACAGATACAGATACAGATACAGATACAGATACAGATACAGATACAGATACAGATACAGATACAGATACAGATACAGATGAGAGGTGGAGATGGAGATGGAGATGGAGGTAGAGAGAATCAGCAACCGTAGGATATTGTCTTTTGCCTACAAAGGAAGACACAATGCAACTGTTATGATTAGAGTCACACCTTTATTAACTATTTTAAAATTTCAGTGCCAGTTACCAAATATTGAACAATGTGTGATCACCAAACTTGTAGCTAGTGAACTTCTTTCCAATATTGGAAAAATCTCTCTAGCTCATGTCCTTAGTTTATAAAGCTTAGGCTGTCTTGGCCTGTCTATCATCAAGGCAAGCTGGGGATTCTGTTTGCTCTACCCACCTCTAATAGCCAACTTTCAGTGGGGCTAAAATATTAAGGAAGTGGCATTCCCAACTGAAAGACCAGGTCATTTATTTCTCTCTCTCTCTCTCTCTCTCTCTCTCTCTCTCTCTCTCTCTCTCTCTCTCACACACACACACACACACACACACACACACACCAATGCTATATAGTTGCACGAGCCTATTTTTTATATTTCCTCTTTCATAATTCAGCATGTTCCAGATGATTATTCCTGAAGTTTCTTTGTGCCAAAATGTATGCCTTTTCAGAGTTATGAAGAAAACAAAATCAAATCACACTCTAATATCTCCTTCAGCACTAAAGTGCCATCAGCTACTTCCTTTGGCAAATTTCTCTGAATTATTTTCCTCTCCATATTTCCTGACTGATATGAAGGCTTGTGTAGTGTCATATTAAGAGATTTCATCAAGCATTCAAATGCATCTACCTAATATAACCTACATCACTTGAAGTGCTACATCTTTCATCTTCTAAGCCACCTAGCAGTAAACTCAACTCAGTGGGGTTCCTTGTGAGAGAAACCCAATAAAAATTCCTTTTTTATCTTTTATGGATTCCCAATACCATAGGGAATATTTCTTATCAAAACCATTTTGCATCCCATGATAGAAGATGTGGCTGCCTCATTTGCAAACAAAGGAAGCAAAACCTGGAAAATATGCCTGAGGAGGTGATGGTAGATATGTGCTACTTGATTGTTTTATGTACCTCTCAATATTTCTCTACATTCCCAGTGCACCTGAAAATAACTTTTCATGGAATAATGAGGAGGAAGATATTTATTGCTGTGACTATTTAGTGCCAGCCCTGTATATTGTGTTTTACAAAAACTAAGAAGTTAATCTGTCTCAAAAGCTTAGAAATATAATCCAATGTTCAATCTTCCCTTTCCCTTCTTGTACATGCCACTTCTCATAAGAGAATTTTACGTAGGATATGAGTCTAGAAAAAGAGAAGAAGCAAAGCCAAAAAAGAAACAAACCAGAATATACATTTTTCATAATGCAGAGGCATGAGTGGAGAAAATAGGCTGGTTTCTGGAAATTTCAGAGCAAGCTGCTTGGGTAGCATCACTGTCAGATGACAAGCGGTAGCATGAGAACACCTGGGATATCTCCAGAAGCCAATACAGGGATTTTCCTATTATAAGAGACCTCTTTGACAGAATCTTGCTTCAATTATTTTTTATTTATTTATTTGTTCAATTTATATAGTCACCCATCTCATATCCGTGACTCTGGGTGGCTTACAATTAAATGTTATGCTTCTTTTTGTCTATGTCTCAGTTGTGTGAGTTATCATGAAAGACATCCTCACTTGCTTATTCAACTTTGCTATTGTCCAAGGGATCAACCATGGCTTGGCCCAATTGGGTCTAGTAGTTGTACCAGGCCAGGATCAGAAAGAAAACAAATGCCTCAGGGCTTTTGCAAGTAAATTACTAGGCTTCTTGATGAAGTTGCTACATTATCTCTTTGTTTAACTGAAGATCGAACACTTGATCAGGTGTGGCAGCTTCCCAAGGTGGTGGTACAAATGGATCAAGCAGCCATTCATTAAAATATGCACTGCCACATCAGCCAGTTTGGTCTAGTAGTTAAGGTGCTGGGCTAGAAACCAGGAGACTGAGAGTTCTAGTCCTGCCTTAGGCATGAAAGCTGGCTGGGTGACCTTGGGCCAGCCACTCTCTCTCAGCCCAACTCACCTTACAGGGTTATTGCTGTGGGGAAAATAGGAGGATGAAGGAGTATTAGGTATATATTATATTAGGTATATAATTCCAATCACCACCCACGACAAAAAAGAGGCATCATCAAAACACTAGTGGATCGCGCAAATCAGAACTGTGAAGCTCAATTTCTCAATTCTGAACTCAACCATTTGGATTGGTCCCTACAGGCGAATGGCTACTCCAAGAATGAAATCAGGAGAGCTATCAAACCGAAAAAACAGCACTCAACTGAAGAAAAACAGGCCCCCACAAGCAAAATATTTCTGCCCTACATTAAAGGAGTCACGGACCGCATGGAAAAACTAATGAAAAAACATAACCTCCAAACAGTCTTCAAACCCACCAGAAAAATACAACAAATGTTAAAATCAGCAAAAGACAAAAGGGACCCCCTCACCACTGCAGGAGTTTACTGCATACCCTGCAGCTGTGGACAAGTATATATTGGGACCACAAAATGCAGCGTCCACAACAGGATAAAAGAACATGAAAGACACTGCAGACTACAGCAACCTGAAAAATCTGCAATAGCTGAACATGCTCTCAAACAAACTGGTCACCAAATCTTATTTGAAAACACAGAAATACTGGACAACACCAACAGCCACTATGTTAGACTATACAGAGAAGCCATGAAATATGGCTTTATGAACTTTATGAAGTTTATGAAATACATAAACACCAACACAGTTTCAATAAAAAAGAAGAAAGCCTAAAAATCAGCAAAACCTGGCTGCCAGTCCTGAAAAACACAACTTGCAAAAGATCAACAAACTCTACTCAACCACAGAAATATACAAACAACTCACACAATAGATGTGCTAATCCCACACACGACAGCACCACACACCCTAATCACCACAAAAAACCCTCTCCCAATCTCTTGTAAATGACCTCTCAGCAGCTATGAACACCAGCAGGAACACACAACCTCCATTTGGGCACAGAGAGAATATTCTAGCTGTGCTCCTGTCCTCTGAAGATGCCAGCCACAGCTACCGGCGAAACGTTAGGAACAAAAACTGCCAGAACACGGCCACACAGCCCAGAAAACCCACAACAACCATCTGATTCCGGCTGTGAAAGCCTTCGACTATACATAGTATTAGGTATGTTCGCCGCCTTGAGTTATTTATAAAAATAATAAAGGCAGGATAAAAATTAAATAAATAAATATATCCATAATAGGCAATTAGAATGTGATAGGTAACTTACACAAAGTTAGGATTAAGTAACTTCCAAATTGAAAATCAGGAGCTTTTTTCTCCTTTAAATTGGTTTCTTACCAAAGTCAGCCACAACCACCAATGACCTCTCAAGTTTGCCAGGGTAATCTACAGAAATTGACTGAGGCATCTAGGTGTTTTAAAAAAAATAATTAAATAGGGATTTAAAGTATAGATAATTGCCTCTGGAGCTGTATTGCAGGAACTGGGGGATGGACTTGTTAGTGAGCATGTGAAAATCTAATGCATATTAGAGACCCAATCATCATTCTCCATGCACAATACTGTATAGGCTGATGTATTAACAGAACCACACTGCATTCTGCATTTTATACACTCTATAATTGAGTCTTTATTCATTTCTTTGAAGGATTACTTTTAATTGGAATGGGGCTCTCGGTCATTTACTGTAGTTGTGGTCCACTACAAGAAAAAGCATGCAATCAATTGAATTAAGGGCAATGTGCAACAGTGAGGGAATTAAACCACAGAAAAGTAACAGGAAGTAAATGGAACATTATATTAATTTGTGAGATAACTCTCAATAGGGGGACAGACCATGAGTCATAGCAAAATTTCCATTTCATAGACATAAATGAATGATTGCAAGAACAAAATATCATTGCAGGGAAGGAAGAGAATGTATCACAGAGGATATTTCAAAAATTACTAAGAAGTTAAAATAAAGGTTAAATAAGGAGTGCTTGGATGAATATGAGTCTATACTGTCTTGTTAAATCTCTATATCCATGTGTAGATCTAATTCTTGAATAAAATATATAGGTTATTTTAATGTAGAATTAACACAATACAGCAACTCTGGAAAATAGTTTAACCATCTCAGATATAGAAGCAAGCATTGTGGGTCACAGACAATGCCTATGGCAATATTATTCAGATAAACTGGTTCTTAATCAGAAGTCTAGGCAAATCTATCAATGATTATGAAGACATGGCTTTGTCCTTTATTTCAGGACTTTTATTTTTTGGTCATTAGTTGTCAGATCCAGCATTTTCTTAAAAAATACATTGCCAATTGAAGATGTAGAGCACAAGTTAAATGAATTCTTGTTTTGCAACTGTCTGACTTTCATATTGACACACAATGGATAATGGATCAACACATTGCTGAACTCAGAAACCAAACTAAACCAAACAAAAAATACTAATAAGCATTTTCATCCAAAAGACAGCCAGTCATGTCAGCTCCATTGTATCACATCTACCAATTTTATTCCTTTTCTACTGCGTAGAAAACACATTTGAATTCATTAGAGAACCCTACTTGCATGAGTCTTTGATTTTAATGGGTGTTGTGCACATGTAATTGGGAGCAGGATTACAGGCCAAGTAATTAGTTTGCCCTCCAATCAACTGTGTTTGAATAGCAAAATGTTTATTGTATGATTTTGGGGCCATCTGACATTAAATTAAAAATATAAATCATGTGGCACAGGCTGAACATTTCTAATCTAGTCAGCAGATGGAGTCTATCAGATAGATAATTTTAGCTGGAGAATATAAGGGGCCTTTTGCTGATTTTGCTTGGAACATTCTTATAGTGAATTAGAAATATTGAAACAATGAATTATTGCCCTTAAGCAAGGCACAAATGTATCATGATAGCTGGCCAGTTATTTCATCAGCATAACCCATACAATGAGGTTGGTAATTAGGCTGATGTACTAGATGATGAAATGTCTGTCAGTATCCCCAGACATGTTAGGAGAAAACAACAGTTAAACGGTTAACAATAAACTTTGACTACCTGGAATAATATTGACCAGTCTTCCTGTTATACCAGCAGAAAGCCCGTTTATCATTCCAAGTTTTTAGTCCTGTGGCTGAACTATTTATTCCATGCTAAAAAAATATTTTAGCTGCACACTGTCCTCAGTAAACTCCTAATTCTTCATTTAACAATAAATTTCAATTCTTTGGTATACAGTATAATTCAAAAGGACATTCACATCTTTAATTAGTTTTAATTGTATTGATTTTTGTAACTCCCTATTAAGAAGCTTATGAAAATTAACCACAAATGGAGCAATGATGAGTCAAGGTCAAATAATAATCCATTTGATATATCCATTTGATATATATTATGCTTTCAAGTTCAGTATTGACTCCTGGCAACTGCCTGGACTAATCCCTGATGTTTTCTTGGCAAGATTTTCAGAAGTGGTTTGCAATTGTCTCCTTCCCAAGGCTGAGACACCAAGATGGCTCTTAATAATTAATAATAACGTATTATTTTACATTTACAGTATAACGAGGCTGAAAGACTTTAGAAACATCCTGAGAAGTTCAATAAAATAAAATAATTTATTGTATTTATCTCATTTTAAGATTATAAGAAAAATTCTTAATACTTTTTAAAACTCATAACCATTGATTTATTAATAGGAGGTACTCTAACTCGATATTCCCAAGTTCGCAGTTACCAGTATTGGCAAGAGAACAATTGCTAGTGCATTTGGACCAAATTGTGAAACCAGGAAATGTTTTAATTAAATATCCTAAATGTAGTTTTAGACACTACAAATTAATCTTACAGTAACTCCAATGATTTTAAAACTTGATTATCAATAAGTCAGTACAAAGTTTTCAGACTGAGATTATCTCAGAATGCCATGTGAATAAGGCTCAAAATTATACTTCAGTCTCAATATCTAACTATGCCTTGCAGCCCTTAATACGGGAAATGAAATACAATTATTGCTAAAAATGGAAAGAAGCTCCTACCATGATCTCAGAAGGTTCACATAAGAAGTTTTAAATTGTGCCAATAATGGTTATTTTTGGCATGTTCACTTGAATCCTATAAAGAAACTGGTAAAAATAAATAACTGCTAATACAGCTGAAAATCAGGAAAGTTAAAACCACCATAATCAATACACAGACAGACAGACAGACAGATATTTGTTCATCTTAAAATACGATGAAATATTAACATAGGAATACCCTGAGAAAATATATCAGTCTTGAAGTAATATTAAATTTTACAATGTTCATAATTCCCCATAATCTATTTATATGAATATTAATCCAAGACAAACAATTTGAAATAATTACATCCACAAATGAAGAAAGTTTCCTTACAATAGCAATTCACTCAAGTAAAGACCCAACTTTGAAAAATTTAAAAATTAGAGCCTACAGGAAATGTATGAGGCTTACTCCATAAACTTGAATAACCTAATACATTACCATATTGTTTGTAATTACAATATGTTTTGGTATAAAATATACATACTTGGTCAAAACTGGTCACCTCATGGCTTGAATACTGAATCCATTCTATATAAGGCTGCCCTTGAAGACTACCTGGAAGCTTCAACTGGTCCAGGCAGTGATGGGCATGCCTTGGCAGGTTCCTTCGATTAAACAATGCCATCTCTTGGAACCCTGGAAGCATGCCTTCTTTGCTGTAGTTCTGGCCCTCTGTAATGAGGTTTCCCCCCAAGATCCATGTGCCCCCACCATGCTGGTATTTGGGAATGCCTTGAAGACCTGGCTTTATCTGTGAAACACCCAGAGTTGCTGGGAGTTGGGCAATGTAAAGAAACAGAAACAAACAGAAACAGAAACATCCTTTAATATTATTAAACAACAACATCTGCCTATCCCAGATCCTTGGGGAGGACTCGATAGGTGGACAAAAATGACAAATCCAATCTAAACATCTGGCTGACTGTGCGACCTACCAAAATAATGTCAATCAGGCATAATATATCATCCGAATATAATTATACTGTCAATCAGACATAATATATCATCTGTATATAATGATATTTATGTATTATCCCAGCCACTGTTGTGGTCAAATCTCCTCCCTTTGCCTAATAAGGCAGGCCAGCAGCTTCAATATCAACTTAAAAGTAAGAGAAGATAACCAAAGGATTAATCCAATTAACGTAGGTCCTTCATACATTAATCACTGGGACTTTTGATCAAATCATAGCACTATACAAATGGAATGAAGGAATGCTTTTCTGTACCCTATTTCTGAATTCCTCAAGGTAGCTACATAGGGGTCTCCAATCATTTTATCCTCACAACAAGCCTATGAATTAGATTGAACTGAGAGAGAACAACTGACATCCAGTGAGTTCCCATGACTAAGAGTAGATGTCTCCAGTCTTCTTCCAACATTTTAATCACTACACCACCTTTGCCTCTTGCCTTACTCAACAGCCTTGATGGCTGGAATTTCCTTGCTACTAAAATTGTTCTATAAGTAAAATTCCTAAGCAGAAAATATTGCTAGGTTTAAGAAAATATCTTTGAAATATGGCGTTTTAGAATGAATGAAAGTTCATTCTCTCTCTTATTTAAGTTATACTGTAGATATGGATTCACTGGTACACAGGAACCTATCCACCATGGAAGGAGTTACAGTCTGTGATGTGACTGAAACAAAGCCCGAAGGATAGTATGTCTGATTTATGAGATAGCTAGGCTTTTCATAGTCCTTTTGAAAAAGGTAACTGCAATTTTAGACTGTTAACCTTCACATTTCAAAAGAGTTTTGTTTTCCTAGGTGTCATCCCCACCTCCCCAATATTTTGCACAAATTCTTGTAGCAAATTTGTAAAATGTTTTTAATGCCAGCTTGTATTCCCATTCCATGTGAGGGAAAAAATATGCTCATCATAATATTCATCAAATGGACAAGTCAGGTGAGGGATATATAAAATTTACCCATGCACACAATAACTCAGAGATGAGTTGTCTGTTCTAGAGAAAAATAGTAACATTCAATATATTCCCATAAATCTCAATAAATATACAAAAGGTTACAGAGTTAGACCTCAAGATTGCTTGATATTGTTGTACTTTACTCTTGCTGACAATCTCTGAAATTTTGCAGCTGAAAATAATAGATACTGAACTAGCAAAAAAAAAATCAACTGAGTTGTTTATATACTAATTATATATATATATATATTCAATGTGAAACTTACAATAATATTAATTTAATGAAGTCCAGTAAGACCAAGAGGGTAATTTTCAGCCCCAGGTACAGCAATTCAGAATACCCATGGTTTTGTTTCGGCCTATAACTTGTTATATATAGATAGTATGAAGTCACATTTTTCACTGGAACCATAAAAGAATGCAAACAAAATTGATGTTAAAATGCTGAGTGTTAACCAAATCTTGCATGAACATTCAGGGACTGCACAGCATAGTCGCTGCTCTAATAGTGGAAGGAACCAGCAGATCTTCCCATTGTGTGTCTTCAAATATTGCTGAGGAAGTGGTTTCACAGAACAGACATTATCTAAATTAACACTGTTTCACACTTAATTTGTTGTGCATAGTTTATTCTGCCTTTCATGCCAATTAAATTTCAAAAATGCTTGGTCTGCAGGATCAAGAGAAGCTGGAGCCTAATTGTACTATATGATAGTTTTGGGTCTGCAAGTTTACATAGTGCTCTTCATTAATGCATGTGTTTTAATCACTCACAACTATCATGCAGCCAAGGCAAAGGGCTAGTTAATAAAGACAAATTCAATGGTTGATCTTAGATGACAGCTCATGTTATCTGAGAACAGAAACAAGTGATCCTGAGCAAACACCAATTTCACATCTTGTGTATTAGCAAAGATGTTGCATTTATTCCTCACTTCTTACTTCACTATTGATTGTGGGATTTTAGCCACTCGAGTTATCTCTTTTCTGCTTCGTATTAGTAAGAAGACTTTGAATAAAGTGCTGTTACAATATTTATATTCATTGACCATTTTCTTTTATATATTTTCATCCACATATTGAAATAATACATGGTGGGGGAGTAGAGGTGCATATGTCATATCTCCAATGACCCATTCCTTCCCAGTTCCATATCTAACCTTCACAAATGTCAGAAATCTGGAGAAAGATTCTTTAAACTTTTAGTTGAAGGAACTTAGAAGCACCATGCAAATTGATTCCTGTTTTTACAATGTTATCTTCCAACTCTTTATGGAAAGAATTCCCTTGAAGAATTCCCTTCTTTCCTTCAACACTAATGCCCATTCTAATTCCATTTAATGGGAAAAGGGCTTTTCAAATGAGAATATTTTGATGAAACTCTTAGTGATGTAATGTGCTTTGCTTACATACCTTACATACAAGGAGGTGGATGAATGCATGTAAATGTCCTATCTTTCACTGTATAATCATCTCCCTATAAAATTACAGCCTTCCTCATTTCTGATACTTCAGTTAAATCCCCAGGGAAGGCATCATGAGACCATTCTTCTCATGGGACTTTTTTCAGATAAGGTAGTAGGGCAGCCAAGGAGGCTGCAAAATGATGGAGTGTAACACACACACACACACACACACACACACACAGAGAGAGAGAGAGAGAGAGAGAGAGAGAGAGAGAGAGAGAGAGAGAGGTGAGCAGTAGTTTTGCAACAATAAAGTAAGCACAAAAATATTACTGAATATTACTAAAAGAAATTTAGAAGTACCCTGAGATTGAGGCAAGAGAAACAAAAGCTTCCTTTGCATGGGAAGAAAGCATTCAGGAAACTGAGGTAGAGATTTCCTCACAGAATTAATCTGCAGCTTCACTTTATCTCTTGGCAGCACTGGGCCTATTGCTTTATAAGTAAATTTAAGTTAATTAAACTGTTCTTCAGTACATTATAATATAAGTACCATGGGGCAGGAGACTGTCTTTTGTTAATGAAAACTGGTGAAGTACTATTGTAATGTCTTCTTTAAAAAGGAGTACATGTGGAAATCCAGTATTATGCTAATAAAGGGAAGAAAAAAATTCAGGAAAATGGAGGAGAGATTTCATCACAGTATTATTTAACTAGGGATTCTGAAGATGTCACCAATAAAGATCAGGATTTTGAACTGGGACTTAGACATACAACCCTGTTTTCCTGCCATACTGTACATAGTTTGAATGTGTAAGGGGAAAAGCTTTCATGGAAACTGTTATAAGGCCTACTTTTTTAAAAAATAAATGTGTGCTGTGTTTACAAAACTGTGTTACATTCTTGAGGGCTACACAATGCTTTACTTAGAATGAGTCTTTGCACATGGATGTGTTAAAAACAATAACTACTACTACTACTAAAGGGGGTCCAGTCTAGAACAGAGTCAAGATGTAGAGAAGTGAGAGATGGGATTAACCACCATGTTGAAGAAAAATCTCCTGTTAAAATCCTATTTATCTCAAGAGTGGATTTGCTGTTGTCAGTCGCAATTTGTCTCCTTAGGCAAATAGAAGTTTATGGACATTTTTTCATTAGGAGTTTAGCACACAGAGAAGAAACCCTTATATATGCATGCCATAATCCTGGTTTGTCTTGATTCCCCCAGGTAGTATGAAGATTTCAATTATGGCCAACATTTATATTCTAACATTTAGGTGATATTTCTCCCCATTAAATTCTATGAGATTCAATTTCTACTGATAAGAATGAGAATATGTTTCATTCATGTCAGCCATGAGGGACAGATTATATTATCAGCAGAATGTTATCATCTAAGGAGTTTTACACCCTGCTCTAAAAACAGGTTCAAAGGTTTTGCAAATTTTCCGTATCCTAAGGAAAGATGACCCCAAAAGTAAAGACCAAATGGGCATTGGCATCTTAGCAGATGAAAAGGCCAATGGATGGCCTACTTAAGAAGCATGCTGAGAAGTTGAATTTCTTTGAGGGGAAATACAGTAAATGAAGCAGAAGCACTTGAAGAAAGAGAGTGTAAGGAGACTTGGAAAAAAGAAGAGGCAAGCAGTGCATCTGAGAAAGAAGAGCTGAAATTACTGACAGCATCAAGTGTGAAGTAGTGTAGCTTAGGGAGAAGGGACATCCTACAATAGTGAATTGAATCAGGGTCCTGAGGAAGGATACAAAACAAAAAGTGTTAAGTCTTGTGTGAAAAGTAGGTAATTCCTCTTTGCTGGTTCTATTGCTCCTGAAAAGAAACTAACAAGTTCTGCCTGACTTTTTTGTGAATTCTACTTTTACTTAGTTAGTCATTGTAGTTGAGGTGAGAATAAACTAGGAAAACAAACAAACAAACTAACAATGTGATTTTGAGAGAGGAATTTGGTAGGTATTCCTGTGTTGTCAGAATTACACTTCGCTTGGAAGAATAGGTTTATAGCTGTTTAGTCCAGCTTTGCTATTAGAAGCAGAAGCTACTTTTGTTGGCATGGAATGCCTTTTCATACATTAAGCATGTATTGCAACTATGATCCCATCTAAGCAGAGATAGCCTGACGTCAGTTAGCCATATACTGTATTGGTATTGCAAGTACTATAGTCTGCATATATACCATATGTTTATGGGCTGCCCTTGTAGAAGAGTGTAGCTAATAAATTACTTGCTTGGAATAATGCTAGTGTAGCATTACACTCTGCTTTGCCAGCTGTACTGTTTATTATTGTCCTTTGTTTTAATTCCATCTCCATCTGGATTTATAATTATCTATTAATTTATATACTGTACATTGATGTTTTATATTCTGTTTTAATCCATTTTATTGTAAACCGCCCAGAGTTTCCCATTGGGGGAGATGGGCGGTTATATAAATGTAATTAAATAAAAATAAATAAATACTGTACTGAGTTTGGGTCTCTTATTTGTCCTATATGAGGTGGTTTATATGCAATTCACCTTGTTGAGATGAAAGGAGACGACATGATTCTCCACCACAAAACCATTTGTGGTACTTTGAAACCTCATCCAGCAGTTCGAAAATTTTGTTGGAATTGCCAGAGGAGGCCTCAGAAAGAAGGCCAAATAAAGCAAGCCAGGGGGAGGCAGTATTTTGTAAAGACATATCAAAGGGTTTATCTTCATGAACTTTCATGGAAGTGAAACATCTCTTCAAGATTTTACCCAGCCATATCATTTATGGAATGAATTCTAAGTGTTGATTTTGACCTTAAATCTTCTTCATAAAACTAGAGTAAAACCTAGATATATCAGGGTCTTCAGTTGAGGCTTGCTGTAGAACCCCAACTCCCTGTTCCTGAGTCAGTAAGTGGAAAGAGTAATTTTTTTCAGTGTTTGCTCTCCAGTTATGAAATGTTCTCTCCCAAGAAGATCTGCAGCTGCCTCTTTTGCTATCCTTTTAGCTTCAAGGAAAGGAAGCTTTTTTTTCCTGAATTCCTTTCTAATTGTTCATCTCACTTATTGTTTTCTGTTGCTTGTATGATTTTTGCAACTTTTGGCATATATAACTTATTTATCTGTTTACATTTTAACAGTTCTATTTGTCTTTTCAAACCAGCTTGGGAATCTGACAAGACAGTAAAAAAAGGTAAAGGTTCCCCCCGCACATTTGTGCAGTCGTGTCTGACTCTAGGGGCCGGTGCTCATCTCTGTTTGTTAGCCGAAGAGCCAGCGTTGTCCAAAGACACTTCCACGGTCATGTGGCCGCATGACACATGCGGAACGCTGTTACCTACCCACCGAAGTGGTACCTATTAATCTACTTGCATTTGCATGCTTTCGAATTGCTAGGTTGGCAAGAGCTGGAGCTAGTGCAGGAGCTCACTCCGCACGCAGGGCTAGGGATTCGAACCTCCGAACTTGCAATCTTCCGATCGACAAGCCTGGCATCTATCAACCCAAGGCCACCAGCGTCCATTTGTGCTTTGGCTCTATTCTCCCAGACGTCCTTATAAAAGGAAACCTGAAGTGCCTGCTAACTGGAAGATCATAGCTTCATGGCTTGAAATTGTCTTTTGTGTCTGTGTTTTCTTTACTTAAATAAGTTCAGATCTAAAATTATTGTTCCTTTCATGTTTACATGCTGAAACCAGCATGTAGTTTTGTTAGGCAAGCACTGGAGCACAGCTGATGGCTGATGCTTGCTAAGCATGTAAAAGCAAGCCTTCCTTAATTGGAAAAGAAGTTTATGCTCAAGATAAACATACTTCCAGAATAAATTTTGGATTAAACTTTCCCATCCCCAACACCATGGAATCTATGTTAAGTATATTTATAAGTAGGCTGACCATATTTCCTTGAGACAAAAACGGGACATTGGGATGGCAAAACAGGACGGGGTCTTATGTAATATTCCATATTCATGAAAAAGACAGGGGTCCCTGCCCCCCGGTCTGCCCGATTGGCTCCCGCCTGCAACCCCCACCCCCAGTACGCGTGATTGGCTCCTGCCTGCAAACCCCACCCCCCCAGTCTGCGCAGTTGGCTCCTGCCTGCAAACCCCACCCCCGAGTCTACGCGATTGGCTCCCGCCTGCAAACCCCACCCCCGGTCTGCGTGGTTGGCTCCCGCCTGCAAACCCGCCCCCCAGTCTGCCCTCCTCTCCGCCTCTCCACCCTCCTTTGCCGTGCACTGATAGACAGGAGGGCTTTCTCTTCCAGGCTGCCTCCAATCGGCAGCTCCGGCTCGGATCCTCCTTCTGCGCCATTCCCACAGGGTTTAAAAAATGGGACAAAATTGAGATTTTTTTCAAAACAACGGGATGGTTGAAAAATTCTAAAAGAACGGGACTGTCCTGTTCAAAATGGGACATATGGTCAGCCTATTTATAAGTGGCTTTGAGAGCAATGTGCCATCTCACCTGTTAACTCAATATTATGAAATGTGTATAAGACAAATGTTACTAAGCAAAGAAATTTAGTCAGATATGTTGGGGTAGTACCCGGATTATCGTAAAATGAAATATGGAAGGTAAAGAACTTAATCAAACCTAAGAGAATCTATGCTGAGCAGAGCTTAGTGGTGACCCTTCATGGCAGAGGAGCCAATAATTCTCTAATGTTGTTGGTTCTCAAGGATGACAGTTTCTGTTTGGGATGACACAATAACTTTATCACAGGCACTTGTTGGAAAGAGAAGGGCTATGGGAATACTATCGTCTTTTTCAGGAATCACTTATTCCAACTCAATTTTGATCAAACTAAGACCATGAGCTTTGCAAGGGGTCACTGACCTGGAGTTTTAATGGGAAACTCACCAAACAGATGTCTTGCTTTTCATATTCTGGATTTATGCTACAATGCTCAGGGAGCAAAAGACCACCCAGATTTCAATAAGTGCCTAGAGAAGCTCAGCAACCATTCTTTCCTTTTCCTTCTATAGAGGTTCACAGTTTATCCTATGCCATGTTGTGTTTATTTGGGGCCAGTTTGCTGGCCCACTTCCTCTATGGGGCTCAGCTAAACCCAGGTATCTATTATGCTAAAGGTGAAAGAACACAAACCATTTCTTATGAAGGCTGTTCCAAGAAGTAAGGCATGTTCCTACCACAGCTTTATGATTAGGGACAGAGCTGCTGAGGGTTGAGACAAGGGTGTGGCTAAGTATTCTCACATTCTGGCTAAAGATTAACTTCTAGCCCCAAGGCCTGACATCTCTCTTCTTGCTAGACAGATTCCCATCCATAGCAAATTGGAAAGAGAGTTCAAAAATTGGGATTTGCACCAGAGGCACTGTTGACACTGGAACAAGAACAGGCTATGGCTGTTCTTAGACAAGGATCCTGGATGTAGAATTGCAAAGTACCAGCTGGAATAAAACTGGGACACAATGAGTCCCACTTTAAAGTGGCCCAGAATCTTAACCAGCTTACATTTTGTAGGGCCTTTGCTGTGCATTGACAACCTGCGGTCTGCTATATTGGAGCAGGAGAAAGGACTTGCCTTGTCAGTCATGGAGTTAGTGAGCAATTGTTTTCTGAACTTTAATGTGTGTAATTATTATTCCAATAAAGATCGTTTATTCACCGCTTCCTGTGTCAGGCCCTAGTCAAAACAGGACACTGCCCCATGTCTTACTGTATTGTAATTTCCATAGAGATATGCATAGTGAGCTCTTAACATCCCTCATTAGGTAACTCCTCAGATGATCAGGTGAACTTTATGTAAATTTCCTTCTGCCGGACAAAGACTCTAAGATAAAATAAAGAGTTATCTGTTTGCATTTGTAGTCTGCAATTGTGCTTTTCTAGTGGCAAATTAATTTTGGATTGATTTGGACAATACCATGTTGAACAAAGAGAGGCAGTTTGGTGTAGTGGTTAAGGCATCAAGCTAGAAACCGGGACAGCGTAAGTTATAGTCCAGCTTTAGGCACAAAACCAGCTGGATGACCTTGGGCCAGTCACTCTCTCTCAGCCCTAGGAAGAAGGCAATGGCAAACCACTTCTGAAATCTTGCCAAGAAAATTGCAGGGACTTGTCCAGGCAGTCATCAAGGACAAGTAAAGAGTCAACACTGACCCAAAGGCGCGCACACACACACACATGTTGAACAGAGTATTGTGAAGAGGCTTAGAGTACAGTATGGATCTTACCTTATTTTACCACATATTAGTTTTGTTCTTCTGTTCTTTTTCTTACCTTATTTTACATATTTTATCGTATTGATTTTACTCTGATAGGCTTGGTGGGTCTGTGACTTGTAAGTTTAGGTTTCTGCTCAGCAGTGCAGAAATGGAGCTAAAACCATGTCTGATGCAAATTCTCTCAACAACACCAACTTCATCTCCTTAAGCATGTCTGCCTTCTCCTTCCTGTCCCTAAACTTTCCTTCATCTTCCATTTCCTTCCTCTCCAGCCAAAACCAGCCATAAGCGTCTCCAATGTCCCCACAGCCTCTTATTTCAATCTTCTCACTTCCACTGACACTTTCCCCCTTTTACCTGCTAGAAAAAGAAAAGGAAACACACACACACACACACACACACACACACACACACACACACTGTATTATCATCCTTAATAATTAACAGTGGAATTAGCTAGGACTACATATATACCCTAGGCACCATCTTTGGAAAAAATGTTGCAAAGAATCACTAATTGAATTCTATATATTTGTCTGGAGACATGACCTATATCAGAGCTAATTTTGTATACTGGGCTACCCAAAAGGAGGAAGGTATCATTAGAGCTTGGCATATTTTTTTTTATTCTCATCTTTTTGGAATGGATCAGTGTTCCACAGTGTCCTACACATACTCACCTTTCTCAAAAGCAATAATTATACTGCATCAACTACTGCTACCATTTTGAACATGAAAAAGAAGAAAGAAAATATCCCATCTCCATGTGTAAGTACTTTTCTCTCCTAACAGAGGTTTCTGCTCCTTTAAGAATGCTATAAAAACAAATGTTCATCTCTGGCACAAGAACTGTAATCAGCTTTCCTTTAATCTTTTGTTTTCTTTATTAATGACAAAGATTGATTTCTCCTAAGCTCTCTAAAACCAAACTCAGAGATCATCTTCAGACATTAATTTTCCATCATAACCTAATTTCTGGAAACTGGGGGCATTGTAAAGGGAAATGTTCAAGTACATCCAGAAGTGATAATTGATCTGGATGAAGGTGGTATGCTAGCCCCCACCCCCACCCCACTCCATAAAAAATGGAGGACAAGTTAGGTTATACAAGAAACACACTTTTAATTAAGATAGAGTTTGAAGGTTCTGCGCAGTAACTTAGCTGTTCCTAGCACTGCACTCTTCTGGACCGAGAGCTCTGATGTTGCTCCTGGGATCTGTTGGAGACACTCTCCCAGCTTAGGTGTCACAGCCCCAAATGCTCCTACCACCACTAGGACCACTTTGGACTTCACTTCACAAACTCTGGTCATAAGATGATTCACATGTGTTTAAGCCTCAGGCCAGCACCATTTGTCACTTATCCCCTGGAGCTGCATAGCTGTAGAGGCAGCAACAGGATCAATGTGGGCCTAGAAATGAATGTTAGTAGCAATCTTAGCTTTTGTGGGGGGTGGGGGGTGGTCTCTGGAGGTTCCCATTTTCTTCTAGTGGATGATATGGGTAGACAGCTGATTCAATATACATGAAGTTCTTTGAACACTTTGTGTGAGAAAGCTGGATCAAAATTCAGAAGGGCAACTAGGATCTGTGTCACCCGGGGCAAACATGGATTCTGCGCCCCCCACCAGGAAACATTCAGTATATATTTTGTCATTTTGGTGCCCCCCCCCCCCAGTGCAGTGCCTGGGGCACATGCCCCACTTGCCACCCCACCCCCCCAGTTGCGGCCCTGTGAAATTTTACTTCTATGAGAAGAAGAGCTCTTTCCATTTAACTGGGTCTGGCCCTGTTTGGTTAGATTATTTTTGGTTATTTCAGAAGTTGAGCTGGATTTTCTTTCTTTCTTTCTTTCTTTCTTTCTTTCTTTCTTTCTTTCTTTCTTTCTTTCTTTCTTTCTTTCTTTCTTTCTTTCTTGTTTTTACTCTGTTCTTTATTTTGGACAGGAGCAAAGCTGCTTTGTGTTTCTTTTTGCAATGCTGGATCTTCTGAATAGTCCATTCTCACATTGGTGGCAACTCTTCCTTCTCCCCATCTCAAGGGCTCAAGAAAGCCAATGCATTTCATGGCAGTCACCCAACTCCCTTTGTGTGGGTTCTTGTGCACACAAGAAGAGTTACAAGGATATTCAAGCAGTCAAAACAATGCAGATGTACTCTTTCTGCTTATTAACATGGAATTCCTGGAGCCTGTCTGCATTCTTTAGGATTTATCTCTATGTCTTCCCTATTCTGGACATTAAAGAAGTATGAAGCTATGGTGAGAGATATTGGAAAAGCATCTGGCTGTAAAACTACTGATAACACTGTCAGATCCTTTTATATACAATATAATGATATTCCTCCCTCCCTCCCTCCCTCCCAGTCCATCATGTCACAACCAAAATGGTAGATAGAGGGATTTATGCACGGTGTGGGGGAGGGGAATTTTCTCTTTCTCCAGGAAGGTGGCAGATGGGGAAGGGATCAGGACACACTGCTACTGGGTAACCAAAAGGAACACTGATTGGCTCATGGTGATTTCAGCATGTTTCCTGCCTTTCAAAGCCAGCACCAATGAAGACAATTGCAGGTCAGTTCCAAACTGCTTTGCAGAGATTAGGGAATGAAACATAAAAGTGATCCATTGAAGACTTCTATTGAAAGAATAAGGGGAGAGGAAGTCATCTTTCTGTTCTCTGCAATATCTTCATACTCTATAGGATTTGGGGAGAATTATAAGGGAATGCAAGGGGTTGCAAGGGAATGGAGAAACTAGCAAATAATTCCTTCCCCTTTTCTCAATCATTGGGGAGATGCTCTGGATGGACTATTAATTAGAATCCAAGGCACGGGCTCTACTCTCAAAAGAATTTGGGCTAATGCCAGCCAGAGAAAATCTCCTGCATACCAATCCTCATTCAATTTGATGAAATTCTATCAAAGGAGAAAAAAAATTCAGAAAAAATTCTCAAGGGTGGAGGATAGTATTTGTTTATTTATTTAGGTATGAGGTAGCCAATATGGGAATGCCCTGTGTGCCATTGTAGAATCATTTATCCATTTATCCAACAGGCTGATGCCTCCTTAGCTTCCCCTGCTTCAGTTAAACCTCAAGGAGTGCAACGAGGGAACTCCTCCCACATTAGGTTGTTTTTTGCAGCAACAGTTCCACAGTCACCTCTAAGGGAGTGTCCAGGCTTGAGAAAAGGTTGGAGACTGTCTGCTTCCCCTGAAGAAATATTGGGAACTCGTCCATCCAAATTCCTTGCCCTCAGATTTGATGGATAATTTCAAAAGACCATTTCCTCTGCAAATGTGTTGAATTATAACTTTCAATATTTCTAGCTAGCATATCAATGATCTGGGATTTCTGGGAGTTGAGCTCAACACACTTGGAGAACACTGGTTGGAGAGTGATACAGCTTTTGAACTGATCTATTAATGCATTTCTTTTATGTTCTTCATAAATGATCCATCATTCTGCACTTCTTCAATTCTATGTTATTAGTTTTATAATTTTATGTGATTAGTATTATCATTTCAGACAGCCCAATCTCCAACCTACAAGATCCAAAATACCATAGAGGCTAATGCTCTTCCACTGAATGAAAGGTCCCATACCTGAAGATAACAACAGTCTGGAATTTCAGTACTACTCTTTCTACTAGGAACACGAATACAACCAAAATAAGTCTGCTGAGAAGTCTAAAAGGACACATGATGAACCATGTGTAGACACAAAATGCTGTAGATGATGTAAAAACAGTCATGGGGATGGGATGGAGTATCTTGTATGTCCCATCTTCCTGATGAGGGTTTAATGCTAGTAAAAAAAGTAGTGAAGTCTCCTTTGAGTTGAGTTTGACTCCTTATGGCTTCATGGAAATGTCCATTGTGTTTCTGGCAACAACATGGAAGCATTTGTCACATTGCCTTGTATGTTTTTCTTTCCAACTTCTTAATCTAGCCTAAAGCTGTGGATTTACTAATGGTCTCCCATTCATATACTAACATGTTCTGACCCTATTTAATTTTTTGAGGTCAGCCAAGATTTGTTAGATGTTGTCACTTAACTAATAACCTTACTTGTGTGGATTAACAAAATTAATTATGGGCCCCCTGAAATTTGATCTGAATAAATTTAATTGGAATATTTAAATATTCTTCTCAGTTGCCAGGTGCACATTTTCTGGCTATTTCAGGCATTATTTAAGTCATTCTTTTGAAATGAGTGTATTTTAGCTCTCTGTACAAACACATATTCTACTTTTGTTGTTGCTGTTTACTTTCAAGATCCAATATAGTTATTTGATAGGAGCAGACTGTAATTTTTTCCAAAATGACAATATGTTTAAAAAAGAAGGAAAAGAGCCAACTTCTTTTCTATTTTGAAGCTATAAATAATTGCAATAAATCTGGTAACAGCAGCTTCCAGAATCACATCTTTCTTTAGAGCTTGAAAACCAGCTCAACCCATAACTCCTGTCAACCCAACAGTTCAAAAGCTTAGCAAGTAGATAAATTGGGTATCACCTTAAAGTGGGAAAATATGCTGGCATCCTGTCCTGTCTGGGGTCAGGTTCCATCGGACGGAAGATCTTTCGAATGGCTGCAGATACCGGAAGCAACAAACATCTACAGGACATCAGCAGCCGGCTCCAATGCAAGGCACCTTGGGACATGTAGTCCGGAAAGCCAGGAAGAGCCAGTTCCCTTACCCCCTCCCCTTGTGCGCAGATTGTATAATGAAAGAACACTGTATCATTTTATGTATAACAAGGTATGTAAGCCACCCAGAGTCCTCCGTTAGGGAGGGGATGGGCAGGGTATAAACACAAATATAAATAAATAAATAAATAAATAAATAAATAAATAAATAAACCAATTAAGCCAGTTTATTTCCAGCCAATATATTCCATCACATGGTTCAGGGATCAAAAATTAAGTATTTGAGAAAAATGTGAGCTGTCCGAAAATCACTGCATACAAAGGTAACAAGTTTATGGATCACAGCCTGAGGCATACCATCTCTTTCTTTTTCTTTCTAAAGCTATGATGTTGTCACTTCATCCTTTCATCCTGTGACTATACATTGTACTACTTGTATTTTAGACTGATTTAGGGCATTGCCAGAAATGGCTTCAGATCTGTTAAGGAAATGGATCATTTGTACAAAATCCAACTGTCACAGAAGGAGGAAACTGGGATCTCATGGCCAGTAATGCCATCAACTGATTGGTGGGAGAATGGGGAGTTTCTAATCCTGGACAATCAAGTTCCTTTCAATGATAATAATGTCTAGTGTGTTATGTTCCAGGCCTTGATCAGTCTGAATTTCAAAATTCCATAACATTGTTGCCACCATTTTCAAAGTCTTTATCTGTGATTTCATGTTTCCAGTAATTCTTATTGATTACCAATCCATACTTTTTACATAAATGCCAGTATAACATCTTCCAGTCCTGCCAACTTGATCATGCTTTTTTGGGGAGTGGGGTATCCAGATTATATGGTTGACGGTTTCATCCTTACCTTGATACAGTTGACATTTACCTGGCCTTTTCTGTTTTTAATTTTTTTTATTAAAAAAAGTAGGTCATTACTAGTAAGACTGCACTCTTCATATCAAAGGCAATCTTGAAGAGGACAGTTTGTTTAGACCAGATTGGAGTAGGGGTGACGGTTTGATATGAATTTGTATTACAGTTTTACTTGTATCTACTTGTATTTACTTGTATGCTTATAATGGCTTTTTATTTTATTTTCTTTTATTCTTGATATGGTCAAAAGACTAAATCAATAAAGTGTCTGTCTATCTATCTATCTATCATCTATCTATCTATCTATCTATCTATCTATCTATCTATCTATCTATTATTCACCATTGCAAATGGGTTGTGAGCTGCACTTAGTCCAGATACTCAGTTGAGACTTTTTTGGATTGTATAGTGTTTGTAATAGCTAGACTATCATCAGCACAGCTCTGAACATAATTGGACCACACAACCCCACCATGGCATGTGATATCGCATTGCACTGGTATTATTATTATTATTATTTTATTTAGAAGACAGGTATTAAGTAGGTATCCTAAAGGAGTATTGAATCATAGAATCCAAGAGTGGGAAGCTACCTTAGAGATCTCTAGCCCAAACCTTGCTCAGTGCAGGATCCACTATAGCATCTCTGTCTGAAAACCTGAAGGGTAGGAGAACTCATTACATCATGTATTTGAAGCAATCATGTTCCCCTGGCTGTCAGTTGGCTGGCAAGGAAACAGGTTTTCCCAGATCTGTTCTTGTTCAATTAGCCCCCATGTTATGCTCTGTCTTTCTTATAATTTACCATGAGAATTTCTAAGTTCATTCTTGAGGCACTGCATGCACTCACTGCTTCATTGGTTCAACCCCCCCCCCTTCCATTTATGTTACTGATCTTTTTTGCTTCTCCATAAATATTGATAGTGAAATAGCAATGGCTAGACTTGGACCACTTTAGTGTACTGGTGCTATTATACCTTCAGCATCACTATTGCCTGGCATTTGTGCCAGTCTGGACATGCCTGATATTTATTTATTTATGAATTCAGTGTATATAGCTGCCCATCTCACTTTTATGTTGACTCTAGGCGGCTTAAAAAATAAAATAAATAAATAAATAAATAAATAAATAAATAAATAAACAAATAAATAAATAAAATACACAATATAAAAAACAAATAAAAACAAAAACACATAGCAGCCAGGCATTATCTAACCAATCATCCACACAATCAGGAGATGGGCTCTAACCCATGCCCAGGGCCCTAGGCTCGGGCACAAAGCCTAGTTTTCAAGGCCTTACAAAAGGCCAACAGGGATGGGCCAATCTAATCTCGGGGGGATGATGTTCCAGAGTGGGAGCCACGGCAAAAAAGGTTCTCCTTCTGGGCCCTGCCAGCTGAGACTCCCTAGCCAATGATACCTGGAGCAAGGAATAAATCTGTTCCTTTTATTCCAACCTCTGTGGTGGACTATGGAATCATCAGTTTTCACAGTATGCAAAAGTATATAGGAAATAGACTAACACTGTGCTTGCTTTAACTGTCCAGTGCAATATGGAGGTAGTAATATCATCATCCTCTTGCTAGAATCCTCCAGGGATTCAGTGCAAATAGATTTCCTATAATCATGAAGTCCATATTTAATTCACCTTAGCTTTTCTTGAATTATTCTTCAGCCTCAGCACACCCTCTAAAAGAACAGATTTGATCATTTCCTTCAGTGACTACAATCTGGAGATGAGACAAGGTAGACAAACACAAACTATATACATCAAACTATATACACAAACAATCAAACAACACAATAGACCCTAATCAAGGAACTATTAACTCAGTCAATCAACTAAGCAGCAAACAACAGCCCAATCAAGGAACTACCAAGGATAGAACGACATCCCCACCAACACAAGCAGGACAAGCCACAATATATAAACAGAGAGCAAGCCCCGCTCCCTTTTCATACCGAAGATGTTGCCTAGTCTGGCAATGAAACTTCTGCAAGAAAACAACAAGGCTCAGAGAACACCAAGGACTCCACAAACCATATATCCGGAAAGAATATTAAAAGCTTGACACATTCTGCTTTGAGAAACCAGAAACTTCAGTATTAGAAGAACCGGAAACTTCAGTTGTTCCAAAGAGTAAATTTTGCATACTAAGGGTTTTGTATTCTTATTGTTGCTGAAAGGAAAAGACATGTCTAAGGATATGTTGTGAGGATAGATGATAGAAATGTTTTATAACATTACATGAGGGAGTTTAATTCTATATATACTACCCTTTAAACTCTTTGTAAACTTTATAAATAATAATTAAAAAAAACATTCAGAAAGATTCATTCTAAACTTGACATCTAGTCCCAGAAGTGGTCCTTTTGAATATCCAATATGCCATAGAGATTAGTCATCCCTTCTGGCCAAGAGATGATATGAAGATGAGGACAGAATCAGTAGACCCCCAAGTGAGTTGAGTCTAAGCTGGCAAAATATTCTGATGAAATAGTATGGGATAGTATCCATAAATCCCTTCCGGGAGGGGATTTAGAGTATAAATTTAATGAATGCTTAGCTGTACTGGCGTGAACACATCACTATCATAATGTGGAATAATTAGAGTAATCAAGATGCAGTCCCTGACTTAATTATACTTCAGAGCAGTGTGTGAGGAGCAATAAATTTATAGAAAAATAAGAGTGGAAAGGACTTAGCCTAGGACTGAATTGCATATTGATTCAGAGGATAGCAAGCAAACACACACTCACATAAACAGATAGAGGCAGTGGTAATTAATTGACAAACTGGTTGTAAATAATGTAAAATGAGGCCTTATTTCTAATGCATTTAGCTATACATGTAAACTTAACATGCATGCAATGAAAACATGGATTCTATCTCTACTAGATAAAGATTGACTTATAAATGGTAATGAATTCTTAAAAGTTGGTAAATAATGACATTTACACATGAATGTTTACACTTGTTTGAGTCTTAAGTACTCCCCCATTCAGGAGCACAATTTCACAAGAATGTCCCAGCAGCCAGAAGTAGAATTTGGAGGAAGACTTTGGACTGCAGAGTCCATGGGGCAGAAATAAAAGCTTGGTTTCATCGGTGCAAACTGTTCTGTGGTTCTGAATACCTACTTGGAGTGCATTGGATCTGAATAATTCCTGGGATCTCAAAGCAGAGTTGAATAATTTAGACTAAATTTTCATTTTACCAAAGCAAACTACATGGGTTTGATATGGCTTGCTTGCTAATTCTGGTTCTCAACAATCTCTTAGTTTTGATCTATTTCTTCAGAATGCTGCAAAAAGATCATAGAATCATAGAGTTGGAAGAAATCTCAGAGATCATCTAGTCCAACTCTTTGAGCAGTGCAAGTTCTGCTACAGCATTTTGGACAGATGGCTATCCAACCACTGGTGAAGGGGTACAAACTACTTTATCAGGCAATTACTCCACTGGATGACAACTCTTACTGATTAACACCAGGATTAACACCAACAAACAATCAAGCAGTATACAATACCCTAATCAAGGAACCACCAGCTCAGTCAAACAATCAAGCAGTAAACAACAGCCTAATCAGGAACTACCAAGGAGAGAACAACAGCCCCACCAACACTGTCAGAGCAAATTATTGTATATAAACAGAGAGCAAACCTCACTCCCTTCTAGCACTGAAGATGTTGCCTAGTCGGGCAATGAAACATCTGCAAGACAACAACCAAGCTCAGAGAGCACCAAGGACTCCACAGTTCAACCCTGAGCTAGAGATATTCTCTTCAATTAGGAAACAAAATATACAATCATAAAACAAACAATAATAAAACTAAAAAAGAAAAACCTGACACCTCAACTGCATTTCCCTGATGCAATTTTTCCTATCCCCATCATGCAGTTCCTTAAATAAATCTCATTTTTGATATAGCTATAAAACATGTTTCACTAATCTTTTCTCAGGTTAGATTTCCACTTTCATGAACACTCATGCACTGGGCAAACACTTCTTTTCCAACACCAAGAAAGACAACTGAGCCTCTTCATGATGGGTTTCATTCCCTTAAGTACTTCAAGGTGTTTCTAAAAGAAATTCCCATAATTCTGAAACATGGCTGAGGCTTTAGGGATTTCTTGTCTAAAACATCTGGAGCTTCCCAGGATGCCTAAAGGAACAGAAGTACATTTGAGGAAAAATATTTTCCTGGGTTGCCTACTTAATCCTTCATGTGTGAAAAGTTACAAGTTTAATATCTAGTCTTTTTAGTTTAAAGGGTCTTCCTAGATCATAGGGCTAAATAGCAGAATTGATAAATATGTAAATTGTCTGTTCTTGGGAGACTTGTAGACCTGGATGTAAACATATTTATTTTGTTTAATTACCAAGAGATTTATATTAGATATTACTAAATCCATTTATTTCAATAGTAGCATTTTAAGTAAGCTTACGCCAGAGTTGATAGTACAGGATAAGATAGGTCAATGAATGTAGACAATTTAAGAGAGTCACTAGATTTAATTTGTAGACTTGGACAACAAGACTGCCCATTATATATTTATTTAGTTTTCTGTTAGATTTCTGGACAAATAATAACAAATATTCAGTATTAATATTGAAATACTCTGGTCTACCTTCCACCCTTCTATTTACTTGACAGAGCCTGATAATATTATACAGAAATTAATAACAGAATTGACCGCTCCATCTATATTTGGATTTGCATAAGCATACTCTACTTGATGAAATAGCACTCTATTTATTCCATGAGTAAGGTCTGTTTACCAGACATAACTACAGTTTTGGTCATTTTTAACAAACTGGAAAATAATAAGCCACTTGGTGAGAAATTATCCTAAAATGCAGAGTTGAAAAGTGTGTTAAATAAATAAATGACCAAATAGTCTAATGAATGTAGGGGGATGTTAGCATTAGCATCACAGAACAAAGTGTCAGGACTGGTATTGTGCTGCACTGAGCTTCTGCATTCTATTAAAACAGTGCCCTTCATATCTCTATTGTCTTTCATTGTTGTAGTCTAGTTTGCCCTTGCATCTTAACAGATCCTACTTGTATAGCATCCCTTGGGTTCCTTACAGGAGGCTTTTATACCTTCTGTTCAATCTCTGTTAATTATAATGATAGGCATCAAGCCATTTTCATAAATGTCATTATAATAAACAGACTATGTGTCACAGGCTTTAAAATCCAATAAGCTGATTATTACTGTGTTATTTTAACCTTCTATTAATTAGAGGGAGCTCCAGTTGAGGGAAGAGAAAAGACAGCTTGGCATTGTTGCTATTGTTTTCCTATAGTGACAGAAGCCATGTTATGAGGAAAAAGAAAGAAGTTCCATGTCATTTACTCAAAGCTTAATTACTGTCAGCATCGCTAGTTGAGCTTTGCAAAGTATCTTTTGCCAGCTATTGAAACATTAATTAAGAAATATACATGAGGTTGCTTTCTCATCCAGGAGGCATGGGTCTCTCTGCTTTTCCTATTGTTATGAAATTTATTTGGATAAATATGGGGTAGGGAACAACCACTTTACTTAAATGTAACTAGATATTTAAAGTAAACTCTATCAAATAAATAGCAAAGGAAATTGAAACTTACTTGGATACGATCAGTTTTGGCAAGGAACCAATTCATTTCCTTTTCCGCCAAACCAGAAATAAATGGATTCATTTGCTATGCCAATATGAGGGACTCACGAACAAAAGAAAACAGCCTTCTTCCCCATTCTTCCCTTTACTTATTTCAAGGCAGAAGTTGCAGTTGGGGCTCTGACTCACTATGGACCAATAATCATTCACAACTAGAATAATAGCCCTTGTTAGCACTAAGGTTCTGTTCTAAGTCCTAAATGATATGTGGCTCCATAGCTTGTCAGGATGAAATAGGAATGACCCCTCCCCTCCCTTTCTTCTTTCCATTAAGAGTTTCAAAAAGGACTCTACAGGATCAGATCAAAGTGTGGCATCCATTTTCCATGGTGGCCAACTAGACCTGCCGGAAGCTCATGTGCAATATAGGAGAACAATATATTTTCCCAATTATATAATTCAGCAGCTGATGCTGAGAGACAGAGCACATCTGAAATAATATAGAACCGCAATGAGTAGTGGTCATTGATAAATTTATCCTATGTTAAATGGTCTAATTCTCTCATATTCCAGGCTCCAAGAAGTATATCTTGCTTGCATGTTCTATCAACTTCAGACTGAACTTGACCATAAAACTCATCCACCTCCTCTTCTTCTGCATCAGTGGTTGGAGCATAAATTTGGATAACCATCATATTAAAGAGTTGTCTGTGAAGTCTAATTGCTCATTGACTTCATTGGAACAAAGTACTGTCTTTGCCATATTTTTCTTGACTATGAAAGCAACATCATTCTTTCTTTGTTTTTCATGTTCTGAGTTGTAAACAGTATGGTTTTATGATTAAAAGTGTCCAATTCCAGTCAGTTTCAATTCACTGATGCCTAAGATGTTAATATTGAATTGATTCATTTCATCTTCCATTATGTTGAACTTTAATATGTTCATGCTTCTAACATCATTTTTTTTAAACGCAGTCACCAGAATATATATATATTTATTTATCACATTTATATCCCACCCATCTCCCTCACAAGGAGGGTATTTTATATATATAAAAATACCAGTTTTGTAAACCACAGATGTCTAACAATAAACACCTGACTTATGCTATGCATACTGACCCAGGCAACTTAAGAGTGGAGGGTTAAGATGAGGCAAACACCAAAATTTACATCATGCTGCTAATGACTCAACTTATGTACTTGTATCAGACAACGTCTCTTCCTGTGGAGGGAGATGGGCGGTGATATAAATTTGATAAATAAATAAATAAAAACATGACACATGTGCTAAGATGCATTCTTTGTGTTATGATATCATGATATATTGTAGTGGCAATGCAGAAGACCATTGTTATCTCAAGGAGTTAAGTGACATATTTTGATTTCCCCCCACATTAAGAAGATTAGAGTTTATTGTGAGTTATACTGATGTTTAACTGGCTTGTTTTTATTTCTGTTTGGAATGCAGGGGGATAGAAAACCCCCAGCTTGTTAATTTAAGTATACATTCACTCCTCCAGCCACCACTCCAGCAGCTTGGAATGGGGGTGGGGGAGATAAGAAAATTGTTTATGCTTAGGCACTGGCTTATCTGATAGCTTCCCAGGCTCTTGGAATGATGTCATAGACAGGTGCTAGACCACAGGAAGAATCCCAGTCAAGGTCAGGCAATACAGCTTCTGTACCATGGAAACTTGGTCACGGGATTTGGGGGCCAGACTTTGATAAAAACTCCTAGGCTTGCTTTTGGGGTTTGGGAGTTCGACAGAGACCTGAGCGCTGGGTGCTGTGAAAATTAAGCCACCTTGGGGTATCTCTGCTGTCCTTATTAAGGGGCTCCTGACAGCCTATAGGAGATTGGGTTTCAACTTGTTTGGTATGTTTTCTTTCTGTATGCTATGCTTTATATGCTTCTGTATAATCTGTCTAGACTGTGTTTCTGTTTGAACTGTGGTTTCTGTTTAACTTTGTTTACTTAAGTTTATAATAAAGCTTTAAGTTTCTTTATCCACTGGCGTGCTTATTATCTCTGGATCTAAAAGAACCAATTGCCTGAGCACCTGATCACTGCTTAGACACTTGGCAGTACATATATACTGTATGTTGTTATGTATGTATGCCACCTTTATACTGAACTGGCATGGAAATTGCACATTGGCATTCCTGTTAACAAGGACCTATAGCTACATCCTCCACCTGGCACACTCCAGATAATATACTACAACTGCCATAATTCCAAACCTACAGTATATTGACTGGGAATTACAGAAGTCGTACTTTGGCATTGACTGGGAATTACAGAAGTTGTACTTTGGCATATCTAGAGGGCCTAAGATTGATCAAGCAGGGCTATTCTTGTGTTCTTATATTCTTGGTTGTACTGACCCAAAGTCATACAGTGAGTTCCACAGTCTAGTGGAAACTTGAGCCTGGGACCTCCCAGTTGAAATACAACACCTAAACTAGCATACTACATTAGCTATCTATACTTTTGTGAATTTTGAAATTTGCTTGATTTTTAATAAAATGAAAAACGAGTGGAGACATGGAATGCAGCTGTACAGATTTGGCCAAAGCATGGGTGATCAGCAAATCTTTGACAAAACTTTGAAGGTATAATACCTAACATTATCAAAGATAGGAGTAGGATCCCACAATCATTATACTTGTGACAGAGAAATCTCTAGGGTTACCAGCTAATATCTGGCAAATATGGTACTGTCAAGATAGTACCCTCACTAAATCATAATTTCTAGGCAGATACAAAAGAAAAAAGGTTTTATTTTGTTTTTTTTCAAGACAGGGAAAAGCACATATGCAAGACTGTTGAATAGAGGTGGTAATGGGTTGAGTGAAGAACAATAATTTTAGATTGAATCTAAACAAGATGGAGGTCCTAAGGATGTAAAATAATTTCAATACATATTGTGCATAGAACAGATGACCCATGGTAGGATGATACCAATACTTTTTTTGTTCTTCAGAAATGAAGTTCTGTTAGTATTTTGTTGTTGTTGTTCTTAACAAAAAATATGAGGCAGTCAGAGCTCTTAGATTATTTGTGTGTTTTTCTTCACAGCAAAAATGTTTTCACAGCAGTTCAAGGCTCTCAACAAAGACTTATTCTCTTCTGAAGCATTTCCTGGAATAACCACGTGAACTTTCTTGCTTTTCTATCTGATTACAGGGAAGAGTCAGGATGTTTAAGGGTTGAAGTTGGTGAATTGGTAATCAACAAATCTCGGTCAACCCCCCCGCCCAAAAAAAAAAAAAAAACTATTATGCAGCAGGTTTCATGATTTTCAAGGCCAGGAAAGTCCATTGATTCAAAAGGATGGAAAAAAGGAAAAGGCCTATGATTTAACCCTTGCTACTAAGGATGGATGGATGGATGGATGGATGGATATATATCTATATATCTATATATCTATATATCTATATATCTATATATCTATATATCTATATATCTATATCTATATCTATATCTATATCTATATCTATATCTATATCTATATCTATATCTATCTATCTATCTATCTCTATCTCTATCTCTATCTCTATCTCTATCTCTATCTCTATCTCTATCTCTATCTCTCTATCTCTATCTCTATCTCTATCTCTATCTCTATCTCTATCTCTATCTCTATCTATCTCTATCTCTATCTCTATCTCTATCTCTATCTCTATCTCTATCTCTATCGCTACTAAGGATGGATGGATGGATGGATGGATGGATATATATCTATATATCTATCTCTATCTCTATCTCTATCTCTATCTCTATCTCTATCTCTATCTCTATCTCTATCTCTATCTCTATCTCTATCTCTATCTCTATCTCTATCTCTATATCTTGAGAAGACAGGATACCCTGGAGAAGAAGCTGATGCTAGGGAAAGTGGAAGGCAAAAGGAAGAGGGGCCGACCAAGGGCAAGATGGATGGATGGTATTCTGGAGGTGACGGACTCAACCATTGGGGAGCTGGGGATGGTGACGGCCGACAGAGGGCTCTGGCGTGGACTGGTCCATGAAGTCACGAAGAGTCGGAAATGACTGAACGAATAAACAACAACAACAAATATCTATATCTACTAAGGATGGATGGATGGATGGATGGATATATATCTCTATCTCTATCTCTATCTCTATCTCTATCTCTATCTCTATCTCTATCTCTATCTCTATCTCTATCTCTATCTCTATCTCTATCTCTATCTCTATCTCTATCTCTACTAAGGATGGATGGATGGATGGATGGATGGATGGATGGATGGATGGATATATATCTCTATATCTCTATATCTCTATATCTCTATATCTCTATATCTCTATCTCTATCTCTATCTCTATCTCTATCTCTATCTCTATCTCTATCTCTATCTCTATATCTATATCTATATCTATCTATATCATCTATATATACACACACACAAATAAATACACATATACATACATATATACACACATATACACACACACACACCTATCTTGGTGTATATATGATTTTTTTTCTTGTCTGCAATAAAACAACTATCCAGAAAACCTTCTGCTGTTGCTAAATGCAGAGCTGAGTTTATGAAAAGTCTATCTTTATCATCATACCTGGAGAAAATTGACAGGGTTCTGGAGATGATCTACAAAGACCTAAACAGCTTGTGACCTGGGAACTGGATGAGACATCCCTCTTTAAATTGGCTTACCTAGAACTTAAATAAGTAAGTAAGTAAGTAAGTAAGTAAGGATAATCATAGGCCAGGCTAAAAAAATATGAACTTGTATGGAGAGAATATTAACAGCTTGTTTGCTGAATGTCTCAAATATTTAATCAAATAAATTACATAAATTACAACATTAATGGTGATTTCTATATATTGTTAAACAATAGGCTTTATCAAAATTTGTATTTTTTCATCTCTGAGCTCTGGATTCTACCAAATGAGTTTATTAAACAATATATGCAAACAAATATCAGTTAATAGGATGTTGGCAAACTCTTCCCTGTGCTTATTTGCATGTATTTATTCATCACATGATTAATTAAACTTCTATGGCCTTTTAAATCCTTTATTGGCTGACTAATGTATTTTGGAAAAGGAGAACTATATTGTTTAGAAAATTCACAACATTCAGTCAGTTTTTAATTATTTGCAAATTTAAAGGTTTTATGATATAGAGTATGTGATTGAGGATGTTTGCATAAGGATGTGAGTTACCCAGAGATTACTACTGAGTTCACTATGGATGCCTTGCAAAGTTCAATAATTTGGCTTTTAAAATTATGGGCAGACTAGCAGGTAGAACAGCTGGCAATGATGCCTGGCATCTTTCCATGTTTTGAGAGTTTTCTGATAAATCTGGAACTGTTGCTGTGATTTATCAAGAGAGAGAGAGAGAAGGGAGAATGTTTGGGAAAGTGAATGCATTATGCCAATTGCACTTGCGATGCATATTGAAATCTTCTAGAAAAGAATTCTAGGAAGACAGAGCACCATAAAATATATCAAGCAGTTTGTGACAGATGGTGAGAAGAGGAACTCAGTGGAAAAATGCTATTTGTGGTATGGGTGTGAGAGAGAAAGACAGTGGATGGAACCGGATGCTCAAATAAACCAGGCAGGCAGAAGTAAGTTTGAAATCCACATACCTAAGGGAAAAAAAATATGTAGGGCTTTTAGGACCATGGACAGGTCACAGGGGAGTTGGTTTGTTTCAGCGCTTGTCTTATTTCAGTTATTTGCCTTATGTCAGGAGTGAATGAATGGCTTCAGTGAAGCAAGGCTGAAGCTCAGCACTGCACTGGCTTTTTTGTGATCTTCAGCTACTGCACTTCATGTATTAATGGAAAGGGTTTAGCAAATGATCTGTTAATGTCTTCAGCAAATCTCACTCAAGATTCTGCAATTCTAATTTGAGAGTCTAATGTATGAATTAATGCTTACCACCCTGGTCAGGCCTGGATGTCCAACCCTAGTAGGGGCTCCAAGGGCTGGACTGCTTTACACTCTTTCCCAGCTAAAGTTACTCCCACCCAGTTACTCTTCTAGCCATTCTATGCTAAATGATCATATCTTGACATAGTGATAGGCATATGGTTCTTTAAGAAAGACCAGTATTACTTCTTTCCATTCTAAGAATTAAGGCCTGGGTTACAAGTCTGGTTAATCCATATGTACAAGATGTCATTACTAATTATAACATATTGATCAGCTTTTCATTGGCACTAGGTTGGAAGACAGGTTAGTCTCACATTCAAATAGAGTAAAGCCTGGGGAAACTAAAATTGATTGTTAGGAAGAAGTCAATTAAGAAGTAAAGCTACTTACAGCAGCCTAATGTGATCTGTCTGTCACTGCACAATGCATATGAGACCCTGATAGTTGAATGCTTCCCTGTACAGAGAAAGTCTCTTTACCTTTTAAACTAGCGTGTCAAAAAATTATCACGTTATGTTGTTGTTTATTATGATGATGAAAATTAGCCCTTGTGTTGTACTTCAAAATGGAACCATTTTTATTTCATCCAGAAGTCAAACAGGGTTAACCAATTAAATTCTCTTTTTTTAAAAAAAAATTCCATCCTCATCTCCCCCCTTCCTTCTCTGAGAATTTGTTTATTTAAAAAACTTTATTATTTTTTCCCAACATATAAATAAAAACTAAAAGGCATGAAGCAAAAAACCTACAAAGAAAGAGAAAGAAAACTAAAAAGGTGTGAAGATACAAAAAAAAAAACTAGAACAAAGTGACTTCTGACTTTCTACAGTAAAAATATACATAAATCAATATCAACTCTTACTCCAAATTAAACTATAACAGACATTATTTCTATATTCTCAATATAACATTCCCCTCTAAAACAGATTTCCCCTCCCACTTAAAAAACATAGAAAAGCCCCTTCAAACATAATTTATCTCCTAATAAATTAACAAACATTATCCTTCTTCATTATAGTTTACTCCTATCTGCCAGCTAAACTAACAAAAAATAACCTAGCTGCATATTTTTACTATTATTTATTTATACAGATATTATCCAAAAAACAAAAGCATCCATCTAGACACTTAAAGAGCCATCCTGATAAACACATTTAAACAATTATCAAGGTAAACCAAAGCATTTAAACTAAACTAAAATAACGTATCTAAATCTTATTACTATTATACATTTTAAAAAGTAACTTCATTAATGTCCTTTTACCAAAAATAAAAGTGTTATCCAAAAAGCAAGAGCATCCATCTAAACCTTTAGAAGACCGTCCTAATAAACACATTTAAACAATTATCCCACATTGAGAATTTGTTAAACCAGTATCATTCCCGGACTTCTGGGCCGGCTGGCAGCTCGACAAGTCAGAGTTTTTCAGAGTGTTGAAAACCTGGCTAGCTTTTCCCTGTTTGCGGGGGTCTACTGAAAGTATAAGACCACCGGAGTTTCTCCCTGAAGAGGGGAGAACCAGAAGATTGCTCACTGGGTCGTTTGGAACTGCCACCTCCTGTCTTTTTTGTTGTTTTCCACCGTGGAAGAGCAGGGGGGGAAGCGGAGGAACGGCCGGAGGAGTAAACTGGCTCTCTCAGGGAATCGTAAGTCTCCTAATAGAGAGACACTAGGGCAAAAGCTGGCTTTTAGACCATCTTCTAGATTATATTGTCTTATTATCTTATTATTAAGGTCTATCTTTGGACAATGCTCAAAATGTTGGCAATTTTTGTGCTTTCTTTGTTGTAATAATTGCGGTGGAAGTAATGATGGATTTTATATCTGAAGTACAGTGAAAACGTCTGCAATTTTTTTTCTTTTTTACTTTACTTTCCCATTTTACTAGAGTGATTCCTGCTCACTTGGAAGTATAAGAATTTTTATTGAACATATTTTTAATATATTTTGTT
Source organism: Charina bottae (assembly GCA_023362775.1). Lineage (NCBI taxonomy): Eukaryota > Metazoa > Chordata > Lepidosauria > Squamata > Charinaidae > Charina > Charina bottae. The sequence goes on along the minus strand of JALMGJ010000001.1, from coordinate 160,792,019 downwards.
GGACTAATTACTGATCAATTTGTTTGTTTATTTTTTATTCTTTTTATACTGGTTGAAATCTTTTTTTTTTCCTTTTTACAAACTATTTGAAATACTACTCTTCTCCCTATTTTTGGATTAATGGATATCTTTTTTTTACTTCAATAATTTTTTGTATTTAGGTGATATTTTTTTTCTTTTTCTCCTTTCTCATTTTACATAAGACAAATAAAACAGATTTTGGCATAACCTGAATAGGAGATTTAGTTTAAAAGATGGGATATAAGGTTAATGGAACCATGGATTCTAATTGGAAAAATTGATATGAGAAACTGTATTTTAATTATAAGATATAAGGTTATAAAATTAAATTTATGTTGATGTTATAGATTATATGTAAATTAAAAAAAGGGAAAAACATTTTTTTTATGGAGATACATGAATGGGAAAATATTTTATTAGCATGGAATGTTGAGTTGGAATTAGAATTAATGTTATTATAGGATGAATTATTACTATAATTACTAGTATGAATATTATTGAGAATTGTTATAAGGTTATGTATTAGTGGAAGAGAGGAAGATGTAGAAAATTGTATAATTATATTTTTAATATAGATTATGTTTAGATTTGTGTTATTTTTTATGGATATATATGAATAGAATATATATTTTACTAGAAATAATTTTTTTAAAAAAAGAACCCCCCCCTTTTTTTGTTGTTGTTGTTATATATATGATTCAAGACTAATTGGACTTTATTAAGGATATAAATACAGATGTAAAAATGGAAAAAGTGATTAAAATATTAAATTGATACATTCAAGAACATTTAAATTGACATTACTTCAAGAAGTGGAAATCACAGATGGATTATTGGAGGATTGTAAGAAAGATGACTTGATGAGGGTGAAAGGAGAGAGTGCAAAAGCTGGCTTGAAACTCAACATTAAAAAAAACCAGATCATGGCATCTGGTCCCATCACTTCCTGGCAAATAGAAGGGGAAGAAATGGAAGCAGTGACAGATTTTATTTTCTTGGGCTCCAAGATCACCGCAGACGGTGACTGCAGCCATGAAATTAAAAGACACTTGCTCCTTGGGAGGAAAGCTATGGCAAACCTAGACAGCATATTAAAAAGCAGAGATATCACCTTGCCGACAAAGGTCCATATAGTTAAAGCTATGGTTTTTCCAGTAGTAATGTATGGCTGTGAGAGTTGGACCATAAGGAAGGCTGAGCGCCGAAGAATTGATGCTTTCGAACTGTGGTGCTGGAGAAGACTCTTGAGAGTCCCTTGGACTGCAAGGAGGTCAAACCAGTCAATCCTAAAGGAAATCAACCCTGACTGCTCATTGGAAGGACAGATGCTGAAGCTGAAGCTCAAATACTTTGGCCACCTAATGCGAAGAGAGGACTCACTGGAAAAGACCCTGATGCTGGGAAAGACTGAAGGCAACTGGAGAAGGGGACGGCAGAGGATGAGATGGTTAGATAGCATCACCGATGTAATGAACATGAATTTGAGTAAACTCCGAGAGACAGTGGAGGACAGGAAGGCTGTGCTATGGTCCATGAGGTCACGAAGAGTCGGACACGACTAAACGACTGAACAACAACAAACAACAAAAAAAGAAAGATGAAACCTATATGAAGATCGAAAGATTGGATTATAGAAATTAAAGTATACTTGACAAAGAAAAGTTCCTGTGTATTGGATGAAAGACTAACATTTAAAGTAAAATATTGTATTTAATGACCAAAGATAGATTGGAGGTCATCTATCTTTTATACTTTTTTGTTTATTTCTTTTCTTTTCTTTTCTTTTCTTTTCTTTTCTTTTCTTTTCTTTTCTTTTCTTTTCTTTTCTTTTCTTTACTTCACTTTTCTTTTACTTTTTTCTTTACTTTGTATTTCTATTTCCTTTGCTAACTTTTAATATGTATTTTAAAATTCAATAAAATTTATATAAAAAAAAACACCAGTATCATTCCCCATGTCATGAATCCCACTGAAAACCAGCTGGCATATCAGACTGAGGAACCCCCTATGACTGTTGTCTTCTAGAAAGGAAATGGAGGGATCGGTCTGCATTCTTTAGCATAATTTGAAAGGTATAAGAAAGCCTTCCTATCCACTATGTTTAAGTACTGAACAATTTGCAATACATTACAACGAAACATTCACATGCACGTACAGAACTTGCCAAATAATACTGAGGTGGAATATCTTATTCAGCTGTCAACCACAGCTTTGGTATTTGGATGTGGAAGGTAGCTGAACAAAATCTCAAAGCTTAGACATAATGACAAATAACCTGCCTTTTACCTGACATATTGTTCATGCTTTGCATTTAATTCTGTTCATAAATATCCACTATACAGATATTTAAAAGTGCAACCAGGAAGGAAGGAAGGAAGGAAGGAAGGAAGGAAGGAAGGAAGGAAGGAAGGAAGGAAGGAAGGAAGGAAGGAAGGAAGGAAGGAAGGAAATTTACAAATTGTATAAAATTAAATAACTTAATAACTTTTTTAGTATTGTATAATAGGTAAAGTAAAGGTAAAGGTTTTCCCCTGCATAGTCATGACTGACTCTAAGGGGCGGTGCTCATCTCCTTTTCTTAGCCGAAGAGCCAGCGTTGTCCGAAGATGCTTCCACGGTCATGTGGCCGGCATACTGTATAAGTACTGTATAATACAGAATGTATATACTGTATATCAGTTTAGCACTTTAACACTATTTTAAAAATCAAATCAGTAATCAATAATTATCAAAGAATCATATCCAATATAAGAATAATTAATAAGAATAAGCAATAGGAATTTCTGTCTAACCTGAGACAATCTTTCCTTATTATGATCAATCTGGCAATATATATATATATATATATATATATATATATACATACATACATACATACATACATACATACATACATACATACATATGTTAAGAGAAACCTGAACTTTGGATATGGTACAAGTTTGTGTGCAGAATTATAAATCTGTATTATATCAGTTATATAAAATAATAAAATAAAATATAAAACTAAATATCCACCATGCAGCTACATTGAACAGTTAAAGTTATTTGCTGAACTGCTTATTTATTAACACAACTACCATCTTCTCTGATACTGTTGCATGAGCACTGAAATATTGTATGAATTCCAACAGAAACTGAGGTGAAAATGCTTTTATCAGGAATCATGCTGTTAAACTGGGTAAGGGAAGCAAAATTTTAATATACTCTTATCACGAAAATGCAAATGCCCTTTGGAGAGGTAGAAATTGCCCCACAGGAAAAAAAAAACAGAATACATAAAGGAATTATATGAGATTTAAAGGAATATAACTTATTTTTTTCATTTCTACACAATCTGGAAGAAGCTTTCTAAAAGTACTTCTTGGTTATAGGAAACAGGACAATTCAGCCCAGGAAAAAAGAGTAAAAAAATTCTTATAGGCCAAAAGCTGGCAACTTATCCCCATTAGTCTTCAGATACTTTAATAGTGACTCTTCCTTCATAGACAGCTGAGATTTAGAGTTTACAGTCTCACCAAACTGTAACCCCCAAAGCTCTAAAAACAAAGAAAAATGTGAAATAATATGAGGTTTTTTTGTATGCTAGTTCCAAGTTTAAATTAACTCCAGTCTTTCTTCTCATGTACGCTTGCTTCCAAATGAGAAAGCTATATGTCCACAATTTTTCAATTGCGACTTTCACAGGATGGCCATCAATAATATAGCCAACTTGTTAATGTAGGGAAACCTTGATCTGATTTGTTTTTAACTGGTCTGTTTTCTTCTGCATCTATTTTGGAGTTTAATAATTGTAAGAGACACAATACTGATCCATATGGACCATTGATTTGACACAGTAACACATTTCATCTATTACCCTGTTGCATTTCTTTTTGTCTGAACCAAAAATTATAGGTGAAAAAGGAGCAAGTGTTCTTTGGCCACAGAAAATCAATATAAAAGCTGAAAGCTTGCTTGGTAAAAGAGAAGGCAGAGACAGTCTTGCCTCAAAAGCAGAATAACAGAATCAACTCCATGATGGGCTCCACGTGCTTCAAGAATAAAACTGACACCAAAAAAACACAAACCAAAACAGTGTGTGGATTTTAGACAACCTTAAACTTTAATATGTTGTGAAGTTGGTATACATAATTATTTTTTCCTCTTGGAGGCAGAAAGATATCAGACATGAATTTTCTAACTTGGACTAATACAGTAATCCAGTGGAGAAATTCTTGAATTTGAATCCTGCCCTAGATATAAAACAACAGCAACAAAAATGCAAAGATGGCCTAGAAGATGTTGATCCCATTTTCTTATTATGTATAAGAGTATGGGAGAGATCTCAGAGGTATTTTAGCTGTGATTTGACTTTACACAGCAAACTTTAAATGCTTATCTCTAAACTTGTAGGCTGATGAGATGAGAGTTGTGTAATCTGACATGAATTAGAAAGGGGTTATTACATTTAGCAGAACTATCCAAGGGAAAGAAGGAACAAAATAATCTTGGGAAAACTGCATTTGTTAAATTCTTTATCATTCTTTTCTCCTTATGTGATTACACTTCTTCCCCATCTGGACCAAAATGATATTTGAAAGCATGGACTGGGCAGGATTCATATAATTCTTTCTCTACTCAAGTAGGAAACCCTTTCAGCAAGGGAAGACAATTTAAAATGTTATTCATTCATGCATGCATGCATTCATTCATTCATTCATTCATTCATTCATTCATTCATTCGATTTTTATCCTGCATTTTTTATATATAACTTAAGGAGGTGAACATATCTCCTGCCTCCTATTTTCCCCACAACAACAACCTTGTGAGGTGGGTTGGGCTGAGAGTGACTGGCCCAAAGTCAACAGCCAGGTTTCATGCCCAAGAACTCACAGTCTCCTGGTTTCTAGGCCAGGACCTTAACCACTACACCAAACTGGCTCTCTATTCTAAAATTTTTAATTAAGAAAAGAAATCTAAACATTTTCCAGAACTTACACTCATTTCAGCCCATTACTGCACCAACATTTGGATTGAGGGAGACACACACACACACACACCATACACATGTACACATAGGTAAACGTCACATTTTGGAAGTATTTTCCCTAATATAATACATTTTAATATACTTATATTTCTGTGCATTTGTTTTTAGTTCTCTACTTCACTGCAGCATTCTGAAAAAGTATAGATTTTAAGATGTAAGTGAATTTGAATCTGGCTTTTCATATAAGTTACATTTTTGGGGAGGGCATTCAGAAATGTAGAACAATCAAATTTCTTTTCCATCTCTGTGAAAGTGTTTGTTGAGGCTTGTCTATTGTGTGCTGGCCACATATGGCTCACACATAACACTTTGTCCATTCCTGATATGTTCAAAGCTTTCTCTACTGTGAATTGCTTTTATTGAGGACCATTTTATGAATATTTAACCTAAATTTATATTTTAGTACTTGGAAACTACCTTGGTGACCCTAACCAAGCTCACTGAAAATACTTGAAAGCTGCGATCATTAGTTTTATTTTTAATTGGGTCCCTCTATGCCTGTGAACAATAGAATTCATTTCCATATACAAAATCCAAAATCCTAAATGAGCATTTTACTTTTTTATTCACGTTTCATGTAAGCACTTTGCATATTCTCCATGTCAGCAAATGTATGCTATGGTGCACTAAAAAGAGAAAAGAGAACTAAGGACAATTCATAAAGCAATATGAAACTACTTTTGCAGACAGCACAATACATTCATCACCACAGACTGAAAATGAACTAACTTCTGAGTCAAAGTGTCCATGGAGACCACCAGATAGACACTGTAATAAAAAACATAACTACACAGCAGACACTAACAAGTTCAGTGTATTCTCAGCTGCATTTTTAACAAGACACAAAAGGAAAGGGCAATTCTAATGAATTCCAATCTCCTAAAGAATAAAAATGGGAAGCAGCCATTGGTTTCTCACTTATATTTGCCATATGCACCAATGACAAGCATCCAGAAAAAATGAAAGACGTATATCCATGCAGTAGAATTTCTCTACTGTACAGAAAAAGAGTATGGATGAGGCAAAGATGGAAACAACACCATGATCTTACATATCCATTTATCACTAAGATGGCATTAGGTCTGTGTGAAGGATGGATAAAAGACTGAGTCACAAGACCTATTCAGTTATATCCCTAAGATATAGAGATGAATCTAAATCTCACCCGTTGGTATTATTGTTATCTCTTATTTGGTCACTTATTTTTTTTTAATGCAGGAAAATTGCATTTATTTTTAGATATATCTTTTCACAGCAGTACTTCTTACATGGGACTTTCCCTAATAAAAACAATTTTGTTTGCAAGTTTCCCGATGTATTCTGTTTTTAACATAAGCGCCCCAACATATTATGGAGGAATTTTTACTGTTCTATATTCCTCCTCCATGCTACCTAGTTGTGTATCTAGGTAGGAATATCCTTGTCTTTGTTTACCTGTTTTATGTAAAATTCAATGTATCTAGCCCCAGAAGACCATCTTCCCTAAACCGTCTTCCTTGTATACATACCACAACTTTTCAGATTGTTCAGGGAGATACCACAACTATTTTCCAATAACATATATCTTCGGACAACCTTTGTTGCATCAATGAATGGCCTTTGATTCACAAACTATATATCTCCATAAACTGCAAGATTATCAAGGATATTGTTAATGAGTGTGTTTGTACAACTTTTCCTGTTCCAAGTGGGATTCAGGGACAAATGGACAGTTTGCATGATTGGCATTCACATTTTCAAAGGCTAAGTACCCCTGCTTTACAAAGTGTTTTCTTTCTGGATACAAGGAGGATGAGATTCCTATGTACCTCTGTCTGCACTCCTTATCATTTGTAAAACAATTCTTTGTCAATGGTCAAATACTGTATATGTATATGTTCATCTTCAGTCTCTTTATTCCTATATATGAACACTGTTGACCAGTTCCTGGTGCTATTCACTCTACAGTAGGAAACCAATGGCCAGTAGCTTTCATAAAATGATTATTGGATCCTCTTCAGTTAAGTGAGTTTTTCACCACAATATCCACTTTTGTATGTAGCTTTCCATAATATATGCCACTTCTCTACAAGTTTCTCATGCACAATGTGCTTTATATGCTGATTTGTATGAAACTTTTGAACAAAGTATGATGGGTTCTTGCAGGTCCCATGCATTATTTTCATAATGGAGTTTGTATTGGTAGAACCCCTTATACTCTTAATGTATTTGTGGTACATTTTTTGATACGACTAGCCACCAGAATTGTTGATGCCCCCCCAACTACAATGGGAGGTATTTCCATGCAGAGTTATATAAAAATTCACAAGACTGCATCTTTTGCATTGGTGGGCTCATGTGACTGATATACAAAATTCAGGTAATAACAAACTAATGGATGACCAAATGTTTCTGTATGCTGAAAACACTGTTATGTAAGTAGATACTGTACTATATATATATCTATTGTAATTTCTTACATGGGATGTAAAATAATATGGATAACTGTGGCAAAACAGACATGTGTATTTTTCCTATTTGAAAGCATGATTTATTTAACCAGGCTTTGCTCATATTTTCATATAGAGCTACTATAGCAATACATTAAAAGGACAGCTTTCCCCCCTCTCCTCTGATGATTGCAAATTTCCAAGAAACAGGTAAAGCAATAAGCTTGTTTTAATGATACTGGAACTGCTTTGCTTGTGTTAGTTGCTGGATTTATTAATTTTATTTCTTCCTATTTCTTTTGGTTCCCACCTGCCTTACAATCTGCCTTTTATCAGAAAATTGATGTGGGGTTACTAGATAGTTCCTGCATCCTTACTATCTTCTGGTAGAGTAAAATGCATCCTATACAATTGAGAATCATTAGGTGATTGCAATGCATCTTCAATGTTATATAGTAGAGCAACTTTGTCATAAAATCCACTTTAATGAGTATAACTTACTCCATGTGAAGTTTCAACAATAGTTCTTTTATTCTTGTGTTATTCGGACAGAAAGCAAAGCAGTTATTGAATTACAAATAATAAATAATTTGTAAAATAATTACAAATAATAAATGATAAATGAATAATAAATGAATAAGATTCTCTAGAGCTTGTTACAATATTATACTAGGTTAACCATCAATTAAACCTTAATAACTATGCCTCATTAGGCTATCCAAGTTGCTATTCGCATTCACCTCATCAAAAGTTTCTCAAGTTTCTCAAAGTTTCTCTATGTATCTTTATTGATACCTGCAATGGTTACCGGACTTAGTATCTAAACCTAGATACTTACATTCACTCCTAATAGTTGGCCAGACATATTAGAGTGAGTTGGGAGTCAGACATTCAGGGCGTCCCCTGTTCCCTGTGGAAAGTCTCGCACCTCAAAATCTCCATTGCATGTCATCCTTCTCTTATACCTGACTGTGTTAAATCCAACACTTTACAGTCAGTGTCAGAACTATACGTCAGAACTATACACGTCAGTGTCCATTCTAACCTGGTTCTGAACTTGTTGTTTTGCAAAGACGTGACATGCCTTACTCATCATGTTCTTCTTATCTTGTCTGGTACCTCCGTCCACTCACTGTCTGTTCCAAATGTTATCTTGTTGTTTGGTACCATGCACACACCTCATACATTCCTCATTTCGTACATTCCAGCAACGTGGACACCCTAACGAGGTCATAAACAGGACAAGCATGGTTACTAACTGGTTCTATTAAAACTATGATTTTATACATATTTAGGTTTATATATATAGACTTAATATATATATATTCAATATAAAATTTCATTACACTTTTCTATGCTGGTTTCCAAGAAAGAGCAGCAGGAGGCAACCATATGCAGTATCAATTCAAGTAAATGAAATCTTCTATAACATTTCATTTTTGCCCAAAATATCCATTAGTTGATGCCAACTAATAATTAATAACTAATTAATTAATAATATTATTAATTAATTAATATTAATTAATTAATATTAATTAATTAATTAATAATAATTGATACCTTGTCTGCAGAAGCCTGAAACTTTATAACACAGCAGGACTGACAGGCTACAACATAATCATGTTAGCTATTTATAGGTAAAGGTAAAGGTTTTCCCCTGCACAGTTGTGTCCGACTCTAGGGGGCGGTGCTCATCTCCGTTTCTTAGCCGAAGAGCCAGCGCTGTCTGAAGACACTTCCGTGGTCATGTGGCCGGCATGACGTGCGCGGAACACTGTTACCATCCCACCAAAGTGGTACCTATTTATCTACTTGCATTTGCATGCTTTCAAATTGCTAGGTTGGCAAGAGCTGGGGCAAGTGCGGAAGCTCACCCCATCACGCGGCGCTCCAGTCTCGAACTGCCGAACATCCGATCAACAAGCCTGGCATCTTAACCACTGAGCCATCGTGCCCCTCAGCTATTTAAAGTATCCCTATTTATTTATGTAATTATTGCACTCCTAGACTGCCCAATAACTTCCATTCTCTGGGCACTATAGTGTGTCTGTGTCTATACATTACAATCATGATAAATACAACAGTGGCAATAACAGCACCAACATCTTTTAAATGGGAACATTTCTCAAAATGGGAACTTATGGTAGAAATGTTCTAAATTTACCCTAGCTAAGTTCGCATAGCCCTGTTCAAACAAGAATGTCCTCAAATAAGGGGACATTTACCATATAACCATTACAGATCAACCCTTTCACCAACATCATCTCATTCAGAGCAGATATCTGTAGGATATCTAGAGAATGATCTTGCACTTTTTGTAATTTTTACATTTCTATTTTTACTTGTAGGATAATGCAGAAATGTGACTATATTGACTTATGAACACATGTAAAAGTATCACATGACCAACAAGACATTGGATACTCATCACGTATTGGAGAGAAAAAAATTCTCTAATTGCAAAGTTGTCATTCAATCAGCTACCTTTCAGGAAAGCTTTAAATGGGCTAACGAAAAACTTTAGCGGAAAATGAACCTAATCCTGAAATATTTGCACCACTATGTTAGATCAGGTGGGTGAAGTATCCCCTAACAAACCATTCTGGTAACTTTTGCTCTGCATGAGGTTACCTATGTGTCCCAATTATCATCATTATCATCATCATCATCATGGTCATCATCATCATCATGGTAATCATTTACAGATCTTTTTCATCTACAGGCTAAGAATTTTCCTAAAGTTTGTTTTCATAATTTGGTAGTAAAATACTGAGCTCTGAATTAAGCCATGTTCTGAGTCCAACTTTAGAAACACTGCTTCTTTTTTATTCTTTTCAGGGAGTCTATACTATAACCACTCTTCTTCCATGTCTAACTGCCCAGTTCTTGGGAAATAATTTCCTTTCCCTCCCACCTTCCCCCATCTCTTTTTTTCTGCTTTTACTTTATTATTCATTGAAGCCACTAAGTATCCACACATATTATGGAAATGAATTATATATTAATTATGTGTTATGGGAAAAATACTATGCTTTGTTATTGCTCAACTGATAATTATTTTCATTAAGGAATTCCAATGAAGAAGAAAGAGAAAAAATGAAGAGGCAAAACTGAACAGTGGTACTACAAACCATATTTCACAGAAGGTTCATGAGAATAAACTATCAGTTAGTTGGCTCTGTATAATTAGAACAGGATGTAGAATTAGCAAGCATTTTTGTATGCATTTATCCTCTTTAAACCCAATCATATTTGTGCTTATGTTCCATTTCAACAATGAAGGTGGGGAATTTTCTGACAAATCTGCACTGCAAGAATCTCAGTGAAAATGATCAGTGGCAGGAGCAGATAGAATTGTCAGTGTCATTACTGGAATCTTGTTCAGCTCCTTTGACATGTTTTCTACAGTAAATTGCAGTGTTTGGAATGAAATAAAACCTTTGAGAGTTGTGGGCTCTTATTCATAGAGAGCAACAGTAGCATATGTTCCCAGGACTGGCATTAGCCAGAGATGCTTGAAATGACTGACTTCTGGTTTAATGTACTGTCATCATTAACTATCCTAAAAGTTCAGACAGTATAATTGGGCCCCCTGCTAATGCAGGTAAAAATGTCCATTTGCCTGCCATCTTAATGCAAATTTCTGTCAATTTTTAAAGCCTCTGGATTTGTAAGCCCTTGTTTGGAAATACTCATATGAAAAAGAACAAGAAAAAAAGAGGATGTGGCTACAACATAATGTCAGAATAGTCTCGAAATTTGATGCTCTCTCTTTTTTAGCAAATCTTCTTTGTGGACTACATGTTTCAGATTAAGCAATAGCATACAATATAGAATAGCATAGTATTAGAGTTACTAGCTTTCTCCATTAACCCCAGTTTGATTTACAGCACAATCCATATGCACATGAACCATTTGTTAAGAACAATCAATACTTCTGAGCCAGCTCCATGGGTTGGGGATTGGGGGCACCATTTTATGTGCTTCTCTTCCTTTCTCCAGGGCTAGTTCCAGTTGGTGTTGGTTGGTGGAGAGATATCACTTGTGGGGTGCCACAGGGTTCTATTCTCTCTCCCCTCCTTTTCAACATCTACATGAAATCCACCAGTTTGGGGTTCGGTATCATCAGTATCCCATCATCATAATCAGTAGGGAGGAACCATCTCCAACTACATCCTACCAAGACCGTGTGGCTTTGGGTGTTTGGACTGCCCAGATCTGGGAATATTCCAACTTTGACTTTGGATTGGGTTGCACCTTCCCATTCAGGGATGGTGCAAAATTTGGGGGTTTCCTGGACTCACATCTCCTGCCCAATGAGCAAGTGGCAGCTGTGGCCAAGATTTGCCCAGCTTCATCTGGTGTGCCAGTTATGCCTTTTCCTAGATCAGGAGGCCCTTCAGAGAGTCACTCATGCCCTGGTCACCTCATGATTTAACTACTGCAATGTGCTCTACATAGGGCTGCTCTTGAAGACCACCAAGAAGCTTCAGCTGGTCCAGAATGCAGGAGCATGGGCAGTGATGGGCATGCCTCTGTATGCCCATGTAACACCTCTGCTTCATGAGCTGCACTGGTTGTCAGTTTGCTTCCTGGGGTGATTCAAGGTGCTGGTCACTACCTATAAAGCCCTACATGGCATAGGGCCTTTTTACTTGAGGAACCACCTGTCTCCCATAGTATCTGCCTGACCAGTTCGATCTAGCAGGGTTGGTGCATTCTGGTTTCCAGTGATTAAACAACGCCACTTATCGTGACCTGGGAAGTGTGCCTTCTCTGTGGCAGCACCTATGCTCTGAAAAGAAGTTCCCTCCAAAATTGGAACGGCTCTCACCCTACTGGTATTTTGAAGGACCTTAAAGACCTAGCTTTTGCCCAGGGCTTTGGAGAGGATGATTGATGCCCCTTTCTTCTTTTCTGTTCCCCTCTGGGTTTGTTTGTTTGTTTGTTTATTTATTGCCAATGTTGTTCTTTTGTCTAGTGCTGTTTTGGTATTGTTCTTTGTTTTTAAATGTTTTAACAATGGTAAACTGCCCAGAGTCACTGGGAGTCAGGTGGCATACAAATTTAATAAAGAAGAGGAAGAGGAGGAGGAAGGAGAAGAAGAAGAAGAAGAAGAAGGAGAAGAAGAAGAAGAAGAAGAAGAAGAAGAAGAAGAAGAAGAAGAAGAAGAAGAAGAAGAAGAAGAAGAAGAAGAAGAAGAAGAAGGAGGAGGAGGAGGAGGAGGAGGAGTCATTGTAACAGAGAAAACTGCTTCCACGTTCCATATTTATATCTTAATATTTGTTAGAGTTATTTAAAAAATGGAGCTGGGAATAGATAGTCTTTTGAAATTCTCCTTCTAATTTATGGGTGGAGAAACAGGGTGGTTGATTTGTCTAAGAATAGAAGAAATTGTATATGTTCTCAAAAGGAGAAGTTCCTTTTAGTGGTGATGGCAGAATTACTACTGAAAAAGTCCTGTTGGAATACTTCTTCCATGATGTCTTCTTTAGTTGAGGAATGAGAAAACAGGGAGGCTACAGACCACCCAACACATGATGGCTTGATCACATTAATCACTCATTAAAAGTAACTGCAAGAATAACACCTAGGATAAATTTATCTTCTTTGCAACAATTTCTAATGGATATTCATTTTCAACAAATTAAAAGAGCTGCTAGAAAAAAATGCAGATTTTTTCTTCCTGGCTGTACACAGAATACCATATCTATGATACTTTGAAGGACTATGCAGAAATCTAGATTCAAAGGGCAGAATATAGTTCACAACATGCATTGGCATCCATGAAGCACCTTAAACTAAATGTGTCTTTCCTCAGGATTGCACATCAGTTTTGGAGAGTAGGCATGAGAACTCAGAAAGAGAGACACTTACTTTAAGGTGTTTCTGATAGGTGTTACATGCACACCCATTCAAATTTTGAATCACATTTTCTCCTGTGAATCCAGGTGTCTACCCATATTTTGTTTATGAAATTCTGAAGATGCATTCCAACAGAATTTACAACCAAGGACTTATCACTAGCATAGAGATAGGGATGGGGAAAAGGCTCACCCTTAATGAGGCTCAGGCTAGAATTACTGTCCATAGCTGAAACTTTTCCAGAACAGTCTCAGAACCTGACATTTCCTCCTGGGGTTCTGAACACACTGATCCATAATGCATCCCAGGAATGCATTATGGGTGCAAATGTAGATTGAGCTACTCTCTAATAAACAGCGAGATAAGACTTTGAAGGGACTATAAATGCTGACAGATATGAAATGTACTAAAATGACCCTACTAAGAACCTTACTTCCAAATGAATGTCCTTAGAAGAATTTTAGCTTTGTTCTTCTTTATTTTAAAGAGACGATTTTCCAATAGACAGATAAACTTAATCATTAACAGCTAATTCAGAAAATTAAAATTATTTCCAAAAATTAAGAGACTCAAAGCAACAAAAGTTCAGGACCAATAAAGCATGAAAACAATTTAATATTCAGGAAAGTTTGTGGAGCTTATGATGTGTGGGTATATAGAATGGAAGTGATGTGCAGCTGTAAATTTGCTTTGGGTCACTTTTTCCCCAAAGTCTATAAAGGCTATCTATGTAGACAAGAATCACAATTAGGTTTGCACCAAGATCTATAATGATCCTTACATGTTGTACCATACATGCCACAGAATTATCCTATAGCTTAGCTACAGGATGCAGCTTCCTTGGACAACTCAACTCTAAAGAAGAGACCATCTATTCATCTCTTGAATTAAACTAAAGAAAGCTTTGTCCCTTTAGTAAGAGAGGGTGCCCATTGTCTGAATATAAAGGTTCTCTAAAATGAGGGTTGAATGAAAAGTAATGTCTGTTATAAGTCACCAAGAGATGGCAGTAGTGATGTGCTAGAGGTTCTGATATGTTCTTTAGCATCTATTCTTTCACTTCTGTTGATAGAAAGTTACTGTGAAAAAAAGGTTGTGCTGTTATTTATGAATTGCAAACCTGCCGTGAGTACTCATCTATATAATGCACCATAACTGAATATTTGATTGCCAAAGAAATTCCTCCAATTGAAATTCACTGCTGAATGAAGGATGTTTATGATGATGACTGTGCTGACATGAGTACTGTGTGTCACTGGGCCAAAAAATGTATAAATGGCAAACTGGGAGCAGCTGATTTGTGTGATCAAGAACCAAGCTGTGACATGAACTGGTGAGTTTCACATGAGAAAGTTTGAAGAACTGGTTAAGGACAATTGGTGGATTACTCAAAGGGAAATTGTCAATTTTGGCATTTCACAGGAATGTATTGTTGATTATTATTGATGTTCCTCAATATCAGAAGATTTATTAGATGCGTTTCTTCCATGTTGATGGCAGAAATGAAAGATTTGAGAACTGAAATTTGCCGGCAATTGTTGTAATACCACAAGAATGAAGATGAGGCATTTCTTCACAACTTTGTGACAGCTGACAAAACATGGCCCCATCATTATGACCTAGAAATGAAGTGTCAGTCCATGGAATATTATCACAAAGCTTCCCCTGGAGAGGGGGAGATTGAAAACCTAGGCTTTGGCAGGAAAATTCAAAGTTACAGTTTTGAGGATGCAGATGGTGTTATTTATCTGGTACTACTATCAACTCAGAGTACTACATTGCAACACTCAAAACAGAGATTAAGTAGAGTCTGGAAGCACAAGAAGAAAATATTCCTGCAACATAACAATGCTAGGCCACCCAAGTGGCAATTGTGAAGCTGGATCTCAATATTTTACTCTATCTATTATACAGTCCAGGTGTCGTGCCATACAACTTTCACCTTTTTCCCAAAATTGAAGTTAGAACTTAATTTTTAATATATGTTAAATATTAATATTCCATAATTTAATATTTAATTGTTCTGGAGCGTGAGTGGAGTGAATGTGGTTCCTGGACCATACTAACCCAGATGCTGTTCTGAGTGGTTTTCTCAATGTTCATCTTTGATACGCATAGATCAGCAGCATCCAGAGGAGGAATGGAATGTTCTATGAGTCTATGCTGGATAGTCATCTATCAGGGATGGTGTAGTGCAGGAGTCCCCAACCTGTGGGCTGTGGCCCACTAGTGGGCCACGGCCTGTTAGGAAGTGGGCTGCACAGCAGGTGAGTGGTGGTGGTCCGCGCGATTGGCTCCTGCCTGCAAACCCTGCCCCCATCCACGCAATTGGCTCCCGCTTGCAAATCCCACCCCTGTCCACGTGATTGGCTCCCACCTGCAAACCCTGCCCCCATCTGCGTGATTGGCTCCCGCCTGCAAATCCCCCCCCCAGTCCATGCAATTGGCTCCTGCCTGCAAACCCCGCCCCTCCGGTCTGTGGAAAAATTGTCTTCCATGACCGGTCCCTTGTGCCATAAAGGTTGGGTACCCCTGGTGTAGTGAACCCTGTGGGGTGCAGGGGGTTGGACTTGATGACCTCTTAGGTCCCTTCCAACTCTATGATTCTAGTTATATAGCACCACATCCAATAGATATGTGCATCTATTTGGTCAAATGAAGAGTTGGAAAGGACTGTCAGGACTGGGCTGAAGAGATAAAGTGTAGAGTTCTTTTGTGATAGCTTAAGAAGCTTTCCCATCATTGACAGAAATATGTAGCAAATGGTGGTGATTATGTGAAGAAGTAAAAGCAGGCAACAAAATAATTCATTTCAAGAATTATTTTCCTGTTTCATTTATTAAAATATCCCCTTTCAAGCTAAAATTATAAAAGTAGAGGCATTACTTTTCATTCAGCTCTTGTACTTAATCCTTCTCTCCCTTTACTCTCCCAGGTACTAAACTAGCACTGGGAATTTCATTTGATCTTAGATTATGCTAAGCCTGTGCTTTGTCTGTTTTGGTGTCCATAAACTTTGTTTATGGATCAGTTATACTCTATGTTGAAAATAGTTCAACCATCTCTTATACCCATTTTGGCCACTGTGACACTATTGTGTCACTACTTTGTCATAATCTGTCTTTCTACAGTATATCCCCAAGTCTCCATTCCCTCAGAAAGAAGTTTCTGTTTTATTACTTCATGCTCAGGGTACTTTTTCTTTTTTTAAAGAACCTCTTCACATTTTTCATCTTTCTTTATAATATCCTGGGGTTATTTTGTTCCTGATCTGAAAGAGCCCCATGAGAAGAATTCTCTCATGATGAATCTCTTAGGATTCAATTGAAGTCCAGGAAGTTTGAGAAGGAAGGGGAGCTACAGATTGCTGGAGAGTATAACACTATGAAAGTCCATGCACACTCACACATTTTTCAGACAGTTTACAGCTATGTGTAAGTGCACCCAACATTACTTTTCCATTGGCTTGAATGAAAATGATCAAAGAAATGCTGGAGAAATGCTAATCCTGGTTGATTTGTAAACCCCCAAGACCTAACATGGTATCAGCCCTGAAGTCTGGGCAATCAGAAATTCCCTGGTTTAGGACCACAAACACAGTTCATCTAGGATGGTGTGGTAAGTCACAAGTCATGCAGGTCTGCTTTCGGACAGGTGGTTGCTCAAGTGCTTATAGCTTCTGTAGTTTATGGAAGGCTCAGCAACAACATTTTAAACTTGTAATCACCTTGAGTTCTAAATGTTTATTGCATCGTTTCCCAGACTTACTGTGAATATTGCCATGGAAAGGATTAATGCTTTGCCATTTTTTGCTACAGCAATACCACTGTAATTTAGGAAATATGAACAACCTTATACTTCAGGTAACAGTCCTTGACTGGGTGGAGGGAGTAAAGAAAATTAATCTTTTTCAATAGATTCCGTGTAAGATTTGCCACTGCTGTGAAATAGTGTTACTGAGTACACCACTGGAGAGAACTATTCTGACATGAGCATATCTTATGAGAACATTAAAAATTGAACGTCGAAAATAGAGTGCAACCACTGAACAAAATCTGATGGCATCACTCTCTGCCCCATTTGATACTTCTCCTCTGTGCTGCTGAAATTATTTAAGTTAGACTAGAACAAATGTGGTCTAGCAATGCTGAGTAAGCACTTAGAATCTAATTGCTCAATGTGTATAAATTTTCTTCCTCATAAGACATGCATTTCCATCTCCCTTTCACACTTTAATTCTCTTTCCCCCTCAGGTCCTTGCCACAAGAACCTTATTTTACATTTGGGGAGACATAGGAAAAGAAATTTGGAGGGATGAGGTTTTTTTTGCAGGAAAAACTTGGGATTGACCTTTTCGTTGGGGAATGGGGTGAGGAAAGGCATAGGTGTAGGCAAAGTAAAATAGTTCTATGGGAATTCTAGTGCATTTTCCCTATTTTAAAAAGATCAGATAATTGCTATCTTTTCAGTTTACCACTGAATTTTGGTGACAAGATAATTAAGGGCTTCAATGTATGCAAAATAGGGAGGGGGAGGCTCATACAATCTATGGACTTTAGGTTACCCGCCTAAGCAGGAGGCAAAAGTATGACAAATATACATCAAACTATTTGATATCCTACTCCAGGAAATAAAGCCAGACTGCTCACTTGAGGGAATTATATTAAAAGCAAAACTGAAGTACTTTGGCCACATAATGAGAAGACAGGATACCCTGGAGAAGATGGATGCAAACAGGAAATAACGGGACTGTCCTGTTCAAAACGGGACGTATGGTCACCATACTGCAACTGGATGGTGGGTGGGGCAAGAGGCTCAGAAGGGACCCTCCCTAGTTTCTTGGGCTGTAAAGGGGACAGGAGGAGAAATGTACTTTCAGACTTGCAAAATTCTGTTAATGTAGCTTTACAATAAAGTAGAATTAGTTCATCTGGTTGTGATTCCTATCTGGTTTACCCCGTGAGACCGACACAGTCCTAAAAGGGTGGCTTGACAGCCAAACGCTCATGTAAAACATCATAGTTTCTTTCAAAGTGGAGGCAGTGACAGACTTTGTATTTCTAGGCACAAAGATTACTGCAGATGCTAACTGCAGCCAGGAAATCAGAAGACGCCTACTTCTTGGGAGGAGAGCAATGACAAATCTTGATAAAATAGTTAAGAGCAGAGACATCACACTGACAACGAAGATCTGCATAGTTAAAGCAATGGTATTCCCCGTAGTAACCTATGGCTGCGAGAGCTGGACCATAAGGAAGGCTGAGCGAAGGAAGATAGATGCTTTTGAACTGTGGTGTTGGAGGAAAATTCTGAGAGTGCCTTGGACTGCAAGAAGATCAAACCAGTCCATACTCCAGGAAATAAAGCCAGACTGCTCACTTGAGGGAATGATATTAACGGCAAAACTGAAGTCCTTTGGCCACATAATGAGAAGACAGGATACCCTGGAGAAGATGCTGATGCTAGGGAAAGTGGAAGGCAAAAGGAAGAGGGGCCGACCAAGGGCAAGGTGGATGGATGATATTCTGGAGGTGACAGACTCGATTGCGGGGGAGCTGGGGATGGCGACGGCCAACAGGAAGCTCTGGCGTGGGCTGGTCCATGAAGTCACGAAGAGTTGGAAGCGACTGAACAAATAAACAACAACAAATTTTATATCCTGGCTTTGTTTCAGTTGGTCACAAGGAGTAAAGAGATCAATCAGGAGAAGTAAAGAGATGAATCAAAGGCCTCTCAGAATAAGTAAATATGACCAAGATTTGAGGGCAGTGTAACAGATCCTAATTTTTATTGTAGAAAAACAATGTTCCCTACAGCTATGCTGATCCTGAGAGGCCTGAATAGACAGAATTCATCTTTTATTTTTCCCCAAACCCTCATATTTTTCATTAAAAAACAAACAAACTATGGCACAACTCATGTTACCTAATATGTACCATTATCATTCAATCGCAGTATCTTTGGAATTTGAGTTTAACTACTAGGATGATTTTCTGGCTATGTTCATGACATCAGAGATGGATCAAAGATACCATCTGTATCCCCAAGGAGGCTGACTTTCAACTTTCATTAACACAATTTGGTTGGAGTGGGATCATCTGAGCCTCCTATTTGGATGATGATACTATAGGTAGATTGTTCCTCTTCCCCCTTAAGTATTATCCCCCATTTTATAGAATGTGGGACAGCCTACCTATTATCATCCAAATACGAAGCTCAGATGATCCCACTCCAACCAAATTGTGTTAATGACACAGTTTTGTCATGTATTTCAGGGTTTGTGCAGGAAGATCCACAGTACCTTGGTAGAAGTGTATGTCAGCCTTGTGGTAGTTAGTCTGATGGTAATTTGCAACTATCTTTTATTTTGTGGTTATTTATTTATTTATTTATTTAATTTATTTATTACATTTATATCCTGCCCATCTCCCCCACAAGGAGGGACCCTGGGCGGTTCACAACAAAGTTTAAAATCAATTAAAACAATAAATATCAATAATAAACATATATATATAATTATCTTTTAATGGACAACCTTTTGAAGAAAAAAGATAGATAGATAGATAGATAGATAGATAGATAGATAGATAGATAGACAGACAGACAGACAGACAGACAGACAGACAGACATCAAGGCATCCATGATTAGGGTAACAGTGCACCCAAATATACCTAACAAAAATACCCTGTATGAGAAACGTTAACAGCACATCATGTCACTTTGTGGGATTCAAATATCCAGACATTCATAGATGGGAATGCAATCCAGTGGAGATTCCTATTGGAAGAAAGGAGTGGGGGGGGGGGGAAGTCCCCCTTTCCCTGGAAACCCTTTCTCACCATCTCACACTCTGTTCCAGATATTTCTCTAATTCTCTGAAGCAGATGTTCAGGGGAATGAAAAAGAAGAAAGAACAAAGGCTGTTTCTTGTTAAAAGAGTGGGATCATCTACAACAAAGCCAAGTGCATTTAGGAACAAAGAATTTTGCCTCCCGAGTAACAAATGTCTTTTTTTAAATAACCAAATAGCCTTTTAGCTAGACGCATAGAAAGCAATAAAAACAGATTTGTCGAAATCTCTTGAACGACCTTCCTAAAGCCCAGTGAACTATAATAATTCAATTTCCCAATCCATTGGTTAATGCTATTACATTTACATCTCACTTGTCCCCCATGGAGTACAAAGTGACATACACAGAATCTCCAGATGGCCTCCTCTCTAGGAAATAACATGCTTAGGGAAAAAAAAGTGACGGAGGGGGAATACAATCAAGGTGTATCAAATCATGCATTTGGAATATATATATATATATATATATATATATATATATATATATATATACACATACATACATACATACATACATACATACATACATACTGTATATATATATACACACACACACACACACACACATACATACATACAAACACATACACATACACATACACCTACACATACACATACACATACATACATACACACACACACACGCATACATGCATACTGTGTGTGTATACACACACATATATATACTCTGTGTGTGTGTGTGTATGTATATATGTATATATGTGTATATAAATATAAATAATATAAATATAAATATAAATATAAATATAAATATAAATATAAATATAAATATAAATATAAATATAAAAAATATAAATATAAATATAAATATAAATATAAATATAAATATAAATATAAATATAAATAAACAAAATAAGCAGCTGGATAGCGTAGTGGTTAGAGTGCTGCCTTTGGAGTGGGAGACCAGGGTTCAAATCCCGGTTGTACCTACCTTATCAGTAGGGGTCCTTGGGCAGAGACCCCCTAATGCTTCACCTGCCTACCTCAAAATATGAGAGTGACACGAACCAAGAGAGTCATGCTGGCTTGGACGTTGCCCGGATTAACAAGGTCAACATAAGATGTTGGGGAACCAGGGCAATCTGATGATAAGTGGGCTACTGGAACAAACCATACATGGACAAGACAAGAGAACCTGGAATTGATGGAATGCTACTATAACAGTAGACCTAATGAGAGAGGATATATGAAACATATGAGGGAACTATGGATGGACAGAAGACCTGCATCCACACTAACTGAGAAACAGCTAGTTACCCAACGCTTCAACATAGTGAAGAGGAAGCTGCTTTCACAACTCGAGATAGACCAACTACACGTTATATCCCAGATTCAAGAAGAGCCGGAAGAACAACTGGAGGTGCAGCCAACACCTGAAGCTGGAACGTCACTGCCACCCCCTCCATTACAGAGCACAGCAGCTTATATGAGGCAAAAGATCATGGATAAACTAGCTACAGTCAACTCTCGAGACCAATTACCAAGGCTCACTGGAGAAGTACTATCAGATAATATGCTAGAAGATGCCAACAGTGCCCTCACGACAATCTCTACTACCACTATAACTCAAACCAATGAACTGGTATACACTACAGCCACTGTAATCCTGGAGATGCTTGGCTACATGATCAAGAAGAACAGCACTACATACCCCCCCCCCGGAAAATGAGGTTGGAGGCTAAGATCAAGGCAACTCAGAGAGAAGTTAGTCAGGTGGTAGAACTACAGAAGGGTGTGGAGATTAAGGATAAGACTTGGTTACTGAAAAAATACAAGGGCCTGACTCCATCTGAAGCCCTCGAGACTGCTAAACAAAGGCTCACAGCACTGGTTACCAGGCTAAGGAGACACACTAGAGAAGCAGAGGCCAAGAAGATAAATGCTTTGTTCACCAAAGAACCATCCAAGGTGTACTCCCAGCAGCAGTGCAACAACACAGTAAAAGCAGAGCCACCAACAGCAGAAACTGAACAGTACTGGAAGAACATATGGGAGAAAGAGAAGACACATAACACCAGTGCAAAGTGGCTGCAGGACCTGAGAGCAGACCACAGAAATCTTCCAGAGCAGGAACCAGTCACCATCACAGTAGCAGATATCCAACAGTGTGTCAAGAACATGAAGAGCTAGACAGCACCTGGCCCAGACATGATCCACACCTACTGGCTAAAGAAACTAACAGCAGTGCATGAATGCCTAGCAGCACAGATGAACCAGCTGCTAGAAGCAGGCTCCCACCCAGACTAACACAAGGTAGGACACTGCTGATCATGAAAGACCCCAACAAGGAAACAACACCAACTACCAGCCAATAACCTGCCTCCCCACAACATGGAAAGTCCTATCAGGCATCATAGCTGCCAAGCTGCAGGACCATATGGGCCAGTACATGAGCACAGCTCAGAAGGTCATTGGGAAGAACACCAGAGGCTCCAAACACCAGTTGCTCATAGATATAGCTGTCACCTGAGACTCAAGGTCTAGACAGACCAATCTGAGCACAGCCTGGATTGACTACAGGAAAGCCTACGACCCAATGCCACACACATGGATCTGTGAATGCCTGACACTATACAAAGTCAACAGGACACTAAGGACCTTCCTCAAGAATTCAGTGGGACTGTGGATGACAACACTGGAAGTCAACTCAAGACAGCTCGCTCAAGTGGCCATCAAGTGTGGCATATACCAAAGTGATACACTGTCCCCACTGATGTTCTGCATGGGCTTGAACCCCCTCAGCCAGATTATCACAAGAACTGGATACGGATACAAGTTCAAGAGTGGAACTACCATCAGCCACCTCCTCTACATGGATGACATCAAGCTGTATGCTAAGAGTGAACGAGACATCGACTCACTGATCCACCTGACACGGATCTACAGTGAGGACATTGGGATGTCATTCGGTCTAGAGAAGTGTGGCTGGATGGTAGTAAAGAGAGGGAAGGTAGTTAAGACTGATGGGGTGGAACTACCAGCAGGCCACATAGCAGACATACAGACCAGCTACAAGTACCTTGGTATCCCACAGTCACATGGGAACCACGATGAGGAGGCAAGGAAGACAGAAACATCCAAGTACCACCAAAGGATAAGACAAGTCCTGAAGATCCAGCTCAATGGGAAGAACAAGTTCCATGCCATTAACATGTATGCCCTGCCAGTCATCAGATACCCTGCCGGTATAGTGAGCTGGCCAAAGGAGGACATGGAGGCTGCTAATGTGAAGACCCGGAAGCTCCTCACAATGTAAGGAGGCTTCCACCCCAAGTCAAACACCCAGAGACTGTACACCAGGCGGAAAGAGGGTGGGCGGTGTCTGGTGAGTGTCAAAGCCAATGTCCTGGATGAGACCCAGAGCATCCAGGTGTACTTCAGTAAGATGGCACCTACAGATGAGCTGCTGAGAGAATGCCTGAAGCAGCAGCAGACAGGGAAGGAAGATCAAGCAGAGGAAGTGCCATGGCAAGACAAGATCCTGCATGGGAAGTACCATTGACAGATAGCTGAGGTGGCTGACCTTGGGAAATCCTACCAGTGGCTGGAAAGGGCTGGACTAAAAGACAGCACTGAGGCACTGATCATAGCAGCACAAGAACAGGCACTAAGCACCCGGTCCATAGAAGCAGGGGTCTATCACACTGGACAAGACTCAAGGTGCAGACTGTGCAAAGAGGCCTCAGAGACAGTCCAACACATAGTGGCAGGGTGTAAGATGCAGGCAGGAACAGCATACACTGAACAGCACAACCAAGTAGCTGGCATTGTGTACAGGAACATCTGCACAGCATATGGGCTAGACCCTCCAAAGTCCAGATGGGAGATTCCACATAAGGTTGTGGAGAATGACAGGTCTAAGATCCTGTGGGACTTCCAGATCCAGACAGATAGGCAGGTACTGGCCAATCAACCAGACATCGTGGTAGTAGACAAGGACCAGAAGACAGCAATGGTGATAAATGTAGTGGTGCCAAGTGACAGCAACATCAGAAAGAAGGAGTATGAGAAGCTGGAGAAGTACCAGAGCCTGAAGGAAGAACTAGAGAAGATGTGAAAAGTGAAGGCCAAAGTGGTCCCAGTGGTGGGAAGCTCTCGAGGCTGTGACTCCTAAGCTGGGAGAGTGGCTCCAACAGATCCCAAGAGCAACATCAGAGCTCTCTGTCCAGAAGAGTGCAGTGCTAGGAGCAGCTAAGATACTGCACAGAACCCTCAAACTCCCAGGCCTCTGGTAGAGAACCCAAGGTTGAGGAAGACACAGACCACCCATAGGGGTGAGAAGGAATTTTTTTTTCAGTTGAAACAAGAGTGGGACAGGATTATACCTCCTGCTTATGAGCAGGAACACACACACCCTGCCGTCTCAAATCATTTGCTTGGCCACTTGGTTTTATAATGACAATAATGTATTGGAAATGTCATTATAGAAATATAAAAGTTACTATTATGTGAACAATATTAGAACAAAAGTATATAGCTAAAATTCTGTTCCTGAACCCACAAGCATTGTTGTACAGAGAAAAATTGTGGAAAATTTATTGGAAAATACTTTAGCAGTCGTGGAGTCCTTGGTGCTCTCTGAGCCTTGTTGTTTTCTTGCAGACGTTTCATTGCCAGCTAGGCAACATCTTTGGTGCCTCTTCGATCTTCGATTGGTACTTTAGCAGTCCTTAGTGGCCTAAGACTGGAAACAGGACCCATGTCTTGAAATAATGGTAAATGCATATGTATACACACAAATATACAGACACAGTTGGAAACTTGTACCTGGGTTACCACTGCTAGTGGCAGATGAAGTCAGTTCAAGTCCACTCAAGGAACAGGAAGCCTAGAAGCAGTAGACAAATTCAGATTAACCAAACTCAACCCAAACAAAACACTGAAAATTAAATCACAGGAATGAATGTACAAATCATCCTTGTTAAAAAGCAAAAGCAAAACAAACCTCCATGTACTGCTTTCTAATATTCTTTCTATCTTACAAAAGTAGTAATTGGCAACCGTTTGGTGGCCAAATAAAAACACTATTTGTTTAATTAGCATGACTGTTGGCAATGAATGTGAGCATTGTCTGAGTATTCCAGTTCTTAGGAGTTCCTTATTAAAGTATGTTTTTAAGGCAATTGAAGCACACCCAGAGGCTATGTTACAGGCTATGAGAGATATAATAAATAATAGCTCGGTTTTTTGTAATTATATATTTTAATACAGTAGTACTGAGACTCAATAGAACACTAAATATTGTATATTGATTTGTATATAGAGAGGGACCACAGCTCAGAACCAGAGTGTACATTTTGCATAATTCTTTTTATACTTCATGCATAAAAAAACTCATTTTAACACCAAGATTTTAAAATAAATAGATTTTATATAGCAGAACTGAAAGGAGAATTACTTTTAAATAGGAGATGACAATATTGGATTAATCTATTTTAGAATGAGAATGCTTCAGCACATTCCTATGCGCATGGACTCATTGATTCAAGTGAATTTTCCATCTGAGTTTGCATGTATTGTTTGCATGCATTGTATCTCTTTGTATGATCATGTCAAATGAATAGGATATTATTGTTAAGTTAAGGCTGGAACTTACAGTACACACTTGCAGTGGTCATTATGGTACAGGTACATAGTTGTGAGATTGATATGACCATGTATATTTTGTTATTTTGGCATCATTGTGGTTTGCTCTGGACAGTGCTGTGCCAATGTTGAAGGTTGTTTCTTTTGTTTCCCTTATTTTAAGATATTGGATGCTTAAATGGTCATTATCAGTTCTTATTATTTAACTGGTAGAGAAGTGAGAAAAGCCCAAATAGGGTCTGCTTAGTGTGAATTATAACAGATTTATTCTTATCCCAGGGCAAGTAGATTGTTTAATTTGCAAAATTGTTTAACTTGTCTTGTTTGATTCAAAAACACTGGTTCTGCTCTGTTTCTTTTGGTCCACTGCAAATAATGGCATTGCAGCAGCCGCCAAAATGAAGGGGGTGGGAGGTTCCTTATTTATGTAAAATACCAGGATGAGGAGGAGAAGAAAAGAGAGACTTGGATTAAGTAATTTATAAATTTCCCTGAAACCAGAGTGATTCCTGCAATGAGATCAGGATGATATGCCCAAATCACAGCATGTTTAACTAACAACTATTATTTGTTTGCCTTTGCTTCCTAGTTATCTCAACCTTGGCATCTCATTTTTTTTCTATGTAAAGCTTTTGATATGAGGTACTATGATGATGACCACAGAAGACAAAAAGAAAGCTGGTGCATTTTAATTGGCTATAAGTCTTCTAGGGATTTGTAGAGCAATAATTTGTGAAAAAGGGCTTCAGGACATTTAATTAGCCTCTACTTGCAACTCTTGAAACTAGGCACCTCTTTTCTTGGGAAGTTCTTTAATAATAGGACTTTTCATTTTCCCTAAAGCCATACAAAAATGGAATTGAGAGGGTGGTTTTCTATAGGGAAATCATAGAGTTCAACCTTGATAGCAGGGAAGGCAGGATTTTATTTATATGGACCTAAGTGATTGACATGGGATGGTTTTACTGTTGTGATATTGTGACTTATGGAAGTATCAATGCCCACTTTTTTTCCCAATTTTATATCTATTGCCAATGTGTGAAAATACTAAGACCCCAAGGGGAAGGAGGAGAGTAGCTACCTTTCTTTCAAGAGATGATGAATAAATAATATATAGATCATAAATCATAAATAAATCCTCACAATAGGTGAAAGTGATCAGAGGCCAAGCTAGATAATAATTCATTGGAAAAGGCTGCAGCTGCTATAGAATCAATAGGCCATTAAGCTGAGCCTTCTCCACTGACCAAAACAGCAAAAGTAACAGATCACAATCTCGAAGCCAGGTATCAAGCAAGCTAAACCAAGACAATGAGTTATTGTTTGTACCAGATGATTTGAAGTAAAGTATTTGTCTTCCTTCATCTGGTAACATCTATATTTATGTCATCAGCAGGGATAAAAGGAAATGCCTCCTGCCCTCCCCTTCCTGTCTGAGTCATTTGCAACAGATGTAGTGTTTCAAAATAGTGTCAGTCTGTGGTTAATGTCCTTTAATAACCTGAACTAATTAAGGCAATTGTTTTATAAATTTATTTCAGACAGACAGGGCATATTAGCTGGAAGTGGCTAAAATGTTAGCTAACCAGCTGGGTTATGTGTACACATCACTCAGAATGAATCATGGTCTATTACAGGGCTCATTTGAAGCCACCATCTTTGAACAAGTTTTAGTGACCCAGGGCTAATTGTTGTTGTAATTAGTTTCCTTCCTGATACTTATTGTGGCCTCGCAGAGGGGTGGGATTCTGTTTCCTCGAGGCAACACTTTTCCTTGACCCTTTAGAACTGCATTATTTTTGCATTTGCATGTGCAGGAGAAAGAAAGGGGGCTGCCATTTGGAAAATAGGGGGTGCCCTTACCAAGGGTCTGAAGTACAGGGATTTAATTTCTATAGATGGTTTTTCAGAATTCTGCTCCCCAGTTTGATGGCCCCCTGGAAATGTTTTCTTTCAGAATTCCCAGTCAGAATGGCCAATGATTGCTGGGAGGTATTGTTCCATACATCCTGAGGGAGTGAGCAGATTGGAGAAGGCTGCTCCAGAGTAATCTGGAATCTTCAGATTTCTTTACTAGCTGTTGTATTGGGCCACTCATGAGCAATCCCAGTATTCTAACCACTGGGGAGGTAGAAGATCACCATATCATACTCCAGACACAATGACGCTTCTACTCCATTCCTTCAGCAAGTTGGGAATAATTGCCTTTAACTCCACAGTTCTATGTTCTTTGTCAAAGAGCATTTCCTAGTTCCACAACAAATACAACAATCCAACTCTTTAATTCATTTTTTCCCTCCATTTTAGTGCTGAGCATCAGACACCTCCAATTGATCCATTCTCAAATATCACTATAACTTTAGTCTTTCATATATAGAAGTACCTGCATTCAAGGAATAGATTCAATTACTGGGAAAAATGGCAGTAATCATGAAAGGTGAAAGGCTGAAATATAGTAAATTTGTATTTCAGGTAACTGCAAATAGTCATGTGCATAATACAGAAAAGATAAATCTGAATTCACTTTGGTAAATCCAAAAGAATTGTAAAGGCAACGGATGTTGCTCCTGTTTCTGATAAAATATAAAATGATTATAAATTCCATATATTCCTAATTGGAGTTGTTCATTTGTATATAGCTTCTGTTAATATCATGCTGACAATTTTCTAAAAGGGAGTTCAGAACTGTTCCCTATGTGAAGTGACTTTGCTTATCTCAAGAGGTGGCTATTAAAAAAAAATCAGAGATATTTCAAAATGAATTTGGATGTACTCCTGTTTGACTACTTTAATACATCCCACCTTACCAGCATCCAATAAGTTATCACTTATCTTTGCAAAAAAGTGGCAGCACTGGGGGAGGCATCTATCTGACATAAAACTGAAAATGATACCCCTGTACATGGTTTTGTGGGTTTGCATGTTCTAAATTAGAAGGGTCTCTAAACCATTTTTCTTAGGCCTGCTTGTTTCTTATCGTTTACTTTGCTTGAGAGCTCATCATCACTTTGCATTATCATCCTAACTGTGGTGCCCTCAAACAAGCTTTTGGTCTTGTAAATTATACTTAAATGGGCCAAAGCAAATTCATGGTTGAGAACCTGAGAATCTGAGCAAAAATTAACCTGACACAGACACCTTTCTTTAAAAGAAAATGTAGCTCAAACACATTCTTTCCCATCCTTATTGAATGTTCAGGTATGTTCAATAGAAGCCATACACAAGAAGAATTTGCAGGTCAGCCCCAATGCAATTCAAACTGCCGCTTCAAATCACTGACCCATTTTGACTTTCCAAATAGGAAAATTAGTTCAGAAGTGCCCAGTTCAACTTGACAATTGATTTAGCCTTTCAGAATGAATTTAAAAAGTAAATAATTTTAGATACTTGATTGAACTGGCTTGGAATCACATTTCCACACTGAAGCTTCACCTTATCAAGAAAGAAACAATAACAAAAGATAATTTGAAATAAACACCTTCCTTACCACTTCTACTTAAAATTTTCTTGTATTTTTCTAGACTACCCTTTTAAACACACTCTCCTGCTTTACAACATATTTGCCCTCCTATTCAGCAATCTAGAGCTGTGCAGTATTGAATTGCCCTTTGACTCCACTTACGATTTGAACAACAGCTGTTCAATTATTATTTTTATTTTTCTATTTCTGGACAATAGAATAAAATACCTCTTTGTGCTTTTGTAAATAGTAAATGCTGTGGGAAATTCTGATGTTAGACATAGATTTTACCCTTGGCAAACTAAGGCTTATTCTTCCTTATTCAAGTGTTGGTGTGACTTCCTGCTTTCAGTGCTGTTTCTTTTTATCCATCATATTGCAGTTATGATTTTGATAGATGAAAGTAACACCCAATCAAAAATTGCTTATGTGGGCAGCTACCCTGATAAAAGTTTATTGCATTGCATTGCATTATCAGTGTTCACATTTGTTTCATAGACAAAGACATTGCACATAGAAGTCTTTATCAAGCTTCATTTCAAAGAACCAATGTAAACCATTCAAGCAAACCATAACTAGTATCCCTGACAAGGCTACACTTCTACTTTACTTCTCTTTTCCTCTTTTTTCCGTGGGGAACAACTCAGAAAAGAATGGTGTTCCTTTGTCTTACATTAACTCAAGGAATTGATTTGGTCTTCTTAGCTACACCAGTGCTCATTTGTAAGAACTACTCCAATCATCTCCAGATATCTATCTATTTTAATGAAGGATGATAATGCTATGTCCAGATGGAATCCACAAATGTATTTATTTTCTTTGCCAGAAGCAGACAACCCACACATCCTAAGCATTAAGATCAACCATGTAATAAAAGCATCATTAAAAAGCAACCCGTTAGCCAGGAACTTCTACTTTTAAACTGTTCCACACTATTTAAATATGTATCATGTATATTGAATCGTCTGACACTTTTTAATTGTGATTAAAAATAATCACACACACACACACACACACACACAAGCCCTGCCATTCGAGCCCCCACCCCTTTTTCTAATTCTCTCTCAAGGTTGAATTGGAAATTTTGTTTTGTTCTGTTTTGTTTTTCTCAGAATTGGGCTCATGGCCTCAGTGTGGGGTCACACCATTGCATAATGTCAGCTACAATCTATTATTTGATTTCTTTGCTGATATCTATGGCCAATTGTCTGTTCCATCCTTGGAAACATTTATAAAATCTTCTCAGTGCATATCGGAAAGTGGCCAAGCCAGACAACAATATTTCTTTCTTCCTTTTTAAATAACCATGTGTTGCATTTTCAGCCTTTCCATTTCTACTATCCTTCCACCTAGTTGTCTGTCACACTCTCTCATAGTTAATCATTACTTAATATTATGAATACATTCCTGCCTGATTACTGAAATGACCCGTTTTCTGGGACTGCACAATATATGGATTCACAAACTAACCAAGGAATCTCAA
Organism: Charina bottae; assembly: GCA_023362775.1. NCBI lineage: Eukaryota > Metazoa > Chordata > Lepidosauria > Squamata > Charinaidae > Charina > Charina bottae. The sequence goes on along the minus strand of JALMGJ010000001.1, from coordinate 160,761,270 downwards.
TATATTAAGCCTAAAAAAACTAATTAAGGTTAAAGTTAACTGAAATTAGCATGTTGTGCACATGCAGCTACAAAAGTCTCTGCTTGAACTAGTTAAGCTTGTTGCAGGAACACAGCCATCCTCACCTATTATAAACATTTTCTTTGTTAGGTTTCCTCATATGTTTTTTCTAACATAGCTGCCAATCTTAAAGGTCTGATGATGCCTCTTTCTTTTATATGCACGGTATGCTTTGATTCCCAGTTCCACAACACAGTGGTTATACGAGAGGAAGGAGAAATTAATTTCATATAATACTGGAGGCTGTATGAGCGATTAGATCCTTGAAGAAGAAAAGAAGGTTAGAAGGATTGAAAGCCTTCTCCACTAGTGGAAAACTGTCCAACTCTTTCTGATCTCAGAACCTTTAGTAGTTGTCCAAGATTAGTTATGCCCTGGCCCCTTCATACAAACGAGTTCCATGAGGTGGATTTCAGCATGGTGCTACCTGTGGCAGGAATGGACAACTTATAGCTTATAAGCTGCATGAGATTTCATGCCCCCACTTTACTCCCCAAGTTTGCACTGCATAAAAAAATATTTGGTTGGAGTGAGTTCCCACGCTTCTCTTACCCTAAAAGGTGCAAATGTTCAGACTCTGCAAGGCTTGAGACACTATTTTGCATTTTGACTCCCTCCCCCACTCCCTGTGATATTGTATATTGTGTAATATACAAACAACTCACACAATAGATGTGCTAATCCCACACACGACAGCACCACACCCCCTAATCACCACAAAAAACCCTCTCCCAATCTCTTGCAAATGACCTCTCAGCAGCTATAAACACCAGAAGGAACACACACCCTCCACTTGGGCTCAGAGAGAATCTTCTAGCTGTGCTTCTGTCCTCTGAAGATGCCAGCCACAGCGACTGGTGAAACGTTAGGAACAAAAACTTCCAGAACATGGCCACACAGCCCGGAAAACCCACAACAACCATTATTATTATTATTATTCAAATTTATATGACCGCCCATCTCCCCCAATGGGGAACTCTGGGCGGCTTACAATAAAAACAAGATTAAAATGCAATATAAATACAATATGACATAAAAATATAAATATAAAATCCAGTCTGGCGAATTGGGGAGGGTATTATGATATTAACCACCCCCAGGAGGAGCTATTATCTTTTCCTTCCCATGCTAGGCGGCAGAACCAGGTTTTCAGATTTTTCCAGAAGGCCAGGAGGGAGGAAGCCCATCTCAACTCTGGGGGTAAGATATTCCAGAGGGCGGGTGCCACTGCGGAGAAGGCTTACAATAACAGTAACACTTATCCTGGCCTAAATGGACATGAGTGTAATAATTAATTTAATACAATTTAACCTTCACTGAGAGCTTATTTTTCAAGCTGAGGAACTACCCTATTCACTTCAGGTAACTAGACTGACATGCTTGGGACCAGGCGTTAAAAACATCATTTTAAATAATTCTCAAGATTATCCAGATTTTTTCCTGTAACATGTAGACTGTAAGTCCTAGACATTCTTTCTCACCTCTAAGCACAGCATACAGTTTGCCATCCACAAAAGGATGTGGTCTGTTATAGTCTGCTACTATGTGTTATTAGCAGTTAAGGATTCCTTTATACTTAGAAAACCAAATGCCTTTTAATGCATGATGGGTTAGGTGTCCAATATAGGCTTGCTGACAAGCAACCTGAGCTGAATGATCAAACCTCTCCTTTCATTAATTTCTATGATGAGATGAACATCTTGCACTATTATGGTGCTGTTCCCCTCCTTTTCCTTTTTTAAAAAAATATATGTATTTTCCTACAAAGGAAAACCTTGGTTTCTTAAATATTTCTCTGTTCCCATAGCTGAGTTATAATTCTCTTGCTTGCAACCCTACAATTAGTTGTAGAGATAGTTCAGATATATTGTATTCATGGAAGTATTAGTATTGTAAGGTAATATAAAAGAAGCAGCAGGACAAGGTGAATCAAGCAGCATAAATCGTATGTTAATGCAGATGCCTGTTTGAAACAAACAAAAATATAAAAAAGACATGCATAAAAAGAAGACAAATAAACAAAACAAATAGGCACATGGAAACATTTTTTAAAGGCACATATTTGAAAGAAGCATGATTCAGGATTTCCAATAGTTTTCCAGTTGAGACAATGTTTCTATTAGTCTAAAATTTTAGGAATTGTACTTCTATGACATGGATGACCAAGTCAGCTCACAGTCCTACCAGATCTCACCAACTGGTTGAAAGGTTGCCTTTTTGAGAATAGAGTTAATTTTCTCCAGAAAGTTACCAGGACAATATAGGCAAGGTTTCGTCACTTTCCTCATGGTCAGACAGGCAGCAGTGGATATAAAAAGGACTGAGAGAGGAAAAAGGAGGAAAAAATAGAAAAGCTGGCAGTGTCCCAAACCCTGATCCATATAAAGATCACAACTCCCATTCACTCTTTTACTTTTATCCTCATCATCCCCTTCTCTCAACACGTACTTTGTCCAGCCCTGTCCAGCATCATTCCCTCCTCTTCCCTCTCTTCCCTCAAGAATGCTTGTGAGAGCAGAAGACCAGTAGCTAGATGGAAAAGTGGACAGCTTTCCATCACCTTAACTATCAGGTCAGTCTTCCTGAAATGGTCCAAGAGAAGAAAAACATTCACATTTCTTGCAAGAGGAACAAAGCTTTAATAAGGGAAGAAACAATAACAACGAAACAAAGAAAGAGCTATCTCCAACCAGGCCTACAGGAGATATAAGGAAACCCAGCTGAGAACAAAAGGGGTGTATATGAAAAGAACAGCCACAAGTAACTCAAGACATATTCCCCACAAGGAGAAGCAGGCCCCGAAAAATATGGTAGCATGTTTGTTGTTGTTTATTCGTTCAGTCGTTTCCGACTCTTCGTGACTTCATGGACCAGTCCACGCCAGAGTTTCTGCCGGCCGTCACCATCCCCAGCTCCGCCATGGTTGAGTCTGTCACCTCCAGAATATCATCCATCCATCTTGCCCTTGGTCGGCCCCTCTTCCTTTTGCCTTCCACTTTTCCTAGCATCAGCTTCTTCTCCAGGGTATCCTGTCTTCTCATTATGTGGCCAAAGTACGTCAGTTTTGCCTTTAATATCATTCCCTCAAGTGAGCAGTCTGGCTTGATTTCCTGGAGTATGGACTGGTTTGATCTTCTTGCAGTCCAAGGCACTCTCAGAATTTTCCTCCAACACCACAGTTCAAAAGCATCTATCTTCCTTCGCTCAGCCTTCCTTATGGTCCAGCTCTCACAGCCATAGGTTACTACAGGGAATACCATTGCTTTAACTATGCGGACCTTTGTTGTCAGTGTGATGTCTCTGCTCTTAACTATTTTATCAAGATTTGCCATTGCTCTCCTCCCAAGAAGTAGACGTCTTCTGATTTCCTGGCTGCAGTCAGCGTCTGCAGTAATCTTTGCGCCTAGAAATACAAAGTCTGTCACTGCCTCCACTTTTTCTCCCTCTATTTGCCAGTCATCAATCAAGCTCGTTGCCATAATCTTGGTTTTTTTGAGGTTTAACTGCAGCCCAGCTTTTGCACTTTCTTCTTACACCTTCGTCATAAGGCTCCTCAACTCCTCCTCGCTTTCAGCCATCAAAGTGGTATCATCTGCATATCTGAGATTGTTAATGTTTCTTCCAGCGATTTTAACTCCAGCCTTGGATTCCTCAAGCCCAGCATGTCGCATGATGTGTTCTGCGTACAGGTTGAATAGGTAGGGTGAGAGTATACAACCCTGCCGTACTCCTTTCCCAATCTTAAACCAGTCCGTTGTTCCGTGCTCTGTTCTTACTGTTGCTACTTGGTCGTTATACAGATTCCTCAGGAGGCAGACAAGATGATGTGGTATCCCCATACCACCAAGAACTTGCCACAATTTGTTATGATCCACACAGTCAAAGGCTTTAGAATAGTCAATAAAACAGAAATAGATGTTTTTCTGAAATTCCCTGGCTTTCTCCATTATCCAGCGGATATTGGAAATTTGGTCTCTAGTTCCTCTGCCTTTTCTAAACCCAGCTTGTACATCTGGCAATTCTCGCTCCATGAATTGCTGGAGTCTACCTTGCAAGATCTTGAGCATTACCTTACTGGCATGTGAAATAAGTGCCACTGTTCGATAGTTTGAACATTCTTTAGTGCTTCCCTTTTTTGGTATGGGGATGTAAGTTGATTTTTTCCAATCTGATGGCCATTCTTGTGTTTTCCAAATTTGCTGGCATATGGCATGCATCACCTTGACAGCATCATCTTGCAAGATTTTAAACAGTTCAGCTGGGATACCGTCGTCTCCTGCTGCCTTGTTATTAGCAATGCTTCTTAAGGCCCATTCAACCTCACTCTTCAGGATGTCTGGCTCTAACTCACTGACCACACCATCAAAGCTATCTCCAATATTATTATCCTTCCTATACAGATCTTCCGTATATTCTTGCCACCTTTTCTTGATCTCTTCTGCTTCTGTTAGGTCCTTACCATCTTTGTTTTTGATCATACCCATTTTTGCCTGGAATTTACCTCCGATGTTTCTAATTTTCTGGAAGAGGTCTCTTGTCCTTCCTATCCTATTGTCTTCTTCCACTTCCGCACATTGCTTGTTTAAAAATAATTCCTTATCTCTTCTGGCTAACCTCTGGAATTTTGCATTTAATTGGGCATATCTCCCCCTATCACTATTGCCTTTTGCTTTCCTTCTTTCTTGGGCTACTTCCAGTGTCTCAGCAGACAGCCATCTTGCCTTCTTGGTTTTCTTTTTCTTTGGGACGTTTTTTGTTGCCGCCTCCTGAACAATGTTGCGAACTTCTGTCCATAGTTCTTCTGGGACCCTATCTACTAAATCTAGTCCCTTAAATCTATTCTTCACCTCCACTGCATATTCCTTAGGAATATTAGTGAGCTCATATCTAACTGATCTGTGGGTCTTCCCTATTCTCTTTAGTCTGATTCTAAATTTTGCAATAAGAAGTTCGTGATCTGAACTACAGTCAGCTCCAGGTCTTGTTTTTACCGACTGTATAGATGTCCGCCACCTTTGGCTGCAAAGGATGTAGTCAATCTGATTTCGGTGTCGACTATCTGGTGAAGTCCATGTATAAAGTCGTCTTTTAGGTTGTTGGAAGAGAGTGTTTGTTATGCACAGTGAGTTGTCTTGGCAAAATTCTATCAGCCTATGTCCTGCTTCATTTTGTTCTCCCAGACCATGCTTGCCTGTAATTCCAGGTGTCGTCTGACTACCCACCTTAGCATTCCAGTCTCCTGTAATGAAAATAACATCTCTTTTTGGTGTATTATCTAGTAGGTGCTGCAGATCCTCATAGAACTGATCTACTTCTGCTTCTTCAGCATCTGTGGTTGGGGCGTATATTTGGATCACTGTGATGTTAAATGGCTTACCCTGAATTCGAATTGAGATCATTCTATTGTTTTTTGGATTGTATCCAAGCACTGCTTTAGCCACTTTATTATTAATTATGAAGGCTACTCCATTTCTTCTGTGGTCCTCTTGTCCACAGTAGTAGATCTGGTGGTCATCTGATGTGAAGTGACCCATCCCAGTCCATTTCAGTTCACTGACACCTAAAATGTCTATATTTAATCTTGACATCTCACCAATAACCACATCCAATTTGCCCTGGCTCATAGATCTTACATTCCAGGTTCCTATGGTGTGTTGATCTTTAGAACATCGGATTCGTCGTTCACCACCAGCACCGTCGGCCGCTAGCCGTCCTTTCGGCTTTGAGCTAGCTGCGTCATCACGTCTGGGGCTAGTTGAACGTATCCTCTGTTCCTCCCCAGTAGCATTTTGACCATCTTCCGACCTGGGAGTCCCATCTTCCGATGGTATACCGACATATCTTTGGTTGTACTGATCCATTTAGTTTTCATGGCAAGTATACTGGGGTGGGTTGCCATTACCTTCCCCAGGGATCGTATTTAGTCTGACCTCTCTGCCACGACCTTCCCGTCTTGGGTGTCCCTTCACGGTTTAGCTCATGGTTTCATTGAGGTGCTCAAGCTCCAGCACCACGACAAGGTAACGATCTCCTTTGCTGGAGGGTAGCATGTTATACACCCCTATTCTATAATCTAAATCAGATATGTAAACATGTTTCCAAATCGTGTAATTTACAGAATTTCTGTTCACTTTACAACCCAACTCTATTGTCCCAACTTTTTTCTTGGCAAATTGAGTAGGCAACTACCCCAGTTTGACTGGGTTATGGGTGTTCCCAAGACACAGCTGATTCAGGAAGGGTAGTTTGGGGTTCAGATTGCTTTGGTTAGGAAAATATTTGCCATAGTTTGTTTGATATGAGGCTTTGCTAAACTTAAGAGTTTTATATAAGCTGCCTTATAGATCAGATTACACTAAGGCATAGTGGAAATGTGGAAATTAATAAAAAATGTGTGGATGGAAGCTGGGTGGCTTTATTTTCAGAATAACTGTGTGAGATAACTTAGACAAAGAGTCAACAACATCAAGGGCACTGAACTTTAAGACTGAGTTATGGTTTGAACCCTGCCCAAAATCCAGCATTCAAAATCCAACAATTCACTCTCACTCCAACCATCCAATGACTCCTGGTTATTATCCAGTTAAGTGTTGCCTCCAAGAAATAATAATAACAACAACAACAACAACAACAACAACAACAACCATGCAACCTCCAATCAAGCTCCTGCTGGCTACAATTCATTGGTTCAACCTGCCTCTCCTATGAGACCTGGGCAGCCAAAAGCTCATCTACCTATCTCCTATCTCTGCTCTCATTGACCACAAGGGGCATGGCCTAATAGCTCACTCTCCAGCAGCAGCAGCAACAGCACCCCTATCTTATCATCTGTAGCCATATTAAAGGTGACACCTTGCTGGCCAACCTCTGCAGAGTTCCGAACAGAGCAATCATTTTCTGACATGGCTCACAATATTGTAGCTTTGCTGGTTGGGCAACATAAGCACCGGTCCCTGTTGGGATCCTTTAACCTGGCTAAAACTTCCACTTCAATTCAAATATTCTAAAGCCAGCTAAGCAGTCTCAGACTCATCTACTGTATACTGTATTATGCCACTGATCTTGGCTTTGATTTCCTGTATATTTCAACTTGTAAAGTACTGATGGGACAAATTTGTGTATGTCACATATCTTTCAAAGAGCTGGGATTTACAATCTAGGATACCCACTGTACATTCAGAATTAAATCCAGATTCTCCATGTACAAAATAAACAGCAAACAAAAAAAACCATATAGATGTAATTGGAAGGGAATAATAGCAGCAATTAGGAGTCACAACCAAAGTGACTTGACCCTCTGTCATATATGAGCACACAGAGACACACAAGAAAGTAAGTGATCAACTTTAGGGACCAAAAAGAAGCATTAGCAAAAGATTTAAAACAAGTGAGTACTTGAAATAGAAGTCATCTCCATAAAAAAAATGCTTGCTAATTGCAATTAGAGGCAAAGAATGATCTCAGCAGATGCTATATAATGAATTTCAACTCATTCCAATTATTTGCCTGCTTGATATACCTGAAAGAATATCAGCTTGTTTGAGAAATGTGTAAAGCTGTTATGAGAAAATTCATCACTGCATTTGGCTTCTCTGAGAAAGACATCAAGACTCTAAAACTGACTGTGCAATTATAGCTGATATTCTATTTTTTAATATAATTATGTGTAATTTTTCAAAACTGAAATATAATTAGTAAATCATCACCACCAGGTGCTGGATTACTTAACTAATTAGAGAAGGGCAGCATTCTGAGAACAGAAGGGAATGATGGCTGATATTACAGGTGATCAAATGGAAATCTTTATTTTAATTGTCTTTATTATATTTCCCAGAAATTATTATTGATTTTACCAAGCACTGTCTCCTCCTACTCCACCTATATCACTTTCAGTTTATTAATGCAAATCAACCACTAGTTGATCAGAACAGTCACTCCAGGGTAGTGTAGAAACTCCTGAGACATGTGGCTTGTGTTAACAAGGAATATCATAACATCCAGCCAAACTCCTTTGTTTGGCTTCACAGGCACAATTCTAAGGTTTCAAGTAACTCTCTCTGGACCCAAATGAGAAACAGCTAGGTTTGACATACCTTGGCTGCAAAAGCCTGGGTGACCACTTAGATGGGAGCAAAGGATATAGACAGCGGTAATTCTTGCTGCTTTCTAGGAGTTGTCTGGATGTTTGCAGTCAAATATGACAATCCTAGGAACATCAAACACAACAAGATGATCCATTGCTCTCTGCTATGTCTGCTCACAACTCATATTCCAGGTCCAAAGAAAGGGGAAATCATGACTTGAGAATACAGAAAATGGGTTTGCACAATACATTTCAGAAAATTGGGCTAATATAGGGTAGGGCACGTTGTGGTTAAGCATGGAATGAAGCCAAGATTGTCTTAGCATTTGTATAAAACAGGCCATTGTGTTGATTTATAATCTGGCTCATGCGTTTGGGCATAGTGTGCCACGTGAACATGGCCATTGCAATTTGTTAACCCAGTCATCCTGTTGCCAATTTTGTTTAACGCACCTCAGTATCCATAGGCCTGCATTGTCTGTAAAATTGTGAATTCTTCATACTGAAAATATTCATCCAGCTATTTATTTATTTTATTTTATTTTATTTTATTTTATTTTACTTTACTTTACTTTACTTTACTTTACTTTACTTTACTTTACTTTACTTTATTTTATTATTTTATTTTATTTTATTTTATTTATTTATTATTTTATTTTATTTTATTTTATTTTATTTTATTTTATTTTATTTTATTTTATTTTATTTTATTTTATTTTATTTTATTTTATTTTATTTTATTATTTTAATTTAATTTAATTTAATTTTATTTTATTTTATTTTATTTTATTATTAAATTTATATTACCGCCCATCTCCCATATTGGGGACCCTATTGCTTTGAAGGTGAGGGAAAAGTGACTTACAGTAGATTCCCCAAATTTTGACATTTGGGCTGTTGAAAAGGATGGAGTCTGACGGGGGTCAGCAAACAATAGTTCATGGCAGACTCCAGTGGAAGCAGAACTTGCTATTTTCAAAGCCAATGTGATTTGATAAAACCTCCGAGTCAGTCCAACTTGCTGAATCTATTTTGAGCATTCAGTTGGATGTTTCCAAATGCATTTGGGGGAAAAATATGTATCTAACTTAGCCTGGCTTGATTTGGCATACCAAATCACATATTTGATTTTGATTTGACTTTCAGACAGATTTAGAATTTTAAATCCAGTCAAGTCAGATTTGCATGCCCCTATTATTTTGTGAGTAGATACTGTAAATGCAAGTAGATGAATAGGTACCACTTCGGTGGGATGGTAACAGCATTCCGTGTGCATCATGCAGCCACATGACCGTGGAAGCGTCTTCAGACAACGCTGGCTCTTCGGCTAACAAACGGAGATGAGCACCGGCCCCTAGAGTCAGACACAACTGCACAAATGTGCAGGGGGAACCTTTACCTTTATTATTTTGTGATAGAGCTAGTCAGTATAGAGGGCTGGACCACTTCCTAAAATATTCTAGGAGAAGGATATTCCTGTAAGTTGTTCCTATTCTCTACCACTGCCTGCCTGTACATTTTAACTGAATCAGAGATTTCTGATATTGCTTTCTCATAGTAAATTAATTTTGTAAAATAAGCCTTGAGAATTTCTATCTTTAGCTTTATCTACAGCTAAATTGCTGGACTGCTACTGCTGGACTGCATTTATATCCCTTAAGGCCAATCATGTTCTACTTGGTTTGATAAGAGTAATCTGAAACCACAAGTTAAATAACATTACCAGTCAATGGATTATGAAGAAATGGGCAAAGATACTGAACACAATGGGGAAATCTGGCAGCAGTTGATGAGAGAGAGAGGGGTGTGTGTTATTTGAATGTATGCTATCAGAATAACCCATACTTTCTTTGTCTGGCTTCTCCATAGTGAAGCACCCTTTGTACTCAAAACCACTATGCATTCAACTATGCACATACATGTGCACCAGAGCCTGAATTCATGGAACTTGGGTCTGAAGCCTTTCCCACTTCCCTTCCAAATATTAGTTACAGCAATTTTGACTATGAGTGAAATGAACTAAAGAGGTTATCTTTTCTATAAGGAGTATGGAAATCAGCCCTGATCTGATCTGAACTGAAGAATTGAGATTAACAGGTGGCATGATTTGATTTGATTTGATACTTTGAGCCTTGGATGCAAAAAGATCAAATCACTTTGAAAATGCTTGACCATTGACCATAATGATGAATCATAAAATGTCTGTATCTTCTTTATTTTTTGCCAGAGGTATGATAGACTATTTAAAGGACATTAACTTCTACCTTCACATCAGTAATTCTTGGAATATTTCCCTTACATTTCTTTTAAAACAGAGATAGACAGAATTCCAAACAGTTCAGCAAAGAGCCCATATGGAAATTGTGTTGGACAAATAAAATTTCTTCTTCTTCTTCTTCTTCTTCTTCTTCTTCTTCTTCTTCTTCTTCTTCTTCTTCTTCTTCTTCTTCTTCTTCTTCTTCTTCTTCTTAAAAAATAAGCTGCTGCATTTCCATTCATGTCTCTGGCATGGCAGGGTGACTGGCTGGCAAAAAGATCCTAGGAAGGATTTCCTGATTACTTGCTTCTCTGAGCTGGCAGACTTGGCATGGTGCATTGGCAAACCAGGACTCTTCTAAAAAAGATGCTGAAGATTGGCAATCAACAAGCCCTACTGCTCTACTAATTCAGGTTCTAGAAATGAAAAATGGGAGGTAACAATATCACATGGCATGCTGAATACCCATTCACTTGGAAGGCTGGTTGGCAGGCATGATATGTGTTCTTGGCCAAACGTGGCAAGATCCTGCTACATCTGGCTTTGGGTTGATGAATGTCATTGCACAAAATTGCACAAAATTCAATGTGCTAAGCAAAGTAAATGGCAATGGACACTCACTCATCCAGCATTGAGGATTCTGGTGGTGGAGTTTTTGGCTTCTGCTGAAAGCCCTGCTAGCCATTTGCGGATTCTGATGAGAACATCAAGTACATGCTGGCAGGACTACTGCCAAATTAAAATGAAACTTTCCCTTCCACTTTTTCCTGCCATCAATTTTGAGTCTCTCAAGCTCATCCTTCCCCTGCTTCAGGAAGTTTTGATATCCTTCTGATAAGGGTTGCACATGTCAGTCTGTGTATGGCTTCTCCCTGATCACTGGATCTAGATGCCTCATGATCTTCTTCACCACAGCCTGCACTGGTGAGAGCAATAGCCCTGGAACATTGGTGAAGAAAAGCTCTCCATCTACTGCTGGAATTATTTCACAAGAAGTATCTGGTTGAGGAGGGCAGTGTTAACATATATGATTATGCTCTTAAGAAAAAGGGTGAAGACCAAAATGATTTGCTGTTCAAATCCTGCCTGCTGAGTGGTTTGCTAGTGCCAATAACTCCCATGAAAGCTACTTTGTGGATTACTTGCTGCTTGGCCAGACAGTCAAGCCTCAGTCACATGGAGTTCCATCAGATTACCATGATACAGTTGGGGCTTTGGGAGATCCACCGCTGCCTGCTTCTTCTGCAACACTTCGTTGCCTTTCAGGCTGTGATGAATTGGGCTTGCAGTTTTGCAGCGTGACTCTATGAGATGGTCTACAATGCCAATACTGGTTGGTTCACCAGTAGTTTTGCTCTACTTCCAGCATCCCAAATGTCCAGAGGAGGTGTATGAGTGAGCCAGTGGATGCTCATGGGTTGTACACTGCCTTGACCATTTTGAAATTATTTTTATTACTATAGATAAGGTTGCCTTTTCTTCCTAGCCACCTATCTAACTTGTTATTCATGGTGTGACTCAGCTCACACACAGTGTAGGACCTATCCATCACTTTGCATAAAAAAGTACGTACAAATAGCCTGCCTCCTGGCTCACAATACTTTCACAGGGCAATGATGAAAATGAAAGTAAAAAAAAATTATCTCCAGTTCTCCTGCTTCCATACATGGGAATTGAAAGTTACATTAGAAATGGCAAGGATTCCCTGCATGAAGTAAACAGGACAGCACCACCATTTGGCTGCTGACGGTGCATAGGGTTATGTTGTACCCTGAAACCATTAGGTTTCAAAACATCATCTTCATGGCCCACCATTCTACAGGACTGCAACCTAATGATTACATCATCCCTATCCTCTGAGTAATGTCACTTGCTTTGGTGATCTTCTGCTTTTGGCCTGCCGTGCTGCAAATTTGTCTTACCTTATGTGCTGAAAAATTGCTTTGGAATTAGAGGAAGGAGCTTCTTTCACTTGCCAGAGCTACTGTCATCTTGTAAAGGTGGAAAGGAAAGAGGATCCTGTCCCAGCACTATCGTGGCAGTAGGTTCAGACAACAATATGGACATTGTCTTCTGACTGATTCCATGTAATCTTATGTGCATGATTTGGGGATGAGGGTGTGGTTCCCACACACACTCTTTGCCACTGCAAGCCACAGGTTTGGTGGAAGTAGTGATACGGCTGCCTGCTGATGGAGAAGGACAGCTTGAAGAGGACTGAATATAAAGATTCCATTCTCCTCCCAGAAGCTTTCTCTCCTTGTCAAAGGTGTCCTCCTTCACCATGAAAACTATCTCTGCCTCCCTCTAATTAAATTAATTTAATTAATTTTCTATCCCGCCTTTATTAATTTTATAAATAACTCAAGGCGGCTAACATACCTAATACTCCTTCCTCCTCCTATTTTCCCCACAACAACAATCCTGTGAGGTGGGTTGGGCTGAGAGAGAGGGACTGGCCCAAGGTCACCCAGCTGGCTTTCATTCCTAAGGTGGGACTAGAGCTCTCAGACTCCTGGTTTCTAGCCCGTTGCCTTAACCACTAGACCAAACTGGCTCTCAACTCTATCCTAATTTTATGTGTTTTGACTTGCAATTTGACTAATTTTCATTAAGAGGTAGCTGAGACATAGTTTTCAGTGTCTTCTATTTTACTGCATATTCATTTCTCCAATAATCTGCAACCTCCCCCTCTCCCCACATTCAATTAAATCCCTTTCAATACAATTCAGCTCAGCTGACTTAAAAGAACACTTTATCTTTGCTACTTTGCAAACATAAGATAAGCTTAAAATATTACTGAAATAAATTATAAGGAATTAAAAGAGAAAGGTGAAGCCTTTTTCACCTGGGAAGTAACCTTTCTGTAGTGGATCGTACAGAAATTAACAGTCATTAATAGTCACTGAGATACATACAAAGCAGCAATAGAGACCATAGGGATATACAAAAGACATTAAATAAGGTGGTAAGGAGAACACAGACATCCATTTTGGCTCCTCTCAAACAGTAAATGATACTTGGTAGTTTGTGGTTTTTAACTCCCAGTTTTATCAAAAGCATTAATGCTAGCATTGTAAAATTTTGTTTGCTGATGGAGATGGCCTTGTGGACTGCAGCCTTCAAGATGCTGAAGCATGCCACTTGGAAATGGAATTGGTAGTTAGTAAGAACCCAAATGTGCTCTTCAAAGGAGAACTAGTACCTTTGTCTTTCCTCAAGGGTCACTATATAGAGTAGGAGATGATCCACAAAATTTGCAAGGCTGGTAAGAGGCTCCCTGAAGAAGTAAAAAATGTAGCCAAATGAGCCAATAAAGACACACCAAGGAGTGCTGGGGATAGGCTAATACTCTAAGGGCAGATGGAGTTCTTGCAGAGCAGCTTGTAATTATTTCTCACACCATCTGAGTAGCAAGTTTCAAGGGACTGTCAGTGCACCGACTTAAGATAAAGATTTTAATATCCATTGCTGAAGTCACATCTGTACCAGCCTGATGCTTTGATTTTAACCAGATCTGCATTGTGCTTGTAGAGCAAGCAACCTAAAAAGGCACAGTAAAAAGTCCAACAATGCTTCTAAAAAGTATTGTGCTTATTCATTCTTTCACTCTTCTGGTTAAATTTAAGATAACTGTTTTAGTGTTTTTCAATCTTTCCACTTAGTTACTTTGGTTTTAAAATATCACTGTACATTTTTACTCTTTCATTCTGTTATTTGTTTGTTGTTCAGTCGTTTAGTCGTGTCCGACTCTTCGTGACCTCATGGACCATAGCACGCCAGGCCTTCCTGTCCTCCACTGTCTCTCGGAGTTTACTCAAATTCATGTTCATTACATCGGTGATGCTATCTAACCATCTCATCCTCTGCCGTCCCCTTCTCCTTTTGTCTTCAGTCTTTCCCAGCATCAGGGTCTTTTCCAGTGAGTCTGCCTGATAGTTATACATCCTGCATTAAATTACATTTACCTGGATACATGAAGGAAAGGGAAGGGAAGGGAAGGGAAGGGAAGGGAAGGGAAGGGAAGGGAAGGGAAGGGAAGGGAAGGGAAGGAAAGGAAAGGAAAGGAAAGGAAAGGAAAGGAAAGGAAAGGAAAGGAAAGGAAAGGAAAGGAAAGGAAAGGAAAGTCAGACCTGGGTACTATTTGGATGGAACCTGTCAGGAAATTGGAGAGTTACAAATCAAAGAGAATATTTGTAGCTCAGGGTTGAACTGTGGAGCCCTTGGTGCTCTCTGAACCTTGTTGTTTTCTTGCAGATGTTTCGTTGCCAGACTAGGCAACATCTTCAGTGCAAAAAGGGAGTGGGACTTGCTCTCTGCTTGGTTGACTGACTGAGTTAATAGTTCCTTGATTAGGGTATATTGTGTTGTTTGATTGTTCCTCTGGTGCTAATCCTGGTGTTAATCTTTCCATATCTGGGTGTTGATTGCTGGTAAGAAGGTATTCTAGTCTTTTTTTTCCAATCTTTATTTCTTTAACACCCATAACATACACATACATAACAAAGAAAACACAAAAAATAAAAAAAATATTCCATGGACATAAAACAAACACAATATAATGCATAGCCTTCAAATTTACACTTTTATCCTCTACCGCTAACTCACTTATCATTCTTCTCTCCTCTTTCTAACACCTTCTTAAAGTTCTCTAACCACTTCCTTCTTTCCCTCCTCTACCTACTCTAGCCTTTTCTACTTTCTAGATTTCCATTACCTCTCTTTACAAAAAACAAAAACAAAAAACAAAACAAACAAACAAACAAAAAACCCCATAGACATAAAACAAACACATTATTTTGTACAACCTTCAAACTTCTTTTTACATTAAAATACACTTTTACCCTCTACCCCTAACTCACTTATCCTTCTTCTCTCTTCTTTCTTACACCTTTTTAAAACTCACTAACCACTTCTTTCTTCCCCTCCTCTACCTACTCTAGCCTTCTCTACTTTCTATATTCCCATTACCTCTCTTTAAACACACACACACACACACACACACACAAAAACCAAAGTGGACTTCCTACTTTCTCACCATTATTCTCTAGAACTATTTCTATATAGTTTTAATATATATAGTTATTTTTTTACATTCGGAAATCTTATTTACATTAATTTTCTATTTGTATTTTTTGAGTTTTTTCTATAAATCTATAGAATGGATCCCAACATGAGTTAAATTCATTCATATTCTTGTTGTTTAATAAGTCTGTTAACTTAGCCATCTGTACTAGATCCATCATTTTTAACAACCATTCATCGATTGTAGGTGAACAGTCCTCTTTCCAATGTCTTGCAAAGGTAACTCTGGCCGCAATTATTAAATAAAATAATAATTTTCCATATTTCTTGTGTATCTCTGGTTTTATAAATCCCAATAAGTACATATCTGGTTCTTTAATTAAATCTTCTTTCAATATTTCACATATTGTTTCATGTATTGTATTCCAATATTTTTTGGTTTTCTGACAAGACCACCAAAGATGGAAAAAAGTGCCCACTTCTTTTTTACATTTCCAGCATCTATTAGATAACCTATTATTCATTTTAAACAGCGTGTTGGGAGTTAGATACCACCTATACATCATTTTATAAAAGTTTTCTTTCATATTATAATTCAGTGTAAATTTTAAATCTTTTAACCACATATTTTCCCAGGTATCAATTTGAATCTTATGACCTAAATTCTCTTCCCAATTACTCATACATTTCTTTTTAGACAGACTTATTGAATTATTTTGAATTAATATTTTGTAAATTTTTGTAATTAGGTGATCTTTATCTTTCCATAAAACACTGTCCCACTTAGTCACATTTTCTTTAAATTTAAAGTTTTTATTATCCACTTTAAACTGTTCTTTAATCTGAGCATATGAAAACCAATTACAGTTAAGCCCATCTTTTAATAAATCTTCTCTTAATTTTAATTTATAATTTGATCCCTCGAATATTAATAAATCTTTGTACATTATGTTAACCAATTCCCTGTATTTAAATTTCAATGCCATGTAAAAGCTTCTTGTGGCGAGATCCACAGAGGTAAATTTGGCAGAAGTGTATTTTTATATTTAAACCAAATTTTTATAACTGATTTCCTAATGGGATGATAATTAAATGCCAAATTTGCTTTAATCTTGTTGTACCAGAGGTATCTATGCCAACCAAATTTAAGATCGTGTCCTTCCAAATTAAGTAATTTTTTATTATCCAATTTTATCCAGTCTTGAAGCCAACAAAGAACACATGCATCATAATATAATTTTAGATTTGGAAGATCAAAACCACCATTCTCTTTAGTATCTTGTAAAAATTTATATTTTATTCTTGGCTTTTTCCCTTGCCAAATAAATTTGGCCAGATCTCGCTGCCAATTTTGAAAAAAATTTTTCCGTTATAACAATTGGTATTGTTTGAAATAGAAATATAATTTTTGGAAGAATATTCATTTTTATTGTAGATATTCTACCCAAAAAGGATAACTGTAAATTCTTCCAAAGTTGTAAATCATCTTTTATTTTGTTCCATGGTTTTGTATAATTATTTTTAAATAACTCCGAATTATTTGATGTTATATCCACTTCCAAATATCTTAGTTTTTTAACATTTGCAAATCCCGTAAACAGTTCCATATTATGTATACTGCTTTGATTCATGTTTAAATTTATCATCTTCGTTTTGTGATTGTTTATTTTGAACCACGCCAATTCACCAAAATCTTGTATCTTCTTTAGCAATTGTTTAATCTAATTTTCTGGATTTTGTAAAGTTATAACCACATCATCGGCAAAGGCCCTTAATTTATAATTTTCCTGTTTTATTTTTATCCCTTCAATTAAGTTGTCTTTCCTTATACTGTATTTTCTAATAAGACTTCTAATACCAAGATAAATAGGAGAGGCGAAATTGGGCAACCTTGTCTAGTGCCCCGACCTATATAGCAATTTTGAGTTGTATCACCATTTACCACTATCTTGGCAGTTTGCTGAGTATATATAGCCTGAACAGCTTTTGTAAATTTTTCACCATAATCTAAACTTTCCAATGTTTTAATCATGAAATCCCAATTTAAATTGTCAAAGGCTTTTTCGGCATCTAAGAATAACAATAGAATTTGTTTTTCTTTATGGTCTTTAGCATACTCAATTAAATTTATAATGGTTCTAATATTATATTTAATATGTCTTTTTGGCAAAAAGCCACATTGATCCACATTTATCGTATCTTGTAAAACCATTATTAATCTATTTGCCAAAATAGTGGTAAAGATTTTGTAATCTATATTTAACAGCGAGATTGGCCTAAAATTTTTACAAAGGGTTTGATCTTGATCTGGCTTAGGAATCAAAATTATATTAGCGTTGGTCCATGATTCCGGTATTTCATTACCAGTCATTATTGAATGTAATAATACATTAAATGGTATTAATAATTGATCTTGAAATAATTTGTAATAAATAGCAGTAAACCCATCTGGACCTGGCGTTTTACCTGCTTTTTGTCTTTGGATGGCATTCGAGATTTCTTGAATGGTAATAGGTTCATTTATCCTTTCCTGGTGTAATTTAGATATTTTTTGCAAATTACTTTCTGTTAAGTATCTGTCTGCCTTTTCTAAATCTAGTTGTTTCTTTTGATATAATGTTGTGTAAAACTCATGAAACACTTTTTTGATACTTTGATTATCACTTAGTTCTATCCCTTTATCATTTATTTTATTTATAATTTTTTTATCCCCTTCTTTTCTTAGCTTAAACGCTAACCATTTACCGGCTTTATTTGCATGTTGGAAATATCTTTGTTTAACATATCTCAGGTATTTTTCCATTTCTTCAGTTGTTAATATTTCTAATTGCTTCTGTAAAATGGCAATTTGGTATTTGATATCTTTATCTCCTGGGTTATTTTGCAGCTCAATTTCTTTTGATTTAATTTGTTCACATAATTTCATAAATTTTTGTAATTTCATTTTTTTATGATATTTACCTAGAGACATAAAATGTCCTCTCATGTACGCTTTACTTGCGTCCCAAACTGTAGTTATGTTTATATTATCTTTCATATTTAAATCAAAAAACTCTTTTAGTTTAGTTTTACTCCCTTCTATATAATCTTTATATAGTGCTAATCCTGGTGTTAATCTTTGCATATCTGGGTGTTGATTGCTGGTAAGAAGGTATTCTAGTCTTTTGGCTTTTCTATTGTCTCTTATGAATGGTATGTAAATGTTGTTTACCTCTATGTGTCTGTTGATGGCTGCTTTGTCTGAGTGCCAAGCTTCCAGGAATTCTCTAGCGTTTTTTGATTTGGCTTGGTTTAAGATGCTCAGAGTTCCCAGTTGAAAGTATGGTTGAGTCTGTCCATGTGTTGTGAGATTAAGGAGTTTTCATCGTGTCTTCTGACAGCTAGTTGGTGTTCATGGATGCGCTCTGCTAGTCTTTTGCCCGTCTGTCCTAGTTGTAGACTTAATTGTAGACCTAGTTGTAGACTGGACTGGGAAGTCAAAAGGCAGCAGTGACAAAGCACATCCATATTACTTCCACAAAAACTATGTGGACTTGCTCAGGTACCCAATGGAATATAACTTGAGGAAGTCTATCTCTTTACTGATTAATTGTTACGTTACCTCTTCTATTCTGTTCACCCATTTGTCAAAGCTACACTGCCAGCTTACTGTTTCTCCATGGGACTTCTGCAATGTTTATTCTTTCCAGCTACCTTGTGTTAGGCTGACGGAAGTCTTATTTCCTTTCACACTTCTTTCTCCTCCAAAAACTTGCCAATCAGAAAAGAGGTGGTAGGATTTTCTTCATCACTTGGCATGATGTTACAGGCTCCCATTTTGATCAAGGGGTTAATCAAGATTTACATTCATTCCGCCACGCAACTGAAACAGCTAAACTTTAACTGACTTCAATGCATCATTTGAAGTTCTTGTCTCTCTTTCTTGACCTCTTCTTTGCACCCTAAGTTTTGCATCATACAACTACATCCTTTCCTCATATAGTTGCTCTGCAGCCTGTCAAAATTAAGCAAGCTTTTTCGCCTTCTCTCTTGGCTGGAACAGAACACAAAGACAAAAAAAAGAAATGCTGTGGTTCAAGTCAAACAGGACTGGCTAAAATGTTTTAGGTAAAACTATTGGTTTCCACTAAGGAACCTTTTGCATATATTCTACACAACTTAGTGGCTGTGGGTGAGGTATTGAATTTTGAATAACTAACCAGCCCATTTTAGCTGTAGGTCACAACTGAAACTTTCAGGGCCAAACTGGTGAGCAATCAAAGTTTCATAATAATTAAGGAATAAGTCACAAGTCTCTGAGAGGTTATTGGCTCAAAATATTTAACATGAGAATCATGAGTAATCTATAATGTCTTCACTGCCTCCAGAGCTAATTAACTGGCAGGTTGGGAGCTTATAATGCTATTAGAGTCTGCTCAGTATGCTGTGAAACTTCCTTGTTAGTAAGGAGCAAGTAGCAAAGTTTTAAGGAGGGATTCAATGCTTTGAGCTACAGCTACATGAGAATGCTTTTATTCAAAGAAATATACAGCAGAAGATGAGTTTTTTAAACAATTACTTGATAGCAGAAAGCCCTCAACAAGAAAAGGGAAAAGGTGGGAAGATAATGGTTATTCTACTGGTGATTAATGCTATTTTTGAATACAACTCACATTTTCTGAAGAGCCTAAGCCTCTGCACAGTGTAGGAATCCATACTCAACATGTTTTTATTGTTGTTTTGTTTGTGCCTTTGAATCAGTGTTGACTCTGGTAATTGCCTGGACTAGTCCCTGCAGTTTTCTTGGCAACATTTTCAGAAGTGGTTTGCCATTGCCTTCCTCCTAGGGCTGAGAGAGTGTGACTGGCCCAAGGTTACTTTGCTGGCTTCATGCCTAAGTTAGGACTAGAACTCACTGTCTCCTGGTTTCTAGCCTGGTGCCTTAACCACTACACCAAACTGGGTCTCTTATTAAACACATCAAGGAAATTAAAATGTTAAGCATTCCCAGCCTCTGCTAACACCTCGCTTACTGACGGTAATTGGGATCAGGAACTCCATTGCTAAGTGATGCAGTCATAAGGCATGATGTCACGTGACTGTGATGAACATCTGGCAGTCCCAGTCAGGGCCGTAACTAGGGGGAGGCAAGCGGTGCATGTGCTCCGGGCGCCGCGCTGGGGGTGTGCCAAAATGATGCCCGGGGGTGCCAAAATGACAAAATAACCCATGGGGGGGTGCAGAATCCATGTTTACCCCAGGTGACACAGACCCTAGTTCCATCCCTGGTCCCAGTTGCCATCATTAGGTGAATCCCACAGAGTTGCAGCATCCTGTGGTCACGTGAGCACCATTTGCAACCTCCTTGCACTTCCCCATTTGCTTGTTGGAAGCCAGCAGTGAAGGTCACAAATGGCAATCACATGACACTGTGTGTGCAGGGACACTGTGTGTGGCAGCCTTAACCATGAGGACTCATCAGAAGTACCCCTTGTTCAGCACCATTGTAATATCAAATGGTCACTGAATAAGTGGATGTTAAGTGAGGACTAGCTGTACAATTAGGGGTGTGGTGGCTCAGTGGGTAAGATGCCAGGCTTGTCGATTGGAAGATCGCAAGTTCAGAGGTTCGAATCCCTAGCCCTGCGTGACGGAGTGAGCTCCTGCACTCGCCCCAGCTCTTGCCAACCTAGCAATTCGAAAGCACGCAAATGCAAGTAGATTAATAGGTACCACTTTGGTGGGTAGGTAACAGCGTTCCACACGCGTCATGCGGCCACATGACCATGGAAGCATCTTCAGACAACGCTGGCTCTTCGGCTAACAAATGGAGATGAGCACCGGCCCCTAGAGTCGGACACAACTGCACAAATGTGCGGGGGGAACCTTTACCTTTTTTTTTTACCTGTACAATGGTTCTACATAATATTCAGCTAGAATCTGCCCTCCTGTAACATAAATCTATTATTTCATATCTTGTACAATTGGACACTAGAGAAGAGATCTTGATCTTTTGGGTAACATTCTTTCAAATTTTTATTTATTTTATTTATTTATTTTTCAAATTTTGCCACCGCCCATCTCCCCCAGAAGAGGGACTGTGGGCGGTTTACAATAAAGCTATTCATATGCCTTTGCCCTCAAATATTCTCTTCTCATTCCCAGTTCCTTAAAACTTCATTCTAGTTTCCTGATCACCCTCATTGCTCTTCTCTGAATTTGTTCCAGTTTCTCTAAATCCCTTATAAAGTGTGGTGCCCAGCAGTTGAAACAATATTCAAGGCTGATCTAACTGACAACAATTAAAGTGGAACTATTGCTTCCTGGGATTATAAATGATGCTTCTATTGATTCAGAGCTACTGTGCATTTGTCTTGTGTCTTTATTTCTTTTTGGCTAATTTCCATTAGATTTGAAATCAACTTATGTTCCAAAATTTTCACAAGTACTATCTCTCCCTGAATTTGATTTTTATTTTCCTCCATAATTTTGTATTTGTCCCTGATACATTTCATTCCATTATTTTTGAGCCCATTTCAGTTCACCCTACAAATCAATGATATTATTTTTCTACCTGATCCTAAAGAAACCCACTTTTTTCAAATTCTATCTGAAAAGTCTTTAGTTGATTCATGTATCCAAGATATTCAGAGATTGTGAGGCAAGGATAATACCATAAATGATAAAGCCTTATTCTTTAATGTATCAGTCTCATTGGATGCATTTAAGTAGTTCATAGAATTCCTCAGCATGCCTGCTTCTGCCTGTTTGAGACCTCATCAGGCTTTAGAAAGAGAAAACCAAAAAGATATGAAGGTTTCAATTCATATGACAGACTTTTTAACAAAACCAGCTGCATGATTCTGCCTTATTTTGAAGACATTATTCTCTTTAGTTGTTAAGATCCCACCATTATATCATTTATGAGTGCTGAGTGAAGTGTAGGCACAGCACTGTCCATTCTAAATCAAATGATACAATCTCACAGAAATAATTCATTTGCTCTCCATAGAAAAAAGAAAAGAAAGCAATTTTTTTCTTATTAATTTTCCCGGACTTTCATTGTTTATCCATCAGGTTCTGAAGGAAATGTCATTCAAAAAACTTTGACAGTATAACCAAAAGAACTGTAATGAATATAACATTAAGCATAAACAATAAAAATATTGTTAAAATAACCTCCAAAAAAAAATAAGGTAAAGGTAAAGGTTCCCCCCGCACATTTGTGCAGTCGTGTCCGACTCTAGGGGGCGGTGCTCATCTCCGTTTGTTAGCCGAAGAGCCAGCGTTATCCAAAGACGCTTCCATGGTCATGTGGCTGGCATGACGCATGCAGAACACTGTTACCTTCCCACCGAAGTGGTACCTATTCATCTACTTGCATTTGCATGCTTTCAGATTGCTAGGTTGGCAAGAGCTGGGGCTAGTGCAGGAGCTCACTCCATCACGCGGGGCTAGGGATTCGAAACTCCGAACTTGCGATCTTCCGATTAACAAGCCTGGCATCTTACCCACAGAGCCACTACGCCCCTTTCAAAAAAACTGTAAATGAATGTAATTTGGTGGAACAAATGCTCTCAGCATTACTTATAAACCAGTAAAACATAATACCTTATGCTTATTATGAACTGGGGACACGACTGTGGAAGCGTCTTTGGACAACGCTGGCTCTTCGGCTAACAAACGGAGATGAGCACCGGCCCCTAGAGTCGGACACGACTGCACAAATGTGCGGGGGGAACCTTTACCTTTTATTTAAAGCTAACATATAAAGCAATCAAATAAAAGCAGTGATAATCTTTGAGAATTAAGCCCATTATTCAATTCAATCAGAGAAAAGGTAAAGGGATTAGAGAGTGGCACATTTCTTTCAATGAAAGACAAATGGTTTGGAGATCAGCAATTTCATTCAATGGAAGAAAGGCCTAGCAGGAGAAATGGAGACTCATCATAGGAGTGTTTGTTTATAGGAAAAGGCAGAACTCAGATGGTGAAAAAGAAAGCCAGAATTTTGGAAGCTTCTTGCCAAAAGGGAGAAAAATTGACAAGTTGTAGCATTTGCACACACATGGCTGTGTAAGAAAGAACATATTTTGGGTAGGCATCACTTCCCTTTGGAATGGAGAATAGAATAGAATGTTTCTAGATTGAAGGGAGAATGGGCAGAGGGAGAATCAGCTTTCCTTTGCAGCTTGCGCAGAAACCTTGAAGATTAATATAGAAGAATCTTCTAACAGTTGGAAGGGGAGAAAAATAGGGGATCCGTATTTATTTATTTATTATTATTTAAATTTATATCACCGCCCATCTCCCCCAACCGGGGGACTCTGGGTGGTTTACAATAAAATAAATAGTTAAAAATATAAACATGAAATTACAAAACCAGTATAAATAGAATAAATAAGTATAAAATCCAAGGGCTAATTGATCTCAAATAATAGGGAGGGCACTACAACACCAGCCACCCTCAGGAGGAGCTATCGCCATTCCCATCCCAGGCAAGGAGGCAGAACCAGGTCTTCAAATTCTTCCAGAAGGCTGGGAGGGAGGGGACCCGCCTCAGCTCTGGGGGCAAGACATTCCAAAGGGTGGGTGTGACTACAGAGAAGGTGCACGTCCTGGACCCCGCTAGATGGAATTCCATTGCTGATGGGGTCCGTAGCATGCTCTCTCTGCATGACCAGGTGGGGCAGGTCGATGTTATGGGGATGAGATGGTCCCTCAGGTAACCTGGTCCCATGCCATGTAGGGTTTTAAAGGTGATAACCAACACCTTGAATTGGCAATCTGGTACCCAATGCAGCTCATGCAGCACTGGTGTCACATGTGCTGATTTTCTGGCGCCAATAACTTTCTGCGCGGCCGCATTCTGGACCAGCTGAAGCTTCCAGATACTCTTCAAGTGTAGCCCCATGTAGAACGTATTGCAATAGTAAATATGGGAGATGACAAGGGCATGAGTGACTGTTCGGAGGGCATCTCAGTCCAGGAATGGGCGTAACTGGTGCACAGCCCGAAGCCGTGCAAAGGCCCTCCTGGCCACGACTGCCACCTGCTCTTCAAGCAGGAGTCGTGAGTCCAGGAGGACCCCCAAGTTCTGCACTGGTTCTGAATGGAGCAGTGCCACCCCATCCAGAACCAAAGATGACAACTTCCTGGATACCGAGAGGCCATCAATCCACAGCCACTCAGTCTTACCAGGGTTCAGTTGAAGCCTGTTGTTCCCCATCCAGTTCCCCACAGCCCCCAGGCACTGAGACAGGGTGGCGACCGCATTACTTACTTCACCCAAGATGGAGATATACAATTGAGTATCATCAGCATATTTATGATACCTTATCCCGTGGTGATGGATGATCTCACTCAGTGGTTTCGTGTAGATGTTAAACAGGAGAGGAGAGAGAACCGAACCCTGCGGCACCCCACACAGTAGGGGTCACGGGTCAGACCTCTCCTCTCCTATCACCAGCAATTGGGAATGGCCATGGAGGAAGGAGGTGAACCAGCGCAAAACTCTGCCACCCATCCCCAACTCTCTGATCTGCCCCAAAAGGATACCAAGGTCGATGGTATCAAAAGCCGTTGAGAGATCCAAGAGAGCCAGGATGGATGCACTCCCTCCATCCCGCTCCCACCAGGGATCATCCATAAGTGCGACCAATGCGGTCTCTGTCCCATATCCTGGCCTGAAACCTGACTGAAAGGGGTCTAGATAATCCGTTTCCTCCAGAATCCTCTGGAGTTGCAAACGCCATCACTTTTTCAACCACCTTTCCCAGAAAGGGAAGGTGGGAGACAGGATGAAAATTGTCCAGGACGGTAGGGTCCAGGGATGGTTTCTTGAGGAGGGGGTGCACCAGAGCCTCCTTAAAGGCAGTCAGGAACACCCCCTCCCTCAAGGATGTATTAACCATCACCTGGACCCACCCACAAGTCACCTCCCAGGCTGATTTTACCAGCCAGGAAGGGCACAGGTCTAGATGGCATGTGGTGCCATTTACAGTCTGGAGGATCCTGTCCACTTCCTCAGACCCAACAGGATGAAACCGTTCCCAGATAACAGGGTAAGTACGTTCCCTTGGCATCTCCCCAGACTGTGCCTCATGCTTAGAGTCCAACTTAGAATGGATCTGAGTGGTTTTATCCTGCAGATACTCTGAAAATTCTTCCAAACGGCCCTGTAAATGGGTCACTGAATGTACCTGACCCAAAAGAGATCTAGTAATCTTAAACAGGGTTGTTGGGTGCCATTCTGCGGACACAATAAAAGTGGAGAAATATTCACGTTTCGCCGCTCTTACCGCCACAACGTAGGCCTTAATAGTGGTTCTAGATTGTGTTCAGTCAGATTCAGTCTTCATCTTTCTCCAGCGGCGCTCCAGACATCTCTTAACCCTCTTCAAAACCCTCAGCTCCTCCGTAAATCACGGGGAGTGATGGGTTGAATGTGGCAAGAGAGGTCACACAGGTGTGATCCTGTCCAAGGCCCCGGCTGCCACCCTACATATCAGTAAATGTGTTGCCAGTGCTCTTTAGCTGGGTTTGTTCAGTGTGCTCCTTGGGTTCCTGAAACAATGGTTCTCCTGGAGCTTGGGACTCAGACCAGCTCAGAGAGTGGTTTTTTGGTATACTGTTCCTTTTCTGTTTTTGGATGCTGTGAAGCTAGCTGAAAGATCCAGGCTGATCATCTGGCTCTTCAGGGACTCAGGAATCCTGGGCTTTTGAAGTCTAATCAGGCAACCTTTTTCCTGCAGACAGCCCCATTATACTTATGGACACCCAGTGCAGGCTAAGTTACATTTGAGAATCATTGGTGGGAGGTTAGGCTTCTCAGAAATGTTCGTGTTGGTGAGGTTTCCCTATTTTTGAATGCCTGGATGGGGCTAGAAAGAAAGCTGGTAATTCTAATTCAATTTTATTTTCTGTGTAGACTTTGGAGTCAAGATTTGAGAACAGAAATAGGCCTCTTCCATCCATTCTGTTGAAAAAAACGAATGACTTCTCTCTAACTGCAACCTAATTTGACAGTCATTCTATTAAGCTGAGAAAGAGAAAAGCAGAGCTATTTCATTGACTTTAATGAGACATTGGCTTTCTCCAACTATCACCACCTGACAGCACTACCTTTAAGCTACTTGAACTGTTTCTACCCTATCTAGTCATAATAAGAAATGTAATTGTAAGAACAATGCCTGAACTTGTTTTTTTTTCTTTTTCACCCTCTGAAACCTTTTTCCTTTGTGAATCATGTATTTGAGATTGTTGTATGCTCAAGAGCAGTGATATTTGTTAACTACTCTGGAAAAGTTTTTGATCTACAAACAAACAAACTTGGGCTAGCCCGAATGATTATTTCTATGACCTAGGATTGGATTTGATAGGTATAACAGAAAAGTCTTTGAGAAGAACTGGAGGCTTTTGTCAGGACATTTTTTATTAAGTGGCTAGATAAGTCACTTTAATTAGTATACACAGCTGTTTGGATAATCAAAGGTAAAATTAACACTTCCATAGCTAGGCTGCAAAAATCTGGAGGATCACTAAATGTCAGGAAAGAGGTAGATTTTTCTGTTTCTTTTGTCATCTGATGGTCAGCTGGATAAGTAAATGGGCTAACCATGGTATAGCCAGGCCATCTCAAACTCTTCTTTCTGCCATGTCTATATGACATAGCCTTCATCCTTACCCCAGCCCACCCCTGAGGCAGCTTAAAGTTGTCCTTTGCTGTTCCAGCTGACAGACATGGTAAGAAGACAGAGAGAAACCAGTCTCTTGTAACCCCACTCCCCATCATACTGGTAGGCATGGTTTGCTTTTTAACAGATTAGCATGGGAAGAGATAGAGATAGAGATAGAGATAGAGATAGAGATAGAGATAGAGATAGAGATAGAGATAGAGATGATAGAGATAGAGATAGAGATAGAGATAGAGATAGAGATAGAGATAGAGATAGAGATAGAGATAGAGATAGAGATAGAGAGAGATAGATAGATGATAGAGATATAGAGATAGAGATAGAGATAGAGATAGAGATAGAGATAGAGATAGAGATAGAGATAGAGATAGAGATAGAGATAGAGATAGAGATAGATAGATAGAGAGAGAGCGCACACTGGGGTGGCTTTTGCAAACCCCTCTTCCAGCTTTTCAGTTATGATTCAGACTGTCTATTAGCTTTATGGGCAGATTCAGGTCTTTGAGCCAAATCCTTGATCTTGGAGATGAAATGTATAATGAGTCTCCTCTCCTCCTTCTGGTCCCCAGGCAGTGTTAGCCCTGTGAGGTAATCCAGATAAGCACAACCAGGAGCATCAGCACTATCTTTATTGTAAGGTGACATTAAACAGAATCTTGTGAGACTGAAAGTATTTCTCCTCTTCTCTCTTTTTAATCTGGAAAACTAGGTAGGGTCCCTCCTGAAACGTTTCCCATGCTTTCCCCCACCTGAGAACTGAGCTGATCTTATTTTATTTATTTATTTATTTATTTATTTATTTATTTATTTATTTATTTTATTTATATTACCGCCCATCTTCCCCCGAAGGGTTATCAGACCATTGCCTGGACTGTGGGTCTTCCTCCTGTCTTCCAAGGTCATTCCCACATACCATCACAGGCAAGGAAAAGTGGCAGGTAAAGGGATAGAGTAAGTTCTGATAGACAGCTAAACCCACAAGTCTACCTTTCTGTTAAACCCATCACCAGTAACAGCTTTTGTGATTGGTGGATTTTTCCCCCACTGGTTGGAGATGATAGGTGGAAAGCAGTCTTTCCTGCATGGGTAATGAGAATACCATCCTCTACCTACAAGCCAGAACAGAGGCAGTTTGGATTGGTAATGGGGACAGAAAAATCTATGCCAGTTTAGTGATCTCCTGGCTGTCAGATGGGACGAGAGCACTTTAACAGAGTTATGGAGAAGAAACCAAAGTCTTTGGGCTGCAGGAAAGATGAGGGCAAATTCAGCACTCTCATATCCCCCCACCCCAACGAAACTATTACAGATTTTATTTTTCCTTGAAATACTGTGATCCACCAAATCTGACTCCATCATTGCACAGATGACTACCCTGAAGTTCATCATTATCTATAATTTAAGGACAGAAAAGTTTATAAAGTTTAGCCTATATTTGGATAATGTCTGAAGGTAATGCATTAAAAACTTCCTGAGTTGTTAAATGTTACGCGTTTAAATAAGCATATATTATAGAACATGTCATTTAACAATATTTTACAGGATGTTACCTAGAAAAATGTATAATATCTAATCATGAAACTGTAGACAAATATCTACTTTTGAAAATAATACATGAGATACTTTATGACAGCAGCTGTGGCTTTTCTAAAAAAATTTTTTTAAAGATTCACCTTAGACATTGGATGGAATGGAATAATATATCAGTATTTGCAACACTGATACAGAACAGTTTTCCACTG
The DNA here is from genome assembly GCA_023362775.1 of Charina bottae. Classification (NCBI taxonomy): domain Eukaryota; kingdom Metazoa; phylum Chordata; class Lepidosauria; order Squamata; family Charinaidae; genus Charina; species Charina bottae. Next base: position 160,732,428 of record JALMGJ010000001.1, on the reverse strand, counting down.
ATCTGTGCATCCCTAATCCAGATGGTTCTTTAAATAATACAGTAGAATATTCTACAAGGAATTCTTCAAGAGAAAGAAGAAACAGAAAGAAAATCTCCAAACAATGCGAGTGGTAGAAAATAAGTAAACTAAATTAAAGAAATATTGCATAACAATTAAAAATAATGGTCATGTTGTTTCACTATCCACTGCAGACAAATGTTGACAGCAAATATATATAGGAGAAAAGTATAATCTAGAAATGTTTTTGGATTATATTATAACCTAACGGTAGATTGGTAAACTTTTAGGAATGTCTTAGTCTGGCTGGAAATGGCTAACTTGCTTTTTAACTCCACATTTTATGATTGACAAGAAGAAGCTTAACTGACATCATTAAGTGGCCTGAATATGAAGAGATCAGTAGAAATACCTAGGGAGACTTTTATCCCTTTCATTTTCTGGTAGGGCTCCCTGCTATTTCTCCGAGTTTTACCAATCCCCCCAATCAATATAATGTTAGCTTAGTACAAAGCCAATGGAAAATATAAAACATTGTTTTTCCTTAGCCATCTCTCAAAAACAGCCAAACACCTGTACCCTGAAATAAAAGGAAGCAAAAATAAACCTGCTTTAAAGAAGGCTTTAAAAAAGCAGCAGCAGCAGCTCTCTCACACACACACACCCTGTTCTACCATGGGAATTTCTCTGTACAGTTTGTTCTGCTCTTTTGATTCTCCTTGAGGGAGATTTTATTGCAGTCTAATTAGGCTGACCATTTTGGAAAAGCTAATTTCATGTCATAGCCCTCCACAGACTAAACAATAGGAAGTGCTTTGTGAAGGAAAACTATCATGAAGTGCAGAGTATTTGAAAACAAGGCTGGGTCCCCAATAGAATCAACCACACGGGTTAATTGACACAGGTTTTGAAACTGGCCTGAGATTGGAGCCAACTGGGCAAATCAATAAAGGACCAAAGTTACTTGCGGGCAGACACTGATAGTCCTTTTTATTCAATATGGTACAAAAGTTAATTAGATGCAGCTAAAGCAATATTAGTGGAATATCAGCTAGGGATGGGAAATACTTCTTTCAAACACATTGGCACCAGAAGTATTTTGCCTGGTAACTTATATAACTCTAAATTGGATTTGATGGTTTTTAAGGTTCATTTTACCAATAGCTATACAAGAACATCTGAACAGCTTTGGATTTCCTTTTTGAAGATACCCACTGAAAAGTCAGTTATGCCACAAAGCTGCCATACAGGTGAGTATCAGGTCCAGGACAGTGCACTTGATTGCCTGAGAGGGGGGGAGGGACCAAGATGGTGACGAGACAGCAACTGCTGTAAAGAGCTCCTCCAAAGTTTACCTTTTATCACTTTTCCCCCCTAATAACATTTGTGCAGTCGTGTCCGACTCTAGGGGCCGGTGCTCATCTCCGTTTGTTAGCCGAAGAGCCAGCATTGTCCGAAGATGCTTCCATGGTCATGTGGCTGGCATGACACACACAGAACGCTGTTACCTACCCACTGAAGTGGTACCTATTTATCTACATGCATTTTCATGCTTTCAAATTGCTAGGTTGGCAAGAGCTGGGGCTAGTGCAGGAGCTCACTCCATCACACGGGGCTAGGGATTCGAACCTCTGAACTTGCGATCTTCCGATCGACAAGCCTGGCATCTTACCCGCTGAGCCACCACGCCCCTTCTAATTTTATTGTTTTAAAAATTTTTAAACTTTAGTTTATTTTATCTTATATTCACCCCTCCAATGTGTCAGCCTTGAGCTGCCTTTTTGGAACCCTCGGTGTATAGAAAGAGTAGAGGAAACTCTGGGACATCAATAACCAACATGGGAAAAAGAAAGAAGAGACATCGTACACATTCTGCAACACAAGCTACTTCTAAGCCCATGAAACAGCAGAAAGTCGATAGTTACCTAACAAGCAGGCAGCCATCTCCTGTAAGTAATTTAATCTCTTTCCATCTTCCCAATGGATTTGATGCACAAGAGTGGGACTTACAAGCAGAGATCGAAAGCCAACAACTCATAGATCTCTCCTCTTCTATGGAAGAAGACGTCCCCTCCCCATCTGAACAGACCCCTGTTATTTGCCCAGCAGCTGCAAAGCTTTTGCAGGATGGGAGTGAGAACACGAACTTGATAAACTTAAAGAATGAAAACATAACAGACTTTCTAACCAGACAAAGCCTGCTGACAGCACAAACTGTTCTTTCCATCTTTGAGTTGCTGACCACAGTTAAAACAAAAGTAGACTCCTTAAAAGAGGCTTTCGTGAAACTTATTGAAAATCAACCTAATGACCAGAAACAGCTGATTACACTTGCGGTGAAGGGTGAGAAGCAAGTGCTTGGTGGTCACGCAAATAAGGGAGAGAGGCATTTAAATCGTAAATATTACTTACAGCCTAATCAAATCACCCTACAAATATTAAAAAAAACAGCATAAATAGAGGATGTCGGGGATCAAAAAGAGTAATTATCCTATCTCTAAGTCAGTTACTTCACTGCGAAAGGCAGTTGATTTGGAGAAGGCTGAATGGCTCCCATCCAGCAGAGACTGCAAGCGAATTTTACTCACATTCAGGCAGCCCACAATCTCTAGTATGCTGTTTAAAATGAGGCCCTCCTTGCATCTTTTTTCAATATTCCCATTACGCGTGTTCCATTCAGAGGAACTCAGCCCACTCCTAAGCCAACCTGGCCTAGAGAGTACTGTCACTTTAAAGAACAAAAGTAACAACTCGACTTCAGATAATCCCAAGGACATTTTATCTGTTCTGCCCCCGAGAGATGTCGGCCCAGGCAAACACTCTATGCTGACTACAGCAAGACAGTGCACAGATGATGTCCTGGAAGGGAATCTGATTAACTCCTTCAGCGCTTTGTCAGATTTGGAACAAACTGACATTATTAAAAGACTGGATGATATATTGTCCTTGAGTCTAATATTCATTATATTATACATCTTGTAGTCTATTACATTTTTACTATCTTATCCTACCTTTTATCATTTTATCTTTATTTTACCTCATTCTTATATTATGTCCATTTTATTCTACTCTAGTCTATTTTATCTCATTATATTGTATCTTACCTTATTTTGTCTTAAAGCATTTTACTGCGGCTTATGCGTAGATATGGTCAAATAGACTAATCAATAAAGTATTACTACTATTACTACTGATTGCCTGAGATGGAAGAAAGATGTTCCCTAGGAGGGAGGTGAAAAAGGTCAAGATCAGTGTTTCTCAACCTTGGCACCTTGAAGATGTGTGGACTTCAACTCCTAGAATTCCTCAGCCAGGAATTGAAGTCCACACATCTTCAAGGTGCCAAGGTTGAGAAACACTGGTCTAGATGATGTTGGTGTGTGTGTTTTTGTTGCATTTGCAGAGTATCAGAAAGCATTGGCATTAGAGACCAATAATGATGCCAGGCATTGCAATAACTTAGTTGCAGTTGTATTAGATATTCATACAGACAAATAATATTTACAGTTCTCTTCCAGATCCCTGGATGTATTACAAATCAGCAGGTAGGCAGGCAGGCACTTTTCAACCTGGATCACCTGATGCCTGACCTTTTTAACATTTAACCTTTTAACCTGAGAGCACATGATGCCTTATCTTTCTTCCCTTTAACCTTTTAACCCGAGAGCATGTGATACCTTGTGACTTCCCCTTTTTGAATAATACACCAACACTCCTCTTACTATACTAAAGGTGGAAGTCCCAAACCTACTTTGTCAGTTAATTCTTTGTGTTTTACTGCAACAAGTGGTTTTGTAAGAAAATCAACAATCGTGTCTTTTGAATCACAGTACTTCAACATGATTTCACCTTTGGCTATGAAATCCTTGACATGATAGTATCGTATGTCTATATACTTAGTGCTATTTCTACAACCCTCAGACTGACATTCCTGAGGACTGATAAGTAGCCATGACTCCTTTCTTCACAATCACCTCGTAAATCACCTCAGCTTAGCTTTTCTGCAAACTGATAGCTGCTACAAGCCCCAGACAAAAAAATCTCCACTTGCCTTGTTTACTTGTCGTCAGATGCAAACAAGCTGCTGAGCTGGTCTCTCTGTGCTTCCTGGGCCCATAACCTGTTCGTGTGCGTGTTTTTTTGCATTTGCAGAGTATCAGAAAGCATTGGCATTAGAGACCAATAATGACACCAGGCATTGCAGTAACTTAGTTGCAGTTGTATTAGATATTTGTACAAACAGATAATATTTACAGTTCTCTTCCAGATCCCTGGAAGTACTACAAATCTTTCAACACACACACAGGAAAGAGAGAAGAAGTAGTAATAGCAGCAGGCAGGCTTTTTTATACTTTTCAACCTGGATCACTTGATGCCTGACCTTTTTAACTTTTAACCTTTTAACCTGAGAGCACATTATGCCTGATCTTTCTTCCCTTTAACCTTTTAACCTGAGAGCATGTGATACCTTGTGACTTCCCCTTTTCGAATAATATACCAACAGATGATAGCTGTAGCTGTGTGATCTAAGCTGCACCCCTTTTATCTGTGCTGTCATCTAGACTTTTTGGATGCTCCCACCCCACCCCCTACCCTCGATATTCCTGATGTTTCCATTCCACTGAAAGAGATTACACTGAGGACCTTTTGCAGGGGAAATAAAATTTCAAGGAAATTGGACAGCAGGCTTCGGCACAGAATTAGTTATGCACTTCACTCATCAGTTTGGTAAAGGTCTCTTGTTTGTTGGCTTCACAACATTTTCTGCCCATTCACTGTTGAAAACTGAATTTTGGAACAGAAAAAAAAACCCCAGTGTATGTTCCCATGAGTTTAAGCTACAGAAACCTCATCCTAAAGCCTTGTTTGATGTCTCAAAAGCTTCAAAGAACATGCAGACTAAAAAGTGTAAGATATCAATTGCAGCACAAACTAGTTTCAGCTACCATCATGTGACCAATATTCTATACGGTTAATTTGGAAGAAGGTAGGAGAGACCAGCATGCAGAAAAACAACATTAGAAGTCAGAAGGCTAGCTCATTTCATGATGGAAGTAGTTAATGGGTTGTATTTTTAAGCATTTTATAGCCAGACCACTTTTCCATTTCTAAATTAACTATAAGCTATTTTAGCACAAAAGGGAATTAACCCAAAGAGTTTTACACAAATGCATAGGCAAAGTATTTAAAGTAGAGTTTCTTTATTAACAACAAACTGCTCCTTAAGAAAAATGATCCCTCTCAGCTTTAAGACAAAGTTTATAAAGGAGATTTATAAAGGAGATTTATTATCAGGTCATCCTAGGCTTTTTCATGCTATAAAGCTACTACTAGTTGTAGCAGAAGTAGCAGATTAAAAACAGAGAAATAAACCCTACAAAGCAGCAGATAATATTTTGTGCTGCAACTATAATTGTTGACCATGGTTCATCAACTATTGCACATATTTCTTTTTAATTCTAACAAACAGAGGTAGGGTTATCACATCCAGGTGGGGAAAAAAGGCTAGGCTGATTTTTTTTTTAAGAAAAAGTACATACAACTTTTTGTTTGTTTGTTTTGGATAGAATTAGAAGATAGAAGCATACCTGTTCCTGTGGTAGGAGTTGAGCCATCCAGTTTCAAATGATAGGTGCCTAATATTTCTTTACAGACTGGGGGATTTTTTTTAAATAGTATTGATAATCTCCCAAATTCTTTGTTAGGAAACTTCTGAGCAAGCTGCTGAGAGGATTTGTTTATCTAGATGATACTAAAGGCTTCTTGTCATGCCTACTTGCCATGTCATTAAGGTACTTTACAAATTTATTTTGAGGCATATCCTCATGATGTCATCTCCATCTCATACAGGGTGATCTCAATTCCAATTGGACTAGCAAGTCAGCAGAAAATGCCTCTCCCCACCCAGTGGCTAGGCATTGGAAAGACCAGATATTCTGCATTTTTATCTTGATATGAAAGCCATTTCTAAAGTAATCTGATACTAAAACAGTCCAGTATTAAAACAAAGAACATATGGAAACCATTGCCCACTGAAGAGAGAATCACTTCTAGTCCTTTTTGCAGTGGGAAAAAAGACACAAGAATATTGCTTATTACAAATAGAACTCACTTTTAGTACTCAACAGTTGCTAGAATTCTTTCATAATGGCTTCTATGCTTTCCTACAATAAATTACTTATCAGAGGTTCCTGCATTCTTGTGTGCCTGATTGATTATTTTCAGTTCAGCCTGCAGAGGAGGACCTGAAATGTAAAAATCCCAGGAGACTAATAGGTCTGTCAGCCAAAATTCCTGTTATTTAATGTGTGGGTATATTATTTGTGTGAATATGTGTATGCAATTTGAAGATCAATCAGGAAAATGTGTAAGATACTGTACACACACACACACACACACACACACACACACACACACACAAGAAGTCAGGGATGGGAGAGACAAGAGACTTTTTCCTGACCAAAAATGATCAGGGGGAAAATTGGCTTCCAGGACAGGCAAAAGCACAGAAGCTGACGTTTGTAGGGTATGAGCCAGGGACCAAGGGATATAGGTTCACTGATGGCAGGAAAGTTGTTATCTCTAGATCAGCAAGTTTTAGTGAGCACAGCAATTGGCAGAGATTACACGGGAGTAGTGAGGTATATCTTCCTAGTCAGGGACGTTTTGAGTTTTCAGAGTGGAGAGAGGCCACTGATGTGATTAAGAAGGAAGAGGAATTAACTCCTAGTGTGCCAATGATGCAGGATGCTACAGTATTGCGCAGATCTGAGAGAGTTAACAAGGGCATACCACCTCAGCGTTATACACCAGGTGATGTAAAAGTGTGTTTTATTGATTATGAACCTCGTAATTACAAGGACGTATTGAAGTTGCCACAACACGAGCAGAGTAGATGGAAAGCTGCTATGGATGTGGAAATGAAAGCCATTAATTCTCATAAGGTTTTCAAATCTACTAGGCTGCCTGAGGGACATAGAGCAGCAGGCTGTAGATGGGTGTATAAGAAGAAAACCTTAGTGAATGGTGATATTCAGTATAAGGCTAGGTTGGTAGCACAAGGTTTTTCCCAGATAAAGAATCAGACCTATGATGAAGTTTTTGCACCAATGCTAAGAGGGGAGACATTTAGGTTTGCCTTAGCAATGGCAGCAGCTGGGAATTGTGTAGTACAGCATTATGATATCACAACAGCATATTTGCATGCTGATTTTAATGAAGAGATCTATATGATTGAAGCCCCAGGTTATGAATCACAGATTGCAGGAAGGGTATACAAGTTGCAGAAAGCATTGTATGGACTCAAGCAGTCGGCACGTTGCTGGAATCTTAGGTTAGATAAGGAATTACAAAGAATGGGATTCAAGTGTAGTATAGCTGACCCATGTCTTTATGTAAAGCAATGTGAAAACGATGAACAGATTTTGCTTGTGATTTTTGTAGACGATTTGTGTCTTATAGCGAAAGATCAAAGCAGGGTAATTGAATTTACTGAAAATCTGAAACAGCACTTTGATGTCAAAGATCTGGGAGAAATTAAGAATTACCTAGGCATGGGTATTCAGAAGGTTGATGGGGGTTATGTTCTAGAGCAGCGGAAGAAGATTGAAGCACTGCTAAGAGAGAACAATATGGAACAGTGTAAAGAAGTTTCAACCCCGATGACAACAGATTTTGTCATGACAGAGACTGGAGATGATGAACAACCTTCGTGTGATCATGTGATCAGTCAATAATTGGAAGTGTATTGTATTGTATTGTATTGATTTGCAATATTGTCCATCTGAGTGTAATGTAGCAGATGTGATGACAAAGCCTCTAAGCATAGAGAGACATAGGATGTGTATATCTCAAATGTGTATGTCTTCTATTCTGTACAATTGTATGTAATATCTATTGTAAATTGAAGGGGTGTTGGGGTTTGATAAACCCATGAATTTACTTCTAGATATAAATTATACAGAGAGGCTTGATTTCTAGGTAAAAGGTGAAATATTCTGCACAGTCACCCAATTAGCAGCCATTGTTGTAGGAATGATGTGTCATGTGTGACTCATTCAACAGGTGCTTAGAGTTAGGTTGGGTGTGGTGAATAACGAGAGTGACCTATAATGTGATTGGTCAGGTTCACTATATATGCAGAGACATTCTCATTTCCCATTATTCCCATTTTACCTTGTGAAAGCTGTATCGTTGATGGTGTATCATTTGTTACTTGTGGAAGTGATCTGTAAATACGTATGTATATAAAATACATATGATATTTGATATAACTTCTGTTTGGAGTCTATTTACTGCATAGTACGTGGATCACTGGTGCCTAGGAGAGAGGCAGGCCGCTCCATCTCCGCGCGCTCCCTCTGACAGACCTTTTATTTCTCTGGCAGAACTAGGACATTAACAGCCCTATGAAATGGTTTTTATAGATGCTGTCATCTAGAGGTAACCTGGATTACTGCAGGATGGAATCAGATATTCCCATGAATAAACTTGGATACATCTACAGGCAACATCTATGAAATCATTTCATAGGACTATCAGTCACCTGGGAGAGCAATAGGGGAAAAGCTAAATAAATAAATAAATACATACATAAAATTAAGGCTCCCAACCCCATTCTACCATACATTCAGGAGAGTGATTCCTGCCAATAAGTGGCAGCAGATGAAAAGGGAAAGGACAGCAGGGATTCCATCAATTGCTGCCCTGAAACTATCCCATATTAAATTGTGTGAGGGCAGGAACAGCCTAGCCTCACTGCTGAGTGAAGGTGAAGATAAGCTATGAGGCCAGCTCAATTTATTTCATTGATTATTCTCTTTGATTGGCAGCTCAATTTATTTCAGTATACTTTCCTTCTAACTCAAGAACAAAAGAAAAGCCCAGTAACATGCGGAATAACTCTAAGTATTTATTTATTTATTTGTTTGTTTGTTTGTTTGTTTATTTATTTATCAAATTTAGCCACTGCCCATCTCTCCCCAAAAGAGGGACTCTGGGCAGTTTACAATATAGCTAAAAATTAAAATACAATAAAACCACATAAAATATAAATATAAATTAAAGATAAAATCCAGATGGCTGTAAAAGTTCTAATTCAATTCCTGTGTATAGGAGGCCCACATTAAGGTGCCAGCTATCCCCAAGAATGACTACTCCCCTTCCTGCCCCAAGCGAGATGGCAGAGACAGGTCTTCAGCTTTTTCCACAAGGTTAGGAGAGAGGGGGCTTGCCTCACCTCTGGGGGAAGAGTGTTCCAAAGGGCGGGGGCCACTGCAGAGAAGGCCTGCTTCCTGGACCCTGCCAATTGACATTCTCTCATGGACGGGGTCCGTAACATGCCCTCTCTGCATGACCAGGTGGGACGGGTCACTGTAATGGGGATGAGATGGTTCCTCAGGTAACCTGGACCCATGCCATGTAGGACTTTAAAGGTGATAACCAACACCTTGAATTGGACCCAGAAGCAAACTGGTACCCAATGCAGCTCGCGCAGCAATGGTGTTACATGTGTAGAACTTCGGGCACCTAAAATTGCCCGCACGGCCGCATTTTGGACCAGCTGTAGCTTCCAGATACTCTTCAAGGGTAGCCCCATGTAGAGAGCATTGCAGTAGTCTATATGGGAGATGACTAGGGCATGAGTGACTGTTCGGTATGTAAAATAAAAATAAAAATGAAGTATGAATGAAGCAGCATTGTTTTCACAGAGTGAGAAAAGCAAGAAAATATCCTTCTCTCTCTCATTTTCCCAACTCCCTTCAAATCAGGGAAAAGGACTGTTAAGGAAGCTGAAACAAAAGCTAAATTACGTTCAGATTGGAGACATTCTAATACAGCTTATAATGTGCCTGAGACCTGATGATTTTCTTACTTTAATTAAAAATGCCAAGACATGCACCATTTCTAAAGTTATCTGCTCAGCACTATCAGCCAGGAACCACTAATAAAGAACATCCTATTTCATAGGAAATGTGGGAAAGTAATTCCCACTTCAGGAAAGCTATTAACTTTTTAATATATATTACAATATGTGGTAGAAAAAATGTCTAATAAATATGATTTGTATGCATCAATACAGAATATGAGTTAATCATGATGATGACTTAGAATGAATGAATGAACAATGGTTCCTGCTTGTGTGTCAGCTGGCCATTTTGGACATTTGAAAACCTTGCATTTATTAAGACGTCAATTTTGGTGGCTTTCTCTATGCAAGGATGTGGAGGAATATGTGGTTGATCTCATTGACATATAATCAAGATGCTATATATGTATCGATCTGATGTATGGTTATGTGATCCATATGTATTCATGTATTTTCTATGTACAAGATATAGAAGGTGGGGAGTTATTATTAAGGGGGCGGTATGTCAGGATTTAGCATCCTTCCAGTATATAAGATGGATACTGTAGTATTCTAGTAAGTGTGGAGTCCTTGGTGCTCTCTGAGCCTTGTTGTTCTCTTGCAGATGTTTCATTGCCAGACTAGGCAATATCTTCAGTGCAAAAAGGGTGTGGGACTTGCTCTCTGTTTATATACCATGGCTTGTCCTGCTTGTGTTGGTGGAGGTGTTGTTCTCCCCTTAGGAGTTCCTTGATTGGGCTGTTGTTTGCTGCTTGGTTGATTGACTGAGTTAATAGTTCCTTGATTAGGGTATATTGTGCTGTTTGATTGTTCCTCTGGTGCTAAACCTGGTGTTAATATTTGCATATCTGGGTATTGATTGCTGGCGCGGAGGTGTTCTGGTCTTTTGGCTTTTCTATTGTCTCTTATGAATGGTATGTAAATGTTGTTTACCTCTATGTGTCTGTTGATGGCTGCTTTGTCTGAGTGCCAAGCTTCCAGGAATTCTCTAGCATTTTTGGATTTGGCTGGGTTTAAGATGCTCACAGTTTCCCAGTTGAAAGTATGGTTAAGTCTTTCCATGTTTTGTGTGATTAAGGAGTTTTCATCTTGTCTTCTGACTTCTAGTTGGTGTTCGTGGATGCGCTCTGCTAGTCTTCTGCCTGTCTGTCCTACATAGTGGCTGCTACAGTCCTTACACTTTATGTTGTAGATAACTCCTGTTTTTTCTCCTTGGGCTACTGGGTCTTTTCGGTTACTTAATATGTCCTGAAGGGTTTTGGTTGGTTTATGTGCTACGGTAATGCCATGTGGTTGTAACAGTCTATTGGCAGTTTCTGAGATGTTTCTGATGTATGGCAGTGTTATCGTTTTCATAGCTTCTGTTGGTTGTGTTGTAGTGGGTTGTGTAGTCAGGCATTTTTTGATAAAGTTGTGTGGTATCCATTTTGCTGAAAGATGCTGTATAGATTTATTTATTTATTTATTATTTAGATTTATCACCGCCCATCTCCACCATCTCCAGCAAAGGAGATCGTTACCTTGTCGTGGTGCTGGAGCTTGAGCACCTCAATGAAACCATGAGCTAAACCGTGAAGGGACACCCAAGACGGGAAGGTCGTGGCAGAGAGGTCAGACTAAATACGATCCCTGGGGAAGGTAATGGCAACCCACCCCAGTATTCTTGCCATGAAAACTAAATGGATCAGTACAACCAAAGATATGTCGGTATACCATCGGAAGATGGGACTCCCAGGTCGGAAGATGGTCAAAATGCTACTGGGGAGGAACAGAGGATACGTTCAACTAGCCCCAGATGTGATGACGCAGCTAGCTCAAAGCCGAAAGGACGGCTAGCGGCCGACGGTGCTGGTGGTGAACGACGAATCCGATGTTCTAAAGATCAACACACCATAGGAACCTGGAATGTAAGATCTATGAGCCAGGGCAAATTGGATGTGGTTATTGGTGAGATGTCAAGATTAAATATAGACATTTTAGGTGTCAGTGAACTGAAATGGACTGGGATGGGCCACTTCACATCAGATGACCACCACATCTACTACTGTGGACAAGAGGACCACAGAAGAAATGGAGTAGCCTTCATAATTAATAATAAAGTGGCTAAAGCAGTGCTTGGATACAATCCAAAAAACGATAGAATGATCTCAATTCGAATTCAGGGTAAGCCATTTAACATCACAGTGATCCAAATATACGCCCCAACCACAGATGCTGAAGAAGCAGAAGTAGATCAGTTCTATGAGGATCTGCAGCACCTACTAGATAATACACCAAAAAGAGATGTTATTTTCATTACAGGAGACTGGAATGCTAAGGTGGGTAGTCAGACGACACCTGGAATTACAGGCAAGCATGGTCTGGGAGAACAAAATGAAGCAGGACATAGGCTGATAGAATTTTGCCAAGACAACTCACTGTGCATAACAAACACTCTCTTCCAACAACCTAAAAGACGACTTTATACATGGACTTCACCAGATGGTCGACACCGAAATCAGATTGACTACATCCTTTGCAGCCAAAGGTGGCGGACATCTATACAGTCGGTAAAAACAAGACCTGGAGCTGACTGTAGTTCAGATCACGAACTTCTTATTGCAAAATTTAGAATCAGACTAAAGAGAATAGGGAAGACCCACAGATCAGTTAGATATGAGCTCACTAATATTCCTAAGGAATATGAAGTGGAGGTGAAGAATAGATTTAAGGGACTAGATTTAGTAGATAGGGTCCCAGAAGAACTATGGACAGAAGTTCGCAACATTGTTCAGGAGGAGGCAACAAAAAACGTCCCAAAGAAAAAGAAAACCAAGAAGGCAAGATGGCTGTCTGCTGAAACACTGGAAGTAGCCCAAGAGAGAAGGAAAGCAAAAGGCAACAGTGATAGGGGGAGATATGCCCAATTAAATGCAAAATTCCAGAGGTTAGCCAGAAGAGATAAGGAAGTATTTTTAAACAAGCAATGTGCGGAAGTGGAAGAAGACAATAGAATAGGAAGGACAAGAGACCTCTTCCAGAAAATTAGAAACATCGGAGGTAAATTCCAGGCAAAAATGGGTATGATCAAAAACAAAGATGGTAAGGACCTAACAGAAGCAGAAGAGATCAAGAAAAGGTGGCAAGAATATACGGAAGATCTGTATAGGAAGGATAATAATATTGGAGATAGCTTTGACGGTGTGGTCAGTGAGTTAGAGCCAGACATCCTGAAGAGTGAGGTTGAATGGGCCTTAAGAAACATTGCTAATAACAAGGCAGCAGGAGACGACGGTATCCCAGCTGAACTGTTTAAAATCTTGCAAGATGATGCTGTCAAGGTGATGCATGCCATATGCCAGCAAATTTGGAAAACACAAGAATGGCCATCAGATTGGAAAAAATCAACTTATATCCCCATACCAAAAAAGGGAAGCACTAAAGAATGTTCAAATTATCGAACAGTGGCACTTATTTCACATGCCAGTAAGGTAATGCTCAAGATCTTGCAAGGTAGACTCCAGCAATTCATGGAGCGAGAATTGCCAGATGTACAAGCTGGGTTTAGAAAAGGCAGAGGAACTAGAGACCAAATTGCCAATATCCGCTGGATAATGGAGAAAGCCAGGGAATTTCAGAAAAACATCTATTTCTGTTTTATTGACTATTCTAAAGCCTTTGACTATGTGGATCATAACAAATTGTGGCAAGTTCTTGGTGGTATGGGGATACCAAGTCATCTTGTCTGCCTCCTGAGGAATCTGTATAACGACCAAGTAGCAACGGTAAGAACAGAGCACGGAACAACGGACTGGTTTAAGATTGGGAAAGGAGTAAGGCAGGGTTGTATACTCTCACCCTACCTATTCAACCTGTACGCAGAACACATCATGCGACATGCTGGGCTTGAGGAATCCAAGGCTGGAGTTAAAATCGCTGGAAGAAACATTAACAATCTCAGATATGCAGATGATACCACTTTGATGGCTGAAAGCGAGGAGGAGTTGAGGAGCCTTATGACGAAGGTGAAAGAAGAAAGTGCAAAAGCTGGGTTGCAGCTAAACCTCAAAAAAACCAAGATTATGGCAACCAGCTTGATTGATGACTGGCAAATAGAGGGAGAAAAAGTGGAGGCAGTGACAGACTTTGTATTTCTAGGCGCAAAGATTACTGCAGACGCTGACTGCAGCCAGGAAATCAGAAGACGTCTACTTCTTGGGAGGAGAGCAATGGCAAATCTTGATAAAATAGTTAAGAGCAGAGACATCACACTGACAACAAAGGTCCGCATAGTTAAAGCAATGGTATTCCCTGTAGTAACCTATGGCTGCGAGAGCTGGACCATAAGGAAGGCTGAGCGAAGGAAGATAGATGCTTTTGAACTGTGGTGTTGGAGGAAAATTCTGAGAGTGCCTTGGACTGCAAGAAGATCAAACCAGTCCATACTCCAGGAAATCAAGCCAGACTGCTCACTTGAGGGAATGATATTAAAGGCAAAACTGAAGTACTTTGGCCACATAATGAGAAGACAGGATACCCTGGAGAAGAAGCTGATGCTAGGGAAAGTGGAAGGCAAAAGGAAGAGGGGCCGACCAAGGGCAAGATGGATGGATGGTATTCTGGAGGTGACGGACTCAACCATTGGGGAGCTGGGGATGGTGACGGCCGACAGAAAGCTCTGGCGTGGACTGGTCCATGAAGTCACGAAGAGTCGGAAACGACTGAACGAATAAACAACAAAAATCTCCACCATGGTAGACTCTGGGCAGTTTACAATCACATTATAAAAAGTTAAAAACCTATACATCTAAAATCTACTATAAAAAATAAAATAAAAAAATCCAAGAGATGGTGTGTTCTTAAAAGGAGGATATTACTAAGGTAACCACCCCCAGGAGGAACTATAGATGAACTGTTTCCTTTTTCTGGTGTTCTGGGTTGCTGCAGTGCGTTAGTGCTCATCTGAATAATGTTCTTACACAGCTCCTCTTGTGGGAGGTTGGGTTGTTGCTTTAGTAATGGAGTACTTGGTTAGTATGGGTAGATTTCTGGTAGACTTGTGTTTCTAGAATGCCATAATTTCCTCTACTGATGAGGATGTCCAAGAAGGGTAGTGTGTTATTGTTTTCTTCTTCCCTTGTGAATTTTATCCCATTGAAGATGTTGTTGATGATTTCATGTGTTTCTTCCAGTTGCTCCTTTTTTATTATGATGAAGGTGTCATCTACATACCAGATCCATACTTTGGGTTGTATACGTGGGAGTGCTGTCATTTCTAGATGCTGCATTACAATCTCTGCTATGAGTCCACAATTCTCCCGCCATCTCTTTTACAGCCTGAGAAACTAGGGAGGTTCACTTCTGAGCCTCTTGCCCCACCCACTAACTTACTTGGTGATGGTGCTTGTGGTGTTGGTAGAAGAATGGCAATGTTTAAGCACCATTTAGTTTTTCCCCTTATGCAATACACCCAAGGTAGTCTTTCTCTGATGTATTGCATGAAATTTAAATGGCGCTAGACTCACTTCAAATATTGCCTGGACAGGCAGGTAGACCATGAAATGCAAATGGCAGAAAGGGGCCTATCAATTTACTAGCACAACTAGTATCCTGAAGCTACCAGATGCTGACCCTGACCCTGATTTTATAAAATAGATTTTCTATTTCAGCTCAGCCCTAGAATGGAGAATAGCTAAAGCAAACAGCACCATAGGCATGACCTAGCCACAATAAACCACTCTAAGTGTTATCAATTACAGTAAGATAGATCTAAGGATTGCTGAACTCTTCTTCTGATGGGACTAGAAAGAGCTTAATAACATTTGAATGTACCTTAAGGTATCAGTCATGAAATTCTTTTTTAATGCTTGTAGCTGTTATTTAAAGTTTTGTTCTGTACAAGTGACACGCTGGGGAAAGAAAGAAAGAAAGAAAGAAAGAAAGAAAGAAAGAAAGAAAGAAAGAAAGAAAGAAAGAAAGAAAGAAAGAAAGAAAGAAAGAGATAGATGGAAGGAAGGAAGGAAGGAAGGAAGGAAGGAAGGAAGGAAGGAAGGAAGGAAGGAAGGAAGGAATGTTCTTTATATTAGAGAATCTTCCAAGAATAGCTAGAAGTTAATTACACATCATAACAAAATACAAGAAATGACAAAGAACAAATAAGCTCTTGGATCAGGGTAAATCTATGAGAATTCTTAATCAAATGCATGCTGTTAATATCCCATCTGCCTTTTAATTTTTCATCAGAGGAGCATAATTATCTTAGCTGCACTGAGATTGAGTCACAGATGAAAAAGCTTCCTGCTTTTATATAGGGTTTATGAAGGTCATTTTTTTCCTTCCATAATCTGATGATTGCCGCTTATGTAACATTTTAAGTGATACTGATGAGACTAGTGATTTCATAACAGTGCACAGTTTTGCAGGTTCTTATGCATTTTAAGGGATCATATTTAAATTGGCTGCACCACAGGTTGACATATTCAGCATTTAATGAAGAGAGTATTTTACATTATTTAACCTGAGTGCCTTTTAGGATGAGAAGGGAACTAAAGTTTCAGGGAAGCTAACTGGACAATAAAATAAATAAATAAAAATATGAAAACATAACAGAGAAGGTTTGTTTTCTGTGTGAGGGGGCAACTATTCCATATACAATTCACACATGTACAGTAGGTCACACATGTAGGTCAAATCAGCTACATTTATGAACTAGAACTTAATATGCATGACAATATTGTTTGTTGGGACAGACAATCGTTCTTCATCATTTTGGCCTCCAAGATAATCAGGAATACAGTGGTGATATGGTAAGAAGTGATATCCAGATTTTTAGTCTTCAATTTTTTTTCACTTTGTTTTTTTTTTT
The DNA here is from genome assembly GCA_023362775.1 of Charina bottae. Taxonomy (NCBI): domain Eukaryota; kingdom Metazoa; phylum Chordata; class Lepidosauria; order Squamata; family Charinaidae; genus Charina; species Charina bottae. Next base: position 160,715,716 of record JALMGJ010000001.1, on the reverse strand, counting down.
GTCCTTTTTCATCACCAGCACGTTGATAAGGGAACTTGGCACACCTGGAAATGAAGCTGGAATTCGTAGTCTTGACATTTGGAATGATTTTTTAGGGTACAAAATGTTCCACATGTTGCATTTATTTACAAATGTTGATAGAGTATTTCTATGTAGTAGGTATTACAGTTAAAAGCATCATATCATCAATAAAATTTTATATTATGATTTTGTTCAAAAATTTTGCATATATACCTGCACTATGCTGATGACACTACTCCAATAGTAAAAAATGTAAAGGATTTGCACAATCTAGTAATTAAAGTCAAGAAGCACAGTGAAAAAATGGGATTAAAATTAAATATAAAGAAGACCAATCTGATAACAACAGGTACAGCAGCCAATCTCAGAATTGATAATGAAGATATTGAAATGGTAGCTTTTGCCTTTTAGGATCAGCCATCAACAGTAAAGGAAGAAGCAGTCAATAAATACACCACAGACTAACCATATTGGAGCAGCCATGATTGCCTTGGAAAAGATATTCAGATGCTGTCTATACCTAAAAAGATTAGAATAGTGCAAGCTATGATATTCTCTGTGATACTCTATGGAAGCAAAAGTTAGGCTTTGAAGAAGGAGAATAGGAAGAGTATTGACACTTTTTTGGTGTTGGCAAAGACTCCTGAAACTACTGTGGGCAGCCTAGAAAACAAAGAAATGGATCATCAAACAAATCAACCCAGAGTTCTCACTTGAGGCAAATAACCAGGGTCAAATTATCCTACTTCAGACACATTATGTGAGGACCTAGCTCTCTAGAGAAGACTCTAATGCTGGGAAAAGTGGAAGGAAAGAGAATAAGAGGATAACCATCATCAAGATGGATGGGGTCAGTTACAGTGGCAAATGGTGCACCATTAGAAGACCTGAAAGACCAGGTAAGGGACAGATTGTCATGAAGAAAAATCGATTTATGTGGTTGCTAAGAGTCAACAAGAGTTGATGGCACATAATGAATCAATTTTTGTCGGGGAGAGCAGAGAAGAGGGCTGGGCGCTAGATAAGAAGCGAGCACGCAGCTCAGAGAGCCTAGCCTATTTCCCCAAACGTCAGAAGAAAGCTCCGCCCTAGGTTGAGCTGATATACTTGGGAATCTTCAGGCACTGTTAGTTTAGCAGGATTTCTGCTTGTAGGTATGCGATAAACACTAGTGACTAGATTCCTGGCCTCGGCGTGTTATTTCTGCATCTACACACGACATCAATCCTGCTAAACCAAAACTCTCATCGAAAGAGGGAGGAACACATAAACCAGGAGAATGGCTTCTCAGACACAGGAATTGCAGCAGGCCATAATCCAGCTAGCAGCGGCCTTGACACAACACCAGCAACAAGTCGACGACCAGATTAATAACTTACAAGCGGTGATGCTTCAGCAGATGCAACAAGGGGCACAGCAGCCAGCACCAGTGGCACCACCCCCACCAGTCGTTCTGCGATCCCCAGGATGTTTACCAGAGAAATTTGGGGGAGAGACGGCACAGCTCAGGACCTTCGTCGCCCAGTGCACCATGTTTTTCGACAGCAGACCAGCCGAGTTCCCGACGGAGAGGTCCAGAGTCACATTCATTTTAAGTTTGCTGAAAGGCTCAGCCGCAAGATGGTCCATCCCCATGGTGGAAGTTAACGACCCAATTCTGGACAACTACCAGAATTTTATGGCCCATTTCAGAGCCCATTTTGATGATCCAATCAGAGAAGTCAATGCCAGCAGAGAGATCCGATGGCTCCGACAGGGGAACAGGAGAGTAGGAGCGTACATCGCAGATTTCAAACTGCTGGCAGGAGATTTGGGCTGGAATGAGGTGGCATTGAAGGATCAGTTTAAACAAGGACTGGACGAAGAGATTAAGACGGAGTTAGTGCGGCAGGGCACTCCAGCTACATTGGAAGACCTATACCAGTTAACAGTCGTCATAGATGCTCGATTGGAGGAGTTAAAGCAGCTTCGGCCAGGGAGAAACAGGGCAGGAACCCGACCGGCTTTTCCAGGTTTTGCTACCCCCTCTAACACGTTTGTTCCCCTGAGCGCAGAAGAACCCATGCAGATAGGGGCCACAAGAAGGGGGCTCTCTGAAGCTGAGAGGCAAAGGAGAAGGGACAATGCACTTTGTTTTTATTGCGGGGGGCCAGGGCACATTGCAAGGATGTGCCCGACCAGACGCCAGGCAACCCCGGTGAGATTTACAACCCAAGGCACAGAGCAGGCCCACATTCCAGCCGCTTCTTCTCAGCAGTTAAACTCCAACGGCCCCCCTTGTCAGAGCCCCGTGGGGAGGCCATCCAGCAATTAAGAAGGGCTCAGATGGCAGATCACAACCAAGATTTTTATATTGTTCCAGCCACGCTGACTACAGATTCCAAGCAACTATTACCGGTAAATGTTATGATTGATTCCGGGGCGACAACCAATTTTATAGATGGGGAAGCGGTGGAAAAGTTTCACATTTCAACTATTGCACTACCAAGCCCCATGCAGGTTGAAACCATCGATGGGCAACCTCTCAAGGCAGGGGCGATCGAACGTTGCACCCTGCCAATTCAGTTATCCATCGCAGATCACACGGAGTGGATCCAACTGTACGTTACTGCTTCCTTGCAAGTCCCAGTCATTCTTGGGGCACCTTGGTTGAGACTTCACAACCCCAATTTGGACTGGATGACCGGAGCAGTTTCCTTTCCCTCTCAAGACTGTCGGCACCACAAATTGCAGGGCATTACCCAAGCCCAACCGGCAGCTGCAAGCCGGGAAGCAGGGAAGGCTCCCCTACCAACAAAGTATGGAGATTATGCAGACATCTTCGGAGAGCAAGAGGCCACAGTGTTGCCCCCCAATAGATCTTTCGACTGTACAATAGATTTGAAGCCTGGAGCCAAGATCCCAGCGGCACGGCATTATGCAATGTCCCCAAAGGAACTAACTATAGTGAAGGAATATTTGGATACCAACCTAAAAAAGGGTTTCATTCGGCCATCGACATCACCGGCATCTGCCCCTACCTTCTTCGTGCCTAAAAAGCCCGATCCTTTCGCCCCGGCGGCACAGGCTGGCGATAAGGGACCCCCCATGCGCACGATGCATGACTACAGCGCACTCAACGCAGTCACCATTAGATACCACTACCCTCTTCCAGTGATATCGGAGTTGCTGGATCGCCTGCAAAAGGCTCGTATTTTTACCAAGCTAGACCTCAGGAATGCCTACAATTTGATCAGAATAAAGCCAGGCCATGAATACTTAACGGCTTTTAACACCAGATATGGTAAGTTTGAGTATTTAGTCATGCCTTTTGGACTAAGTAATTGTGGGGCAGTATTTTCCAGGTTCATGAACCACATTTTCTCAGACTTGTTAGATAAATATGTCATTGTGTATCTTGATGACATTCTGATTTATTCTGAGGACCCCACCTCCCACATTACCCATATGCGTAATGTTCTGCAGAGATTAAGAGAGAACAAGCTGTTTGCGAAGTTAGAAAAGTGCGCCTTTGACTTAACGCAATTAGACTATCTGGGATACAGGATTTCCATAGAAGGCGTAGCCGTGGATTCTGCAAAGGTCCAAGCAATTATGTCATGGAAGCCTCCCCGTAACGTCAAGGAGCTCCAACAATTTCTGGGCTATGCGAATTTCCTTCACAAGTTCATTGACTCTTATGCGGAGAAAGCGCGTCCCCTTACTCAGCTTTTAAAGAAAAACAGACGCTTTTGCTGGGGGGAACAGCAGCAAGCGGCCTTTCAAGAATTTAAACAGCTGTTTACCTCCCCACCACTCCTGAGGCACCCGAACCCTTCAAAACAGTTCCACGTCCAGTGCGACGCCTCTAACTTTGCCGTCACCGCCATTTTACTCCAAGCGGCGGATGAAAGGGGGGAAGATTTATTACCCTGTGCCTATTTCTCTCGCACTCTGTCACCAGCAGAGAGGAATTACGATGTCTTCAACAAGGAACTGCTTGCCATAAAATCAGCCTTTCAAGAATGGAGGCATTGGTTAGAGGGAGCAGCTTTGCCAATCAAGGTTTACACAGACCATAAAAACTTAGCGCTGTTGCAGAGCTCGGGATCCCTCAACCCCCGTCAGGTCAGATGGAGTCATTTTTTTTCACGCTTCGATTTCGTCATCTCGTATTTGCCAGGCAAACAAAACAAGCTGGCTGACGTGTTGTCTAGGCAGCCGCAGGACATTGCAGAAACTGACCAAGCCACCCAAGCCACGATCTTGCACCCTCAGAATTTTGAGAAGCCTCCCGAAGGGGTCCAAGTAGAGACCTTGGCAGCAGTCAGACTAGTAGACGATCTCCTTGTACGAATCAAGGCGCAGCAGCAACAAGACCCCTATGCACGGGCTAGGCTGGATGACCTCCAGGGGGCCCAGCATGGTACACCGTCCCCTTTCACAGCGGAGGCAGGGACCCTTTGGCATAGTGGGCGGCTCTATGTTCCCAAGACCCTGAGGGACGAAGTATTACAGCTCTGTCATGATAGCCCAACGGCAGGACATGGGGGTGTGTGTTCAAAACGCTGCACAGAACACTCAGAGACTACTGGTGGCCCAAGATGGCAGCACACATCAAGACTTACGTGGCCTCTTGCCACGTGTGTAGACGCGCTAAAACGGTTGCAGGGAAACCAGCAGGCCTTTTGCAGCCCCTGCCCACACACCCCCAACCTTGGGACACTTTCTCCATGGATTTTATCACCGACTTGCCACAGGCACAGGGTTTCACTTCCATCCTAGTGGTGGTAGACTGCTTTACAAAAATAGCGCATTTCATTCCCTGCAAGGGCCTACCAACAGCACAAACCACAGCACAGCTCTTTTTGGACAATGTCTTCCGATATAGAGGTATGGTTAACCACTTGATCTCAGATCGCGGTTCGCAATTTACTTCCAGGTTCTGGGGGGCGCTTTTCCAGACGTTGGGGGTCAAAATACACTTGTCCTCTGCAAATCATCCTTGCAGTAATGGCGAAGCTGAGAAAACTAACCAGTTATTGCAGCAATATCTCAGATGTTACATTAACTACCGGCAGGACAATTGGCCAGAACTTCTCCCCATGGCAGAGTTCACTTACAACAATGCAGTACATTCAACCAAGATGTCCCCTTTCCAGGCTCTCTATGGGACAAACCCGAGAGTGTTGCCCCTTTCCTCACAACAAACAGCTGTGCCTGCAGCCACGGATTTCCTGGCAGAAAGACAGGCAGCCCATCACCTGTTAGCAGAGCAGCTGGAGCTGGCAAAGGCAGCCTATAAACGGAACACAGATGAACACAGACAGGAAGGACCCCCCATATCACCAGGAGACAAGGTCTGGCTCTCTACAAAGTTTCTACCCACTAACAGACCTTGCAAGAAGCTGGACTCTAAGTTTATTGGCCCTTTTCAGGTGATACAGCAAATAAACCCTGTGGCTTATCGTTTGCAGCTTCCACACTCCATGAGGATTCACCCGGTGTTTCACAAGTCCTTGTTAGTCAAAGATTCCCCTCCAAGTGCCTTGCGGTCGCATACCACCACCCCACCTCCGGTACTTGTCCAAGGGGAACCAGAGTACGAAGTGCAAGAGATTTTGGACTCCAGAAGGAGGGGCAGGGGAATTCAGTATTTAATACACTGGAAGGGGTATTCTCAGACAGAGCGCTCCTGGGAAAATGCCAAAGATGTTCACGCACCCGTCCTAGTGCATAGGTTTCATCAGATTTTCCCTCACAAGCCTCGACCAGCTCGACTCCCAGAGCTACAGCCCCCAGCTGAAGACGAGGAAGCCGACCAGCCTGAGAATTTCGTAAGTTGCCAGCAACCATTCCTGCTCCCCCCGCCAGACCCAGCGAGGGGGGAGGAGGTAGATTCGCATCCCTCCACCTCTGGTTGCCAGCTCCCAGGAGGGGGGAGGGAGAACCTTTCTAACGATTTAGCTGTTTTTCAGGAGAGGCCAGCTGCACCCGGGCTATCAGATCAAACAGAGAGACACGAGCCTTCCCCCGACATTCCTTTCCTGGATGACCTCCCTTCACTGCCCAGCTCCCAGGAGGAGGAGCAGATGGACACATTTTCACACGGGATCCTACCCGACACCAAGGACGAAAGGGGGGAGGGAGTTGCTATGGAGTTTTTGGATGGAGAGGGGGGGTGTCGGGGAGAGCAGAGAAGAGGGCTGGGCGCTAGATAAGAAGCGAGCATGCAGCTCAGAGAGCCTAGCCTATTTCCCCAAACGTCAGAAGAAAGCTCCGCCCTAGGTTGAGCTGATATACTTGGGAATCTTCAGGCACTGTTAGTTTAGCAGGATTTCTGCTTGTAGGTATGCAATAAACACTAGTGACTAGATTCCTGGCCTCGGCGTGTTATTTCTGCATCTACACACGACAATTTTGCACTTATAGTTCCCATAATAATAGGCTGACCATATGTCCCGTTTTGAATGGGACTGTCCCGTTATTTCACCATTTCTGGAGCGTCCCGTCGTTATAGTCAAAATCTTGATATTGTCCCGTTTTTCAAAAATCTGAGTCAGGAGTAAGCCTGACAGGAGTGGGTCAGCCCCCGCCGCCATGCCAGATTCGGACTCAGTCGGAGGAAGATGAGCCGACCTCTGGAAGAAGCTGGTATAGCCCGAACCAGAGCTGCCGATTGGAGGCAGCCTGGAACAAGAAGCCCCTCTACCAATCAGCACGCTTAAAAACTTAAACCTTAAAAGGCCGAGATCCTGCCTCAGAATCCTGCCCGCAAGATGCTCTAGGTCTCGCCTCGCAGATGTCAGCGCTGGGGAGGCGGGATGGTGGCCAAGCCAGGCGGTGGGGTGGCGTTCTGCAAGGGGCTCAGCAGTGCTGCATGAGAGGTGGGGCAGAGACACTGCACTGGCCGCTGCGGGGTCCGCGGGGCTGGGCTGCATGCGTCTGCTGGGCTGCAGCCTGAAGTGTGTCTGGAGGAGGAGAGTGAGTCAGACGCTGTGGCGGAGGAGGGAGAGGAGGGCCCAGTGGAGCCATGGCACTGCCTTTCCTCATGAGGGGCCCGAGGAGCTGCCTCCCCTGCCCAGCAGCGGCCCCTCTGCGAGCGCCTCCGCCTGGAACTGTCCCTCTCTCCGCCACTGCCACCGCTCTCCTGGGAGGCGTCACAACCTCATCACGCTGTGCTGCCGCCCGCCTCCTGCTCATCAACAGCGACTCTCCTCCCACCCTCAGCCAAGCCCGAGGGGGTTGGGGCGGCGGTGAGCCTCCGTCCTCTGCAGGAGCCGGCCGCGCTGGGGGGCTTCAGCCACACCACGCCACCCCTTGCCACCCACCGGGCTGCGGGAGCTCCTGGCAGGTGGCAAGGGGTGGCATGGTGTGGCTGAAGTCCCCCAGCTCGGCCAGCTCCTGCTTCTCTTGTGAGGCGGCAGTGTTAGCAGCAGCAGCAGCGACTCTCCTCCTTCCCTTGGCCAAGTATGAGGAGGCTGGGGCAGTGGTGGACTTGCGTCCTCAGCAGGAGCTGGCTGCGCTGGGGGGCTTCAGCTGCACCATACTGCCCCTTGCCGCCCACCGGGCTGCGGGAGCTCCCGCTGCCTGGCAGGTGGCAAGGGGTGGAATGGTGTGACTGAAGTCCCCTAGCTCGGCCAGCTCCTGCTTCTACTGTGCGGTGGCGGCAGCGGTGGCAGCAGCGACTCTCCTCCCTCCCTCGGCCAAGCCCGAGGGGGATGGGGCAGTGGTGGGCCTCCATCCTCTCCATCCCCGCCCCTTCACCCCTGGCCGATGATGGTGCTGTGTGCACAGTGTGTGTACTCCGGCCTTCCCCAAACACACCAGTTCTGCCGCACCATTTACTGCTAGAAGAAAAAAAAACCTTTAAAAATCTAAAAAAAATATTAAAATCTTATGCATGGTGGCATAGGACCCTGTCCCGTTTTGCCATCCCCAAAGTCCCGTTTTCGTCTGAAGGAAATATGGTCAGCCTACATAATAAACAAATCTCAAACAAGTAGTTAATCTGAAATGAGGCAGATATTAAAAATGATGTCCATGTCCAAAGCTTCTTGGAGCTTGATTAGATGTGTACAGTTCTGAAGGTTCAGAATCTGGCTGCCTTCTGAACCAGGGAATACTGGAATATGAAAAATTCCTTAGTTCATAGGCAGATTTTCTCTTGTATTGTACACTTAAGTTAAGTGATGATGTGTATGTCTCTCAGTATTATTCATTGCTGCTTGACCATACTTCTTCCCTATGTCTAAGTATATATATGAGAACTTTTCTCTCATTCTCTTTCTCTCACTCTGAAGAGAATTCAGATTAGCCAGGTGGGGCTTTATTAAATTATTCTGTAGAGCAGAAAATCCACTATTTGAATTCTTTTAAATATCTAGAATAAGACAAGAGAAATGTTAAAAGTCATTTGTCAGGTGCGTTTTAAATCTTAGACTCAAAAATGATAAGACTCTCATTAAAGTGAATAAAAATAGATTTGGTTGAAAATTTGAGTCAGAGGAATAGATTAAACTATATAAAATCAAGTTAAAATTTAATTCAGTTCTCAGAAAGGCTAAAGGTTGCTAGTCCTTGAGGATTTCTTGTAATGCAGTTGGGCTTTTACTATCAAGCATGATAGCACAACATTTTAAAAGAAATTGAACTCCATTTAACTAACTTTTTCACTGACAGGTGATGATTTTCCATCCCTGGAAGTGTCTGAGTCAGGACCATTCTCTTCCATATGGAAGAAGAAGGGGAAAAATCTTCCTGATTTCACTCTTCTCCCAAAATTTATTGACCAAGACCTAGGCCAGTGTTTCTCAACCTTGGCAACTTTAAGATGTCTGGACTTCAACTTCCAGAATTCCCCAGCCAGTCATGCTGGCTGGGGAATTTTGGGAGTTGAAGTCCAGACATTTTAAAGTTGCTAAGGTTGAGAAACACTGGCCTAGGCTGTTCTGAAAATCCTCTGGAGAGGTATGTTTTTTATGGTGGGCTGCAGGGAGAACAGGTAAATTCTTCCAGCGATGCCCATGTGGGGAAGTCTTATGTAGATAATATAGATAGAGTGGTAATCAGTATAAAATTATTTTATAAATTTGGCTTGTTAGTAGCAATCTAGACTTTGATCCTTTTCTCTCATATCTGGATTATTTTTGACAATCAAAAAGCAATCACCGAATTCATTCATTCATTCATTGGATATACTGATCTGAGCTGAAGCCATATTTATTTATTAAAGCTACACCCTAGATCACAAAGGAACTATGAATACATGTCATACCTCATTTCCTATATTCATGTGTACATAAATATCTCCTGCAATTGTAGATGGAGATCTTCTGTAAGGAAAACAGCTTCTATATTGAAACAGATGCATATCCACAAAGCTACCCATCTTTTTGAAATCGATAAGAAATGTTACACATGCAGGAATGCTCTACACTTACAATAATAGTTGAAATTAGATAATATTCTTGTGCCATGCTGCTCTCATGGAATAAAATGGCATTTCTTTGTATACTAAATCATGATGGAGAATAAGACCATACTGTCCCAACAGACATTCCTTCTGGGTAAACATAAAAAATGCACTGCACAAAATTTGATTAATTTTAAAGTAAGTATGCACAAAATCCTTCCCTTGTGTTTCTGATTTTGAGATTCATTGCACAGTTGCAGATTGGGGATTGGCATCATAAATCCAACACCCAATGTGGAGAGTTGTCATCTTAAAGAAATAATTTCAAAGTCATTAGCTCTATTCAACCTTATTAGCAGCTCTAATAGAGATTGTAATTAGAGATATGGAGCAGGAACTTTGAGAGATAAAGACTGACACTGATAACAAAGAAAACAGCAAAGACTTATGGTCCTTTTGACAATCTATATGACAAATGACATTTGCTGGTTTAAAACGATACTTTAGCTTAAAAACACGCTTCTAAATATCAGTTTTTGGGAAGCAACAATGGGAAAGAGCTATTCCATCATCTCTTGTTCATGGATTTCCCATTTACATCTGGTTGGTTGGCCATAATGGGAGCAGAATGCTGGGTAAGTCCATGGGTCTCATAAGAACTTTTCTTATGATCTTATATTCTTCCCTATGTAATTCAAAATCTGCATGCTCATGTTTTTAAATAAGGTATAATTATCCTAGAACCCTGAACACTAAGCAGTAGTAGCTACAGATTCTCTTGGGGGATGCTGATTATCGAGAATTAATTCATTTAGTTCCAGTCTGATTATATGTGCAAGTAGCCTTGAATACTAGCTAATGGGAAGGGGCAGAATAAGTATTTTCTCGTATTTTTACTTGATCTCTATGTGGATTTTCATACCTTTTACTGTGATATCAGAGGGAGCTGGGGGTAATACACGAGGACCTGCTGCACGGTCCAGCGGAGGCCCTGGCCGCAGCCTGGAATAGGGAGGCAGCCGGGGCCATGGAAAGGACCGCGCCGATGCGACCTCTCCAGACCCATTCAACCCATCGCTCCCCGTGGTTTATGGAGGAGCTGAGGGTTTTGAAGAGGGTGAAGAGATGTCTGGAGCGCCGCTGGAGAAAGACGAAGGCGGAATTGGACCAAACACAATCTAGAGCCACTATTAAGGCCTACCTTGTTTTGGTAAGAGTGGCGAAACATGAATATTTCTCTGCTCTTATTTCATCCACAGAATGCCATCCGACGGCCCTGTTCAAGATTACTCGATCTCTCTTGGGTAAGGTGGAGTCGGTGACCCACATGCAGGGCCGTGCGGAAGAGTTTTCTGAGCATCTGCAGGATAAAATCTGCTCGGATTCGGTCTAAGTTGGACTCCAGGCGTGAAATGCAGTCTGGGGAGATGCCGGGAGAATGGCCTTGCCTTGTTATCTGGGAACAATTTGATCCTGTTGGACCTAAGGAAGTGGACAGGATACTCCGAACTGTAAATTCCACCACATGCCATCTACACCCATGCCCTTCCTGACTGGTAAAATCTGCCAGGGAGGTGACTTGCGGGTGGGTCCAGGTGATGGTTAATACATCCTTGAGGGAGGGGGTGTTCCCAACTGCCTTTAAGGAGGCATTGGTGCACCCCCTCCTCAAGAAGCAATCCCTGGACCCTACCGTCCTGGACAATTTTCGTCCAGTCTCCCACCTTCCCTTTTTGGTAAAGGTGGTTGAGAAAGTGGTGGCGTTACAACTTCAGAGGATTCTGGATGAAGTGGATCATCTAGACCCCTTCCAGTCAGGCTTCAGGCCAGGATATGGGACGGAGACTGCATTGGTCACACTTATGGATGATCTCTGCCGGGAGCGGGATGGAGGCAGTGCATCCATCCTGGCTCTCTTGGACCTCTCAGTGGCTTTCGATACCATCGACCACGATATCCTTTTGGGTCGGTTTAGGGAGTTGGGGGTGGGAAGCATAGTTTTGCACTGGTTCACCTCTTTCCTCCAGGGCCGTTCCCAGTCAGTGGTGATAGGGGAGGAGAGATCTGGCCCGCGACCTCTCTTATGTGGGGTGCCACAGGGTTCAGTTCTCTCTCCTCTCCTATTCAACATCTACATGAAACCGCTGGGTGAGGTCATCCAACACCATGGGATGAGGTATCATCAATATGCTGATGATACTCAATTGTATATCTCCATCCCAGGTGAAGTAAGTGATGCAGTAGCCACCCTGTCTCAGTGCCTGGGGGCTGTGGGGACCTGGATGGGGAACAACAGGCTTCAATTGAACCCTGGCAAGACCGAGTAGCTGTGGATTGATGGCTTAGCGTTATCTGGGAAGTTGTCATCTTTGGTTCTCGATGGGGTAGCACTGCCCCATTTGGAGCCAGTGCGGAACTTGGGGGTCCTTCTAAACTCACGACTCCTGCTTGAAGAGCAGGTGGCAGTCGTGGCTAGGAGGCCCTTTGCACAGCTTTGGCTTGTGCACCAGTTATGCCCATTCCTGGATCGTGATGCCCTCCGAACAGTCACTCATGCTCTTGTCATCTTCCACATAGACTATTGCAATGTGCTCTACATGGGGCTACACTTGAAGACTATCCAGAAGCTACAGCTGGTGCAGAATGCGGCTGCACGGGCAATTTTGGGTGCACCAACATCAGCACATATAACACCTTTGCTCCGCGAGCTGCATTGGGTGCTGGTTTGCTTCCGGGTCCAATTCAAGGTGCTGGTTATCACCTTTAAAGCCCTACATGGCATGGGGCCAGGATACCTGAGGGACCATCTTATCCCCATATCATCGACCCGCCCCACCCGATCATTCAGGGAGGGCCTGCTACGGACCTCATCAATAAGGGAATTTCATCTGGTGGGGTCCAGGAGGCAGGCCTTCTCTGTAGTGGCACCCGCCCTTTGGAATATCTTGCCCCCAGAGTTGAGGCAGGTCCCCTCCCTCCTAACCTTTAGGAAAGAGCTGAAAACCTGGTTCTGCCGCCTAGCATGGGAAGGGAAAAGTAACAGTTCCTCATGGGGGTGGTTAATTCCATAATGTCCTTCCTTTTTGTTAAAGCTAAATTCGCCAAAATTGGATTTTATAATTATTTAATTGTATTAATTAAATTGTAATTTTATATTTTTATATCCATATTTTAAATGTGATTTTATTGTAAACCGCCCATAGTTCCCCGTTGGGGGAGATGGGTGGTCATATTAAATAAATAAATAAATAAATAAATAAATAAATAAATAAATAAATAAATAAATCCTTGGATTGGCTCCATGAATTGGGGACTGAAGACACTGTTTTGCAGTCACTGAATTTCTTCTGTCAGATTCCAAAGAATTGCACTAGAGATCTGTATGTATGCCCTCTGACAGTCTTGCCTCCAATGTTATTTAATATCTGTAGTAAACTGCTGAGTAGAACCATTAGGACATATGCTGAGGTATCATCTGCATACCAATCCAGTTCTCAATCATCTGAATCAGAAGGAGTTACACATAACCTAGAACAATGATTGGCTATGGATGAAAACTGAAGCTAACTAAAGCTAAATCCTAACAATATGAAGATACTGTGAATAAATAGTTCCCAAAATGCAAGAATTAGGAGAACTGCCTGTCTGGATAGTTTTGTACTTCCCTGAATCATAGTTGGGGTGGGAGTAGAGTGGGGGTCCTGGATCTATTATAGTTGTTTGAGGTCCAGGTGATACATTCTACCAGTTCAGACTGGTATAAAAACTGTGGCTTTCTTGGATGAAATAACAATTGTTTGGATCCATGTATTGGATTGACCTTAATATACAGTAATATACTGTACATGTTCTTGAGATGGTTCTGGAAGCTACAAATGTAAAAATATATAGAGTGGCTGGGTTACTTATGAGAGGGTTTTACCATGCACATATTAAACTTTGGTTAAAAGCCCCCCAAAAGACTTCAGTACAATAGCATATCCATAGGCACCTAAAGTATATTAGCTTCATAGATACCTATTATCTTCATGAGTGGCTCTGCTGCCCCTATAGAAATTTGCTGATGACATGGAGGTGATCTTTCATTTGTGCTCTACAATTACCACACATCAGGCCACCAAAATTTAGACATATTTCTAATGTGTTTTGAAAACACATATTGACTCAGAGGTCAATAGGAAAAGGACTCCAAATGACTAGAGCAATCTGCTAGATTCTCTTATCCAGCAGAATAAGGCAAAGCAGTCTTTTTCAGGTTGGCAGAAGGAGCATATTAGGTAAAATGGGAAATCATCTGCGTAGGAACGGTTGTTGTTCAGCAGAGCCCAGTTGTTGAGCAACAATAAGGTAGATGGAAAAGGAGCTCCAATAAAGAAGAGACTCAATGGAAAATGCCAGTCTCTTTTGACTACTGGATATGCTGGAGGAGGCAGTTGACACAAAGCAAAGGGGCATGACAACTTTGTCTTGCCCTTTGGTGGAGGGCTGTATTTCATATGAAACAACTTCAGGAGAATGCTCTGCACAAAGCATCATCAGAGCAAAACATACCTTTGAAGCTTTGCACAATCCTGCTATCATTCCTCATTGCATATCATATTTCTGCATCAATTCTAGTGGATCCATGGCAGTTGGTTCTCCATCAGAAGAGAGTAAGGAACCTAATAAGGAGAGGATGCTCTGAACTCTCAATTACATATCATAAACTGCTAATGGTAATTAATGCTAACTCCAATATAAAATTCCAGGCATAAATGGGATATTTATAACCTTTAGCCTGGCGTGGGCTGGTCCATGAAGTCACAAAGAGTCGGAAGCGACTGAACGAATAAACAACAAAAGCCTATATAACCCCTTCTAGGCCAAAAAGTGAGCAGAATTTTTGCATCAGGGTCAAGGGGATCCTTGTCAACCTTTTCATTCTCCTTGGTGATTGGTTGATCATTGAAACAGATGAAAAGCAATTTTGAATCAAACAAAGATCTATCTGCTCCAACTTTCCACAGTAGTCACCTTATGGGATCCTTGAGCTCTCCAGCATTTGATATTCAGGGGAATATTGCTTTTGATCCTTAAAGAAACTGATATTCCAATCCTCCATGAATTAATCTGATTGCCTTTTAAAGCTATCCTAAGTTTGCCAATTTGAGTAGTGGGTTTCAGAATTTAATTATGTACCATGTAACGAATACTTTCTTTTTCTTGACCCAAATCTTCTTAAATTCTGAACATTATTTCAGGATATAATTTCTTGATCCAAAGCCTAATTTAATCTCTGCCTCCCTACCTTTTTGCAAATTATGTGCAGCCAGTCCAAATTATCAGTTGCTGCATTCTCATTTTTGTCTCCCATCCAATTACTACCCCACCACTAAGCCTGGGTGTAAATGAGCCATTCTTTAGTCTGGTCCAATCTGAGTGATTTCTGGACATTTGTTCTGCTGACTATTAGAACCGAAAATAGGTATATTTGTTGTAGGAAACAGAATGTTTGATCACTGGTCCAAAGCTTTAATTGCTGTTGGTATGTGCTTAGAATTTATTATTGTGAAATGATGCAAATCAAAACTCGTTTTCCTTTATTTTTATTTGTTGACAACAGGTGTTGTAAACATTAAAAGCAGTCACCAAGTGTGTGGGGAAATGTGTTAGTTGAGTCTCACAAATGATTGACACTTCTAAGATGCACTGAATTGCCTGTGAAGTCTTGACCTTGGAGCTTCAGAGTTGTTCTTATGGGATATTCAGACTGCAACAGTTGCTGATTCTGAATTTGATTAATGATCATTTCTGAAAATAGGATTTTTAAAAATTAATTCAGGATTTCAAACTTCGGGATGTTTTACCCTGAAAAAATAACCGTTTTATGTTTATATTGTTGTAAGCTGATTGTTAATGTGCATGTCACATTTACAGTATCAGTATTCAGTGGGCACTGCTTAAAAATTCTCTTAAAATAAAATACAGCATAAGCTATTAGACAATATAATTCAACCCCCAAGAAGTCCATTCAACTGCTGCAGCTTGCAAACTGAATTTGCCAGGATTTCTATTTGTTTTGTTACTTCTAGAAAGTTATACAGTATATTATCTTAATGTTTTCATATGTATAGAAGTCAAGGAACAATATATTATATTATAAATTAACACTCAAAAATGACAAAATCCAGTTTTATTTTATTAGATAAAAGTGCCTTTTCATTTTCAGTATAAACTTAGAATTTTCCTTAGTGGAAACTTCTAAATCCTCCATTGGGTCTGATAGATAGTTTTAAAAATGTATAATTGAACTACAGGGGGATTTGAGGGGCCATTGGTTGCCTTCCACTTGATGCATTGTCAACATTCTCTCAGCTTTCACTATTCTACCTAAGCCTTTAAAAAGCAGACAAAACAAAACACAACTTCTATTTGTTCCTGAGTCCAGCCATTATTTAAGGAGAGAGGGAAATTGGAAAGGGAAATCTTTACTCCCCAGTAAAACACCACCAAATGATACTTCAAAGAAATTCATATTTTAAAAAATCTGTTTTTGCACCAGTGAAGGCTGTAAATGTTTGTTTCCAGCATGGAAGTGAAAAACTTACTTTCCTTCAACTCATGAGTGGAAATGAAGAGATCTTTTTCTGCATAAGTCTGTGTGTAGATGTGTATCCAAGGTAGGGAATGGGGACAGTGTATATTACAAAGGACTTCAGATGCAGGGTCCCTGTTCACATTTTCTGTTATGTCTGATGTTTACTTGGCATTATCAAGACAACTTGGTTAAAAAGTCTAATATCATCTGAGCATTCCAACATCAGGTAAGAATAAAGCAATATCCAGAATGCTTTTGGAACGTTATCTTGATCATCACAATTACCAATTTAGCATTACAAATACATAGGTAAAGAATGAACTTGCAGAGAAGCAAAATTCATATTATTTAATATATTATTATTATTATTAAATATATTAATAACTCTATGTAACTCAGGAGGGTTCAATTATGTTTTCAGACCAACATAATCATCAAAGCAATTTTCTTCACAAATGGGTAACCCCTGTCAGCCACAGGAAGAAAATTACCTTCATCATAATCATATGAAAGATCTACATGAAAGCACTATATCTCAAGCACAAAATTCTGTTTCTGTATTATCACCACTGGTTCTGAGGTTCTCACTGAGTGGCTTTGGGGAAATATAGTTATATGGAATAAGCAGCTTTGATATTCTGAATGCACTTGTGATTTCAAGCACTGGGCAAAATCTGTCAATTCACTTTTATATCAGTTGTAACTCTGTGATTATGCTTCAAATATATTTGAACGAATAGTGGTAAAAGATTGCTATAATGGAGAAAGTAGGAA
Organism: Charina bottae; assembly: GCA_023362775.1. Lineage (NCBI taxonomy): Eukaryota > Metazoa > Chordata > Lepidosauria > Squamata > Charinaidae > Charina > Charina bottae. Next base: position 160,698,950 of record JALMGJ010000001.1, on the reverse strand, counting down.
AAGATTGCCATCTGCCTTAGCTTGTTTCCCCAGCTGCAATAGAATAATAATAGTAATGGAAAAAAAACCTGTGCATTCATTTATGTAATAATCTGGAAAGAGTTGTTAAACAATTGTCATTTCCAAAACAATTAACTTATGATTCATGGAGGAGCATGATAAGACATATCAAGAGCCTTGCTAAATCAGAGCAAAGACCTGCCTAGCCGAGCATTTTGTTTCCAACTGCATGTCATAGGGAAGACCACAAGAAAGAGAAGTTGTAATTTCATTTTCCCACTCATGCCAATTAATTAAAAAGCAATAAAAACCAGTTTTGTATTGTTTTACATCACTTTTATGTCATAATTATGCCCATTTTGTCCTCTCTCTCTCTCTCTCTCTCTCTCTCTCTCTCTCTCTCTCTCTCTCTCTCAATCAGCCCCTGGCAGAGGAAAAAAAAGTTGAAGTATAATAGGCAGCAGGAGTCTCCCAAACAATACAATTTAAGTATTTTCATAAGCAGATACATGCATAGCATTAGCTTTGTTCTAGCAGTAGACATGTGCTGGAGATATCACATAAATTTGAGGATTATTTCTGTGCCCATCCAGTTATAAGGCCCTCATCATTATGGAAATACTATCACTAAGATCAAGCTGACAATAGTGGCAAGGAGTTCCTTGGTGAAATGCCTTCTAGTATATTTCATCCTCTGAAAGGTTCTTCTTGACTTTATGCTATGATGAAAGGCAACAGAGACAATGTTCTCATTAACAACATGTGGCTGGATCTTTCATTTTACCTAATCTCATTTTACCTGATCAAACAAATATTTAGCAGTTATAGTAATTGGTTATGCACCAGAATAATCTCCAGGCCAATTACAAACAATTATAAGGTTAAAAAAAAAAAAGAGAGAGAGAGAGAGAGAGAGAGAGAGAGAGATTCAAATTACCATGTACATGCATTTTCTAAGGAGATACTACTAAAATATTTGATTTACTTCAGGCATAGCTCTGTTGTAGTGCACTATATATGATAGAATGACTGAGAGAGGCTAAAATGTGTGTTTGTATAAATGTTTATATATTTTCATTGAATTGAAAGACTCATTTACATCTAGTTTAAGAAAATATAAAGGGAGTTGAGTGTAAATGTTAAAATCTTTGGAGATTTTCCCCTCTAAGTCTTAGTACTAAACAAAACAGAAGCAGAAACAGATGGTAGGTATTTTGATGTCTTCACTTCATATGACTACCTAGGGAAGAGGGGATCTCACTGCTGTTACATTATGTGCAAGTGTAATACCTTCTATTAAAGTGTTCACAGAACAGCCTGTCTCCTGGTAGGCATGGGAGATTGGATATAAAGTTTTTCAGCAGGAAAAGTTACTTTAAATTCTTTTTCTAATAAATGTCTCCTTTAGTTAATGCATCTTTTTATATGACAATCACAAGAAAGTTGGATACCTTAACAAAAAGAGAAGAACCAGGTTTGCAGAGGTGATGTCATTGGTTTCTAATTATCTCAGTAGGGATTAGATCCATGAACTACAGTGGATATTGTATTTTTTCTCCACCTTTCCTCAGACAAGTGCAAGGATTGAGGACAAAACTTTGAAAGTTTCTGTTCTAAGTAGTTCATATCTCTCCAACCTGAAATAGTGCCTGCAGATTGCAAGTAGTTTGAGTACATTTGATTTGACCAGTAGCATAATTCCACAAGTGGAATTACATCTTCCAGAACAAAGGAATCTTCCAATACGTCAGAGTTTTCCTTCCTACCTCCTGCATCTTCCAATTCATCTGCTAAATTTGCACCATGTTATTGGGAGACTTTCCATAATACATTTTGAAGATACTAGGAAAAGGAGAAAAAAAAGAGAAAATAGGAGAGAGAGAAAAATCCAATTGAATAGACAGAATTCCCCTTGTGTAATGTTGGATGAAGCCCATTGCATTTTCTGTGCTAGAGGAAACATTAAGGAAGCTGGTGTCTGAACACTGCCTATTGCTAGTGAATACATTCATATTTTAAATATGATAAATTTAAATAAAAACTCAATTAAAAAAAAATGAATTAGTAGCTGTGATTCATGCATTCAGACTGATCTTCCTGAGAATCATGAGCAGAAATAGTGTCACTGCTACTCTCCATGACTTAGTCATCCTAAATCCATTCATTATGAATGCTTGTGATTTAAATTTGGTTCTTGCTTCATGAGGAAACACCTCACCACAATAAGCTGTAACAAAGTCCTTCTGAAAAGTAGTTACATGCTTCAGAAATCACTTAAAAACAAAATGTACCAAATACAACATTTGGGGAAAGGGATAAATGGACTAATTTATATATATGAAATAAAAGTAATATTGTAGATTTTAAAAAAATGAAAGAGTGGACAAAACGATATAGTAAGAACAGATAATTGAACACATTCATATTTTTAAATATGATAAATTTAAATAAAAACTCAATGTTTTTTAAAAAGGGTATCTGAATTAGTAGCTGTCACAGATTCTGGGCAGGCACAGCACACACGGGTCATGGGCCATTCCTTTTTTCCCATCTACTGCTAATCCCTGCTCCAATTCCACAGGACTAATGGGTAGTATGCACTATGAAAGTTTGCAAATAACTTAATATTACAGAGGAAGCTTGAGCTTTCTGTTTAAGAAATAACATCTGTGAGTTATTTACAAGGTAAACTGTTTTTCCCTCCAAGTTATATTACCTGTTTTGTTTTCCTTTTTCCCCACCCTCAGACCGCCCTCCCCTGCATATCTCTATCCTTCATCTTTATAACTTTTCTCATTTTAATTGCATCCTGGATTCCAGACCACATTCTCAGTATTTTGCCACACTCAGCAGTGCCTGGACGGTTAGCTGGTATGTTTGTTCTCTCAGTTTCATAATTAATCGGCAGCTCTTGCTGTTCCTGTCATTCAGAGACAGAGGGAAACAGAAAGATGACAGCAAGTATAAACTGTGGCTCACAGACATGGTCTTGTCTCCAAGTGGCTGAGCCTTCTCTCTGGCGTATACAATTCCCCACTCCCACCCCGCCCTCCACTCCTCCAACTATGCAAGATTCTTATATGTTGCAGTAAACACATAGTGTGAAGCTGATTTTTTCCTTAAAATTTTAAAATACAAATAAAACCCAGCTTCATCACACTTTAACATTTATCCTCCCCCTTTGATAGCCTTTTATACAAATCTTCATTGATGTCAGTGGAGGCTTTGGGTAACGTGTTCCCACCTGGTAAATGTGTAAATCCAGCTTGTGTTACAGGCCTTGGAAATTGCATTAAAGCCATATAAAATCTGTGCAGCTGCAGAACATAATTTAGAGTTACAGATGATGCGTTTTGCAAGCCCTGAAAATATTGAGCCAGTATAAAAATATGACTTGTGCTATTGCTTCTTAAATACAATATCTACTCAAGCCTTAAATCTTGACACAGTGGATGATTATTATTTAAAGCTGCTGTAAAACTAGCAATTTACATTTTGACCTCTTAATTCACCTTAAAACATACAATTATACTGTATATTACCGAGCAGACAAGCCTTTAACAAGCCATAAAATAGGTTGCACCTTTTTTTCTTTCAGAAGCATAATTAACAGTAATGCTGAATGCACAGTAGTAATGTTGAAATTCTGTTTGATGTATAAATGATATAGCTGTATTCATTAAGTTGCTTTCAATAAGCATTGAGTGATCTCGATTTAAGGCAGACATTTTCAAACTTGTGATGCTGTGACCCCATAAAATGATAATGTGAATTTGTGCAATTCCCCCATGAATAAAGCTAATTATTTCATTCAGGTTAGGATTGGGTAAGAAATTAACATACCATTTACTTTTAAGAATTGAATATTAATTTATAACTTAGATAAACCTATGATAGACACATACAACCTTATAGAATAAAACCATTTCATGGAAATATGGAAAATAAAATAAATTTTGAAACCATGAATGTCTTATTTACAAAATCCCAGCTGTAATAGTAGAGCCAGTCTTGAGTTCAGCAGCTGAATCCCCCAGAGATCTGATAAGCACCATCTCTTCTAACAACTACAGATTTTATTCAAATGAAGCCTGCTTCCCCACCACCACCACTTCTAACAAAAGGAAAAATATTTCCCTCCCACCCAGGGCATCCAGTAATAATAATAAAAAAGAATATGCCACTGTGTACTTTTTACAGCTTTTACTTACATCATTAGGAAACCACATACAGGTACATGCATATATGATATGCACACTGATACAATAAGAACTTTATGCTAAGCTATTAAATGAGCAATCCAGTAATCAAAACATTCTCCTCCCCCACCTTTCTAAAATGTGCTCACTCTGATTGTCTCTGCCCATGTCTCTTGTAGCTGGTTGCTGTCTGCTACCTTCATGGGTCAGATCTTCAATCATCTTTTCTTCTCTCCCTCTCATCCTTTCTCCTCTTGAGCTAGATCTCCAAGCTGCTTCTCGGCTTCTTGTTATAGGTGATGCTTCCAACATTTCACACCACCTTGACTCAACTGTCAAGAATGGCTCTGGTATTCTTTGCACCAAACCTTGTGCCTTTTCTCCTTCACATTTTTCTCCCAGCCTTTCCTCACCCTGCTACCTTCAAATATCCTTCCTTCCTTCCTTCCTTCCTTCCTTCCTTCCTTCCTTCCTTCCTTCCTTCCTTCCTTCCTTCCTTCCTTCCTTCCTTCCTTCCTCCTGCTCATCTCAGAATTAGAACCTTACACATAGTCCTGAGCTAGCTTTTTCTTTCCCCTCCAACTAGCTTCCTTTTATCCTTTCTATCCACCCTCCCATTGCCTGTTCTTTAGGGCTGGGTCTAGTTAAACTATAATCTAGAGATAGCATGCCTTGCAGAAACAAAAATTCCTATCATTTCCCAAAATCTGTACCCCAATTTTACCTATTTTCACAACTTAAAGATCCTGTTTCCTGTTTTCTCTGATCTACCTATTTAGGATGCAGCTCTAACCTTTCTTGCCTTTCACTCAATTTCCTGGGAAATTCCAGGTTGCATTTACAGTATATTGATGACTTACCATGTACATTTTAAGTTTTCTTTGCAAGCCACCATGAGTCTGATTGGAGCTGGAGATACTGCATATAAATGCAATAAATAAAAAATGAAATAATATTGTAGTGAACAATGAGCTTGAGTACCGTTGCATAATTCCTGAAATCTGGGTTTGATTTTGAGCACAGGCACTCTCATTATGAAAGTCAGGGGGAAAAAAACAAAGGGGTATTTCCTTACTTTAAATTGGTTCTATTAAAATGCTCTTAAACTGCTGCAGCTTGCAAAACATTTGCAAACTGTAAGTTGTTCTTGGTGGTGTCTATCCCAACACACCTGCATTGATATAATTATAGAGCTGGGAGGAAGAGACATGTTAGTCTATGCAACAAAATGGACCCAGAGTCTGGTAACACCTTTAAGATTAACCAACTTTATTAAGCTATAAGCTTTGGTCACAAAATCTTATACACTAACAAAGTTGGTAAGCCTTGAAGGTATTACCAGATTCTGTGGCTATCGAGTCTACTGAAATAATTATAACAGCCCTTGACCCCATTTTTTTTCCTCCATTGTAATTCCCTCTGTAGAAGGTCAGATGGACAGAACTTTGGACAGAAGCCCTGCAGGCATGATTACTCCTCTTGGCAAGGTAAACCCAGTGTTAAACTAAAATAAACACTTGGATTTCAGGAGATGGGCGGTAATATATATAATATATAATAATAGCTCCTCTTGGGGGTGGCTGGCGCCATAGAGCTCTTTTAAATATAACATCATAGCCTCTTGGATTTTATATATTTATTTTAATTTATTTCAGGTTGATATATTGTATTTTACATGTTTTTAATAATTAACTCTGTTGTAAACCGCTCAGAGTCCCCTTGTGGGGGGAGATGGGCAGTGATATAAGTTGAACAAATAAATAAATAAATAAAAATAAATTTAATAAATAAAAATAACTTTCATACAGCACTCTGGAACGTTTACATTGCTTTGGATTCAGCATACTTCTGCATCAAACTGGTAAGTCTGCTCAGAAAAAGTAGAGTACAAGGAAGACACTCTCCTGTGACCTTTCATCCATTGTTTCATATGCCACTCCTTGAGAAATACTGGCTTAATACCAATACCATATACCAATACACCAATACCAATACCAACTAAATATTGGTATATGTGTGTCATTATGTGTACTCAGATATGTACTCAAATATAACATACCATGGTAAACTGTAGTAGTAATTAGTTTTTTTAGTAGCTGCATAGATAGATACTTATTTATTATTTAAATTTATATGACCGCCCTTCTCCCCCAATTGGGGGACTCTGGGCGGCTTACAATTAAATCTACAATTAAAATACAATATAAAATTACAACAAACAATAATATAATAAATAAGTATAAAATCCAATCTAGGCAAATTGATCTTAAAAATAGGGAGGCCATTATGGTAATTGCCATCCCCAGGAGGAGCTGTTACCTTTCCCGTCCCAAGCTAGGCAGCAGAATCAGTGAAAATATGACAATTTCCTGGATACCGAGGGGCCATCAATCCACAGCCACTTGGTCTTGCCAGGGTTCAGCTGAAGCCTGTTGTTCCCCATCGAGGCCCCCAGAGCCCCCAGGCACTTGGACAGGATGGTCACTGCATCACTTACTTCACCTGGGATGGAGATGTACAATTGAGTATCATCTGCATATTGATGATACCTCATCCCATGGTGACAGATGATCTCACCCAGCGGTTTCATGTAGATGTTAAATAGGAGAGGAGTGAGGACCGACCCCTGTGGCATTCCACATAAGAGAGGTCGCATGTCAGATCTCTCCTCTCCTATTACCATCGACTGGGAGCGGCCCCGGAGGAAGGAGGTGAACTGATTCACTACAAATGACTGGCATTATTTATTGGTCTCTAATGATAATCACTTTCTGATTCTCTGCGTGTGCAAGAAAACACACTCACCAACAAGCCGGCTGGGTGACTTTGGGCCAGTCTCTGTCTCAGCCCAACTCACCTCACAGGGTTGTTGTTGTGGGGAAAATTGGAGGTGGAAGGAGTAATAGGTATGTTCCCCGCCTTGAGTTATTTGTAAAAATAATAAAGGTAGGATAGAAAATAAATACATAGATAAATACATTAGCTTCATAAAAAGATGATGATGATGATGATGATGATGATGATGATGATGATTATATTAGAAGCTGCAGAATTCCAGAATTGCTCTGGGAGGCTTACACTTATAACAATAGAAAAGAGTAAAAAAAATCAATTTAAATAATTCATTATAACCTGTAGTAATATTGGGACCACAAGTCTACAAAAGATTTAGACAATTCAACAGGAAAGGCATCCAGTCTAGGGGCTTTCCCCTTTTTAATCAATTGAATTGTCTCTAATATCTTGTAGTTTCAAATGTACTTTGAAAATACCCACACAATCCTTTGATAATGGTTGAATATCACTCTCACCCCAAATTTGCTGTTGATCCAACATACCAGGTTTGTACAATTGTTGATAGAATTGAAAACAGTGTACATAAATAGATTTAATATCTGCAGTTCTCAACCCATAATTTGTAAAAAAAATCTGAGATTTTGCTCTTCTTCTTGTTTTCAACTAGATGCTAATAATTTATCTGCTTTTTCACCAGATTCCCAATATTTTAACTTCTCTTCAAATAACATTCAACTTGATCAGCATAAAAGTTAGCTATCTGTAACTTAGCTGACATAAAACTCATTATAAGTATGCTCCATGGAATTCCTTGCATATGTCAGTAAATATTTTTAACCCCATTTTACATAGATTTCTATTTTTCTTTGTGCAGAGCCATAAGCAAGAAAACACCCATATATGCAAACCTTATATGCACCCCATATAACCTATAGACTAGTAAAATTGTGGTTACCCTCTCCCCAAATGTTTTGTTTATCATTTAACATAACCTGAAAAATCATCATCCCATGTCAAAGAAATGTTAAAGTACCACCTACCATTAACTATCTGAAGATCTTTAAAATGAAATGTTCATGTAACTCAAGCATCACCTGAGATCACAACAGAGTTAATTCTTGAATCTGAAACATTATCAAGTAAAGAAGAAATAAAAAACAGTCCAATCTAAAACAAGGTCTAAGGCTGTTGGAAATAAAGGTATAATCTCCCTTTGTAGGATAATTTGATATCCTTCAAATTAAATTATTGCATATAAATTTTCCTCACTTTCCCATTTTGATAATAAATACATTTTTAGGACTTGAAAATCCATAACAAGATTAAGATCTCTAGCAATGATTAAATGATCCCAAAACACAATAAACAATTTGCAGCCAGTAATTTGAGACACAATAAAAATACATCTAATAATAAAGAGAAAGTGTTAAAGAAATTAAATCAGAGATGGCATTTTGAGCAGCATATTTTTGTTTCAGATAACATGTGGCTCTCACTTTAGTGAGAATCAGTTCAAATGAACAGAGTGTAATCTCTGTGTTTACTTAATTCTCCAATAAGAGCAATATTCCCCTTAGAATAGGATTTTATAAGAATAATTTATGGGTCTTACAATCTACTTAGACATACACTTTCCTTATACATTGAAATCCATTGAACAACAAAGCAATAGTAGAAATCACAGTTCATTTATCAGCAGGTTATGCTAAAAATTATTTCCAATTAATCTCATTGCCCATCTCTAGTTAATTAGCCTGAAAGATAAAAATGCAATGGAAGGGGCAAAATGATAAGAGATGAATATTCTCAGGAGCACTGCTTCACTAGGGTTTACCTCATATAGAATTAAATAAATTAACAATTTCTCCCCATTTCTTTCTTCATTTAAAGTGCCTTAACATTTTCTAACAAAAGTTATCCATATTGAAGAAAAATTCCTGGGTCCATACTGCAGTTTAGTAGGTTCATTAGCTATGAAGTGCATAGCATGCATCATGATATAAATCAGCAGCTTCGTGGTAAATGTATGTGTGACAATCTGCAAAAAGGTAGGCTTGGTTCATGACTTAAGCCCCACATCTTTTGTACATGTGGCAACATCACACACAAGTACAGAAGAGGTGGGCCTTCAATTGCAGTGCTACTCTGTCCATTTTGCAGATTTTGACCCTCCATGGACATCATAATATAAATCACTGTTATTTCAATTTTCCAGAAAAGTCTTATGATTTTTTTTTAAAAAAAAAACATAGCCTAGATCCAATGAGGTAAGAGCTATGTATATACCACTATGTTTATTGTTACAGTAACTCACATATCCTCAAATATTGAGATTTGTTTAATAAAGATACTTTTTAACTAAGGGAAACAATTTTTGCTGAACCTGTATTAATCTACACAAACCTTAAGCATGTCTAAATCACATTTTGTTCCACATTTTGGATGAAATTTGCAGGATTCCCTTCCGCTCATGGAATCTTGCTGAATGTGTTTCATTCTATTTTCTCTCTGGGTTATTTGAATGAATGAATGAATGAATGAATGAATGAATGAATGAATGAATGAATGAATTTTCCTGAATGGGGTGTGGGAGCAGAGCAAGGGATTCTGGAAAATTGAAAGAACTGTTACTTACTAAGGGTTGACACCATTCAATCCAATCTTTCTGTTTTTTCAGTGTTATACATACAGTATATTCCATCATATTATTGATATATGTGTGTCATGCATATATTATATTCTATAAAGTATATATTATATTTTAGCATATTATATTGCAGGGCAATCCTATATGTTTTTATTTCAGAAGCAAGTCTGGCATTTGGTGGGTTTTTAATTATTGCACTTCAGAAAACAATGCCTATGTGATTTCTTGGGTCACTCTCATTAGACATTATATAACCTATTATTGGTCTCAATTTTCTAAGTTTTATCCCTTATATTGTTGAAATTAGCACCATCCATATGCAGTCATTAAATACAATCAAGACCCACCAGCAAACAAAGGGGTGGTAATCATAGGTTTGGGGAAACCATACTATAGAGAAACCCTTCATGGAAGATATCTTCCCCCAACCAGTTAGAACTTTTACTTGTCACTAAAGGAGCAAATAGCTTCCTTTATACTTTATGCATTTCTTTAGCTCTTCTACACATTTTGATGTTACTATGCAAAATTAAATGTATTCCTTAAATTTGAAGTGTTTGTTTTTTGAGTAACTGTAACTTTGCAATATTTTTTCCTGTTATCTTATGTTTAAGGAAATAAAACCTCTTGAAGGAAGCAATGTACAAAAAGGCATATAAAAATAAGAATCCCACCCTGTCCAGAAAGAGATATAATCTGCCTTTGAGATTATGTAAAGTGTACATAACAAAAGTGATATATGATTGGGAGTGCACACACAAAGTGAAAATGTAGGCTTTTTTAAAACTGTAGTTGGAGCATGAATTTACAATCTGCAGTCCATATATTTTGATGCATAAAGAAACCACAGAATTTACTAATAGAAAACACTGAATTTTCAAGCAAAGTACATCCAGAATCCCACAGACTTGCTCCACATGTGATTAGGCTAGCCACATATTATTTACAAAAAGGAATTTGTGCACACATATACAATAGGAAAAAAAAGTTATCAGCATAAAAAAAGGATAGACAGGATAGAGGTTTATATAAATTTCAGCTATGCAGAAGACTTGAAGTCACAATTTGGCCTAGTGGTTAAGGCAATGGGCTAGAATCCAGGAGACTGTGAGTTCTAGTCCCACCTTAGATGTGAAAGCCAGCTGGGTGACCTTCGGCCAGTCACACACACTCAGCCCAACTCACCTCACAGGGTTGTTATTGTGGGGAAAATAGGAGGAGGAAGGAGTATTAGTTATGTTCATCGCCTTGAGTTATTTATAAAAATAATAAAGGCGGGATAGAAAATAAATAAATAAAATTTCCAATTGATCTGAGGTAATACTTAGGGAAACAAAACTGGAAGAGGGAATTCCCCCCTCTGGGCCACTTATAGGGAAAATATAATTGACAAAAAAATGACTTTCACCATTTTTTCACTGCTTTCCCACCCACTCAAACATCATCCAAATTGCCATTAAGTGTAATGTCACTGACAAGGCTGACCTTTGGTTGAAACGTTGTGTGTTTGGCCTTGAGGTTGATAAGCATGTTATGATTAGCTATATGTGATTTTAGATTATTGATACTCAATTGATTCATAGTATTAGTGCATATCTCACTGTCAGTGAGTAAAACAATGGCCATTTTGCTGACAGTGTTTGCAGTTCTGCTCCCTGATGAAATGCAAAATGATTCATGAGTCAGGAAGGTCATATTCAGTTCCCTTGATCAAAAAGGAGATCCTGCTTCAACCTGGAGAGTCACAGACCTTGTCCGCATTTTAACAGTTTAATTCAGGAATAAAATTAATAAATTAATGAAGTTAATAAATTCTCTAACAATTCTGAAGAAATTGGCACATTTATGTTAATTCTTATTAAAAGGTAACTAGGAAGCAAGCAAAATTCTAGAATATCTGCAGTGCTATATTCAAAAGTGTGTGTGTGCGTTTTACTCATAAGGGTTATTTTGCATCTCCATCCTATGAAGCTACTAAATCTGAGGAGACTATCAGAAGAAAGGGCAACTCTCAGTCAGGAACCCAGTCTCTTTTTTACTCTGAAGCTTTGATTTATTTTTCACTGCATATCCCTTGGAAAATACTTTGGTTGTAGCTTCACAAGCAATCAGAATTTTGACCTTAGGACATGTATATGAACTTCTTTAATTTTGGAAGTTTGGCTACAATACAATGAATTCTTCGGCTTTAGCTTGTTTTGCTATTTCAAGTGACATCAAATATAGGGATTGAGTGACTAATGGAATTATATTGTCACGTGATTATCATTCACAATTTTAATAAATTATTATTATTATTTTCCATTCAGCTTTTCATTCAGCATAGAAAATTTACATATAAATGATTATATGCTGTAGTTTTTCCCCCTTTATTTACAAGTATGCATTAGCAATGTGCTTGAAAGAGATCAGAGCAACTTTGATTTACAGCTCATACTTATAATATTGGGAAAGATATTCAAGATGCACTGCTTCATCAGGCAGGATGAATTCAATAGGGAAGGAAGGAAGGAAGGAAGGAAGGAAGGAAGGAAGGAAGGAAGGAAGGAAGGAAGGAAATTAAAAAGCCCATAATTAGACAGACGTGATACTGTTAGTCAGGAATCATACATTTATATATAAGTTAGTCCTATTGAACTCAGTAGAGCTTACTTTAGAACAACATATTTAGTACTACATGTCTGTTCAAAAAAAGAGTGGCACATATTTATTGTTAAAGAAACATAAAAAATATAAACTAAAAAAAAAACCTTGGGTGGTGGGGATTGTGTCTTTCTTTCCCCTTGGGTGAATTTCTGATGGGCCTATTTTGCAGCAGAAACGAAAGAGCTTATAATTGCAGGCTTAAACTTGTCTTAGAGGGAATAATGGCTCAGGTTGATGGAATTTACTTTTGGGCATTTCCCCATCCCTTTAAAGCCACCTCTAGTGTTCAAAATATGTATGTAGGGATTGATGAAATCCTTGAAAATGGTGTGAGGGAATGGTGCAGGACATCGCAGAGAGAAGATACAATTGCTAAAATAGCTTTGCCTCTCTGTTATATTTAAATAACAACAGTGATAGCAGAAGATTCTGTTAATGTTGGTTTTTAATTGAGCAAAATGTCAGAGGTGAAAGGTTACATTTCTGTGGATAATGCTTTGTTTTCCACTCCTGTGCAGAAAGTGATTTATCAAAGCTGAAACGAAGCTAATGTGTCATGCTGCTTCTGCAACTTGTCAAAGAGGTCTGTAGCTTGAATCATGTCAACTGGATTTCTATTTTCTCAGTGGAAACGTTTCGCTCCTTATCCAAGGAGCTTCTTCAGTCTGAATCTTGGATAAGGAGTGAAACGTTTCCACTGAGAAAATAGAAATCCAGTTGACATGATTCAAGCTACAGACAATTCCACCTGGATGACTGAGAACCTTCATAGACATATTGTCAAAGAGGTATTTGTATTTTAAGGAGAACTTTTTAATTGATATGACAGAGGGACATTCATGACTTCTGTACTACTATGCCTCTTTGTTCTTTATCACTATACGTATTTTGTGACATGCATTTAATGCATTTACCTTTCAGTTTGGGCACAAACTATCTCTGATATAACATTGAAATTAAGCTGCTGTTTGTTCTGTTGTCTCTGGAAACAAAATAAAACACACACGCATGCACACATAACATATGCAGGGAGAGTTCAGAGCACTTAAATTTCATGGACCAAATATAAAATGTCAAAAATCAGGAGCTCCATGCATACGACACTTCCATTACATCTTCTAACACAAAAACATATGACAGAAGGGTGAATATATTCTCCAAAGGCAGCTAACCACATCACTCTGGGAATTACTCTGAGATACCTACCAGGCTGGCCTTACTATTAGCCAAATTTCTTTGTTCAACTTTTAATAGAGTGCAGAATTATTTTGCTCACCACCAGCAGGAAGGAATTGTGGGAAGGTTAAAAAAGAGAGACTTTAAATAATAGTCATAGTTTTTCTGAGTATGGCTTTAGTAGGACTAGCTGCATATCTTGTCTGCCTCCTGAGGAATCTGTATAACGACCAAGTAGCAACGGTAAAAACAGAGCACAGAAGAACGGACTGGTTTAAGATTGGGAAAGGAGTACGGCAGGGCTGTATACTCTCACCCTACCTATTCAACCTGTACGCAGAACACATCATGTGACCTGCTGGACTTGAGGAATCCAAGGCTGGAGTTAAAATCGCTGGAAGAAACATTAACAATCTTAGATATGCAGATGATACCACTTTGATGGCTGAAAGCAAGGAGGAGTTGAGGAGCCTTATGACGAAGGTGAAAGAAGAAAGTGCAAAAGCTGGGTTGCAGTTAAACCTCAAAAAAACCAAGATTATGGCAACCAGCTTGATTGATAACTGGCAAATAGAGGGAGAAAAAGTGGAGGCAGTGACAGACTTTGTATTTCTAGGTGCAAAGATTACTGCAGATGCTGACTGCAGCCAGGAAATCAGAAGACGTCTACTTCTTGGGAGGAGAGTAATGGCAAATCTTGATAAAATAGTTAAGAACAGAGACATCACACTGACAACAAAGGTCCGCATAATTAAAGCAATGGTATTCCCTGTAGTAACCCATGGCTGTGAGAGCTGGACCATAAGGAAGGCTGAGCGAAGGGAGATAGATGCTTTTGAACTGTGGTGTTGGAGGAAAATTCTGAGAGTGCCTTGGACTGCAAGAAGATCAAACCAGTCCATACTCCAGGAAATAAAGCCAGACTGCTCACTTGATTGAATGATATTAAAGGCAAAACTGAGGTACTTTGGCCACATAATGAGAAGACAGGATACCCTGGAGAAGAAGCTGATGCTAGGGAAAGTGGAAGGCAAAAGGAAGAGGGGCCGACCAAGGGCAAGATGGATGGATGATATTCTGGAGGTGACAGACTCAACCATGGGGGAGCTGGGGATGGTGACGGCCGACAGGAAGCTCTGGCATGGGCTGGTCCATGAAGTCACGAAGAGTCGGAAGTGACTGAACGAATAAACAACAACAAAGCTACAACTATCTAAGCAAATAATTGTGACCCTGCTGTTGTGATCTTTTCTGTACAAAATATCTGAGGTAAGAATTATTGAAACATCTGTATGGTTGATTTTATTTATCTACAGAATCAGTTGAATCTATTCTAAAATACAAACATCAATCATTGCATTTGTTTGGATTTACTTTCCTAGCATCTGCTCAGTATCCAGTATTTATGAACAGAATTCACTACCTTAAAATGGAACGAGGCTACTGTCATCTGTTATAACTATGCTGATTAATTTTACTATACTTTAAATATCCATATAACAAAACATATGGAATTCTGATTAACTACCTCATCATAATAATCCAAGACCTGTTCATTTTCATTACTGTGGCTGCAGAAGGGCAACTCAAAAGCCATCTAACGTTGCACCAGGAAAGAAATGAAGAAAAATGGTTCTAAATTTTAAAATATGCTTTCACACTTCATTTGTGACCCACCTCGAAAAATCAAACAACCATACTAAGCTAGGCTTAGCTAAATCTATATTTGGGAGGGGGGTGGGGGCAATCAAAAGGCAAAAAATGAAAAGAGAAACAAATTGCAACAAAAAGTGAACTTTTTAAAATGTTTACATTTCTAATGATAAAGGTGTAGCAGTAGCTTAACCTTAAATTCAGTACAGCATGACTTTCTTTTAGTACAGAAGATGTGTATTCAAAAGCAATTTCCACCATAATTATAACTTGTCCTCTAGCAAAAATAAATTTGTCACCAGACATCCACAATCAAAATACTTTAGCACAAAACTTATCATTAAAATTAATATAAATTATTTACCCTGACAATTATGTCATATTTAAGAACAGTATTTTTCAGATTTCCCAGAAAAAAAAAAGCTAACTGGAGAGCCAGTTTGGTCTAGTGGTTAGAGACCAGGCTAGAGAATAGGAGACTGTGAGTTCAAGTCCCATCTTAGGCATGAAAGCTGGCTGGGTGATCTTGGGCCAGTCCCTCTCTCTCAGCCCAACTCTTGTTCTTGTGGGGAAAATAGGAGGAGGAAGGAGTATTAGGTATGTTTGCTGCCTTGAGTTAGGCATCTTACAGAGGAGAGCGAATATTCTATCAACTTCCCACGACAGTGCCTCCAGAAAATCAAAGACTTAAAAATAGAAGATGAAATTATGGTGTCATTCAATGTCGTTGCACTCTTTACACCCATAGACCCAGCACTAGCGAAAGAATCCATGGCAGCAGTTCTAAGAAACACACCCAACCTAGACAAATACACTAAGAGAGAAATATCCAAAATCATGGACCTCATCGACCTCTGCCTCACTACCAACTTTCAGGTTGATGGACAAATATACCAACAAATGAAAGGAATACCCATGGGATCACCACTTTCAGGACTCATAGCAGAGATTGTAATGCAGCGTTTAGAAATGATAGCACTCCCACGTATACAACCCAAAGTATGGATCCGGTTTGCAGATGACACCTTCATTATAATAAAAAAGAAACAACTGGAGGAAAGACATGAAACTATCAACAACATCTTCAATGGAATAAAATTCACAAGGGAAGAAGAAAACAACAACACACTACCCTTCTTGGACATCCACATCAGTAGAGGAAATGATGGCATTCTAGAAATACAAGTCTACCAGAAATCTACCCACACTAACCAAATGCTCCATTACCAAAGCAACAACCCAACCTCCCACAAGAGAAGCTGTGTAAGATCATTATTCAGATGAGCACTAACGCACTGCAGCAACCCAGAACACCAGAAAAAGGAAACAGATCATCTATAAACCATCTTCCAGCAAAATTGATACCCACACAACTTTATCAAAAAGTGCCTGACCACCCAACCCACTACAACACAATGAACAGAAGCTATGAAAAGGAACAATCAAGCAGCACAATATACCCTAATCAAGGACCTATTAACTCAGTCAATCAACCAAGCAGCAAACAAAAGCCCAATCAAAGAACTCCTAAGGAGAGAACAACACCCCCACCAACACAAGCAGGACAAGCCATGGTATATAAACAGAGAGCAAGTCCCACTCCCTTTTTGCACTGAAGATGTTGCCTAGTCTGGCAATGAAATGTCTGCAAGAAAACAACAAGGCTCAGAGAGCACCAAGGGATCCACTTGAGTTATTTATAAAAATAATAAAGACGGGATAGAAAATAATAAATAAATAAATAAATAAATAAATAAATAAATCGATCATTTCTAAATTCAGAATTTAATTTTTTAATTTTAAGGGATTTTATGCACATGTGGATACACACTAGAGCTGTGCATTCTTTGAAAATATTATAGGAGAAATGTTTTGGATTTTCTGCAAGCACAGCAGCTCTCTACAATTGATTGATTGACTGATTGATTAATTGACCTATCCTGTGGAGACAGGCAAGAACCACTTCTGAAACCACTGCACAAGCTGAATGTAAGGTCCTGGAACAGAACCTTCCATGGAGGAGCTGGGGGGAGGTCATGCATGCCAAAGTGTACATGACCACTACTAATTTCAAAAGACAATGGTGAGGGGAAAACCAGACAGCAAATCATTAGCACCCATTAAGAACAATCCACAACGAGAACCCTGAGCGAGATGAAGGCTGAAACTGACATGACCGCCGAAAGACAGACGGGCAGGGGAGGAATTAATAAAATGAAATGGTTTGGCGGGAACAGGTAATCAGATCTTTGAAACTGTTTTGGATTACTTGATTCCTTATTAAAACTCTATCTGCAATGCTTGCATTGAGGAGTCTTTATTGGGACATAGAATCTAAAACCTCACAGAAAGATCTGAGTCCCTCTACATCAATTTTTCCTGAGGCTACTCCTGAAACTTCAGAGAACCCTACAGTTGAGAATCGATCCTACACTTTGGAAAGTTCGAGAGTAACATGTCCCATGCAGAAGCAATGGAGGGACCAAGCTCATCGACACCGAGGACTGGGGAGGAACGGCCTGTCTCGTCCCAGAGGGGAGAAGCAACGCTGCAGGAGAAACAGACAACCTGCACCCAACCCGAAGCGGGGGGAAAGGAAAGAACTCACAAGACCAAGACCAAGGGAAGCGAACCAAGACACCCCGTAGAAACCTCAACTCCGTGCACCCAACCAGTGATGCCAGTATGGTCTCAAGGGATTGGAGCCGGCGTGCATCCAGTGAAAGGCAAACGCACCTTGAAGCTGCGGATCCCAGAAACCCAAAGGCTGGCATCACTGGAGGACAGAACATCCTGCCTAGAGTTGGAACTGGGGGCCATAACTCAACAATTGGCGATGATCCAAATGTCGGTAGAAAAGCTCCTGCAACCCCATGGGGGGACCATAAAGCCAGCAGAGCATCCCAGTTCCCCCCTCACATCCTCTGACAGAGTCCACTGTAGAGAGTGAGCTGGTGGAGGAGTACTCAGAGCCGAAGACAGGATCCCTGCCTCATATGAGCCGTGTGAGTAGCCAATTTTTCCCTCAGTCAAACAAACCCGCCTTTATAACAAAACTAAGGATGAGGTTTGATGGAGATCCAAGCAAACTAGCTTGCTTCCTAAACCATGTGTGGGGGTTCATGGAAGAATCAGAGGGGTCTTTTCCCAATGAGGAAGCGAAGGTGAGATACGTATCCAATTTCCTTGAGGGGGAAGCCACAAACTGGCTAATAACCTTGCATGATGTGACGGCCAAAGAATTAACCAATTTCAATGGGTTTATGATGGCCCTGCGCAAGAGGTTTGAAGACACCCTAACTAGGATGTCCCCTTGTGGGGGGAGATGGGCGGTGATATAAATCAAATAATAAATAAAAAATAAATAAAAATGTCAGCGAAAGCCGAGCTGCAAAGCTTGAGGGAAGGGAATCACACGGTGGCAGAGTATGCCATGGAATTCAAAATGCTCATGAGTCAATTACCTGACTGGCCTGAATCATTTAAAATGGACTATTTTCAAATGGGCTTAAGATCCGATTTACTAGAAATGGCTGCGGGCAGGGGGGATCCTGACATGCTAGATGAATGGGTCCCAAAAGCAAGGAAAGCAGAAAGCACGAAATTGTGACTTCGATCATATAGACAGATGCAACCCAGAGTCCTCCCAGAGTCCCCAGGTGTGGAGGAGATGGGCAGTGATACAAATTTAAATAATAAATAAATAAACCCATTGGGAAGAAGATGAGCAACAACCAAACCTCCACAAAAAGGGATTTTACTCTTAGACCGTGGGGGGAATAGAGAGAGAGGTGAACCAAAAATGGACTATGCTTTAAATGTGGCAAGGAGGATCACTGCATCAACAACTGCCCACAAACCTCAGGGGAGAGCAAAAGAAAGCAGATGGGAAACCCACAAAACCATCCATCCCCAAGCATGCCACCGCAAAAAGCGCAATGGCTGCAGGGAGACACCACGACTCATCCACATCCACAAATGAGTCAACTGATGAGGAATTCCTGCTGGAGGGAAATGCCAACAGTCTGCCCTAAAGTGTGCCGAGGGACAGACATCCAGGAACGAGTGTACCAACTATAGGGTAAGTGGAAAGCACCCCACCGTGCAAGTAAAACTACTCATTGAAGAAACGACTAAGGGGGGAAACAAGTGGGAGCCCTAGCGATGATTGATTCCGGATGCTCCAGATGCCTAATCCACCCAAAACTTGTAACAGGACTGGGACTAAAACTATTCAAACTTAAGAGACGCACAAAATTTTATCAATTGGATGGTTCAAACATTAAAAGGGGGTCCAGTAGAATTCTACACTGAACCTGTAAACATGAGAATGGGGGCGCATGAAGAAACCCTAATGTTCATAGTGGCTGCAGTTGTCAACTGACCATTAGTCTTGGGTTTGAACTGGCTAAACAAATGGAACCCATTAATCAACTGGGTCTTGGGGAAAGTGCAATTTACTGATGGAGACTATGGAGAAACAGCGGAAGCAGACACAGACAGAGAGGCAGAATGGGGGGCTGCGGGAATGGAGGTCTGAAACTGACTCCGAGTGTGGAGAAGTTGACATTCCCACACAATACAATGACATAGACACAGTATTTGATGAGGCAGAGTCTGATCAATTACCCACCACACACCGCTCCACGGACTGCGCCATCGAAATACAACCTGGAGCCACTTTCCCCAAGACCAAAATATACTCAATGACCCACAGGGAATTAGAGGAACTGAAAAAGTTCATTGACAAAAATCTGGCATGAGGTTTTATTGAACCCTCAACTTTCCCTATGGCTGCGCCGGTATTGTTTCACAAAAAGAAAGACGGTTCATTAAGACTTTGCACAGATTACACAGGCTAAATGCAATATCTGTGTCCAATAAGTACCCATTACCCCTAACGAAAGACATGCTAGTGCAGCTCGCAGAAGGGAAAATCTTCACCAAGCTAGATTTAAGGGAGGCATACTTCCGCGTGCACATCAGGGAGGCTGATGAATGGAAGACAGCTTTTAAATGCCAGCTCAGTTGCTTTCAATACCGTGTGATGCCGTTCACGCTTTCAGGCAGGCCAGGCGTGTTCATGGGAATAATCAACGAGGTGCTTTATGAATTTTTATATAAAGGCGTTATTGTATACCTCAACAATATTCTAATCTATACAGCAACAATGGAAGAACATGTGAATTTGGTGTGAGAGGTATTAAAAAGACTATTAAAAGCGCAACTGTACATGAAACTGATTAAATGTGAGTTCCACAAAGAGAAGCTAGACTTCCTCGGATATCGCATATCCAATAAGGGCATTGAAATGGACCCCACAAAAGTCCAGGATGTCCTGGTCTGGGAACCACCTAAAACCTGCAGACAGTTACAATTGTTCTTAGGGTTTGCAAATTTTTACCACCTGTTCATCTGCAATTTCACACAGATCACCCTTCCCCTCACTGACCTCCTTAAAACCAAGACTGGGTGGTGGTGAAAACAAAGATACTGAGGGCAACCATTAAATGGGCTCCAGAATGTCAAACCACTTTTCAAAAGCTCAAGGTGCTTTTCACCGAAGAACCCATCCTAAAGCATCCTGACTCAGAGACTCTTCGTGGTGCAAATGGATGCTTCAAACGGGGCGGTAGGATCAGTGTTCCTACAACGAGATGATAACAACGTCTTGAGACCCTGCACATACATCTCTCGAAATTGTCCGAAACTGAGATGGTGGCATGTGTGGGAGAAAAAGGCTTTTGCAGTCCGCTATGCTCTAGCCACATGGAGAGATTTATTGGAGGGCTCCCCCCACCCCTTTATAGTATGGACAGACCACCAAAACTTGCAAGCATTAAGGGAACCAAGAAGATTGAACCCCAAACAAATATGTTGGGCTGAATTCTTCAGTAGGTTCAATTTCACGCTGCAGCACGTCCCAGGGGAGCAAAACTTCCTAGTGGATGCATTGTCTAGACTATCCCAGTACGATGCGCAGAGCGAAGTAATTACAGATACCATAATGTCTCACAAACAACTAAACATGACCACTAACCTGGCTCCACATTATCAAGCCAGGCAAGTGGCAATCACACGTAGCCAGACAAAGAAACCCCCCGCACTTACAAGGAATACCCTGGAAAGCCAATTGAAGGCAGAAGTATTAGTGAACCCCTGGTGGCAAACAAATAAAAATGCCTTACAGGAATTAAATGGGTTTTGGTGGAAAGACAACACCTTGTATGTACCTACAACAGTACGTAAAAAATCCTGGAACAATGCCATGACGAAAAAACCGCAGGCCATTTTGGGTTCGTAAAGACTTTGCATTTAGTCCACAGACAACTCTACCAATCAAAGATTTGTTTAAATGACCTGCTAGTTTGGATCTTTAAGTTTAACCAAATGACTCTTATATATGACTTGACTTTGACTAGCTACCTAGAGAAAAAGCAATTATTTAAGTACTTTATAAAGATTTGTATAGGTTTGTGTGGAATGATTTATAAGTTGGATTAATTATTTAGCCCTCAGCAAATGTATTGAATAAACCTGAATGGATTAAATTTGTAAGGGGCAAGGCCATGCAAGGGAGCCTTGCTCCTGACCTCTCCAGAGTGGTGGTATTTCCTGTGATCTACACGCACTCATAAGCTTTCCTGCAGGTGAGAACTTATTCTTAGTTCTCACAGTATGGATGATTTAAGTGTATTAAATTAAGCATGCTTGTAAATCTTTTTCACCCTCTAGTGTTTCAAGTGTGAAGATCATTAGATGGACCCATGTGTCCAGTGAAAGTCAGGTGGTCCTTGTATACATACTTTATTTATTTAATTATTTATTATTAATTATAATAATAATTAATAATAATTAAATAATTAAATTATTAAATAATTAAATAATTAAATTAATTATTTAATTTAACTTTCTCTACTACACTTCCAATATTGTGCATACAGGTTGACTGTCTAAAGTTAGACAACTATTCTAATTCATTTGGGATTTTCTTTTGACTCCAATACCATAAAGGTCTATGGTTCTAATAGTTTAATGCTGAATGATGATTGTCAAGACTTTCAAAAGGAATAAACATATCACTCACAGCAATATCAAGAAAATCATGTACCCCCACACAATAAACTTTACCTGCCAATCAGCATGAAGCTATAAAATAAAATGTCGGGTGGTCTGTCTTAAATCAATAAATCAACCAATAAATCATCAAGAAATCCTGGAATACACCTAGTTTCAATGTCAGAGATACATTGTAGCTGGGCTGGTGTGGTGAGATTTTCAATATACTATCTTTTTTGGTTCATTGTGCTGAGGATAAAAATGAAAATGAAAATAAAATAAAATAAAATAAAAGATTCACAGTCCTAGATAGAGAGGTTTTTTTTTTCTTTTGATCTCTTTTTGCCCAAAGGTAACAAAAACGATATTAATTTTTCTTTTGGACATTACTGGGTGTCAGTGGATTTTTATGTATTCATGAATACTCATGCTTGACATCAGGGATAATATGAAGATTCTTGATTATTTATAGCCTGAAATATCAATCTGGAAGCTCTGAAACAGCTGAGAGTTTAGATTGTGTTCCTGCTCTTTATTCTGTTTTATTTTTTGCTTATTTATTTCTTGGAATAAAATTGTCATCCTGTCATGAAATAAATTCACTGTAGTGAAGCATTTGTGAATTCTTGTTCAGCATCACAGATATAGAAGTTTAGCTCCTAAATTAGTCTTAGATGTTTCTGGCTTTGCATGGGAAGAGTAAAAAATGGTTTGTCAGAAATGGGTTCACAGCACTTTTGATGGTGTCAGTTTAATTTTGGAATGGGATTTGCTTGTAGATGAAAGATATTTGATGTATTTCTCCCACCGCCCTTTCTCTTTCCCCCCACAAGTTACTTCATCAGAAGACTGACACTTTTCTTGATGGCTTCTTATAGAAACCCATGACCTAATATTAAATGTCCCTTTTATTACTTACATTTGCTAACTGATGTATTCCTTTTTCCTCTTAAATACATTTAGGCTGGAAAAAAGTAGTTAACTGAAAAGAAGAGGTAAATTTAAAAATAAAGTACTGGAAAAGAGAAGAAAATTATTTTTTCATGTGAACTGCTTGGAAGAAAATAGGTTTTCCAAAGATGGAATGTGAAAATGCCTCTCAAAGGATAGGAGAGCATTACCATTATTATCCAGCTGAAATTAAATTGTGAAGATGACAGTTTAACCCTCCCCATCCCCACCAGTCTTTCCCATGCCTCAAATACCATTCATATCACTGTCCAATTTTTGGACATAATTTATTTCTCTTTACTACTAGACTAGTTATGCTGCTGGTCTAATCAGTGGAACCATACAGGGAAAGAGTAATACTGAGGAAAAGTCTACTGGTTTAGGGTTTTGTCTCTATCTGTATTATAATCACAAACTATTGATGTCCTCTTCGTGGTACATGGCATAGTAGTAGTCCACTCTTGCAGTCATGTAAATGATGGCATGACTTCCAGCTTCATTGGGAGCAGGAACAGCAGGAATGGGGAATGAGTAGAACTCATGTGTGTATCATTTTTAAGGACTTAAAGGGGCTCTACTTATGATCTAATTATTTCCAATTTGGGAAAATTTCATGATGAGTAAAAGTTAACTCACTGATATGTAAGAATGAAATAAGAATGTGATTTAAACTTATTTTATGTATTTTAACCCTACATGATTATCCTACATACTGTATATTGCCTTGAGAAGAATCCAGACCACTATATCCATGTATGGGGGGAACTTCTGCCATGCAATTCATCTACCAAACAGTACACATAATTTTAAAAATACATCCCTACAAAAAGAATCCTATGGTTGTTGTGGGTTTTCTGGGCTGTGTGGCCGTGTTCTGGCAGATTTGGTTCCTAACATTTCGCCAGTAGCTGTGGCTGGCATCTTCAGAGGACAGGAGCACAGCTAGAAGATTCTCTCTGTGCCCAAGGCACAGAGTTGGGTTGACGTTAAGAACCAAATCTGCCAGAACATGGCCACACAGCCCGGAAAACCCACAACAACCATCGGATTCTGGCCGTGAAAGCCTTCGACTATACAAGAAGAATCCTATTGTTATTGTATGGGATGTATTTTTTAAATTATGTGTACTGTTTGGGGGATGAATTGCATGGCAGAAGTTCCCCCCGTACATGGATATAGTGGTCTGGATTCTTCTAGAGGCAATATATGTAGGATAATAATCACTTCTATAAAATAGAGTGTTTCCACAGGGAGAGTTTTCATCTAGGGTTTTCTTAGTACTAGTTTGGTATGCTTCTGTTCCCCATGCCACAATCTGTTAAGGACATAAAGTATCATAAGACTTGATAGAACATTGGCTTGATTCTGTATAAAACAAAACACTTTTAAAGATTAACAAAATCTATGTTAACCAGTAGACATGGATAAAGCTAAGGAGCTTTTGAGAACCCATGTTCAGATTTAAGGGAACATAATACTAGTGCAACCCAAGTGATTTTGGTAGGTAATTTACCCATCTCACATATCTGAAATAGCATTGAACAAACCACAATGAATTAGATGAATTCCAAAGTTATAATGTAGTACATCTGATGAAAGCTCATACCTTTTAATAAAATTTATTATTTTGAATAAGTGCTACCAGATTCTGATTTTTGTATACTTTAAAAGGTAATTAGTAAGCTGTGAGTCAGACCAAATGCTTTTTGTCAAGCAACAATCCACAGATCTTCCAAGGACAGTCCTGCAATTTCCTTGATCCCATCCATCTACTTTATCCATTGTCCCTTATTTTATGTCCTTCAACCTCACCAAGCATAGGATTTTTTTTTAATCAAGAAACTTTCACATCACTGGTCCAAAATATGTTGCTTCCTGATATTTTGTCAAAGAAACCTTTATTTGTCCAAGATGGATTGATTGGTTCTTCTTGTACTTTTGCCATCTCCAAATTCAAAATTTGATGGTATCTATCCTTTTTTGTTTATTCTTTTTCAACATTCTTCTTAAATATAATAAGTAGTTTTAAGATTCGATGGAAGAAAGGAAATCAGAATGTTTGCTTTGTAAATGAATGATATTGTATATCTGGAATTTGCAGTGTGAGGGTGTTTAGATTGATTGTATGGAACCTGGTCATTTTTGAACAACAAATGTAACAAATGAAAGAATTAAAGGATAACATATATTTTCAATATATTGTGTGATGTGGTTGCAATGTTAACCTAATACTACATATCCCCAACCATTTACTCTGTTCACATATTTATTTATTTATCAATTTTAGCCCCTGCCAATCCCCCCCTGAAAGAGGGACTCTGGTCGGTTTACAATATAGCTAAAAAATTAAAATACAATAAAATACAATAAAATCACAATATATAAAATATAAATATAAATACAGAATATACAGTAAATAAAAAATAAATATATGAAGCCATTTATTATTATTATTATTATTATTATTATTATTATTAATTTAATTTATATGACTGCCCATCTCCCCCCAACGGGGAACTCTGTGCGGTTTACAACAAAAAAGAATTAAAATAGAACATACAATATAAAACATCAATTCATACAATTAATAATAAATAATTATATATTATTATTATTTAGTAGTTGGTGATCATTAGGAACCATTTTCTAGGGATTTTTCTTGAAGAATATCATGTATGTTTGTGGAAGGAAGCTCAAGGGAATTTTTTTTTGTGTGTAGAAGCTCATGGGAGGTTTGCCCGGCACATTTTCTTTTGAAAGGCTTGAAAAAGCCTGTCCTGTGGACTTAGATTTCTGTGAAAAGGTCTGAGAGTTTGTTCTATCCAGTTTTGATGGCTCATTTTGTTAATGATACTCATTTAAAATGATACATTTTGATGCTATTGCTGGTTTCTGCATCATCATCATCATCATCATTATTATTATTATTATTATTATTAATTATTATTATTATTATTTTCAATGATTCTATGAGACTTTGTTAAGCCTAACATTCATGGATCAGTCTACTGTCTTTTCATGCTAGTTGCACAGCTCCTCATTGATAGGCCTATTCCATCTTGTTTCTGCATTAATCTGGTCAGTAGGAACCTTTGGAAAAGAATCTGCATGAGAATTCATACATATTTTATATTTATTTTTACCAGAAAGTGGGTAAGTTTATGCTTTTGGGTTCATGTGCTTTTTGGAATATTTTGTTAGCTGAAAACTGCATCATGACATTCAGAGAAGTGTGAAATTGGAAGAATAACTGTATTCTGATCTGCACTTTATTTTGGGAGGTATGAATCACACTGTTTACTTCCAAATGTGAACCAAAAGAACTTCTCAAGTTTCCCCACTCAAGCCTCTTTGAATACCAACCACAGCAAGTAATGGAGAGAGAATGTTATGGACTACTATAGGGATTCTGCCATGATGCCCAACTCCATAGCTTTCTGGTAGCAAATAATAATAGGTGTGAAAGCACAATTAGACAATGATCTAATGATATTAAATATATTTTTAATTACTTACGTTAACCAAGATGTCTGAATATGTATCTGGTATGTCATATATATATTTAAAATATATCCAAAAGATACTGAATACAAATGACATTAAACTGCCTGCCATTTTTGGTATAATTGGAATTTGATTTGGGAAAGCACTAAAAATAAAGTCATGTATGGTATGCTAGAAGAGGACAACCAGCAAAAAGGTGGATAGACTCTGTTACAGTAGCAATGAGTGCACC
The DNA here is from genome assembly GCA_023362775.1 of Charina bottae. Lineage (NCBI taxonomy): Eukaryota > Metazoa > Chordata > Lepidosauria > Squamata > Charinaidae > Charina > Charina bottae. The sequence continues at coordinate 160,672,087 of JALMGJ010000001.1, read as the reverse complement.
ATTGGAATAGCTGAACCACCAGGTTAGGGACAGATCATCATGTAGAAAATCTATGTGGTTGCTAAGAGCTGACAATGACTTGACGGCACATCATCATCATGTTAATTATATGTGAAAATATAATATAATATAATATAATATAATATAATATGCTTTGAGAAATGGGAGTGGGTACAATACCAATAGTAATAGATATGAAAGATGTAGTGAAACAGAAATAAATATTTATTTATGCTTTAGCTTTATAAGGATTGCTCAGAGAGAGAGAGAAAAAAAATAACTGAAAAAGAAACTGGGAAAATGCCACTAACTAATTAAGCAGTCTTTCACTGAAGTCACTGTAAAGTAAAATGCCTTCAGGCAGTGCATAATGAAAGCAATGTAGATGAGTATCAGAAGAAACTTCCATCCAAGCAACACATAATGGAACAAGATAGAAAAATAAAATGGAATATGACTCAGAAACATTCTAAAACCCTATACATAGTACATCAGTGTGGAATGGAGTGTTCTTAAGTGAACTGTTTTCCACAATACAAATAATGAACAAAACAGTATTTATCAATACAACTTTTTAATCAAAAAGTCAATTGAGAGTTTGGAACAGGTGTTGGATCAGTTCTCATATCAGGTTGTTCCTAGAGGTCCATGTTTGAAATTACATTGCTCAAAGAAAATAATAACGGAGAGGTTACGGAAATGTGCCACTTTAAATATGCAGAGGGATTTCTGATTTAGTGGTATACAAAAATATTGAGACGTTGAAGTGACAGTACTATCGTCATATGAGAACCAAACCATGTGGTCCTCATTGTTTCAATTTGCTTGTAAGAGGAAGGAAGACAAAAAGCAATCCAAGGATGTATAGATGGAGGTCATTGAATAATGGAAGCAAATGAAGAACAATGAAATGCTATCAGATCATGCACATTTTATTCCTGGCATACAACTATGTTTGCAAAGACTGCATAGCTTTCTAGTAAAGAAAGGTGGGCTTTACACAAGCTACAGTTCATGACAGTAAACATTTTGAAATGGTTTGCCCTCGCAACTGTAATTTCTTTAACTTTATCTGATAGTGATTTGTTGTTGTTGTTCAGTCGTTTAGTCGTGTCCGACTCTTCGTGACCTCATGGACCATAGCATGCCAGGCCTTCCTGTCCTCCACTGTCACCCTGAGTTTACTCAAATTCATGTTCATTACATCAGTGATGCTATCTAACCATCTCATCCTCTGCCGTCCCCTTCTCCTTTTGCCTTCAGTCTTTCCCAGCATCAGGGTCTTTTCCAGTGAGTCCTCTCTTCGCATTAGATGGCCAAAGTATTTGAGCTTCAGCTTCAACATCTGTCCTTCCAATGAGCAGTCAGGGTTGATTTCCTTTAGGATTGACTGATTTTTTTTTCATAAGTTTTATAAAAATTTAAAATACATATTAAAAGTTAATACAAAGAAAGAAATAGAAATACAAAGTAAGAAAAAAGAAAAGAAAAAGTGAAGTCAAAAAATAACAAAGAAAATACAGAAAATAGATATCCTCCAATTTATCCTTGAACTTTAAGTACAACAATTAACTTTAAATGTTAGTCCTTCATACAATACACAGGAACTTTTATTTGTCATATACCCTATGATTTCTATAATCTAATATTCTGTTCTTCATATAGGTTTCGCCTTTCTTGATATCTTCCAACAATCCATCTCTGGTTTCTACTCCTTGGAATAGTAATCAAATGTTCATTGTTGCATCAATTAAATGTTTTCCATTTGCTCTTTCCATTTTTACATCTATATTTATATCTTCAATAAAATCCAATTAGTGTAACAGATAAAGGCCTTATCTACTTCTAATAAAATACAATATATTCTGTTCATATTATGACTATATATTCCATTAATACATAACCTAACATATTACATAACATAATACATAATATAGCAAGAATACAAAACCTAACATAACATATAACCTAATACATATTATACCAATTCTTATAATAATCATACAACATATTCATACATAATATCATCCTGTAATAACCTTCATTCTAATTCCATCTCATCATCTCATTGTCTTCTCATAAATGTATCTCCAGAAAGAGCAATCTATATCAACTTATATTTATATTTATAATCTTGTATCTTACACTTAGAATATCATATTTTTATGCATCTATACAATTTCTCATATCTGCTCTCACTCTGTGTACAATCCAGATCCGCGTTTTCATTAACCTTGTGTTCCAGATCAACATCAATAAATCTCCTGTTTAGGTTATGCCAATATCACAATATGCAACTTGTTTATTTCTGTAACTCATGTGGGATGTCAAAATGTTTATTTTACCATATCTATCAATTTGCATGTTAAAATCTTCCTGTCTCAGCTGACACAATGTGTTTATCCCCAAACGTTTAATAGACCACTTCCTGTAAAATATCATAATCTTCTTCTGTACCAATACATTCAAAATCCTCTTTCCCTGTTTCTCTACTGGTTCGAGAGGTCTTCCCTCTATTTCTAAATCTGTCCCTTGTATCTTCTGTTCCTGAGCCACCAAAACTATAAATATACGTTCTATGGATTTCTTAATCTGCGAAAAAGCTTTGCTGATTTCTTTCTTAAAATCCTGAAGTGCTGTAAGAAATGCCATTTCCACCTACACCCCCCCTTCAAGCCGTAATCAGCTGCCGTAGTCAAAACAAAAATTTTCCCAGGGAGCATGGAACAGGTGTTCTATTGTTATCAATGGTGTCTGTTTCTTTAAGTGAAAAAAGCTTTTAAAATAAAAGATGAAAAATTCCACAGAACAGTATTTCAAACAGTTTGTAAAAGGAAAGATGAAAATAGATTCCAAGTGAAAGAAAGTCCGTTCTAAAAAAAAGTAAAAAAATAATAAGGAAAAGAGGCACACATTCTCTATACTTTATTCTTTATTCTTCTTTATCCTTCTGGCTGCAAGCTGCTTGACCAAAACAAACAATTTCTCAAAAATCAGTTAGTTTGTCAAGTGAAAAATAACAACAAAGTTTCTAAAGTCCCAATTTCTCTGATACAAAAGAAAGGCAAAAAAAAAAAAAAATACAAACTTGTTCACTATGTTGCCAAAATAAAATCTATCAAACTTCCACCAAAATTAATTATAGCAAAGAAAACACAAAATTAGTCAACATTTTAAGCAAAGTCCAAAGATAAATTTTAGATAGTAAAAATGTTCTAATCTAAAAAAGAAAACTAATATAAAGTGATCTAAAAGCTGGCTGTTACTCTTGTGTCTCACAAGGAGACTTACGTTCCCTGCAGAGCTAGGATCCTCCTTCGGCCATTCCACTGCCTTCACCCCCGTTCTTCTCCACGGTAGAAACAACAAAGAAAAACAGGAGTGGGCAATTCCAATGGCTCTGTGAGAAATCTTCTGCTTCCCCCCTCTCCAGGGGGAAGCTTCAGTGGTCTACAAATTCTGTAGATCCTGCAAACAAGGTAGAAGGTCTCAGAGCTCTGAGAAACTCTGACTTGTCGAGCTGCCAGCCAGGCTATGGTGATGCTATCTAACCATCTCATCCTCTGCCGTCCCTTTCTCCTTTTGCCCTCAGTCTTTCCCAGCATCAGGGTCTTTTCCAGTGAGTCCTCTCTTCGCATTAGGTGGCCAAAGTATTTGAGCTTCAGCTTCAGCATCTGTCCTTCCAATGAGCAGTCAGGGTTGATTTCCTTTAGGATTGACTGATTTGACCTCCTTGCAGTCCAAGGGACTCTCAAGAGTCTTCTCCAGCACCACAGTTTGAAAGCATAAATTCTTCGGCGCTCAGCCTTCCTTATGGTCCAACTCTCACAGCCATACATTACTACTGGGAAAACCATAGCTTTAACTATACGGACCTTTGTCAGCAAGGTGATGTCTCTGCTTTTTAATATGCTGTCTAGGTTTGCCATAGCTTTCCTCCCAAGGAGCAAGCGTCTTTTAATTTCATGGCTGCAGTCACCGTCTGCGGTGATCTTGGAGCCCAAGAAAATAAAATCTGTCACTGCTTCCATTTCTTCCCCTTCTATTTGCCAGGAAGTGATGGGACCAGATGCCATGATCTGGGTTTTTTTAATGTTGAGTTTCAAGCCAGCTTTTGCACTCTCCTCTTTCACCCTCATCAAGAGGCTCTTTAGTTCATCTTCACTTTCTGCCATTAGGGTGGTATCGTCTGCATATTTGAGGTTGTTGATATTTCTCCCGGCAATCTTAACTCTGGCTTGTGATTCATCCAGCCCGGCATTTCTCATGATGTACTCTGCATATAAGTTAAATAAGCAGGGTGATAATATACAGCCTTGTCGTACTCCTTTCCCAATTTTGAACCAGTCGGTTGTTCCATGTCCGGTTCTAACTGTTGCTTCTTGACCCGCATACAGGTTTCTCAGGAGACAGGTAAGGTGGTCTGGTACTCCCATCTCTTTAAGAATTTGCCATAGTTTGTTGTGATCCACACAATCAAAGGCTTTAGCGTAGTCAATGAAGCAGAAGTAGATGTTTTTCTGGAACTCTCTTGCTTTTTCCATGATCCAGCGAATGTTGGCAATCTGATCTCTAGTTCCTCTGCCTCTTTGAAACCCAGCTTGCACTTCTGGTAGTTCTCGGTTTACATACTGCTGAAGCCTAGGTTGTAGGATTTTGAGCATAACCTTGCTAGCATGTGAAATGAGCGCAATTGTACGGTAGTTTGAATATTCTTTGGCATTGCCTTTCTTTGGAATTGGAACGTAAACTGACCTTTTCCAATCCTGTGGCCACTGTTGAGTTTTCCAAATTTGTTGGCATATTGAGTGCAGCACTTTAACAGCATCATCTTTTAGGATTTTAAATAGCTCAGCTGGGATACTGTCTTCTCCGCTAGCTTTGTTGTTAGTAATGCTTCCTAAGGCCCACTTGACTTCACTCTCTAGGATGTCCGGCTCAAGGTCAGTGACCACACCATCGTATTTATCAGGGATATTAAGATCTTTCTTAAACCACTGAGAAAATAGAAATCCAGTTGACATGATTCAAGCTACAGACAATTCCACCTGGATGACTGAGAACCTTCATAGACACAAGATCTTTCTTGTATAGTTCTTCTGTGTATTCTTGCCACCTCTTCTTAATCTCTTCTGCTTCTGTTAGGTCCCTGCCTTTTTTGTCCTTTATCATGCCCATCTTTGCACAAAAGGTTCCCTTGATATCTCCGATTTTCTTGAAGAGATCTCTAGTCTTCCCCATTCTATTGTTTTCCTCGATTTCTTTGCACTGTTCATTTAAGAAGGCCGCTTTATCTCTCCTTGCTATTCTCTGGAAATCTGCATTCAGTTGGATGAGAAGTTCAGTTCATCGGAATATTTATGTTTGCTATAATTGAAAAACTGCCTAACAGAAAGAATGTGGATGCTAAAATCTACTTTTTCCAGAATTCCATGAGGTGATCTGAAACTTGTTAAAAATGCACATGCGTATTTGAAGGGAAAAGAAAAGGCTTAGGAAAACAGTTTATATTACAGAAAAGTATGTCTGAAGCGAGATGCATTTCTCTATTGAAAAACGATGTGCACATTTGAAATAGGCACATAGGGAAACTTGTGCATAAAAGTACAAATATTTATGTGAAGTGTTTTATAAGCAGCAGGGGAGAAAAGCATTTTGGTTGGTAAATGTGAAATTTAGCAAAAACAAAATGAATAGAATCACTTGATGCAAAGAATGGATTAACAGTCACTTGTAGATGACTTGTGGATTCCATTACCTTCTGTTTTTCTCAAATATAAAGAGTATATTTTATTATTTATTTATTTATTTATTTATTTTCTATCCCGCCTTTATTATTTTTATAAATAACTCAAGTTGGCGAACATACCTAATACTGATGGCTGTTGTGGGTCTTCCGGGCTGTGTGGCCGTATTCTGGAAGTTGTGGTTCCTAAGGTTTCGCCAGCATCTGTGGCCAGCATCTTCAGAGGGCAGGAGCACAGACAGAAGCGGTCTCTCTGTGCCCAGGTAGAGTGGCAATGTTTGTTTTCTATTTATAGAGCTAAGTTATAGGAGATTAGGAGGGGTTTTTTGTTGTGTTGAAATGTTAACGAGTGGCTGTTGAGCGTGATTAGCATGTTCATTGTGAGAAGTATTCCCATGTCCTGGTGGTTGAGCTGAGTTCGTTGACCTTTTGCAGGCTGTGTTTTTCAAGACTGGTAGCCAGGTTTTGCTAATTTTTAGACTTTCTTCGTTTTTATTGTAACTGTGCTGGTGTTTGTGAATTTCAATGGCTTCTCTGTATAACCTGGTGTAGTGGCTTTTGGTGTTGTCCAGTATTTCTGTGTTTTCAAATAGGATTTTGTGTCCCGTTTGCTTGAGAGCATGTTCAGCTACTGAAGATTTTTTCGACAATTTTTTCCTTCGACAATACATACCTAATACTCCTTCCTCCTCCTATTTTCCCCACAACAACAACCCTGTGAGGTGAGTTGGGCTGAGAGAGAGTGACTGGCCCAAGGTCACCCAGCCGGCCTTCATGCCTGAGGCAGGACTAGAACTCACAGACTCCTGGTTTCTAGCCCATTGCCTTAACCACTAGACCAAACTGGCTCTCAACTGTATCCTAATTTTATGTGTTTTGACTTGGGTTGTTTTTACCATTTATGGTGGACTGGAAAAAAAACTAAAAAATATTGGGAAAAAATTCATGATACTATTAGTAAAATAATGAAAATCAATATGGAAAAAAAAACAGAACTATACCTATTGGGCCTCATGGACATAAAGATAAATAAGGATCGCAAAAAACTAATACACCATCTGATCACAGCAGCAAGGATAACTTTTGCGAAACACTGGAAAGAAGAATACACCTCATCAACAGAAGAATGGATGATTAAAGCAATGGAATAGCACAGATGGACAGGTTAACAACTTTAGTAAAATGCAAAGAAATTGGAGATTATGAACTAGTATGGAATCCCTTTCTAGAATTTCTACAAAAGGACTACAATATAAAATTACCATTGTAAAACTGGGAAAATCAAAAGGATAAATATTATAAAGAGAACAAACGCTAAATATCTATGAACAAGCTAAAAAGGAGAACTAGGCAAAGAGATAAACTATAAATACAATAAAGAAATGTTAAAGGGATCGAGAAATATAGTAGAAGTATAGTGAATATTAAATAAATGTTAAAAGGTTTCTTCGTAAAAGAAACAGGAAGTTTTTTTTAAATTAATTGTTTTATGTGTAACTCTGTTTGTTGTTATTGTTATAAATAGTTGATTATATGTAAGTAGGCTGTTTATGTGTTGTAAATCTTTGTAAAGTATCTATCTTTGTGTTGTGTAAATATTTTAAACAATAAAATAAAAAAAATAGAACTCACAGACTCCTGGTCTCTAGCCCAGCACCTTAACCATTAGACCAAACTGGCTCTATTAAATAAGATATTCAATGAATTCTTCTCTTCTTTCCCCTTCTTTTAAAATAAGTCCTAGCTATTGTTCCTATAAGGGGCATGATGGCTCAGCGGGTAAGACGCCAGGCTTGTCGATCGGAAGATCGCAAGTTTGGAGGTTCGAATCCCTAGCCCTGCGTGTGGAGTGAGCTCCCACAGTAGCTCCAGCTCTTGCCACTTTGGCTACTTTGTCATGGGTCCACATACTCGGATGGGATTGTGAACAAGACACTACAAAATGCAACTTGTTATTGCTTTTACTGTTCCTAATTTCTATAGCATCACTGAAAGTCTGGAAGAGGTCCTAAGAAGATACAGCATGGGAAATGGGAAGATAAAGATGGTAGTGTTAATGGATAAGTAACCATGAGATATTCTCTCACTTCCTACTGTTGCTTGGGTAGGCTGACCATATTTCCTTCAGACAAAAACGGGACTTTTGGGATGGCAAAATGGGACAGGGTCTTATGCCACCATGCCGGCATCCAAACCCCGCCCCCCAGTCCACGCAATTGGCTCCCACCTGCAAACCCCACCCCCGCCCCACACAATTGGCTCCCGCCTGCAAACCCCATCAGCGTGATTGGCTCGGATTTTAATTTTTTTTTCGATTTTTAAAGGGTTTTTTTTTCTTCTAGCAGTAAATGGTGTGGCAGAGCTGGTGTGTTTGGGGAGGCCGGAGTACACACACTGTGCACACAGCACTGTCATCGGCTGAGGAACAAAGGGCGGGGATGGAGGGGATGGAGGCCCACCGCTGCCCCATCCCCCTCGGGCTTGGCCGAGGGAGGGAGGAGAGTCACTGCTGCTGCCACCGCAGAGTAACACCACAGGACCAGAGTCAGCAGTTTATCTTCATCTAAAGGAAAAAGGACACTCATTTGAGGACATAAATGTTCATATTTTAGACAGAGAAGACAGGTGGTTTGAGAGAGGGGTCAAGGAATCCATTTATGCCAACTTGGAAAATCCTTCCTTGAATAGAGGTGGGGGCCTCAGGCACAACCTTTCCCCTATTTTCCTCCCTGCTTTGTCTTCTGTGCCTAGGAAGATTAAGACCATTTTGCAAGCTCAACAGCAGCATGGTGATCTTAACGATCCTCCTTTAGATGATAAAGGGACTTAGAAATAACATCTCAAAATAACCATGACCTAGCCCCAGGTGTAAGGTCACACAGCCACCTAGAAACATATTTAAGGATTCCCTTACTAACTTTGCTCAGACTGAAGAAGCTCCTTGGATAAGGAGCGAAACGTTTCCACTGAGAAAATAGAAATCCAGTTGACATGATTCAAGCTACAGACAAGATTCCTTCCATCCAACTCACTGATGCTGATCTGGGACTGATACTTATTGTAAACTGCCTAGAGTCCCTCCGGAGGAGGGAGATGGGCGGTGATAGAAATTTAATTAATAAATAAATAAAATAAATAAATTTATGAAATTGGAACACTCATAGCTGCTGTACTCTGAAGCTCTTTCTATTGAAATCAGTGTATCTCACAACTATTCCAGTGTGCGGATGTGTTTAAATTGAGTTAGGGTTAGCCCAGAGAAAGCATTTTTTGAGCAAAGGCAACAGCGATAAGAACATTCATGGGACAGCACAATTTTTTTCTTGAGGATCTGCTAAGTGTACAGGGTAGCTGTGTGAAAGTGCTCTGAATGAAGATCTGTGACACATAAGATAAAAACAAACAAACAAACAGAACTATATGATCAATAACAAGCATAGCTTTGTGTTCTGTGGATGTATCTCACCAAGCTTATGTTCTGGTTCTCTAAATCAGAGAAAAGGAGACTTCCAGTATCCTCACCATTTTGGTTTGTCTTCCCTGGGTGCAGTCCATTTCATCAATGTTCTGTTTAAAATGCTATACCCAGAACTAAACACAATACTCCAAATACAGCATGACTAATAAAGGACAGCATGGACTTTTTTCTTCTTTTTATGATCTAAAGACTGTGTTCCGTTGATGTTAGCTTTTCAGCCCATATAAAGAATAATATAGAAAGGACCAATCAAACCTTTTTAAGATAGAAATTCTATAGTGATGGTGCTGTGAAAGGAAATATCCCTTTTCTGGTGGATCCTCAACAAGCTACACTATTTATATAGTGGGACAAATAACAGGGCTTCAAAAATGATACTAAATCCCAGGCAGATACCTAAATTTATCCATGTATTAGAAGTAATCTAAAGATCAAAATGGTGCAAGCAATGGTTTTCCCTATGACTGTCTATGGAAGACTTTGAAGAAGTAGGATAGAAAGAATATTGAAGCTTTTTGAACTTTGGTGTTGAAGAAGACCCCTGAGAATGCCAGGGATAGCCAAAAAACAAAGAAATGGAACATCAAACAAATCAATCCAGAGATCTCACTCAAGGAACAAATACAGGCTCAATATCATACTTCAGAGATTTTATGTAAAGACTTACCTCTCTAGCAAAGTCTGTAATGCTGGGAAAAGAGAAGGAAATTGAAGGAAGGAAGAGAAGAGAAGGAAATAGAATAGAATTACTCAGCATATGTAACACCACTACTCCATTAGCTGCACTGGCTGACAGTATCCTTCCGGGTGCAATTCAAGCTGCTGGTTGCCACCTTTAAAGCCCTTCATATCTTGGGACTAGGTTACCTGAGGGACCATCTTTTCCTAGTTTTTTCTACTCCTACAATCTGGTCCAGCAGAATGGGCATGCTCTGGGTCCTGTAACCCAGGGAATGCCAGTTGGTAGGGCCCAAGAGCTGTGCCTTTTCTGCTGCAGCACCCGCCCTATTCTCCCTCCAGAGATTAGGGTGGCCCTGATCCTGCTGGCCTTTCATAAGGCCCTAAAGACCTGGTTATGTACCTGGGTCTGGGGCCTTGAGTGTGTGAAAGGTCCTTATTTCCTGGTTGTTTTAACAACCATGGATTATAACATTCTCCTTGGCTTCTGTGTGCATGTTAATTTTTGTACTATGAGGGAAATTTATTTTATGACTGTTTACCACCCAGAGTCACTTGTTGAGATGGGCGGCCATACAAATTAAATGAATGAATGAATAGGACAACCAGCAGTGGGGATGGGCGCACTGTTGGAAGAGAGAGATAACCTGAAGGACCAGACTGGGGACAGATCATCATAGAGAAAATCTATGTGGTCACTAAGGGTTGACACTGGCTTGATGGCACAAAATCAATCAAATGCTCTGACTGTTACTGATTGATGGGAATATTGAGGTAAGAAATGATCTCTCATCTGGAATTCCTTGCTATTTTTCTTATTTAAGCCTATCATTATAACCATACTTATGAAACAGAAGCCAACAAATCCGTTCATTACCCATTCCCATTCCCTCTCACCTGATCTATTTCCAAAAGTTTTTTCTTTGGAAAATGCCTAGAAGCATGCATTTAGATTACTTTATTAAAAGACTGTTAATCAGTTATATTTTCAGGACACTTAGTTGATCAGCAATTCTTTCATTTTAAATTTAGGAGACTTTTAAAAGGCACTGAACTGAACTTGACACTTAAGGTGAATTTTGTTAGTCAAATCAGTTTACTCAGTCATAGAGAGTACTCCATGGTTCATCAATGTTTTGCAGCTGTATGAGTATTATAGAATAAAGCTGATAATAACTCTAATTTTTGTATTGTTTGCTATGGAATTTTATATTAATTTTAAAGACTAAATTTTCAAATAAATTGTACCATATCGAATATGAACTATTAAAGAATGATGAGCTCAATTTGTTAATTTTTGAGCATTTAGAGATGGGAGGGAAATGCCAACAGTTCCTCTTGGGGATGGCTGGTCCCATGAAGCCTCCCAGTACTCCATTTTTAACATCTTTTATACTTGGATTCTATATTATTTATTATTGTAATTTTATATTTATCTTTTTTTAATTATGTTTTATTGTGAACCGCCCAGGGTCCCCGATAGGGGAGATGAGCAGTAATATAAATTTAATAAAATAAATAATAAATAATAAATAATAAATAATAAATAAGAGATGTCATTGATTTTACTGGGCTTGGCTAAATAAATAGAACAATATCAAATTAATTAAATTATGTTACTGAATTATTGGCTTTTTAAAGCAGCTATTGAAACTAGTGTAAATACAAATAAAAAGTTAAAAAAGGAAGAAGCAGAGAGAGAAAAAAATATTGCCATGACAACAAACTAAAGGTTACATCTTCGTTCATTAGAGAATGACTTCAACTATATCAAATTATTGCAGCATTTCATGCTTATAAACATCAGAAAATCTTAAGTCTTGTGCCCATAAAAGTAGTACAAATGAACGGATGTGTTCACACAGAGTAACACCAAGCTTATATAAATGGATTTTAAATAATTGAAATGGCATAATCTTTGAGATACGTCTGAGAACAGCCACATATATTACTGCATTTTGGTTTTGTGTGTGTGTGTGTGTGTTTCAGGCAATGGAGCCAGGTTATAACTTTATCTTTGAAAATGTAGGAAAGGATAAAATTTCTGCAGTGTTTGCATTTTCTTTCATTATCTGGAAAATTTTAGGGGCTGTAAATGTTGATTTTGGATTATGGCTCCTATAAACCACCTCCAGCATGACCAATGGTACAGAATTATGCAAACACACAGCAGTGCAACATGTGTAATGCAATTCATGCAAAGAACAAACAGTAATAGAAAAATAGGTCAGCTAGCAGTATGCAGGGCTTGAAGATGGTGCCTAAATTTAACAGGACAGGAAAGGGCTAGATACATTTTGCATTCCCACAGAAAGCCAGATAATACATTTATGCCTTACTGACCTTCTGCAAGGCAGCCACATGAAACACAACAGCATGGAACAGAGCCACACGTGCATGTTAATCACTTGTTGATTGCAGTTGTGCATGAACCATCATACAAATCAAATGCTGTGGTCAAAATTTTATGTCATCCCACATGAAGCATATTGTAATTTGTAATGGAAACTTTAAAAATTATTTCCAGACTTCTGATGACTTGCAGCAATGAGAACTCTCTTTCACTGTCTGTAGAATGTCCCATGGAAACTATTCTATGCATAAATGAGTGTTTATGAGGTGAAGTCCAGTGAAATCCTCCCCTTCCCTTCCCTCCCCTCCCCTCCCCGTTTCCTTTTCCCCAGTAACAATATGGATTATTCCACAATAGCAATATGCTTGCACAAACTGATCTCCATGTGCTTGCTGTAACAGACAAGAAAATGACCCTTAGGCAAAAAAAAAAAAAAGGGGGGGAAAAGTACCATACAGAACTACAAAGCTCAGAATGGTGTAAAATTGTATCACACTGTTTCCTCTAATATTAGCTGACAAGAGGGATCATTAGTCTTGACGAGAATTTCAATAACATCTTCATTAGAGTAGAAAATTATGTGTCAGAGGTCTGGTTAATTAGTGCATTGGTTCCTTTCCCTTCTACTTAAAATAGTTTATTATCAAAGTGACACCAGGAAGCACAAAATGAGAAGTAGCAGCAATAGCCATAGGTTGAAGAAGAACATATTCTTTTTTCCTTTTTTAAGTCAAGATTTATAAGAATAATTGTCATTGGAACCAAACAATAATGAAGCCACACAAATTTCTTTCAGTGCTACTTGGTAAATAAAGTACTACTTGTTGTCTAGAACATGTATTTCTGTAGTCTGATTTGCTCTTTAATGAGCTGACTTTGCAAAGTAAGTTATATTTTTGTTCAAATCATGCTGTACATAATTTCTTGATAATTAACTCCTCTTTTTACTACTGGTTAACAATTTTTTTATATTGCATAATACTGAACAGGGATATCTGCAAGGGGTGCTAAAAATGTCAAGACGGTGGGTGCAACTGAATGACTGAAGCCCCACCCCTTTTTATATTTATCATGTGTGTGATGCCCATGAATCAGGGGTGGGGATGCCATTTTGACATTTTGGACCTCCCCCTGTGAATGCTCCTGATTCTGAGTAACAGTATTTTTAAATCACATAATTCTGAGTAACAGTATTCTTAAATCACTTAATTCTGAGTAACAATATTCTTAAATCAATCCAGTGCCATGTTTACTGAGAAGTAAGTTCCATTGAGTTCAATACGTCTTGCTTCCAGAAAAGAAATATAGGTTTTGAAGTCTAATTTGGGAGTAAAGCCAACTTAAAGCATCTTTATAAATTATAGGAGTATAATGTTAGAAGTCTGCAAGCATTCTCACCTTACCAAAGACCCAATGTTCAGGAAGAAGGATGTAGAATCAGATATTTGACCTGGAGATACAAAAAAATCAGTTGGGCTATTATTTTGAGAAGTTTGGCAGATAGCTGTTCTTTTGAACAGATCCTTGTCTTTTATCATTCAGAATATAAAATTCAGGATAGCTGATCCAAGCCCAAACCAGATGATTGCTTATTTACTCAAAGAGACAGTCATAATAAAGAACAAAGGACATCCACATTTCAGACTAATACAACATTTTAAAAAGCTCTAAGCTAGTAATTCTAGTAGTTTTCTTACATTTGGAAAATATGTGAAAGTTTGTTCATTTGAGTATTTTTATCTAAATTTACAGAATATATTTAAGTAATATTAATTAAGAAATATTAATTTGTTTTATTAATTTATTTAAAAGATTTATATAGCTGTCCATATTGTTACCACAACCCTGGGCAGGTCACAAAACAATAAAACAATCTCTCTTCCCCTCTCCAAAAAGTGATTACAATAAAAACCCAATACAAACTCTAAAAACTCCAGGTGCCCCAGGGCAACCCTCTCCCACAGATCAACACAGCATCAGCTTCATCTTACCCCAATGCTTGTGAGAAAAGCCAGCTGTTCAAGGCCCTCCAGAAGGTAAGGAGGGTGGAGGCTTGCCAGATCTCAGGAGGAAGGGTATTCCACAGGGGAGTGGCAGCTGTGGAGAAGGTATGCTTCCTAGGTCCTGCTAGATGAAAACATTTAAGAGAGGGGATCTGAAGTGTGCCTACCCTATGTGACCCGGTGGGGCAGGCAAATTCCCTCAGGGAAAGGCAGTCCCACAAGTAACCTGGTCCCATGCCATTTAGGGCTTTAAAGGTGATAACCAGCACCTTGAATTGCACTGGAAAGAAACTGGAATTTAGTGCAGCTCATACAGCAGTGGTGTAACATGTAAAAACCATGGGGCGTCCAGAACTATGTCTGCTGCCACATTCTGGAACAGTTAATTTCCAGATGGTCTTCAAGGGGAATTCCATGAAGAGTGAATTACAGTAATCCAACCAGGAAGTGACCAGGATGTGAGTGACTGTGAGCAAGGGCTCCTGGTCCAGTAATGGGTACAATTGGCACATAAGATAGATCTGTGCAAAGGTCCACCAAGTCACAGTTTTACAAATCCAGGAAGATCCTCAAGTTGTGCATCAGCTCTGACTGGGTCAGTACTATCCTGACAAGAGTGAAATATGACATATCACTAGACCAAGGAGGACCAAAACCTCAGAGCCACTCTGTCTTGCTAGGGCTGAGTCAAAGCTGGTTCTTTCCTATCCATACCCTTATAGCCTCTAGACATTGGACCAACACTGGGAGGTGTATAACTGGATATCATCAACATATTGATTATACTGCACCCCATACCACTGGATGACTTCTCCCAGTGGTCTCATGTAGATATTAAAAGGAGGGGCAAAAGTCTCAAGCCCTGAGGCATCCCACATTGCAGGGGCCTAGGGCTTGATCTATCCCCACCCCAATGCTGGCTGGGACTGGCCACAGAGGAAGGAGGAGCACCACTGCAAAACAGTGTTCCCCACTCCCAATCCCCAGAGCCAGTCCAGAAGGATACCATGGATGATGGTATTGAAAGCTGCTGAGAGGTCCAGGAGAGCCAGGACAGATGCACCACCCCCAACCCAAGCCCTCCACAGGTCACCCACTGTCTCAGTGTTGTAACCTGACCTTAACCCTGACTGAAAAGGGTCCAGACAATCTGCTTCACCCAGGGCCCTCTGAAGCTAAGTGCCTACTACACTTTCACCAACTTTGCCTAACATGGGAAGGTTGGAGACCAGACAAAAGTTATCAGACATGGTTAGGCCCAAGTATGGTCTCTTGAGAAGGGGGCATAGTACCCCCTCCTTCAGCACCACCCCATCCCACAATGAGACATTAATCACCACTTGAACTCAACCACATGCCACCTTCTAGGAGACCTTGACCAACCAGGAAGGTCATGGGTCCAAAGCACAGGTGGCAGCGGTCATAGCCTCAAGGACCCTGTCCTCTTCTTTGGGAATAACCGACTTAAACTCTTCCCAGATAACCAAGCTCAGATATGCCCCATCACTTCGAATGGAGCTCCCCAGCAGATGTCCATCTCCAAGTGAAATTGAGCAACATTATCCAACAGATGCTGAGAATATTTCTCACAGCAGCCCTGTGAAAGCTCCCTCAGTACCTCCTTGCCCAGTTGGGACCTGGTTACCCGTGTGTGTGTGTGTGTGTGTGTGTGTGTGCGTGTCTGCTATGCCAAAGATGTAATACATGTAAAGCCAGAGTTAATATAATGCACTTAAAGCTACTGGTTCAGCAAGTGGCTATTGGTATCGACGGCTTTGTCAGAAGGCAATAAAGCATAATGGAATGAAAGTTCCAGTTATTTTAAATGAAATTCTAAGACATGCTGCTCCAGTTTTTGCCTGAACACTGGATCACTTTCATTTAGCTGCTGCAAATCTAAAGCTCTGTAAAACTGCCTTTCAGAGAGGAAAAATATGATGTTTACTTAGTGATAAACAATTTTTCACTGAGAGCAGGGTGATGAGCCTTGTGAATATTGGAAATTAAAAAGTACTGACAGCATGTTTATTTCAGAGATACTCCTGTTTAATAAAACAATAGCTTTAAGTCCATGGAACAAGTATTCTTCTTACCAGACAATAATCATGTTTTTCAGCTTTCAATTACAAATGATCCAATGTGAAATATTACTGACTGTGCTATGCTGGTGCACTTCAAATGGATTTGGTTATTTTAAATGTTTCAAATGTTCCCATCATTTTAATTTTACAGCTGACTCTTTTGTCATTTATCCATGTATAGATTATTAAGCAGATAGTCAAATCAATTCTATTCATCATAAAGTTGTCAGAATGATCTTTTAATTAATATATTTATTTATCTACCATATTTATATGATTGCCCATCTCACAAACAAGTGACTCTGGGCGGCATGCAACAAAGCTAAAAACGAAATATACAAACAAGTATCATTATTATTATTATTATTATTATTATTATTATTATTATTATTAGCTTTAAAATTATAAAGGCACAAAATTAAAAACTAAAAAATATTAGGCAAACAGCTTATTGATTTCCTCCTACTGGCCATAATAAGGCCAGAACCTGGGGGGGGGGGGGAGACCCTACATGCTGAACACACTGTAGCTAACAGAGATTTCAAACTATAGTTACCAATGCCTAGTCTTTTTGTCACAAACCTAACAGTAACATTTACAACTATCTTTCATCCAGACTTACAGAAACTACAATTTAAAAAATTTCCGAACAGCATGAAGGTTTGTTCAGAGATCTCTGCTTCAATTCTTACCACATCTACGTAACTAGAAGAGGGGGCAATGCATTGGTATAAAGGCCCAGGTAATATGTGAACGATGGTAACTGTTTTTTCCATAGTAAGATGTTTGCTGTAATCCATCACATATGCGAGCTTCAGTTTGTGAACTGAATATGTCTGTAAACAATGCATGTTTCCAGACTAACCAGCATTTGACAAGAAGCTGAGAATGGAATAAAATCCTTGTCTGGTTCCTTGGACCTCTGCTGAACCAATGCATTCCATTTTTTATTCAAAGGATTCTATTTATTTACATGAGGTTCCATGTTCTAAATGTGTTGTGAACCTATTCACAACAAACATGAATAAATGCCTGTTTTAATATTGAAAGGCACAGAACAAAATAGCGAACAGTTCCAACCTTGATTTTTCTGTGCCCTTTTAAGGCAGCATAATAGTAATGCTCCAGTCAATTTGACCTGTTTATGCCATTTGTCTAATCAAAACTTTATTCAATATTATGAATGTTGCCTGAGCTGGTTTTCCACAATCCTCTACAAAAATAGAATTGTTCCTGATTAAGTTTTGCAAAATGAGTGCAACTTGATTTCAGATACAACATTGTTGGGAGATCCAGAAAATTTACTTACTCAGATACTTCAGCTTGGATCTAGACTAGCTAAGTCAGAGAAGACTTTAGTCATGACTAATCTAAGTCCTATATTTCATATGTTTATGCTTCTTTTTGACGTGCAGGTTATTTATTTGTTTGTTGTATTTCTCTTCCCTTTGCTATTTCTTCAACAAACATGGTGGCTGATAATAATAAAAAAATACAATATATAAAGTATATAAAAACATTATTATAATTGAAACTGGAATCAAAATTAAACATGGAAACACATTAATAATTAAAAGCCTGGAAGAAGAGATGTGTTTTTACCATATTCCTTAAATATTTAGAGCAGTGTTACTGGGGAATTCTGGGAGTTGAAGTCCACCCATCTTAAATTTACCAAGGTTGAGGAACACTAATTTACAGAATGGGGTCTACCCATACATTTTGGATGAAGATGGAGTATACATTTGGTAAACAAACAAGCAAACCAATTTCTACTCTTTCAGGACTGCATTCCACAGCCAGAGAGTCATGCTTAAGAAGGCTCTTCCCCATGTACCTGAACTGGAGCTTCTACCAGCTGGAGGATCTTCAAAAGGGTGTCTCCTACTAATCTAAGTAGCAGAGTGGATTCATAGCAGGAAAGACAGTTCTGCAAATATTCAGGTCCTAAACTGTTAAGGTCTTTACAGATCACTACTATTAGTTCATTGCACTACTAAAAGTGCTTCCAGTATAGGCAGGCAATGTACTATATACTGTACCTGACAAAATCCCAGTTGAAATGCATCCAAAAATTTGAGGCAAATTCATTTGGCTTTATCTGCAATGAATGATGAAAAAGCCTCATAGCAAGCTTCCATCGATTACAATTACTGCTCATCAGCAGCATAATGAAGCTGGTTCCATGTAGCATGGAAAAACATTGTCAGTTTGTTCAGTGCAGGTGCAACAGAGTCAGTTCGGTCTAGTGGTTAAGGTGCTGGGATAGAAACCAGGAGACTGTGAGTTCCAGTCCTGCCTTAGGCATGAAAGCCGTCTGGGTGACCTTGGGCCAGTCACTCTCCCTCAGCCCAACTCACCTCACAGGGTTGCTGTTGTGGGGAAAATAGGAGGAGGAAGCAGTATTAGGTATGTTCGCCGCCTTGAGTTATTTATAAAAATAATAAAGGTGGGATAAGAATTAAACAAACAAACAAACAAACAAATGTAGGCACTGGAGAAACCAAACAACCTATGTACAGGAGGATGGCCCAACACAGGAGAAATAACACCACAGGACCAGAGTCAGCAGTTTATCTTCATCTAAAAGAAAAAGGACACTCATTTGAGGACATTAATGTTCACATTTTAGACAGAGAAGATAGGTGGTTTGAGAGAGGGGTGAAGGAATCCATTTATGCCAACTTGGAAAATCCTTCCTTGAATAGAGGTGGGGGCCTCAGGCACAAACTCTCCCCCATCTTCCTCCCCGTTTTGTCTTCTGTGCCTAGGAAGATTAAGACCATTTCAGAAGCTCAACAGCAGCATGGTGATTTTAACGACCCTCCTTTAGATGATAAAAGGACTTAAAAATTACATCTCAATATAACCATGACCTAGCCCCAGGTGTAAGGTCACACAGCTACCTAGGAACATATTTAGGATTCCCTTACCAACTTTGCTCAGACTGAAGAAGCTCCTTGGATAAGGAGCGAAACGTTTCTACTAAGAAAATAGAAATCCAGTTGACATGATTCAAGCTACAGACAATTCCACCTGGATGACTGAGAACCTTCATAGACATAGAAATGTAGGCACAGAAAAAAGAACCTGTCTGCTGCACCCACTGGCAGGTAATAAGATATCAAACAGGCCTGACTCCAGTTCATCATGAGAGTTGCTCCATTTGTACTCCAGTGCTTCAGAATCAATCACATATCAGTCAGAGCTTTGACAGCATCACCAACCTATGAGGTGGAAAATTTCCCAAGTGCAATCAGAAAACCATCTGAATCTAAGAGATAACTGGAATGGGCCATTTTAAATGATCCTCTATCCCAGTAGATATTAAAGGCAGCCAGTGTAAAGCTAACCAGGGAGCAATCTCCTAGTAATATGAGAAACTTCTTTACTTCCTCTGTAGTACATGCCAGTTTACACTTTCATCCAGGATTAAATTTTGGGTAACAGGTATTTACCCTGTTAATATTAGTGACCTAATATTAAAATGTAAGATCTTCTTGAGGTCTACCATTGCTGTTACCTAAACCTTCTTTGTGAAATTGCAACTTGAAAGGAAGGGAATGACCAGCCCTTTGACATTTTCTCCAGGCCAAACTCTATTCCCTGTTCTTCTACCATCTCCTTTACACATCCCATAATGCCAAGCAACAATTTGTAAAACCAGCAAAACTTTGTTGGAGTAGAAGTTCTTTCCCAGTTTTTGCAGAACATTTGCATCAGAATTAAAGCATTCATAAAACCAGATGCAGTTAGAACTAGAAAAGACCTTCAGTTGATGAATCATCAGTTTATAATTAGGAAGCCTGAAGGGAATGGAAATATCTATCTATCTATCTATCTATCTATCTATCTATCTATCTATCTATCTATCTATCTATCTATCTATCTAATCTCCTCTTAAAAGCGTCAGTGGAATAACTCTGGATGGTCTCTCTCAAGAAAGAATTGGAGAAGCACATTTTTCTTCTCCTTTTTAAGCTTTATTCGTGGAAAAAATAACTGTGACAATGATGGAGCACACTGGAAGGCTTTGTTTCCTCAATTCACCTTGCGATGGAATAGAGGTCCATGTTGTTTCAAGGTCTCTTCTAATAATAATGAGTCAGAGGTTCATTTATACTGAATGTCTTTATTAGCTAACATCTTCCACATCCAGTTCCACTTTCCTCTTTTTTTTTAAACTAACAAACAACAGACAAAACTTCTCCTTCTCACCCCCACTGCTAAACATAGTTTTGTAAGTGTCTTGGTCTTTGTACTAGACAACCTGCCCGAGTTCTGAATTCATTTGTCGTGGTGGTCATCATTTCTCCTGGGTGTGACGATGCATCGCTCAGTCCCTCAGTCCCTTTTGTATATGATTCCAAATTGTCTCTCCCCTGGGACCCAGATGGTGGAATGTCCGCTTCTTCCACCAGTTGCTGTTTTTCCTGGTTTTGTACCTCTGACTGTTGGTTGCTTCTGCGCCGGTGTCGTCGATTTCTCCTGAGTACCTGACCTTCAGGGGTCACCACCTCAAAGGAACGTGTGTTCACCTGTTTCTGGACCTAAGCTTTCCTCCATTCCTTGTTCTGTCCATTGGGCTGTATCCATACTTGCTCTCTACTGTGTAGGTTAGGAAGGTCTCTAGCCATCCTGTTGTAGTAATGAGCCTGTCTTATTTTTTGTTCCACGATAAGCTGCGTGGGACTATTGCGACCTACCGGCTGCAGCAAAATTCCCCTCATGGGAAGTAATATCTTAGTTCTCTGACCCATGAGACTCTGTACAGGGCTTCCATCCAAACCCTGTAACGGGGTATTCCTTTGGTCCCTTTCTACTGAGCCCTCTTCACTAGGCTCTGGTAAATATGCTCTGCTCAAGGTATCTGCCACTATGAGTTGGGAACCTGGAAAATATTGGATGTGCACATCATAATTTTGAAGTCTCATTAGCATTCTCTGGAGACTTTTCGGAGCACTCAGCAAGGGTTTTCGCACAATGGTTTCCAGTGGCTTATGATCCGATTGGAGATGCACTGTCTGTCCAAAAGTAAGCTGATGAAACCGCTACACCCCAAAAAGTTCCGCCAACAGTTCTTTTTCGATTTGGGCATACCCTTTCTCAGCTTCTGACAATGCTCTACTGGCAAAAGCAATTGGTTGTTGGTTCTGTAGTAGGGCTGCTCCTAGCCCTTTTTTTGAGGTGTCACACTGTAAAACCAACAGCTCACCTGGGCTGTAGTATTTTTGCACAGGTGTCTTAGTTATTTTGTCCTTTATTTTATTGAATGCCTGCTGATGACTCTCAGACCATTCCCACGCTGTTTCCTTGTGTGTCAGCTGCCTGAGTAACCCACAGTCTTTAGCTAACCCTTTGCAAAACTTTGCCAGGTAGTTAACCATCCCTAAAAATCTTTGAACTCCTTTCATGTCCTTAGGCTTTGGCATCTCTCAGATGGCCTTAACATTCTTTGGATCCACTTTCAATCCCTCTGCCGTCAACAGGTGGCCTATGTAGCGTACTTCTTTCAGTTTTAACCGGGCTTTCTCTGGGTTTAATTTGATATTTCTCTCCCTACAGCGCTCCAAGAAACAATGTACTTTTCATCATGATCCCTTGTAGCTTCCGTTTCCGTATCTCCCTTTCCCACAATCAGGATATCATCTGCAATTATTTTCAAACCCGGGATGTTCTCCAACTCTTGGGTTAGTCTGCACTGAAACACTTCTGGGGCCTGGCTGATGCCCATTGGCATCCGTAGCCATCGATATCTGCCGAAAGGAGATGCAAAGGTGGTCATGTAGCTGGATTTCTGATCCAGTTGTATGTGCCAGAATCTGTTCTTTACATCAAATACTGAAAAGACTTTGGCACATGAGAGATCACATAGTACATCCTCAATAATGGGTAAAGGATAATGGCTGCATTTTAATGCCTTGTTTAGCGGTTTTGGATCAATACAGATGTGCAATTTTCCAGACCGCTTCTGGACAACGACCAAACTGCTGATCCAGTCTATGCTGGTCTCTACTGGTGCGATTATGCCTTTAACCTGAAGACTTGCCAGTTCCTTCCTCAGCGGTTCCACTAGTGCTCTAGGTACTCTACTAGTGGGGTTCTTTACTGGCTCTATGTTGGGGTCCACCTCCAGTCTCAGTGTTCCTGCCAACAGTCCTTCCCCTTAGAAAACATCTCTATACTCCTTTAGTATAGTTTCCATAGTCCAGGCTCTGGGCTGGTTTTCGTCCATGGATTCCACTGCCTGCAGGATATTGTCATGTCGCACCTGAATCAGCTGCATGGCCTGAACTGCTTTGCTTCCCAGTAGTGGGCTTTGGACTTCTTCCCGGCTGATGATGAATTCCAGGTGATACAATTTATTGTTCTTTGGATTGCGGATCTTTAGCTTACATTTCCCCACAGGCTTCAGGGTATTCTTGTTATTCATGATGAGTGATTGGCCACATGGTTCGATGTCCGTCTCATGATCCACCATGGCTATTGGCAACGCATTGCAGGTGGCTCCAGAGTCCAGTTGGAAATGAACAGTGTGTTTGCCTAACAGCATCGTGGCTCAGCGGGTAAGATGCCAGGCTTGTTGATCGGAAGATCGCAAGTTCGGAGGTTCGAATCCCTAGCCCTGCGTGCGGAGTGAGCTCCCGCACTAGCTCCAGCTCTTGCCAACCTAGCAATTCGAAAGCATGCAAATGCAAGTAGATTAATAGGTACCACTTTGGTGGGTAGGTAACAGCATTCCGCGCGTGTCATGCGGCCACATGACCGTGGAAGCGTCTTCGGACAACGCTGGCTCTTTGGCTAACAAACGGAGATGAGCACCGGCCCCTAGAGTCAGACACGACTGCACAAAAAATGTGCGTGGGGTACCTTTACCTTTACCTTTTTATCGTGGCAAACAAGGTAGTGGGGTATGTTTCTTTTGTCCCAATATTCCCCGCCATGTGGACATCATGTTCACTGGGTATGCAGTAGTCCTCCAGACCCTGTAAGAGCTGCTGCAACGTGCCAGTGGGACCCAACCGGAGCGAGCTGCAGATTTCCTGCCATTTTTTGCCAATCAAATAACGTAAGAGTTTTACCTCCCTCTCGTCTTTGTCTGGAAAGGCAAGGTCCTGGTACAGTGCAAACTCCTTTTTCCAATGCTGCCATGCCTGAGCAAGGTTGGGAGCATTGAAATCCAGTTGCACAGGGGGCTTCAAGCCACGCTCCATGCTTCCTGAAGTTGTATCTTTGTTTGCTGCTGTGCTAATCCTCCAAAGTGGGTTCAGTTGTGAACTTCTGACACCATGTTTCAAGGTCTCTTCTAATAATAATGAGTCAGAGGTTCATTTATACATAATGTCTTTATTAGCTAACATCTTCCACATCCAGCCTCCTGCTCTAACTACTTGTTGAATAGCAAAGATGTTGGGGTTTGTATATACCCAGGAATTTACAGTTCGATAAATTATACTGGAGAGGCTTGATATCTAGGTGAGAGGGGAATTATTCTGCAGGTCACCCAATTAGCAGCCATTGTTGTAGGGATGATGTGGCAGTGTATGACTCATACTACAGGTGCTAATAGTTTAGCTGGGTGTGGCAGATGATGAGAGTGACCTATAATGTGATTGGTCAGTTTATGTATATATACAGAGAAGTCTGGTGTTCTTTCTTCTTGTTTGCTGTAACTTCTCATTGTTGTATCATTTGTTCATATATTCTGTACTACGTATGTATATAAAGTAAATAGGCTATTTTATCTAATCTCTGCTTGAGTGTCTATTTACTGCATAGAACGTGGATCACTATGCAGTAAATAGACACTCAAGCAGAGATTAGATAAAATAGCCTATTTACTTTATATACATACGTAGTACAGAATATATGAACAAATGATACAACAATGAGAAGTTACAGCAAAAGAGAAGAAAGAACACCAGACTTCTCTGTATATATACATAAACTGACCAATCACATTATAGGTCACTCATGATGGAGAGTTCTGACAAAACGTGGTCCACTGGAGGAGGGAATGGCAAACCACTCCAGTATTCTTGCCAAGAAAACCCATGGACAGTACCAAAAGGCTAAAAGATATGACGCCGGAAGATGAGCCCCTCAGGTCAGAAGGTGTCCAATATGCTACTGGGGAAGAGTGGAGGGCAATTCCGAGTAGCTCCAGAAAGAGTGAAGCGGCTGGGCCAAAGCCGAAAGGACGTTCAGTTGTGGATGTGTCTGGAAGTGGAAGGAAAGTCCGATGCTGTAAAGAACAATATTGCATAGGAACCTGGAATGTAAGATCAATGAATCAAGGTAAGCTGGATGTGGTCAAACATGAGATGACAAGATTGAACATCGACATATTGGGAATCAGCGAACTAAAATAGACAGGAATGGGCAAATTTAATTCAGGAGACCATTATATATACTACTGTGGGCAAGAATCCCTTAGAAGAAATGGAGTAGCTCTCATAGTCAATAAAAGAGTGGGAAAGGCAGTACTGAGGTACAACCTGAAAAACGACAGAATGCTTTCAGTTCGAATCCAAGGCAAACAATTCAACATCACAGTGATCCAAGTCTATGCCCCAACCACTGATGCCGAAGAAGCTGAAGTTGACCGGTTCTATGAAGACCTACAACACCTTCTAGAACTAACACCAAACAAATATGTCCTTTTCATCATAGGGGACTGGAATGCTAAAGTAGGAAGTCAAAAAATAACCGGACTAACAGGCAAGTTCGGCCTTGGAGTACAAAATGAAGCAGGGCAAAGGCTAATAGAGTTTTGTCAAGAGAACAGGCTGGTCATAGCAAACACTCTTTCACAACAACACAAGAGACGACTCTACACATGGACATCACCAGATGGTCAATACCGAAATCAGATTGATTATATACTTTGCAGCCAAAGATGGAGAAGCTCTATACAATCAGCAAAAACAAGACCTGGAGCTGACTGTGGCTCAGATCATGAGCTTCTTATTGCAAAATTTAGGCTTAAATTGAAGAACGTAGGGAAAACCACTAGACCACTCAGGTATGACCTAAATCATATCCCTTATGAATATACAGTGGAGGTGAGGAATAGATTTAAAGGATTAGATCTGGTAGACAGAGTGCCTGAAGAACTATGGATGGAGGTTTGTAACATTGTACAGGAGGCAGCAACTAAAACCATCCCAAAGAAAAAGAAATGCAAGAAAGCAAAGGGGCTGACTGATGAGGCTTTACAAATAGCTAAGGAAAGAAGGGAAGCAAAAGGCAAGGGAGAAAGGGAAAGATATAACCAACTGAATGCAGATTTCCAGAGAATAGCAAGGAGAGATAAGGCGGCCTTCTTAAATAAACAGTGCAAAGAAATCGAGGAAAACAATAGAATGGGGAAGACTAGAGATCTCTTCAAGAAAATCGGAGATATCAAGGGAACCTTTTGTGCAAAGATGGGCATGATAAAGGACAAAAAAGGCAGGGACCTAACAGAAGCAGAAGAGATTAAGAAGAGATGGCAAGAATACACAGAAGAACTATACAAGATATTAATATCCCTGATAAATACAATGGTGTGGTCACTGACCTTGAGCTGGACATCCTAGAGAGTGAAGTCAAGTGGGCCTTAGGAAGCATTACTAACAACAAAGCTAGCGGAGAAGACAGTATCCCAGCTGAGCTATTTAAAACCCTAAAAGATGATGCTGTTAAAGTGCTGCACTCAATATGCCAACAAATTTGGAAAACACAACGGTGGCCACAGGATTGGAAAAGGTCAGTTTACGTTCCAATTCCAAAGAAAGGCAATGCCAAAGAATGTTCAAACTACCGTACAACTGCGCTCATTTCACATGCTAGCAAGGTTATGCTCAAAATCCTACAAGCTAGGCTTCAGCAGTATGTGAACCAAGAACTACCAGAAGTGCAAGCTGGGTTTCAAAGAGGCAGAGGAACTAGAGATCAGATTGCCAACATTCGCTGGATCATGGAAAAAGCAAGAGAGTTCCAGAAAAACATCTACTTCTGCTTCATTGACTACGCTAAAGCTTTTGATTGTGTGGATCACAACAAACTGTGGCAAAGTCTTAAAGAGATGGGAGTACCAGACCACCTTACCTGTCTCCTGAGAAACCTGTATGCGGGTCAAGAAGCAACAGTTAGAACCGGACATGGAACAACCGACTGGTTCAAAATTGGGAAAGGAGTACGACAAGGCTGTATATTATCACCGTGCTTATTTAACTTATATGCAGAATACATCATGAGAAATGCCGGGCTGGATGAATCACAAGCCAGAGTTAAGATTGCCGGGAGAAATATCAGCAACCTCAGATATGCAGACGATACCACCCTAATGGCAGAAAGTGAAGAGGAACTAAAGAGCCTCTTGATGAGGGTGAAAGAGGAGAGTGCAAAAGGTGGCTTGAAACTCAACATTAAAAAAACCCAGATCATGGCATCTGGTCCCATCTCTTCCTGGCAAATAGAAGGGGAAGAAATGGAAGCAGTGACAGATTTTATTTTCTTGGGCTCCAAGATCACCGCAGACTGTGACTGCAGCCATGAAATTAAAAGACGCTTGCTCCTTGGGAGGAAAGCTATGGCAAACCTAGACAGCATATTAAAAAGCAGAGACATCACCTTGCTGACAAAGGTCCGTATAGTTAAAGCTATGGTTTTCCCAGTAGTAATGTATGGCTGTGAGAGTTGGACTATAAGGATGGCTGAGCGCCGAAGAATTTATGCTTTTGAACTGTGGTGCTGGAGAAGACTCTTGAGAGTCCCTTGGACTGCAAGGAGGTCAAATCAGTCAATCCTAAAGGAAATCAACCCTGACTGCCCATTGGAAGGACAGATACTGAAGCTGAAGCTGAAATACTTTGGCCACCTAATGCGAAGAGAGGACTCACTGGAAAAGACCCTGATGCTGGGAAAGACTGAAGGCAAAAGGAGAAGGGGACGGCAGAGGATGAGATGGTTAGATAGCATCACCGATGTAATGAACATGAATTTGAGTAAACTCCGGGTGACAGTGGAGGACAGGAAGGCCTGGCGTGCTATGGTCCACGAGGTCACGAAGAGTCGGACACGACTAAACGACTGAACAACAACAACAACAACAACAACAAACAACACGTGGATCACTGGTGTCTTGGAAAAAGGAGCAGGCCGCTCCACGGTGCTCACTCTGACAAAAGAAATGAAACTACTTCCTGGGCCAAAGGCCGTACTTCCCAGTAGAAGGCATGCTTCCCCAATCTCAGTCCTTCCTCTGTTACCAACTTTGTCCTCCTGACTCTACCACCTAGTTCCACCTATTGATACACATGTGACAGAAAGCATTCTTTCCACTGTTACAAACTCAGGCTGGGGAAGCAAATGAGGACTTGTGGTTGTTTTCTGTTTAGTATTTTAACAGTACAAAGAATTATTTAATATTCAGCTTCCAGTCAGTAAGAAAGATGACCTTAACAGAGATAAGAAGCTGCTACTGCCTAGGCAAAATAGGCTGAAACATTTATCTAACATTCATAAGCAGCTCAGATAGACATCTTCCTAATTCACTGAATTATAAGAAGGAAAAATCACAATAACGGTTTTAGCCTTCCTGTGGAGTTGATTTCCTGGTCTGGTCTATCTACCTAGGCTGACAATTAATATATTAATATATTATATTTTAATACATTAAGTGTGTGTTAATCAGAGTTAAGTCTGGTTAGTAATTTAGAATGAAGACCACCATGGAATCCCAGGGCTACATACTAGCCTGAGAGTTTGAAAAAAATCCTGGCAAAAGCCAATGACAGGCTACTTCTATTTGTTTCCAGTATGAAAATATTCCAGTTTGTTTATTAGCTTGACAGATTGATAATTATGAACATGGACAGTTTGGAATGAAGTTTAACTTACCCATCAACCATGAAAGAAAATCTCTTTCTCACATTATAGTTTTATTACCTTCTTACCATGTCCTACTTATGAGGAAGGATAACCAGTTTGATAAATCTTTTTGTCTTATTGACAGTCACATCTTATTCTTTTAAGTTAAGAAGAAGTAAACAGCATTTTAATGGATTTCTCCCAACAAAATCTCTGTATATATTTTAAAAAGCTCTTGTTTTGAGCTTGACTCCATTACACGGTCTGGTAGCATCTAATGCTGCAGTTTGGGAAGATAACTAGGTATGGTTCTGCATAAAGAGTACTACAGGAATCTCATGCAAGAATTGAGAATATTTTTATCTCAGCTTTTCATCTTTATTTACTTTGTAAAAGCAAAGAAGGAGTTGACATTCAATAGGTAGTTTATTATGGTCCTTAACCAGCATAATTCCATAGCAGATATATTAAAAATATGTACTGCATCTACATACATTTTAAGCAAAAAGATTAATAACATGGCCTAGATTAACTTTATAGCACTAGGTTAAAACTCTGAATGTATGGATAGTGGTGGATACCTACTTCTATCAGACATTACTTCTTATTTCTTAAGTACCTTCTTTCTATGGTATATTTAAATGTGAGAGTCACTGTTTATTTTCCTCCCACTAATCCTCCATGAAATCCTAAGGGGGGGAATAAAGCACAATTGCTTTAAAAATTGATTTTCAAGTTCCAATATAATATATTTTGCTCAAAATGGCTTTTTCTTCATTTTATTGTGTTTTTAACATTTCTGTGCTATTTATATTTCTCAGAAGGTGAAGATATGTAAATGCTAAAGCACCATTTGTTCCTGGGCACAATCAGATGCAGAGAAACTGAAATATCACAAGATATATTCTTGTGAGATTTCCATTCTCATGCTGTCAAAACAAAAAGATAAGTAGGCAAGTCTTTTTCTGTTTTACAAACTTGATGAATGTGAGGGTATGACTGACTAGATACCTCAGCTTGCTTAGAAAAAAAAGGCTTAGAAAAAAACATGTTTTTCCCCATTATAGATGAATGCTCAGTTATCTCCAACTCTAGAATAATTGGTTGCATACTGTATATTTATAGGGTAAGGACATTTCATGAAGCACCTGAAGTGGTTGTCCCAGGTTGTTGCTCAAAATGTTGAGAATCCATGTCTTTTCAAGGGCTTTGAGATCTCACAGTTCACTGAACTGTGTGTGCATGCAAAAAAAAAAAAAATCCTCTGGGTTTGTACTAAAGAGCCTTCTAAATGATCCACACAGTTCTAATACTTAGATATAGATAGTATTCTGGGGCCTTGCCAATCCTCCAGGAGTTCTCAGAGATTATCAATAATGATTCTGTGATCACCTCCATTACTTCCTTCATTTTGGGGGATATTTTTGGAGGGGGGGGTAGATAGAAGAATTCCCTTTGAGTTAGTTTTGACTTCTAGTGACTGGCAGAAATCTCATACCAATTTTCATACTTCTTCCATCATATATTTTGAGACTGTTTAAATGTAGTGACAACCTAACATAAAGCCATTTATCATTTTAATATCAAAACTTTTTTTAGGGGGGGGGTACTTTGACATGACTGTGGAAGCATTTTCAGACAATGCTGGCTCTTCAGCTAACAGACGGAGATGAGCACCGGCCCCTAGAGTCGGACACGACTGCACAAATGTGCGGGGGGAACCTTTACCTTTTACTTTGATTTATTATTGACAAGTTCCTGCATTTTTCTTGGCAACAGTTTCCGAAATGGTTTGCCATTGCCTTTTTCCTAGAGCTGTGAGAGAGTGATTGGCCCAAAGTCACCCAGCTGGCTTCATGCCTGAGGTAGAACTAGGACTCACACTCTTGGTTTCTAGCCTAATGCCTTTAACCACTCTACTGAACTGGCTCTCAGTTCCTTCAGTTGCTAGGATGCAATTCATCTGGCCTTGAAATTTGAATTCATTTAAATTACTAACTGCTCTTGTCTGTCCTGAGCTACAACTACCTCCTTCCACTAGTGGTGCAATGGTGGCAGCTACAGCTTTATTTCCTTTCGGAAATAAATCAGACATAGAATAAACATTAAGACATTATTCCTTCTCACCATCACTCATCACCCTGAGATCCCAGATGGCCCCCACTCTGCTATTGCTTAGAAGAGCCATGAAGACTTGGCTCTTCACCCAGGCCTTTGGTGAGGGAGAGGGAGATCCCTCACACCATTCCATCTGGCCTGTCATGCTTGCCATCTTTTATCTTTATCTTTTGTGTTTCATTTATTTTATTGTAATTTCTTCATTTGATTGTTGTCTTTGAGAGGTGGATGGCATACAAATAACAACAACAACAACAACAACAACAACAAGAAAAACCATCCAGCCTAAACATCTG
The DNA here is from genome assembly GCA_023362775.1 of Charina bottae. Classification (NCBI taxonomy): domain Eukaryota; kingdom Metazoa; phylum Chordata; class Lepidosauria; order Squamata; family Charinaidae; genus Charina; species Charina bottae. Next base: position 160,641,478 of record JALMGJ010000001.1, on the reverse strand, counting down.
GCTGACTGTGCGACCAACCATAATAACCAATTTGCCAATTTACTATTTTCTTCATGCAACAGGCTTAACTCTCTTTGCCTTTCCTTTTGTTTCTGTTGTACCCAGGAAAAGAACAACAACTTTATTGGTTCTTTGGGCATTTCTCACAAGCCTCAGCTTATTCTGAGCTTTAGCCTTTCTGACATAATTCCTACAATTTCCAGCAACTGCATTGTATCATTTTTTGATTATATGCTCCCTCTCTCCGTTTGCTCTACATATCCCTTTTTCTTTTCAGTATTTTAGAATGCTATTTGTGCATCCATCCATGCTGATCTCTTTAGTTTTATGCCATATTTCCTCTTGATAGGAATTGTTTGTGTTTCTGCCATTAATATCTCAATTAAGAGGATTTCCCATCCTTCCTGCACCTTTTTCTCCTTCAGGATTTGAAGCCATTGGATCTGATTTACTATCTGTAATAAATCAGATTTGGATTGGATTCCACTCTTCTGAAATCAGAGTATACATGTGTAATTCTTCTTTATTCCTTCTCCCTTTGATGCCATGAACTCAAGAATAACATGGTGTCACCTTCTCCCAAAGTTCCAGTCTTAACTTCTTCAACCAATTCTTCCTGTTCATAAAGATTTGTTTCCCATACTCATCTTCCCTGGAGATTCAGTTGAGCATAGGAAGCAAGGAAACTAGCATATATCTCATAATTAACCCAAGCCATGATTATTTCTTTCAAATGTATATTTTCCTTGGAAAAGAAAAAGAAAGCTTTTCCCCATTGGTGGGGTGGGGGTGGGGAACTGCAGGAGGAACATTTAGCACATTGCTAAGTCTGAAATGGTTATGGGAATAGAAACATCTCTTTATTTGTATTCTGAAAGTATGCTGTTATGACAATAAGAATGATGTAGGACTTATTGGATAGCCTAGATAGTACATGAAATGGAGTTCCAGAATCATCAGCTCTTTGCACATTTTATCCTTTGACCACTACAGCATTAGGAGTCAAGATAAAAAGCAAGGATTCCTTTGCTCTACTCTTTTCCTGCTCTGCTTTCCCTTGATTTATTTATTTATTTATTTATTTAATATGACCGCCCATCTCCCCACATGGGGAACTCTGGGCGGTTCACAATAAATAAATTAAAATAGAATCTAAAATTATATAAAACAACAATAATACAATACAATAAGTAATTATAAAATCCAGATGGATGAAGGCATTCATTAATAGAAGGACATTAAAATTAGGGAATTAGCCACCCCCATGAGGAGCTATCCCTTCCTCCTTCCCATGCCAGGCGGCAGAACCAGGTCTTCAGCTCTTTCCTAAAAGTCGGGAGGGAGGAAATCTGTCTCAACTCTGGGGGCAAGATGTTCCATAGAGTGGGCACTGTCACAGAGAAGGCCCGCCTCCTAGACCCCATCAGATGGCATTCTCTAATTGGTGGGGTTCGTAGCAGGCCCTCTCTGAATGACCAGGTGGGGCGGGTCGATAACATGGGGATAAGATGGTCCCTCAGGTATTCTGGTCCCATGCCATGTAGGGCTTTAAAGGTGATAACCAACACCTTGAATTGTACCCGGAAGCAAACCAGCACCCAATGCAGCTCGCGAAGCAACGGTGTTACATGTGCAGATCTTGGCGCACCCAAAACTGCCCGTGCGGCTGCATTCTGCACCAGCTGAAGCTTCTGGATAGTCTTCAAGGGTAGCCCCATGTAGAGCGCATTGCAATAATCTACATGGGAGATGACGAGAGCATGAGTGACTGTACGGAGGGCATCGCGTTCCAGGAATGGGCGTAACTGTCGCACTAACCGAAGTTGTGCAAAAGCCCTCCTAGCTACGACTGCCACCTGCTCTTCGAGCAGGAGTCGTGAGTCTAGAAGAACCCACAGATTACGCACCGGTTCCGAACGGGGTAGTGCTACCCCATCAAGAACCAAAGATGATAATTTCCCAGAAGACGCTAAGCCATCAATCCACAGCCACTCGGTCTTACCAGGGTTCAACTGAAGCCTTTTGTTCCCCATCCAGGCCCTCACAGCCCCCAGGCACTGGGACAGGGTGGACACTGCATCACTTACTTCACCAGGGATGGAGATATATAATTGAGTATCATCCGCATACTGATGATACCTCATCCCATGGTGTCGGATGACCTCGCCCAGCGGTTTCATGTAGATGTTGAATAGGAGAGGAGAGAGAACCAAACCCTGCGGCACCCCACACAGGAGTGGACGTGGGCTGTATCTTTCCTCCCCTATCACCACAGACTGGGAGCGGCCCCGGAGGAAGGAGGTGAACCAGCGCAAAACTACGCCGCCCAACCTGAACTCCCTGAGCCACCCCAAAAGGATACCATGGCCGATGGTATCGAAAGTCGCTGAGAGATCCAAGAGAGCCAGGATGGATGCACTACCTCCATCCCGCTCCCGCCAGATATCATCTGTAAGTGCGACCAATGCAGTCTCCGTCCCATATCCCGGCCTGAAACCTGACTGAAAAGGGTCAAGATAATCCGCTTCATCCAGGGTCCTTTGAAGTTGTAATGCCACCACTTTCTCAACCACCTTTCCCAAAAAGGGAAGGTGGGAGACTGGACGAAAATTGTCCAGGATGGAAGGGTCCAGGGACGGCTTCTTGAGGAGGGGGTGTACCAATGCCTCCTTGAAGGCAGTTGGAACCAACCCCTCCAACAAGGATGTATTAATCATAGCCTGGACCCATCTGCCTGTCACCTCCCTGGCCAATTTCACCAGCCAGGAAGGGCAGGGATCTAAATAACATGTGGTGGAATTAATAATTCAAAGGATCCTGTCCACTTCCTCAGGTCCAACAGGATCAAATCGTTCCCAGATAATAGGGCAAGACCACTCTCTCGGCATCTCCCCAGACTGCATTCCACGCATGGAGTCCAACTTAGACTGAATCCGAGCGATTTTATCCTGCAGATGCTCAGCAAATTCTTCCGCATGGCCCTGCAGGTGGGTGGTCAATACCACACTACCCAAGAGTGATCAAGTAATCTTGAACAGGGCCGTTGGACGGCATTCTGCGGATGCAATAAGAGCGGAGAAATATTCACGTTTCGCCGCTCTTACCGCCACAAGGTAGGCCTTAATAAAGGCTCTAGATTGTGTTCGGTCCAATTCTGTCTTCGTCTTTCTCCAGCGGTGCTCTAGACGTCTCTTCACCCTCTTCAAGACCCTCAACTCCTCCGTATCTCTCTCTCTCTCTCTCTTTCTCTTTCTCTCTCAGCATTTAGTTTATTTCTTTTCATTTAATGTCCCATATACTGCTTTTTCTGGTTCTGAATGGCTTCCCTATTGTGCATTTTATACAAGATATTCCAGAATGAGCATATGAATATTCTTTTCCTTTAAACCAAATTCTTTCTTACAACATCTAACAAATGAATGCTGGTGCTCTGAATAGCATGGAAAGTGACATTATGAGATAAGATTACCTCTAAGAGAACGCCTGCTGTCTTTTTAACTATAATCTATTATAATATAAACTATATAAACCATAATCTATTCTGAAGCTGTTTTGTTGTTACTTTGATGAAAGTTTCTTCCTCCCTGATCATATAAAACATTGTTTTTTCAAACACTGTTCTTAAGAATTCTTGGGTTTTTCAGAAACAGGTTGGTAATTCCTTAATGAGAATACAAGTAAACACATAAAACATACCTTCTCCCAAAGCCCTTTTTATATAGTATAGCATGACACTACATACTGTTTATGACACTTAGCAAAACCCTTGGATACATACACAGAAGAACAATATTATAGTAAAAGCCATTGTCCCCAGAGAAAGAGGACTCAGAATGGTTCTTGTTATATCTACTGTCAACTTCCACATGTTCATTTGATCATCTGAGCAGTTGTCTGAAAAGAAGGCCTGAAGTATTATAACAAATTTGCTCCTACTGTGTGATCAGCTCTACATACTGTTCTTTGTAGCAGGCCCACATTGACTACATTGACTTAAACATCTTGGGAAACTTTCAGGCCCAGTTTAGCAGTGATGCCTGCTCTAGGCTCCACTTTCAACACATTATTGGTATGGGTGGCTGGATTTTGGAGCTATCATTTTAATTCCCAACATTGCCATTGACTTAATCTTGTGTTACAGGTTTCCAAACAGCATAAGTAAGGCTACTAGTATTCCCACTGTCATAAGAGAAGAGCTGTTAGAAGAAACTGAACCAAGGGTTCCTCAAATCTAAAGGCAGTTGTGCCTTGAAGGGTTCCTAGTTGTTTTGACACACATAACTTGTGCAGCAGGTGGCAGTAACTGTCTCACCTGTCTGGGTTGGAAGCCAAGTAGGGTTGGGCCTTGTTAGTATTTTGATGAGAGACCTGCAGGCCAGACTAGGAGTCATCAATCAATCAATCAATCAATCAATCAATCACAGAAGAAGACAATATCAATCCATGCCCCCATTGCTGCCAAAAAAATCCAATATGGACAACATGAAGTCATGACAATTCAAGCTTAGTTCATAGACTTTGCCTTCCTTTGGCTGTTTTCAGAATTTCAGAATGTCCTTGGCTAATATGAGAAAAGCTAGAGGATGTTGTCCTCACTCCATATGTTCAGTAATCATCTGAAAAGATCAGGAAAAAATGTCCCAAACCACTGATCTCTCCTGCAAATGCAACATCTACAAAATAATCTTCATTCAGTTTCCATAGGGCATGGGAGGACCACCTTTTAGATCCAGCTGTTTACTTCTCAGGGTTAAGCACATACACAACACACACCTCAAACAAAGGACTCCATCCCTTCCAAAGACTGTATTGCACTAAGGTAGAAATCAGTAATCATCAGTAGGTTCACTGGGAAGGCATGGAAAGCTTTGTTGCTTCCTACTTTCTATCAGTGATGATGCTCCAAATTACTAGAAACATTACAATGCTTTTAAGCATGTTCACTGAAGAAAGTGGAAAGCACTGAGGCTTTCATCTCCTCCTGGTGACCTTTGAAATAATTGAAGTTTTCTGTTGCCAAGTCGCTGGAAATGATGGAGCTCCTTGGTGGAAGCAGAGGTGGTGGTATGTGCATAAGCCACCCAGAGTCATTATACGCGAGTTGGGCAGTAGAGAAATTTAATAATAAAAAATAAAATTAAAATAAAATAAGACAAAGTTTGTGCATGTGTCTGAAAAGGTTGCCTATCCATTCCTTATGGAATCTGTTTATGTATGCATTCTTTAGCAGGCGAGTCAGTAAAATATTTATAATGTTTCTTTGTAGTCATTGGACATTGCAACAGAAGTTATTTTAGTTGAATACCACTGTTTTGACACTTATGGAAGTGGGGAAGATGGAATCCTCATCAGGGTCCTGGGGGAGAAGGGGAAACAATTGTTTACCCTCTTCCAACATTCCTGCTGAAGGCTGTTGCTTTCTGCTAGCACCTGTGATTTGAAATTAGTTATTTAGAGAATTTTAATCCTCTAGCTCTTGATATTTTCTCACCAAAAATTTCTCCCAAGCTGCTATTTACCTCTAAATGTACTAGCAGCAAACAGCATTTTCAGAAACAATCACAGCTTTGCGGAATCCTGGTGTTTAGTAGAAAATGAACACAAGAAGGTTAAATTCCCCATTCCTCTGGATATATAATACACAAAGTCAGGCACATGCATGCAAACTCTACTACTTTAAACCTCATGTGATATGTAATCTGTCCTTAGCAAGCAGTACTTTATTGATTGCCCAGACTGCTTTTCAATGAGCAATCAGAATAACATGAATCAATCGTAAGTTTTAATTAGGATGGAGAAAATGTTTTCCCAGGGTTCTTTCTGCTAAATGAAGCAAGAGTCGGAATGTATTCCTTGCAGATGCTTACAACATACTATTCTCATGGGTGTATATCTGAGATTTGGTTATATTGTCATAATTTCCTGTGTAACATATGGCTGGGGACAAAAAAAAGGAGCTTAATAACTTCATGGCAGGTGGTTTGAAACAAGTATGGAAGATTCTCCAAAGATCTGATTCTATCTGACACTAAATGATAGAGGCTCAGTGGAGAACGGTGTAAGTATATAGGCAAAATCAAATTAAGGAATGGATCAGAATGAGCACTGCCAA